>JAVGWX010000001.1:173672124-174272124 GCA_036924085.1 Ariolimax columbianus
CAACAAGCTCCACTGAAAAATGTTGGCCTGTTGTCCTTGCTAACAATGACCTTTTACTAATTGTAGAAGGGAGCTTGTATCTACATTATGATATACAAATCAAAGAGTTTGACCGAAAGTGATTTTCATTGAAAGAAACTATTTGCAGTCCATTTTTAGTGACGAATATTTGAGTTCATCCCATGACGTCTTCAGATCGTAAGAGCACCTCAAAATCCTGTGCCACCAGTCCCTGTCTCCGGCTGCTTGTTGTGCCTCCTCGTATTGTAATTTAGTCCATCCTTTGATGTTGGGCCTTTCCATTGTTTCCTCGGACGTTCCCGCTTTCGAGGGAAAATAAATCTACTTCTATAGGTATCGGCTGATTTTCGACAATCCCAGCAGGTAATTGGGTCACTCGTGATTGTATACTTATAAACAGTATTATGTCCAGCTTACTACAGTCAGCGGGCAGACGTTGAATGCCGTAGACAAATTCACATATCTGGGCAGCACGGTTTCGAGATCTGTCAGCCTAGACGATGAGGTGGCAAGCAGAATAGCAAAGGCCAGCACAGCCTTTGATAGAATGCGCTCGATGGTCTGGGCACGTCGTGGCATCAGCGTCAAGACCAAACTCAAAGTCTACCGTGCAACCATCATCCCAACCCTACTATACGCTTGCGAAAGCTGGACTGTATACTCTGGACATGCAAGGAGGTTAAACCACTTCCACACAGGTTGCCTGAGGCGAATATTCCACATCCGATGGCAAGATCGTGTCACTGACATCGAGGTTCTCTCGAGGGCTAACATGCCCAGCATCCATGCACTGCTAGAAAAAGCACGACTAGGATGGGCCGGACACCTCGTCCGTATGTCAGACGAGCGGCTCCCAAAGAGGCTTCTCTACGGCGAGCTGAGAGAGGGATGGCGCGAGAGAGGGCGCCCAAAGAAACGTTTTACAGACGGTCTGAAAGACTCACTAAAAAGTTGCCAGATAGACATCGACACCTGGGAATGTCTTGCGCAAAACAGATCTGACTGGAAAAGCGCAGTCAAATCGGGTGTAGCTGCCGGTGAAGATGACCGTGTTGTGAAAGCCCAGAACAGAAGCGAGACGCGGAAATCCCGAGCAGCGGGAACACTATCCCCTTCTACAAACCTCGTGTGCCCGATATGTAGCAGATGTTTTCGTGCTCGCATTGGCCTGTTCAGCCCCATGCGCACCCACACCCAACAGGGAAATCTGTGACAAGGATGATGTCGGCGGTCCTCATCGACAACGATGGACAGCTATTATTATTATGTCCAGCGTGTCATTTACCTGTTGGTCTTCTGTAAGACATTTTCCTGTCTTATCCTGAATTGTCGTACTGCGATCGTGTATATATGCCTTTCTAGATTGTTGACAACGATATGTGCAGCTCTGACATCATTTCTGCCCAATTTGTGTTCCATATCATTACACTGCTCAGCGATTCACACCTCTTTTGCCTATCTCTTTTGAACAGTATTTCTCCACTTATCAACCTATGCCTATTGGGCCCTTCTGTTGTCTTCTTTGAGCTCTTAAATTCTCTTCTCTTATAGCACAGATCAACTGTTTCCGGTTTAATCCAGGGCTTGTTTTTGTGTCTGGTGCTTCTCTAGTGGGGATTCCGTGGCGAAGTGGTTAAGCCGTCGGTCTCGTGATCAGGTGGTATGGGTTCGACTCCGGACTCCGCCGTCTTTTTCACGGGTACTTGATGCGGAGTCTCCTGCATCTCGTAGTCGCCCCCTAGTCGTCTTGTCCTTGACTTGCCACTGGGGTAGGGAGGCACGAGACGAGAGAGTGAGGATAAAAAGTAGCGCAGTTAATCCTTACTAAAAATAGCGCTAGCAAAATGAATGATGCCATCATGTACGATGGACGGCGACCTTTGCTTCTCTAGTATCCATGTTGCTGTGTCTATTATTGCTGCATTAAAAGTGTATGTTCTCATGCCATCGTCTAGGTCCTCTCTGGGACAGCGAGATAATCTTCCTCCCAGCATGGCAGGAAATATTTCATACACTTTAATCAAACTAGTGGTGCATAGTATGATATTGCTGTTCGTCTATCACGGGGATGAAGACCGCTTTCCTCTTCGTTCAACCAGTTCTTTCACCTGAGCATTCTGTGAGTCAGGGATGTGGATGGGTGGGAAGATGGTTGACAAGTCCAATATGAGATCTACATTCTCGCATATACTATACATCCTCTTCCCCCTCCCTCCTCCTCCCCCCCCCTTCCCCAACCCGCAGCGTGTGACCTACTGTATCTCGCCATATCCGATTATCTGGCATGGAAACCACGTGACCCGCTCAACATATCTTTGTACTTCGTGACCCGCTCAACTAAATATGTTATTTCATCAATGCCAGGGATTATACAACTCACCTGTGAATGTCTCTGGACATTTCCATTCAGGTAAAGTTGACATAGCTAGAAGAGGTATCAGGTATGACCCAGCTGGACCTTGAAATATTGGCAACCTACAACAACCAGATTGATATATCACATGTATGTCTAGTATATAAATATAAATTGTGCTTAAAAGACGTTCGATTTAAATCACAGTAATTGATGTCGCCCTTGACGTGTACAACGAACCAGCTTGCAAACATACACACGATCTTTCATGGGGAGGAACAACGTTTTCTATATGTCGTCCTTGACGCGTACAACGAACCAGCTTACAAACATACACACGATCTTTCATGGGGAGGAACAACGTTTTCTATATGACGTCCTTGACGCGTACAACGAACCAGCTTACAAACATACACACAATCTTTCATGGGGAGGAACAACGTTTTCTATATGTCGTCCTTGACGCGTACAACGAACCAGCTTTCAAACATACACACGATCTTTCATGGGGAGGAACAACGTTTTCTATATGTCGTCCTTGACGTGTATAACGAACCAGCTTGCAAACATACACACGATCTTTTATGGGGAGGAACTACGTTTTCTATATGACACATTTCTGCTTAGAGCTACATATATTTTGACTCAGTCCAAGATGGCTCCATGCCTTCACTTCCCCACAAGTTGTGTTTTTCACGTGGGATTATTCATCACAGAATGCTAATCTAGCGAGGTAGTCAGGCATGTTTAACAATGTAATTTGTAACTCTCAGCCATGATGTATGTATAAGTACCAGCACGTATCGATAACTGCAGCATTGTATCCTTGTGAAATCAGGCAACAACGTACCCACTGTACCAACTAGCCCTAGGTCAAACGTAAAAACAACCAGCGATTACAGTGACGGGACAGAAATTAAAAGTGCTGGAAAACAAAAACTGCTTATTTCGGAAGCACGCAGTCGAGATCTGTGATTATTGCTGATGAGTTTAAATAAAATAGCAAAAACCAGCACAGCTTGTGATAGAAGGTGCTGCATATTGTGAGAACGTCGAGGAATCAACCAAACGACTAAGCTGAAGGTCTACCAAGCCGTTATTCTACCCACCATACTCTACGTATACCTACTCTAGATACACCGGATGGTTAAACCACTTCCATATAACTTGTCTGAGATGCATAATGTATTTTCGCTGGAAGGACCATATCACAAATAATTAACTCCTTTCAAGAGCTAGAATGCGTAGCGTTCATGCACTTTTGCAATACGCTCAGCTGAGATTGCCGGAAAACTTTGCTCAAAAGCCAAGCTGAACTGTCTGAAGAAAATGTATGTGTGGCCAGCTGAGGTTCAATCGAAAAGGCCGTTGCAGTTAGGGAGGGCCTCGTGTATGGGCAGTCCGATATAAATACACTATCAGTAAGTCTAGAGCAGATTGAATACCAGCACGAGTTGCAAAAACCATGTTTCCCAGACAAGAAATAGATCTTTCCGCGATCGAATTGA
The DNA here is from genome assembly GCA_036924085.1 of Ariolimax columbianus. Taxonomy (NCBI): domain Eukaryota; kingdom Metazoa; phylum Mollusca; class Gastropoda; order Stylommatophora; family Arionidae; genus Ariolimax; species Ariolimax columbianus. Next base: position 173,676,007 of record JAVGWX010000001.1, read on the forward strand.
CTTGATCAGTCACAAACTCACAGTCTAAGAGATGTACTTTCAGACAGTATCATTCTTTCGGTTCTCATCGACAATGATGGACAAATTATTTATATATATGACTGTTATTTATGGATTGTTTATATATATGACTGTTATTTATGGATTGTTTATATATATTTATATATTTATTCAAAGGGGGGGGGGGGCGTGGCGGGTGTCTTCAAATGAGACCCTTAAAAAGTTGGATAGAAACTAGAAAAGCCATGCCTTTGCATTGTAACTTGTTAATTTGCTTGCTAAGTATGTCAAGAGTGTCCTGCAGGGCTATCACAGTGCAGACGATCAAGGCGATCAAGACGATGAAATTGTCGAACAACTGGCCATCAGTCAAGGTCAGCACCAATCCAGATCCATCTATGATGTGCTACAGTACCACAAAGTGTCTGCAAGGCGCGTGCCACAGTAACTTACTCTAGAATTAAAACAGCGAGACGTTGATGCCTGTCAGGAAATTTTGCGGTTCTTTCAAGCACTACGTAATGATTTTTTATCAAGAATTGTTGATGGAGATGAAACCTGGGTTCACTACCACCAGACTGAAACGAAGAGAGAGAGCAAAGAATGGCGACATTCCTCTTCACCGAAACCAAAGATGATTCGCACGCAGGAATCTGCAGGAAAGGTTTATCTGACCATCGTTTGGTATGGACGAGACGTTATTTTAGAGCACTACATGCCCAGGGGGAACAATATGTACAGGGTGTACACATATCTTCTCATGAATCATCTTCGATCCGCAATCAAATCCGAACGACGTGGACTTCGGAACATAAGTGGCCTCTTGCAACATCAGATGTTCGACCTCGATACCGCCCGTGCAACGGCTGCAATTATCGGTGACCTCCACTTTGAGTGTCCACCACATCCGTCGTACTCACCTATCCACAAGTTATTTACACATCTTTGGACGACGAATGAGGCATTGGGGGTGGGGGGGGGGGAGACTTTCAGGTCCAGAGGTCCGATGAAGCGGTCCATCAGGTGGGGCATGAATGGTACACACTCGAATAAAAAAGAATTTTTGCTACAAAAATCCCTGCACTTTATTGGCGCTGCGGGACTTGTACCAAACGTAATGGTGGCTAGATTGACAAATGATACAGTTGTGATGGACATGTTTTAAGAACAAATTTACCAATAAAATATATATTTAATGTTTTCATTTGAAGCCCATTCGTAATTTGTATATATATATATTCTCCTTCGTACATGAGAAGAAACAACATTCCTACTTTGACAGAAAACTTTCTAAAGTTTCACAGCTTAGAAAATACAATTTTGTCAAGGTCGCTGTAGAACGTTTTCAAAGATTTGGAAATTACCTGACTCCAAATGTGCTCATGGCGATTGTACCTAATCCCGACATGAAAAATGAAGCACTTAATATCTCAATCTTCAGGGCATCATCGTGTTGGCCGCAGACCACTTCAGAAACGAGCACAGCTACACTCAGAGGCGATGAGATGGCCAGTAAGGCTTGCTGGAAGCAAAAAATACAGTTGACTAAGAGAAAATGTTCTAAAGGCTTGAATGTTAACCTTTTTTGGTGACATGAGGAAAGTAGGAAGGGGGGGGGGGGGGAGTGTATATATATATCGTGAGTAGAAAACATATTATGTCGTAGATCCTGACATTTCCTGACTTTCTAAATATTAAATAATGTTTTATATCAGCAAATATGACGAGTACGTGATGACATGTTCTGATAATGTACTCGTCTTCGTCTCACTTTCTATCTGGTTGTAGATCAGTGTCGTGGTATGTATTTACCTTTCGTCTCTCTCTCAGCCCGAGTACATTTTTCCCATGTTACGGCAGATGTCGCTAACTCTGTCTATCCACCTTTTCGTCTGTTCCTGTCTGACCCTTCTTCCTGATGTTCTCCTGTAGAAGGTAGCATACACAATATGGTCTGCTTGCATTCTCACAATCTGGCCAAACTAATTGATTATGTGTTGCTCTATGTACTGTAGTCTGCCAATTGTTCCAGAATATTCTCCCAAATACTCATATTTGTGATTGTCTCTTCTGTTGTTAGTGACCTTTCGTATGCATCACATTTTGCAGGTGGCTAACTTTCGTTGAGGGCCTTATGCAATGTCCATGTCTGGCACTGGTAGCATAGGGTTGGGATGAAGAGACTATTTATTATGTTGTTATTGTTGTTTTGCTCGGAGAGAAATCTTGGGGTTTCTTAGTAGTGGAGCCAGCCGAGGGGTGACAGCATTTGTCCTCTGCCTTCTCGTCTTTATCTCTCTGTCTCATAAATGGACTCATAAGATTCTATTAATGAAAGTATTCTGGTGTTCTGTTAAGTGTTTCCAGTGATCTGCCTACGTAACCATGTCCGTTGTGCTAATCATTCAGGATTACGTTGATGATAGTCCCAGGCAGAATGTTGGCCAGATGAAGGGGAGGCTATGCATATCAACCAGGTGTTGGAAACGACTCCAGGGACAGGGGTAGAACATGTCGAGTCCGGACATTCTGAGAGAGTTAAGCCACATGGCCGAAGAAAGAAGGACAGCGCTAGTCCAGGATCGATGAAATGTTTTCGAGTTGTGATCGGCGAGATGCCTCGGTGCTAGACACTAGGTTTTGTCATTGGATTCCAAGGATACGTCGCCAAGTTGATTGCGCAATTTGATACTTCGATCCGTTTCCTACTTCCCTGTAAAGCCGTCCAGGTCTCGAAGCCGAACAAGACCTTTGGAATGACAGACGATCTATATAGGTGCGCAGCTTGATATCCAGAGATATAACCTCTACAGACACCAGACTATGTGCAGGTAGTTCATGATGAGAACCCAAGACCAATCCTCCGAGTGATTTCCAATCCACTGCGTGTATCAGAAGTCAGTTTGCTGCCAAGGTAGATAAGTCATTGGTGCGATTGGCGTAATTCCCACAGCAGGGAGATAACTACCAAGACTTTTAAACTTGACCTTCGTTAAGGAAACTTTTAATTCTTCCAAGAGATCTCAGAGTCTGAGAGTCTGAATAAGGACGTCGTCTCATACTTTTGAATTTATTACTTTCCTGCTTGCTTTTGATAGCATTTCGGTACTGAAGGAGTATATTACTTCTTTTCCAACTTTATGGTATAAATGTTCGAAAAATACAATTATTACAACAGCCGTGTTAACATACAACATATCGTGGTAATGATGTGATGTGACGCTTACCTGCAGAGCAGATAGTATGAGCATGTATGCTGGTGGAGTCTGGGATATCCTGTACAAAAGTGGTTTCACCTTTTCTTGTTCAAAAACAACATCTGTCTTGTCAAACATGGGTTTACCCTCTCTGATCTCGGGGTTATCACAGTCATTGGAAATAAATATGGACTTGGCTTTATGTCCATTAGTCATTGTTTCTTTGACGTCGAGTAGGAGTCCTGTTGAAACATCCTCGTACGGGCTGTCCTCACACGCATCCTTAGGTTTGTTGTGTGGTACAGCTCCTGTACCGTCCACTGTAGTTGTTGCCTTCATGGATATACCAGTATAAGAACTACCATTTTTGCTCATGATAATAATCTGACACTGTCCACAACTTTCTCGCTGGTTACATTAGGCGTGTTCAGTTAGGTCTAACAGTTCAGAGAAAAGATCGCTTGTAGATGTTAACTTGGTCTCTCCTGGTGTCGCTTATCAAACAAGCATTGTTAAGAGTGTGTCTGTTTCTGCAATTACCATAGACCAGTCATAACATGGAATTGAGTAATCAGTTTATGTTCGTGACCAGTTGTTGTTTGGAGCAATTAGCAAAACATGATTTCACATTACAATCGTTATCTAGATTGGTCAGATTGGTCATGGTTCGTATAGCAGAGAATCTACGTTTATGGAGTGTCGAATGCCTTCACAGTCTTCACAGGTAGTGGGTCTCAACGGGCTTAGCTTTTCCTACGGTACAGTGATCAGTCTCTCAGTCTCTTTCATTCCAATGAACACATCCTGCAAGAACATCTGAATGCCCTTGACAATGCCTGCTATATATATATCAGGATTAGTACAGCAACGACTGAGGCAATCAAAATCAGTAGATTAGAGGAAACACTAAATATACAAATAAAACGTACAGAGCTTAAACACGTCAGTGAATACAAATACGTGGGCAGCGTGTTTATACAAGATCGAAGGCTAGATAGAGAGGTAGAATCAAAAACACTGAAAGCTAATGCGGTTTGCTATCAGCTCTCACCATTACTAAGACACAAACACATTTCAATAAAGACAAGGAGACAGTCGATAAATATTAATTTTTATACCAACTCTATGCTACCAGTGTCAGACACAGACTCTTACTTAGGCAACAGAACGAAAAATCATGCGAAATGAAGTGTTTATTAATGGCTGTAAGGGTCACAAGGCTGGACAGATTGACAAACCAAATAATTAGACAGACCAACAACGCCGTGCATGGAATACATTGAAAGACAGAGAATAAAATGGTTCGGACACTTGACAAGAATGCAAGCAAAGTTACCAGCTACTCGTATCTACAATTCCAGACATCAAGGTTGCAAAGCAAGAGGAAAATCACGTAAAAGATGTATAGATGGTGTCAGTGAGACACTGTTGAAACACGGATTGACATGGGCGAAAAAGCTGGCGCACGAGAAAATACTACACCTCACCGCTACTTCTAGCGACACAATTGGATAGATGATTATGATGATGATGACAGTGATCAGCTGGCTTCCATAGCAGTAAACCAGATTCCCATTCACAGGAAACGAGCTTGTCGCTATTGGGACGAATACCTGGTCGTGAGAAACCATAACACCTGCACGTTATCATTTTTAAAATCGGAGATTCCAGAAACTGTAACAGACTTGATCCTTGTAAATACTAAAGATGTTTGGTGCCTTCTCTAGACTAAAGATGATTGGTGCCTTCTTTAAACTAAAGATGAGTGGTGCCTTCTCTAGACTGAAGATGTTTAGTGCCTTCTCTAGACTAAAGATGTTTGGTGCCTTCTCTAGACTGAAGATGTTTGGTGCCTTCTCTAGACTGAAGATGTTTGGTGCCTTCTCTAGACTGAAGATGTTTAGTGCCTTCTCTAGACTAAAGATATTTGGTACCTTCTCTAGAATAAAAATGTTTGGTGCCTTCTCTACACTTAAGATGTTTGGTACCTTCTCTAGAATCAAAATGTTTGGTGCCTTCTCTACACTAAAGATGTTTGGTTTCTTCTCTAGAATGAAGATATTTGATGCCTTCTCTAGACTGAAGATGTTTGGTACCTTCTCTAGACTGAAGATGTTTGGTGCCTTCTCTAGACTAAAGATGTTTGGTACTTTCTCTAGAATCAAAATGTTTGGTGCCTTCTCTACACTAAAGATGTTTGGTTTCTTCTCTAGAATGAAGATATTTGGTGCCTTCTCTAGACTGAAGATGTTTGGTGCCTTCTCTAGACTAAAGATGTTTGGTGCGTTATCTAGACTAAAGATGTTTAATGCCTTCTCCGGCACTGTTAGTGCCACACTGACCGTACAGATCGTGCCTGCACATAAATGCTGCACGCTACTTATTAAGAAAGTGGTTCATAAGTTTATACCTGAACGGTAACATATAAGTGCAACGGTAAAGTAGGTACAGTACTATCCGTGACGGAGTGCTGGGGTGGGAGGGGAGGCCTGAAATATTAGAGATTTCGTTGACCAGAATGTTGGGCGTTTTGTGAAAAAGAGAGGAGGGAATAACTAGTTTACTTCTTAGTTATTTTGCTTTCCATAATTTCAAAGTAGTAAAAGAGGTTGCTGGCGATCGGAAGGTCAACTTTGATCTTTGCTGTGACCGACACACGTTTTAGTCGAGATAAAGATGACACAAATACAGCTTTATTATAGATTGGGTGTGTGTGTGTGTGTCTGTCTGTCTATGTTTGCGTGCGTGTGTTTGTATGTTTGTGGGTGTATGTCTGTTGGTGTGTTAGCGTGCGTGCGTGCGTGTATGTGGGTATATGTGTGCATGTGTGCGTTTGTGTGTGTATGTCTGTGTGTAAGCGTGCGTGCGTGTGTATGTTAGTCTGTGTTTGTGCGTATGTGCTTGTGTGTTTGTGTGAGCGTGTGTGTCTGTATGTGTATGAGCGTGCGTGGATGTGTGTGTGCATGTCTGTGTGCGCGCGTATGTGCAGGTGTTTTTGTGTGTATGTGTGTGTCTGTCAGTGTATGAGCGTGCGTGCGTGCGTGGGAGTGTGTGTGTGCGCGTAAGTGCGTGCGTGCCTGTTTGTGTGTGGGTGTGTGTATGCCTGTGTGCGTTTGTGTGTGTCTGTCTGTGTGTAAGCGTGCGTGCGTGTGTATATTAGTATGTGCTCGTGCATATGTGCTTGTGTATTTGTGTGAGCGTGTGTGTCTGTATTGTGCGTGTGTGTGTGTGTGTGTGTGCGTGTCTATGTGCGCGCGTATGTGCGCGCGTATGTGCGTGTGTTTTTGTGTGTCCATCAGTGTATGAGTGTGCCTACGTGGGAGTGTGTGTGTGCGCGTAACTGCGTGTGTGGGTGCGTGCGTGTGTGTGTGTGTGCATGTGTGCGTGAGTGTATGTACCTCTGTGTGTAAGCGTAACTGCACGTGTATGTTAGCCTGTGTTCATATGCATGTGCTTATGTGTTTGTGTGAGCGTGTGTGTCTGTATGTGTGTAAGCGTGCGTGCGTGTGTATGTTAGCATGTGTTCGTGCGTATGTGCATGTGTGTTTGTGTGAGCGTGTATGTCTGTATGTGTGTGAGCGTGCGTGCGCGTGTGTGGGCGTGTCTGTGTGCGCGCGTATGTGCGTGTGTTTTTGTGTGTATTTGTGTGTATGTGTGTGTCCGTCCGTGTATGAGCGTGCGTGCGTGCGTGCGTGCGTGTGTGTGTGTGTGTGTGTGTGTTTGACAATTATTGTTGGTGGCTGTGACAATATTTAGCGGGAAGTGGGTTGCTGTTACATCCGTTTCATTGTTGACATCATCCGCGTTGTTTACATTTTTTGATCGCGAATGAGAGATATGGACCTGCCCTGTGTATAACCAAACAAACACTGATTGGAAACGAACAGCGAAGGAACCAAAGTGCAATCTGTGAAACAAATTCGTACCTCCATTAGATAAGATTAAAGTGTGCGTTAAAAGATTGATGACAAATAAAAGAAGTAATTGTTAATTATAAGAGGTGAGCAGACTCTTAGCTGATTGGAGAATGATGAAACATGGGCGAAACAAGACACACAACTATTACCAGATTTTGGTTTTTATTTATATTCGAGTTGGTGCCCTTTCGTTGCCGTGCAACTAGAGTCTGGCGCCTCAGACGTTCGTTGAAGGTTTATTTTGCACTTTTCAGATGGGAATCATTCTATGGCTAGTGAGTTGGATATCAACTGCCCTGTGGAGGGAACCGTTACACTCCACCAGAGTCGACAAAGGCGAAAATGTCCAGGAATGCCGCAAATGTCTTTACTCTCTGTCTTGTTCAATATCTGAACAATAAAGGTGGCCAACATTCAACCCACAGATCCAGTGAAAACGCTAGCATTTGCAGATGTCATCTTAACATGCAGTACTGCTCAGATAGGCAAGAGACCATGCATGCAATCTCATATCTCCCAGATCACAGCCTTCATGATACGTTGCTCCTTGTACAACTTCTCTATAGTGAAGACTGACCTCACTGGTGTTACCTATGATAGATGTGCCATTGACAGGTGTCACATACTAAAATACCCCGTGGTAACCTTTTATGGTAGCCTCTCATATAGAAACCATGTTGACCAGTCCATATAAAGATACATCCAGGTCTCGAAGCACACAAGACCATGGCAAGGACCAACTTGGAACAACCACTCCTGTTCATCCTAAACCGTTAGTTGGTATTGTCAGCTATTGATTGCCGACTGGGCATCCTCACCCTCATCTATGAAGATTACAGTGTGGATTATAGTGTGGATTATAGTGTGGATTATAGTGTATCCAGAATGAAGGGATGCCACTGGTTCTACGATGCACTAGACACACCCCCTATGCCTGGATTTCTGTCTGTGATATTCAGATGTACGTTTTGACAGGCCAAAGCTCTTATTTGGGATATCCCGCACAAGCAGAATTATAATATTTACACCGCGTTAAATCGCCTGACAAACTCATTGGATTAGGTAGCAGGAGTGAACTCTTTCAATTCCTCTCTAAAATTGGCTACCAAAGAAAACTGCTGCCACTTATAATACCGTTAACATTACAGGATCAGTCGAATTGTACGGTAACATTTCACAGCCATGTGGTATTCGCAGTTGTGTTAACCAAGACTTGGTCCTGATCCCAGCACTGTTCGGAATCTTCTTCGCTGTGTTATGGAAACATGCATTTGGTAACGCACAGTACATCGGACGAACGACTGTTTAACCTTGCAAGTGTCAAGTCCGACACGAAGATCTGCCAAATCACCATCAGAGACTTACTTTTCTTTGATGATGCTGCAATTGTCACCGACAGCCAGCAGAAACTTCAGAGCTTGATCGACCGCCTCTCCTAGGCTTGCTAGGACTTTGGTCTCACAATACGTCTCAACAACACAAATGCTCTGGGACAGCAAGTAGATGCCTTGCAAGCTCATATCATTGATAAGTATGAACTGGCAGCTATCCACCTTGTCTCCCTCATCAACGAGAAGCTCCTCATGACCCAGAAATAGTTATTATCTTTGGCAAAGCTGCTACCACATCTGGTTGCCTTTTAACATATGATTGACGAAATCAGAAACTGACAATTAAACCAAGATAATGGTGTTCCATGCATGGGTCGTCATCAAGATCCTATTTAGTAGCGACCGTTTGACAATCTGTGCCACCTAAGAGCACAAGCCTTCCGTCAGCGTCACCTACGATCCATTCATGGAATTACTGTATGAACAGATGGACAACTGCAGAAGGTGCACTCTTTCACCGATCTCCCAAGCACGTAAACTCACCTTAGACAACGAAGCCTGCGATGGCTTTGTCATGTCACATGGAAGGTATTCCAAAAGATATTCTGCATGGACATTTGGCGAATGTCAAGAGAACAGTCGACCGACCACAATTCAGGTTCAACGATGTGTTTAAGCGTGATATAAAGGCCCTGGACATAAGTCTGACATCCTAGATAGACGTCGCCTCAGACCAGATCTAAGTGTAGTTAAGACATGCAGAGCCATCTCGTGTCTTTGGACAAAATCTCTCACAACACGGCCAAGGGAAGCGACATCGCAACAAGGAAAATGTCAACAAAAAGCTAAGTGGAGAGTTACCACTTCAAGTTCTTTTCACCCATAGTCAATCATGAGTTAAAGGGGCTACTTGTGACAGTCATAACTGAAAGAGGTGTCTATAATCAGTCATGACTGAAAGGGGATACTATAGTCAGTCATGACTGAAAGGGGCTACTGACAAGCAGACAGCACCCACTGCAAAATAACTCTTCAACCTTCAAGGGATCGAATATCAAGAGCGAGAGGGGGGAAAGTGGGTGGGGTGGGGGGGGGGGGGGGGGGGTTGGTGGTCATCAGGGATGACACAAGCAGAGAGAACGATTGGGAAGGTCACCACAGTTGAGACGATGGTCAAGCGAGAAGAATTTGTCCCCAATGACCATAGAATGTGAGATCACGACAGTCACCATAACCCTAGATCAGTGTTGCCATCAAATGTACTGGCGCTTCACAGCCAGATATCCGGTTAGTGCTTATCGTCTAGAGTGAGAGACAGGCCGTCGCTGGGAAGAGCGGGGCATACAGAACATCAACATTTAGTGGAAGCACGAACTGCAGCTCTGAGATGGCTACCTGAGACCGGACTGCACCTCTGAGATGGCTACCTGAGACCGGACTGCACCTCTGAGATGGCTACCTGAGACTTCTTTAACCGGGGTGGTCATTGTTTCATACTCCCAATTCTTACTTCGGAAGGTGCAGAAGGCTTGACGAGGGCATGCTTGGATGGCAGCTTTAGAGGCATCAAACCTGCAGGTACTGATGTGGATCTACTACCCTGGTCGTGCAAGGGTTCAGGGTCATGAAAGCGTTGACATCCTGGTTTCATATGTACCAATTATGGGTACATTAGAAATGGATAGGAGGGACATTTTGAAGTCTATCAACTGTTCGATGATGACACAACAATATATGAATCACAGACTATATATCTTTTATATCGAGCGAGATTCGAGCGGACTTTCAGTTCAGTTCAGTTCATCCCGTAACCCCTCAGGTCGTTGGGGCACACACGAAGACACTCCCAAAATCCCACGCCATCTCTCTCTGTCTGTCGCCGCATGACGTATCTCACCGGGACGAAGGCCTGACCACTCAGTGATGTTGTCCACCCATCTCTTCCTTGGACGTCCTCGCCCTCTCTGTCCCGGTACGGAACCAAAGAGTATCGAGTTGGTAATTCCATTGGACCTCGCGACGTGCCCGCACCAGGCCATCTTTCTTCTTTTGATAGCTGTGAACAGATCTTCAAAAGGACCAATAGCGTCTTCCACTCTCTGACGTATTACTACGTTCGTGACACGATCTTTATATGTAACATTTAGGAGTTTTCTATAGCACCTCATTTCCATTGCATATATTCTGCCCTGGAAATCTGCTGTAATGGTCCAGGTCTCGCAGGCATACAGAAATATTGATAGCACCAAAGAGCGCATTAGTCTAACTTTTATGCCGAGGGCGAGGCGCTGGTCTTGCCATATAGGTTTCAGCCTAGTCAGCGCCGCTGTTGTTTGTGCTATTCTTGCAAATACCTCTGGCTTCGATCCCTCTTCGCTGATCAACGATCCCAGATATTTGAAACGTTTTACCACCTCAAGTTCCTGCCCATTTGCCTCTATTACAGATTTAAACCCTGTTATGTTATTGGTCATGAGCTTTGTTTTATCTGCATTTATTTCCATACCAAAACTCAGGGCCGCTCAATCCAATCTACCAATTAACTCCTGGAGTTCCCTTTCTGTGCCTGCCAATACATCAATATCATCAGCAAATCGGAAGTTTGTGATAAGCCTGTCACCTATTTTAACCGTGCCGAGCGGACTGGGGCGCAAGAAGGGACGAAGTAGAAGTGCGAACAATCACCAAGTTGCGGGAACCATCGGTATCCATATCCTTCGACATTTTCTGAGATATTCCGAGCACCTATGGACATACCCGGAATGCAGTTAAGTCGATTCTTTGAAAAGAACAGAGCAGAACGTGTCAGCCTCCGACATAGCTTCGCCAAAAAGGAGATTAAACCATTAACATAAGTTCTGAGGGGCCAGACTTTGCGTTGCCTATTTTGAAAGGGCCATAGCTCAAATTGTTTCCAACCGGATCAGGTGCAAGTTGTGCTCTTTGTTTCGTTCATGTTTGAACAGTGTCCAGTCAGCTAAGAGTCTATCCAACTTTCACAATTAACATTTACGTTTCCCGTTAATCATTAACCCTTTTTAAGCTCCAGACTCGACGTTGTGGTGCTTAATGCGCCCAATTACCTGTGCGCTGCGATATATTTTTGTGTTTGTTGGCATAAAAATGAAGTTTATAAAAAAAAGTGTGCTCCGTTGGCGAAATTATATATTTTTTTTTGGAGCTGTAAAAATATGTCAGCCTAATCTTTGGTTCGTGAAGATGTGTGAGAGAAAACGTTACTCGTTATATGTCAGCCTAATCTTTGGTTCGTGAAGATGTGTGAGAGAAAACGTTACTCGTTATATGTCAGCCTAATCTTTGGTTCGTGAAGATGTGTGAGAGAAAACGTTACTCGTTATATGTCAGCCTAATCTTTGGTTCGTGAAGATGTGTGAGAGAAAACGTTACTCGTTATATGTCAGCCTAATCTTTGGTTCGTGAAGATGTGTGAGAGAAAACGTTACTCGTTATATGTCAGCCTAATCTTTGGTTCGTGAAGATGTGTGAGAGAAAACGTTACTCGTTATATGTCAGCCTAATCTGTGGTTCGTGAAGATGTGTGAGAGAAAACGTTACTCGTTATATGTCAGCCTAATCTTTGGTTCGTGAAGATATGTGAGAGAAAACGTTACTCGTTATATGTCAGCCTAATCTTTGGTTCGTGAAGATGTGTTAGAGAAAACGTTACTCGTTATTTAGCTCAATCAAGACCATCAATAGCAGTATGTTGGAGTCAAGAAGTAAAAACAGTTACTAAAGATAAGAAGAATCGATACAAAGCATGGGTTACAAGCAAAATAGAACAAGAATATATCGACTATAAGCCAGAGAGAAAGCACGAAAAGTTGATAATTAAGAAGGCTAAATTATATCTTGGAATGAGGTTGGGGAAATTCAGAATTCGAAATTCAAAAAAATGCTACTAGAAATTTGTCCAATAAAATCAAAACTATGAGAGGCAGAGATGATTGTCACAGAACAACAGAAATTGTTAACGTTGACAATGGAATCGCAATAAATGATCCACAACTGGTCATGAACAAATGGCAGCAAGACTTTAAAGAGCCTCTCAACTTACCAACAACTGTGGGCAAATGACACACAAGATTCCAACGTTAACGTAAGCAAGGAGTTAGAACCAAATATCACACTTTCAGAAATAAAAAAGGCTGTACAAGCTGCAACACTCAACAAATATCCAGGACCTGATGAAATCCCTGTTGAATTAATCAACGTAGCCAACGAGGTAGGGGTATTATGGCTAATAAGACTGCATAACCTAGTATGGACCACACAGGAAATGCCAGAAGCATGAAGAAATGCAATTATAATTCGTACATGGAAAAAGAAGATTAGCAAGAGCGACTACATAATGCTTAGGAAAATCGCAGGAGTCACAAAGCTGGATTCTGCTGGGACAGGAATCTAGATCAGCTAGAGTCTGCTGGGACAGGAAGCCAGATCAGCTAGAGTCTGCTGGGACAGGAAGCCAGATCAGCTAGTCTGCTGGGACAGGACGCCAGATCAGATAGTCTGCTGGGACAGCACGCCAGATCGGCTAGAGTCTGCTGGGACAGGAAGCCAGATCAGGTAATCTAGTCGAGCAGGAAGTCAGATCAGCTAGTCTGCTGGGACAGGAAACCAGATCAGCTAGTCTGCTGGGACAGCACGCCAGATTAGCTAGTCTGCTGGGGCATAAAGTCAGATCAGCTAATCTGGTCGAGAAAGGAAGTCAGATCAGCTAATCTGGTGGGACAGGAAGTCAGATCAGCTATAGTCTAGTGGGACAGGAAGTCAGATCCGCTAGTTTGGCTGGATTGTAGGAGAGGAATTCAGATCAGTTAAAAAGTAAAAGTTTTATTAAATGAACAACTACTTTAATTGTAATTATACATCGATATTTCTTTATTTGTTTGATTGTCCTTGTTGTTGATTTGCTTTGACTGATTTCATTGTGTCTGCCTATAGACACAGAGTAAGTCAGGAGTTGGGGCAAGATAGTGAAGCTGTTTTAACAAAACGGGCATTGTGCTTTCTTTAGTTGAGATATTAGTCACCACCCACACTTATCTTCTTTCAATAAAACCGTTAACATCACCACTTATCCCACCATCACCCCTTATTCCACCATCACCACTTATCCCACCATCACCACTTATCCCACCATAACCACTTATCCCACCATCACCTTTTATCCCACCATAACCACTTATCCCACAATCACTTTTTATTCCACCATAACCACTTATCCCACCATAACCACTTATCCCACCATAACCACTTATCTCACCCTAACCACTTATCCCACCATCACCATTGATAGCCATATCACCACTTATCCCACCATCACCACTTATCATACCATCACCACTTATCATACTATAACCATTGGTCCCAATATCACCAGTTATTCCACAATCACCACTTATCCCACCATCACTACTTATCACATCATCATAACTTATCAGACTCTCAACACGTATCACATCGTGACCACTTGTCACTTTCCCCCATAATCACCACTTACCACACTATCACCGGGTATCATACCGTCACCACTTATCCCACTATCACCGATTATCATACCGTCACCACTTATCCCACTATCACCGATTATCATACCGTCACCACGTATCCCACTATCACCGGGTATTATATCTTCACCCCTTCTCACACCATCACCATCGTTTAGAGCCAACAACTCATTATCCATTCGTGTAATTGAACTCAAAACTCGTATCACAGTTTACATTAAAATTCCTCCTTATAATTATACTAGCAGAACAAACAACATAAGTTTTTTTGCTGCTAGCAATGCCTGTGTACACTAACAACATAGTTACAACATCAGAACGGTAGAATAGTAGTAAAGCTTCCAGGAAACCAGCAGAAAAATTACAATCATTCTGCTTGCCAAGAAACATCTTCTTAGTTCTTAGTCGACCTGTACTTCAACATGAGCAGATGCTCCTGTGTAGGTCCCACTTAGTAGACCTCTACTTCTACAGAGACAGATGCTCCTGTGTAGGTCCCACTTAGTAGACCTCTACTTCTACAGAGACAGATGCTCCTGTGTAGGTCCCACTTAGTAGACCTCTACTTCTACAGATACAGATGCTCCTGTGTAGGTCCCACTTAGTAGACCTCTACTTCTACAGAGACAGATGCTCCTGTGTAGGTCCCACTTAGTCGACCTGTACTTCAACAGGAGCAGATGCCCCTGTGCAGGTCCCACTTAGTCGACCTGTACTTCAACATGAGCAAATGCTCCTGTGTAGGTCCTACTTAGTCGACATGTACTTCAACAGGAGCAGATGCCTCTGTGCAGGTCCCACTTAGTCGACCTGTACTTCTACATGAGTAGATGCTCCTGTGCAGGTCCCAGCTCTGGTTTTAGCTGGATGTAGCCGGAGAAGGATTTCCTGCTTAGCGGGATAAACTCGAGCAGCTTAATACTACACTGCGTTTTAACAATCACTGACGGAGCATGGTTAACGGATGTGCTGACATATCTCAATAGACTCACATACTATAGCAACGTAGACCCGCAGCTTGTTAGACGCCATCTATGCTGCTCTAAACAAACCACTTAACCATGCCCGGTGTTCTGTCATGTCATACAGTTTGTCGCCTTTTACGACATGGTCTCTGCGAGGCAGTGGTGCTATTCTTGTCCTTGTCATACACAAAGACCCCGACAGACCACTCGGAAGAAACAAGTTGCATGTATAATATTTAACACAGCACACATTATGATTATAAAGCCAATACCCAATCTCACAAGTATATCTGGACTCCTGCCATTAATAATTAGCAAATTTTAGGGATCTACAGTTGTAAATATCTGTGTTAAATTATTATGACCATTACCATCTTTATTTAGTGTAAGGTCATCAACGTGTTGACCACTTCAGGAAGACTGCGACAAATCACTTTATGTGATATTGCAGCGAGTGTTTCTGTTGAAATTTGTTTTACATCGTGAAGATGCTAGCCCCATGTACATTATACTTTATTACTCTTTTACGACATTATTGAAAAGCGTGGTTCTATTCGTTAATCACCATGACTCATAAAGTGCTGCCTGCTAACAATGTTGGTATGAAAGGTTGACATGATCTTGATGTTTGAGACTTGAGAACCACTTCAACCTCAACAAAGATATGACTCCAGGACCGTGTTCTAACCGTTAACAACTCGGTAGAAAGAATGTTCCCACGAGCCCTTGTTTGAGCCAGAAGAGGGGTTGCGAGGACTGGGATGGATGTCCCGCTCGTTAAAGGAAAGGGAAGCGTCTGATATATCCTCTCCTTTCCAGGTGTAGAGATCGCCGATGGATTCACTGTTCGGCTTGCCGTTCAGACGTTTCCATGCCAATGGCCTCTCCTACATTATTGTGTCCCCGATAACACCTTCATGAGGGGCCCCCTGTTTCTTACAGAGCCTGCTGTGGGGCGCGACCAAGTACCAGGCGGTATAACTGGCCGGGCAGATTGGGCTCATTAGCCTTGGTTGGCAGCCAATCTAAGAGAAGGTAAACTCTGACTCTAAACTCGAGTAGACGAAGCTCGTTAGCTTGTTCAGGCAGTTCGCCTAGGAGAGGAGGAACTCTGATATTAGACCCACGTCCCAGAGAGTGCTGGCTAGTCTTGGGACGATGAGAGTATCATCGGATGTCTCGAGTAACTAGCATCTGCGGGCAACGACTTCACTGTCTCGTGGAAACCTCGGGAGAGGGTATGGCTACGGGAGTACACCCAGACAGAAAATCATGAGTGGTAGCACCTAAGACGGATGGTTTCAAAATTGCGAACTCATTCCGGCAGCTCCTGCAGCTGAGCTGGTACCAAATTGTCATACTTTGCATTCCTTTGGATTACACCAGGGAGGCCGAGAGGGGGATCCTGCAGGCTGGGCAGCCCAGGGTCTCCATTTTCAGCGCCAAGGCTTGCGCACAGGGATGCTACGCAAAGGGTGCCACGCGCAGGGTCCGCAAAGACTGAGACGCCAATGAATGGATGAATGGGTGTGAGGAGCAGTTATGAGGAGTGCGTGTGAAGAGTGGGTGGGAGGAGTGGGTGGGAGGAGTGGGTGGGAGGAGCAGTTTATTAGGAACGGGTGTGAAGAGTGGATGGGAGGAGTGGGTGTGAGGAGTTGGTGGGAGGAGTGGGTGTGAGGAACAGTTATGAGGAGCGGGTGTGAAGAGTGGATAGGAGGAGTGGGTGGGAGGATTGGGTGGCAGGAGTGGGTGTGAAGAGTGACTGGGAATAGTGGGTAGGAGGAGTGGGTGTAAAGAGTGGGTGGGAGGAGTGGGTGGGAGGAGCAGTTACGAGGAGCGGGTGTGAAGAGTGGGTGGGAGGAGTGGGTGTTAGGAGTGGGTGGGAGAAGTGGGTGTGAGGAGCAGTTATGAGGAGCGGGTGTGAAGAGTGGGTGTGAAGAGTGGGTGGGAGGAGTGGGTGGGATGAGTGGGTGTAAAGAGTGTTGGATGAGTGGGTGAGAGGAGTGGGTGTGAAAAGTAGATGGGTGGAGTGGGTGGGAGGAGTGGTTGGGAGGAGTGGGTGGGAGAAGTGGGTGGGAGGAGTGAGTATGAAGAGTGGGTGGGAGGAGTGGGTGGCAGGAGTGGGTGTGAAGAGTGGTTGGGAGGAGTGGGTGGGAGAAGTGGGTGTGAAGAGTGTGTGTGAGGAGTGGGTGGGAGAAGTTGGTGATCGAATGGTTTGAACACCAGTCATATGACCAAGTGAAGATGGGTTCAACACTTCGATCAGATATAGATTCTATTATAGCTACCCACTGACGGATGTGTAAAGGGTCATGCCTTCTTGGTTCCTGACTCACATCAATCACACTGCATGATTCCAGCAATGGACAGAGAGAACAAAGTGATAGTATAGCAACAAATGGATACTATATAAGACAATGGTAAATATCGATCTAATTGCTCTGGCTCTATATATATTAGACTTGCAGGTTTCGGTTGTTGTTGAAGGCCCACAATGAGTGGAATTACTCTTTTGTGCGCCCTAAAAAGGACGTTAAGTGGCTGGTTGTCGTAGCTTTCCTCACAACCCGAGCGTGCTGATGAAGGTGGATCGGGGTCCTCTAGATGGTTGTGCTATGCTTGGCTTCATCTGCGTGTCGCTCACTACTACGGGGATAACGTCGAGCCCTGTCCTTGTTAGCCAAGTTGACATGAAAACAGCACATTTCCAGAAATGGCTACCAGGAAGCCAAGGTGAGGGTCTTGGCCAGTTTATTTTACCTGACCATGTCTGATCAGATTGTTTTGACTAGCCAGACGTCAGTCTTCCGTCCGTCAGTTTCAGGTAAATATGACCGTTTATGCGTGTCAGTTTCAGATAAATATGACCGTTTATGCTTGTCAGTTTCAGAGAAATATGACCGCTTATACTTGTCAGTTTCAGATAAATATGGCTGTTTATACTTGTCAGTTTCAGATAAATATGGCTGTTTATACTTGTCAGTTTCAGATAAATGTGGTCATTTATACTTGTCAGTTTCAGATAAATATGACCGTTTATGCGTGTCAGTTTCAGATAAATATGGCTGTTTATACTTGTCAGTTTCAGATAAATATGACCGTTTATGCGTGTCAGTTTCAGATAAATATGGCTGTTTATGCGTGTCAGTTTCAGGTAAATATGACCGTTTATGCGTGTCAGTTTCAGATAAATATGACCGTTTATGCTTGTCAGTTTCAGATAAATATAACCGTTTATACTTGTCAGTTTCAGATAAATATGGCTGTTAATACTTGTCAGTTTCAGATAAATGTGGTCATTTATACTTGTCAGTTTCAGATAAATATGACCGTTTATGCGTGTCAGTTTCAGATAAATATGGCTGTTTATGCGTGTCAGTTTCAGATAAATATGGCTGTTTATGCGTGTCAGTTTCAGATAAATATTACCGTTTATGCGTGTCAGTTTCAGTTAAATGTAGTCCTTTATGCTTGTCAGTTTCAGATAAATGTGGTCATTTATACTTGTCAGTTTCAGATAAATATGACCGTTTATGCTTGTCAGTTTCAGATAAATATGACCGTTTATGCTTGTCAGTTTCAGATAAATATGACCTTTTATGCGTGTCAGTTTCAGTTAGATGTAGTCATTTATGCTTGTCAGTTTCAGATAAATGTGGTCATTTATGCTTGTCAGTTTCAGATAAATATGCCCGTTTATGCGTGTCAGTTTCAGTTAGATGTAGTCATTTATGCTTGTCCGTTTCAGATAAATGTGGTCATTTATGCTTGTCAGTTTCAGATAAATATGGCCGTTTATGCGTGTCAGTTTCAGTTAAATGTAGTCATTTATGCTTGTCAGTTTTAGATAAATGTGGTCATTTATATTTGTCAGTTTCAGATAAATATGGCCGTTTATGCGTGTCAGTTTCAGTTAAATGTAGTCATTTATGCTTGTCAGTTTTAGATAAATGTGGTCATTTATACTTGTCAGTTTCAGATAAATATGACCGTTTGTGCTTGTCAGTTTTAGATAAATATGACCGTTTACGCTTGTCAGTTTCAGATAAATATGACCGTTTATGCTTGTCAGTTTCAGATAAATATTACCGTTAATACTTGTCAGTTTCAGATAAATATGACCGTTTATGCTTGTCAGTTTCAGATACATGTGGCCGTTAAAACTATAAAAAAGTACCTTGAAGCGAAATTTAAAAATTGCACACTTAACAAAATATGGTTCCCCAAGTTTTTCTTGACAAGCTCACAAACAATTGATTAGTTAATTTGTCTACAAGTCAGTAGTCCGTCCAACATCAATAAACAAAAATAAGATGGCTGTAACAAATTCTTTGTCTGATCTTAATGCATAAATATGAAATGAGAATACCGTTTTATTATCATAATGCGGGGCCCAACAAAACGAGATAATATATATTTGGCTCTACCAGTTCTAACTTTCTTAGCAGCACGTGTGTCTGATGATAGCACGAGCAGAGGTTATTCGCGTATCACGTGCCCAGCTTTGGTAGTGCCATCTGGTGGCTAGATGTGCTAACACCTTTACAAACGGGAAATATTTGAAGAAACGCAGCTCTGAAGGCTGAACTCATGGCTAAGAACACAAAGAAATTTGTGCAAGCGTTTAGAAAATCAAAAATATAAACACCTACGACGCATATAGCGAAAATATTCGAGTACCTTCTAACAACATAGTACTCTGGTTCCACAAGCTTGGCGAATTGGTGGGCGATTCTTGGTACTAAAGCGACGATAAAAATTGCAATTACAACTAGCAACATTTTGATGACCTTTTTGTTCCTTGTGGATAAATGTGAGGTATTTTTCTTGTCGGTTGAACGAGATTCCCTTAACCGAAATTTAGACGAATTTTTCAAATTGTAAGTTATAGTGATAGTAGATACTGTCATTATAGCCAAGCTTAACACTGGGTTGACAATGCCAGTTAGGTTGTAGTATTTCATGACTGCGGATCCGTGCGTCTGATAAAACTGGCTGTGAGTGAACACAGCTACAGTAGCATTCAGCTTCCTGTTGAACACGTACACAACATCATATATGAAGAAGACGACTAGGAACATGGCAGACACGAGGCAGGAGATTGCTAACATCAAATAAGATGTTAGTTTGGGGGTAATT
This sequence comes from Ariolimax columbianus, assembly GCA_036924085.1. Classification (NCBI taxonomy): domain Eukaryota; kingdom Metazoa; phylum Mollusca; class Gastropoda; order Stylommatophora; family Arionidae; genus Ariolimax; species Ariolimax columbianus. The sequence continues at coordinate 173,696,090 of JAVGWX010000001.1, forward strand.
ATATGTTTGACGTGCAGGGGGATGCTCACGCATAAGGCTCTTTCTACTGATATATATGCCGCTATCGGATAGGAGACGTAGTTTGAGAGAGTCTGGAAATATGCGACCTTGGAGATCATGATTGAGTCCCAGGTTATAGCCAGCGCTGGGTCATGTAGCCAGAAAGGCACATTCGATCTCATGATGACGCCACACAATCCCTTCATTGTGTCCCAAACTACGAGAGTCATGAGGGATATGTTGACGCTATCGTTGAGACCTTGCTTGTAGAAGACTAAGATGTTCAGCATGTTAGTTACCACACACACCGCAGCCAGGAGCCCGCATGAAATATTGTCAATGTACTTGAGCACCACTTCATGAATGATCTGAATGCCTCCTGGTTGCACATATGTCAAGTACACTGAGACCAGGTTTGTGCTGGATACATTCCCACCTACTGATGGACTCATAGCGACGTTTTCCTTGACAACAACTACTCAGATGTCAGTTTAGGAACATCAGAAAGTTCACTTTTGACTTTGTTTTGCAGCAACAGTCAATCCCAACAATGGATGAAATATTTCGTCTCCGTGGCTCACTTCTACCTTCTCTCGGTCAGATAGATCAGCGTCCAACTTTCCTTCTGTATTAACGTGTAATAGATCAGCGTCCGACTTTCCTTCTGTATATACGTGTAATAGATCAGCGTCCGACTTTCCTTCTGTATATACGTGCGTGTAATAGATCAGCGTCCGACTTTCCTTCTGTATATACGTGTAATAGATCAGCGTCCAACTTTCCTTCTGTATTAACGTGTAATAGATCAGCGTCCGACTTTCCTTCTGTATATACGTGTAATAGATCAGCGTCCGACTTTCCTTCTGTATATACGTGCGTGTAATAGATCAGCGTCCGACTTTCCTTCTGTATATACGTGTAATAGATCAGCGTCCGACTTTCCTTCTGTATATACATGTAATAGATCAGCGTCCGACTTTCCTTCTGTATATACGTGTAATAGATCAGCGTCCGACTTTCCTTCTGTATATTCGTGTAATAGATCAGCGTCCGACTTTCCTTCTGTATATACGTGTAATCGATAGTGAAGACATACAGAAGATTGGCCTGTAGATGAAATACAGGTAATGTTAATATTAGCTTTACATCAGATCGGTTGTTATATCTTGTTTATTTTACCTGACCATGTCTGATCAGTTTGCTTTGACTAACCAGACGTCAGTCTTTCTTCCGTCAGTTTATTTTACCTGACCATGTCTGATCAGTTTGCTTTGACTAGCCAGACGTCAGTCTTTCTTCCGTCAGTTTCAGATAAATATGGTCGTTTATGCTTGTCAGTTTCAGTTAAATGTGGGCAACTTATTTGCCGAATTCAAGAAATTTGACAACTTTAAAAATCATTTGGCTTTTTTCCCTCTGAATTAGAAATTAACATCCTCTTTTTACGTGTGTGGAGGGAGAGTGAGGGGAGTTGGGGGGGGGGGGGGACAAGGGGTTGCGGGGGTGGCAAGGACGTCTCTGGCGGTGGGACAATTTTTGTTGCTAATTTAAAGCTAACATTTATCTTTTCTAATATCTTTTTACTACTGTTGTGTTGTGTGATCTGGTCTTTTAAATCGCTGTAAATTCACTCACTACCTACTATCATATTGATGTTGTAAATTCACTGACTACCTACTGTCATATTGATGCTGTAAATTCACTGACTACCTACTGTCATATTGATGTTGTAAATTCACTGACTACCTACTGTCATATTGATGTTGTAAATTCACTGACTACCTACTGTCATATTGATGTTGTAAATTCACTGACTACCTACTGTCATATTGATGTTGTAAATTCACTGACTACCTACTGTCATAATGATGTTGTAATTACTTATTAAGACTGTTATTAAACCCCAATTGTTATTTGCGCTCAAGGTCAGAACGTCAATGAAACGGAAACCTTCCTATGAAGGCAATCGTAAGTTCAAAAGTAAAGGGGAATAAAACTGATGTAGATCCAGAAGGCTGGCGATCGATCAGAGGAGACATATTCCGCAATGCATTACTGCCAAATTGCATTAGTCATAGCAATTTCTCCAAACACGGAAATTGAGAGAAATACAGCTTGAATACCCCATCATTTTGTAAGACTCAATGGACAGTACAAAATAGTCCTAGGCAGATTGATGACAAGGTTAAGGCCTGAGAACTTCAAATATATGTCAGTATGACCTGTCGAGGGGTACCTGAGATGAAAGGAATGAAGGTCATAAAGAGGGTTGTGCTTGGTGTTGGCAATCTCATCATACCAAATAACAATGTCATTATGAACAACCACTGAAAAATCATGATACATGCTTCCTGTAGATAAAACAAATACAGTTACAACGTATGCTTCTTAATGGAACAAATAAGTGAATCTTTGCAAATGCTTGAAAACCTGCCTTCTTTAATAAAGGCCAGAAGTAGAGGTAGGCTATGCTCCCCATTAGAGAGAAAGGTGAACGAATAACCTGCCATCGTGTAATGCATGCAGCTGGGAGAGGTCATGAAAGCACGTAGAAAAGATAACAAAATTAGAGACATCGGATTACATAGAACTAAAAGAGCATCATTAATACATACCATCATTTGACAAGCAATGAAAACTGATCTTAATGGTGATTTCTAAACCAAAAAATATGCTGTCATAATAAATAGATCTAAGGACATTTCAACTAAAAAAATCTCTGTGTTTTAGTTCATTCTTCAGTAAAACGATAAATGACATTTGTACTGATTTTCTTATTGTAATTCAAGTGCATGACACCACGTGATAAAACATTCAATTTGATTGATGCAAACATCAACACATGTGGCCAGTCGTAGTCACGGAATTGGTTTTCCATTGGATAGTTCATCAGATCCAGGCTGCAGCAATTCTACAGTTTCCAATAAGAGAAGTACGACTTTATGTAGACAGCTCGTTCTACTAAAGTTTTTATTTGGAAGCTATATGTGGGAACTATATGTGGGAATTATATTTGATCAGGGCCTGTAGCTCAGCCCTCCACAAAGTCAAATCACAACTACACATGACACAACTTCTGAATGATGGTAGCAATTGTCAGTTAAAAGTCTCCAAAAATCCACAAGCAGGAATATTTGAGACTATCGAGTTACCGTATCTGTGTCTTGCATCGTGAAATGTTACTGTACGTTAGCCTTGTATGGTGAAATGTTACTGTACGTTAGCCTTGTATGGTGAAATGTTACTTTACGTTAGTCTTGTATGGTGAAATGTTACTGTACGTTAGTCATATATGGTGAAATGTTACGATAAATGTGTCGTGTATGGTGAAATGTAGGGCGTAGGACTATTTGGTTCCGCCGCTTCTGTCTAGCTCACGTATGGCTCCTAGAGGCTGCCTCTGTACGGCAGCGCCACCACCTCCCTCCCCATGAACAACGGCTTTGACTGGCCGGCTAAGCTACGTGAGAGAAACAACAAGAAGGGGAGTCCACCCCTGACAAGTACACACAGCTGCTGGTGGAAGAGGCGGAAGATCGACCTGTGCGACAACGACTCTGAAAGCGGGAGCTGGAAACGCCTGGTATCGGGCTAAGGGCGCACCAGAGACCATAGTTGGTAAGCGGCCAGAACAACGTTCAGAAAGCAATGGCAAACTACTGGACGTAAAATGCCAAGAAACCTATGACAGTCTATAGAAACGAAACGCAAAGATCTGAGGGTGAGGCCCTCAGGCCAGGCAGAACATCGACACCAACTGCGGAAGAGGCCGATTTCAGAGCCAGTACAAGTAATAGAGATGACGGCCTAAAGCCCGACTGCATTACAGTAGACACCTCTGCAATGGGACTAAAAACAAAAAATAAGAGTAGGCACATGGAACGTCAGGAGCCGTCTACCAAGGAAAGTTTTTTATGATTGGATAAGAGATGGAGAGAACAAGGATAGATGTTCTGGGACTGCCTTGGTGATCTAAAAGCTCGGGTGGGATCGGGTTCGAATTCATGGCCAGTTTGTTTAAGTAAGCACAATATTGGGCGCATGAATGAAAATGGACACAGGCTGCTGGAATTCTGCACAAAAAACAATCTCTGCATTACAAACTTCTACTTTGCAACAAAAGATCGCCTTACGGTATCACGGACACACCCACGATCCGGTCATTGGCACCAACTGGACTTTATTATCACCAAGAGACAACATCTGAATCAAACACAACTAACACGCAGCTACCCGAGTGGTGACTGGGATACTGACCACACGTTGGTCAACTAACACGCAGTTACCCGAGTGCTGACTGGGATACTGACCACACGTTGGCCGTTGCCCGCGTCAGACCTAAGAGAATCTTCACAGCAAAAGCACAAACCCATTTTGAGGATAAATTTAGTCAACACCAAGGATCCAGAAAAGTATTTCAGGTTCCAACAGCAGCTTGCAGATGTTCTCACCGATACATCAGGAGACTGTACAGCTAATGAAAAGTGGGATTTAATCAAAGAAGATAGCCTCAAAGCAGCGGGAACAGCTTATGTCAGTAGAGAATACAGGAATCAATACTGGTTTCAGGCAAATAGTCTGATACTGCAGACTTTTATTGACAGGAAAAAGGCAGAACTACTAAGAAACAAAGACAAAACAACACGAAACACTTTCAATGTATTGAAACAAGCGAGAAAAGTAGTGCAAAGGACAGCTAGACCGTGTGCAAATGACTATTGGATACAGTTGTATGAGAATACCCAATGTACCTTCAATAATGGTAACGTCAGAAGCATGTTTGAAGGGAAAAGGAAAGCTATCGGCCCAACTGTGAAAAATAGTGCGCCGCTAAAAGCTTTATCTGGGGAGATCATCACTGATAAGAGGAAGCAGTTAGACAGATGGGTAGAGCCCTATCTTGATCTGGGGAGATCATCACTGGTAAGAGGAAGCAGTTAGACAGATGGGTAGAGCCCTATCTTGATCTGGGGAGATCATCACTGGTAAGAGGAAGCAGTTAGACAGATGGGTAGAGCACTATCTTGATCTGGGGAGATCTTCACTGATAAGAGGAAGCAGTTAGACAGATGGGTAGAGCACTATCTTGATCTGGGGAGATCTTCACTGATAAGAGGAAGCAGTTAGACAGATGGGTAGAGCACTATCTTGATCTGGGGAGATCTTCACTGGTAAGAGGAAGCAGTTAGACAGATGGGTAGAGCCCTATCTTGATCTGGGGAGATCTTCACTGGTAAGAGGAAGCAGTTAGACAGATGGGTAGAGCACTATCTTGATCTGGGGAGATCTTCACTGATAAGAGGAAGCAGTTAGACAGATGGGTAGAGCACTATCTTGATCTGGGGAGATCTTCACTGATAAGAGGAAGCAGTTAGACAGATGGGTAGAGCACTATCTTGATCTGGGGAGATCTTCACTGGTAAGAGGAAGCAGTTAGACAGATGGGTAGAGCACTATCTTGATCTGGGGAGATCTTCACTGGTAAGAGGAAGCAGTTAGACAGATGGGTAGAGCACTATCTTGATCTGGGGAGATCTTCACTGATAAGAGGAAGCAGTTAGACAGATGGGTAGAGCACTATCTTGATCTGGGGAGATCTTCACTGATAAGAGGAAGCAGTTAGACAGATGGGTAGAGCACTATCTTGAACTCTACTTAAGCGAGACAGAGCTAACGGAAGATGCACTCAATGCCATCGAGGCCATGCCAACTCTGGACCAATTGGACTCGCTGCCAACCATGGCAGAAGTTAACTGTGCTATTGCTAACCTTGCTTCTGGCAAAGCTCCAGGAAAGGATGGAATCCCGATAGAGGTCATCAGGAGTGGAAAGGACATACTTGCTCCACAAATACATCAGTTGATAACATTATGATGGCATGGAGGATAGGTCCCACAGGAATTCAAAGATTCGAGCATTGTAACCTTGTACAAGAACAAGGGGGACCGGAGTGACTGCAACAACTACAGAGGGATTTCACTTCTGTGTACCATTGGGAAGATACTTGACAGAATTGTTCTGCGCAGATTCCAGGTCATATGAGACAGGACTGCCTAGAGCCAGGGTGCGGTTTTCGTGGGAAAATGCAAGGCAAATGCAAAGAATAAAAGCAACCTTTGTATACTGCCGTCATAGACCTCACGAAGACATTTGACTTGGTCAGTCGTGTAGGTCTGTTTAAAGCGCTCAGGGGGGTGGGTTGCCCACCGATTCTTCTGAGTATTATCGAGTTTCTCCACACTGACATAAAAGGCACCATCAACTTTGTGCGTCCTCAGAGGAATTCGCAATCAAGTGCGGAATAAAACAAGGCTATGTACTTGCATCCACCCTCTTTGGAATATATTTTTCTCTCTTCTCAGAAAGGTGGTATATTCATTCATTCTCGCTCATATGGTGGTCTATTCAATTCCCAAAGGCTGAAAGCCAAGACCAAAATAAACAGGGTGCTGATGAGAGAACTGCTCTTTGCGGATGATTTCGCAATTACGACTCACTCAGAGGAGGAACTGCGAAGCTTACTATTTGCATTCTCGGATGCCTGCTGTGAGTTCGGGTTAACAATCAGCAAAACGAAAACACAAGTTATGGTCCAGGGTGCAAACACACCACCAGTAATCTCCATTGATGATGAGGCTCTCGATGTAATAAATCATTGTACGTACATGGAATCCTCAGTCAATAATAAACTATCCCTGGACCAAGAGATACCTATCAGGATAGGAAAGGCAACAACAACAATGAGCAGATTAACAAAAATGGTCTGGGAAAACAAGCAGCTCACTGTTAAAACAAAAACATTTGTTTACCAGGCCTGTGTCCTCAGCACCCTTCTTTATTGCAGTGGGACATGGTCTACCTATATGCACCAGGAGAGGCGGCTAAACAGCTATCACATGAGATGACTGGGCAGAAACCTGGAGGTTGGGTGGCAAGACAATATCACCAACGCAGAAGTGTTGGAGAGAGCAGGCACTGTCACAATCTTTTCCTTGCTTAGTCTTCGAAGGCTCCGCTGGCTGGGACACACTCGGAGGATGGATAATGACAGAATACCAAAATATCTTCTCTATGGGGAATTACAGTTGGGGAAAAGGTTTCGAGGCCGGTCATTACTTCGGTACAAGGATGTATGCAAGCGAGATATGAATTATGGAGGCATGGATTTGGAATTATGGGAACAGGACGCCATGGATCGTGTTACCAGGAAGGGGGGGGGGGGGGTGGGGGGGGGAGGAACAGGATTAAGCATGGAATACATACCAAGGCGATACTGATTGATGATAGGCTAAAAACTCAGCGTTTGAGAAGACACGCCACACCATGCCATGCCGCAAACGGTCCTGACTTCCATTGCACACGCTGTGAAAGACGCTTCTCTGCCCGGATTGGTCTTACGAGTCACATTCGTTACTGCCATAGACTGTGGTTACATACCTTGCTTTCAAAGCACAATTACTATCGTCTGACAAAACGGAAACAGCTAATGAATGACGGTGAAATGTTACGGTATATGTGTCTTGTATCGTGAAATGTTACGGTATATATGTCTTGTATCGTGAAATGTTACGGTATATGTGTCTTGTATCGTGAAATGTTACGGTATATGTGTCTTGTATCGTGAAATGTTACGGTATATATGTCTTGTATCGTAAAATGTTTCGTTATATGTGTCTTGTATCGTGAAATGTTACGGTATATGTGTCTTGTATCGTGAAATGTTACGGTATATATGTCTTGTATCGTGAAATGTTACGGTTTATGTGTCTTGTATCGTGAAATGTTACGGTATATGTGTCTTGTATCGCGAAATGTTACGGTATATGTGTCTTACATCGTGAAATGTTACGGAATATGTGTCTTGTATCGTGAAATCTTACGGTATATGTGTCTTGTATCGTTAAATGTTACGGTATATGTGTCTTGTATCGTGAAATGTTACGGTATATGTGTCTTGTATCGTGAAATGTTACGGTATATGTGTCTTGTATCGTGAAATGTTACGGTATATGTGTCTTGTATCGTGAAATGTTACGGTATATGTGTCTTGTATCGTAAAATGTTACGGTATATGTGTCTTGTATCGCGAAATGTTACGGTATATGTGTCTTATATCGCGAAATGTTACTGTATATGTGTCTTATATCGCGAAATGTTACGGTATATGTGTCTTATATCGTGAAATGTTACGGTATATGTGTCTTATATCGTGAAATGTTTCGAAGACTTAAAAAATATTCCACAATTGTATCTAGCTACGTTAATACTAGTCCCATAGTATACATTGCCGTTTGAGATAAGTATAAGAGACTTTTGTTGTGTCTCCGTTTTCTGTGAGGCAAGGTGAACTTTTGTTGTCCCTGCCTTGTCTTCCTCGGGTGTAGCAATCAAGTTAAAAAACTGATAGTTGCACGTCCTTTGCAGAAAGTATTTTTTTACAACCGCCAATCTATTTGGCTGTTATAATTTTCTTGGAAAAGTAGGTTGCCGTTACGTTCCTTACGTGGATGAGCTATCACATAGAGAAACAAAAACTCATCTCTTCCAAACCGGACAAGGCGGAATTCAAACCCGGTGCATTGGGATTGTAGAACGGATATATTAACACTAGGACAAGGTGTTTTACATTCAGGTACCCATTTAAAACGGATACACTGGTGAGCCACGCGTCTAGGTTCCATAACTAGCATATCTGCACTGAGAGATAAGACACTCTAGCCACTCTGCCAGTCGGATACACTTTTGCAGGTAATACTAGTACAATTATTTGTATCTCTTTTAGCTCATTACAAAAATTATAAGGCCTTTCTTATCAACACGTTTGTTGGTTGTCAATTATCTGACAAAAATGAAGTAAATTTACAAGTTCAGTCAATTGAATTGTTGTGGAAACCTTGAAACTGTACAGCCTTCCTGAATTCCATCGACGAAGTGATATCCACCTCAAGTTAACTTTATCATTTATATATTTTCATGTTGTCCATGATTACAATCGGCAACCTTTATCAATATTGATTAGTGACGAACATCAAACACAATTTGCCAGTGATTCCAAATGATTCTAAGCAATTTTCAGAGACACGCCATCTTATTTAGATAGATAAGACAGAGAACTTCAAAAACTAACATCCCATCAAGTGTCTCGATAGTTGCCAGACTTTTCCTGCACATTAACGTCTGTGCCCTTTCCCAGTAGTTATTTGTTCCTGTTTTATATTGTCGCTATCGCTGACCTTCAAATAGAAATTGGTCGGCCAGCTATTCTCTGTGTGCATCTATATTTACCTTGACTAACGTTATTTCTCTCATAACCAGACCCTTGAACTTCCTCTATTTACCAAATAATTGTGCCGTTTTATATATAATTCAAACTTTCAAGTTGCTAGAAAGATTTCTTGTGTCAATAAGTAAATACATTCTAATATGAATGCAAAATTAGCGATCATAATACATTATTTCAAGCAACATAGAATTACTTAGAACAGAGTTGACAACCGCTTTACAGCGATGGTAAACAGGCACGCCAAGATAGACAACCAGCAGCACATATTAGGGTCAGATTTTGGTTTTCTTACCCCTTCTTTGTTCCAATACAACATAGAGGGACTCTTTTAACTGGACCTCTTACATGACGCTTATAGCAAAGCTTATGCGCTCATCTTGTGGTAGTGTCTGTAATAATCCGTTTAACATAATCAAATGCCAGCCCCACGTACAACCCTCTTTCATCACTTATCGCGGCATTCTTGTAAAACTGTAGTACGAAATTTCTACTTTGTGTGCACACTATGGAGCACACTATGTGCTCAGTCAAGCATAAATAGTCCATGTCGAGTCTCATGTTTAGACTGTCAAAGTATTTATTAAACAGTCACTGTCAATCAAAACAAACTATTTGTATCTCTGCCTATGCAACAGCTTGTATAAACATACTCTACAAGCCAAGGTCAGTAGTTCTGGCATCTCTGGACCTCAGAGAATGTGAGGTAATCAATTAGTCAACTAAATCAGAGAATGTGCGATAATCATTAGTCAACTAAATCAGAGAATGTGCGGTAATCATTAGTTAACTAAATCAGAGAATGTGCGGTAATCATTAGTTAACTAAATCAGAGAATGTGCGGTAATCAATTAGTCAACTAAATATGATTCTTTGAGAATTTCCAGTCAACATAATAGCCGTCCATCGCAAGTGAAAATAGTATGGACATTGAAGAGTTATGAGTAAGTCACGGTACTTGGACAGAAACACAAGGCCACCCTCTTCACAGGCACATTGTCGGTCTTCGGCGGGGACATACAACAACACATACGTTAAGGTGTCGTTAAGGTGTAGTTAAGGTGTCGTTAAGGTGTCGGTAAGGTGTCGTTAAGGCATAGTTAAGGTGTCGTTAAGATGTCGTTAAGGTGTAGTTAACGTGTCGTTAAAGTGTCGGTAAGGTGTCATAAGGTGTCGTTAAGGTGTAGTTTAAGGTGTCGTTAAAGTGTCGGTAAGGTGTCGTTAAGGTGTAGTTAAGGTGTCGTTAAAGTGTCGATAAGGTGTCGTTAAGGTGTATGTAAGGTGTCGTTAAGGTGTTTCTATTTATTTACTTCTGAGATCGTCTGTAATTGAGAAGTCACCAAGGTATGTTTTTGGCGGGAATTTTTTAACCTCCGATAGTAGAATGGTCGCCACAAATTGTTTATTTTTAAAATAAAATCCGAAAAAGGTTAGCTGTGACTATTTTTAGAACGTCCAGTAATAGAGTGGTCATCGTGGCATGGCTTTTTTTATAATGCAGTACAGTAGGTAGCCGCGCAGCGCAGTGGTTAGCGAGCTGGCTTCGCATCTGAGTGGTCGTAGTTCATTCCCTGGTTGAGGCGGAAATTATTTTTTCAGACCGCAATTGATACAGACGGCTCCCGGTTCGACCCAGCCTTAAATTGGTACCGGTTAAGTCCGGAAAGTAAAACCCCTACGGCTTCAATATAGGACCTACATGTGAAAGTTGAAAGTGACAACACTGGTTATGATGCAGGACCTAAATGTGAAAGTTGAAAGTGACAACACTGGTTATGATGCAGGACCTAAATGTGAAAGTTGAAAGTGACAACACTGGTTTTGATGCAGGACCTAAATGTGAAAGTTAAAAGTGACAACACTGGTTTTGATGCAGGACCTAAATGTGAAAGTTAAAAGTGACAACACTGATTTTGATGCAGGACCTAAATGTAAAAGTTGGAAGTCACAACAATGGTTTTAACGAAATCATAGACAGGCAGGGAATTGGAACTCGTAATGCAAACGGGGATGTGTTTGTTGACTTCTGTGCTTCCAGCAAAATGGTTCTTTTGGGCAGTAAGTTTCAATATAAAAGGATGCCTATATCAACATGGATGTCACTAGATCACAAAACGGAAAACCAGATTGACCACCTTTGTATCAATAGAAAGCTCAAGTTCTCACAGCAGGATGTCATTGTATATAAAGAAGCAGATAAGACATTGGACTACCATCTTCTCAAGGCATGATGCCAAGGTATGTAAATGAGCAGATAAGGCATTGGACTACCATCTTCTCACGGCATGATGTCAAGGTATGTAAATGAGCAGATAAGGCATTGGACTACCATCTTCTCACGGCATGATGTCAAGGTATGTAAATGAGCAGATAAGGCATTGGACTACCATCTTCTCACGGCATGATGTCAAGGTATGTAAATGAGCAGATAAGGCATTGGACTACCATCTTCTCACGGCATGATGTCAAGGTATGTAAATGAGCAGATAAGGCATTGGACTACCATCTTCTCACGGCATGATGTAAAGGTATGTAAAGGAGAAGATGAGGCATCGGCTTACCATCTTCTCATGGCCAAGATACGGCTGGAATTGGCATGCTTCGCAACTGCATGTAGGGTCAGGCTCCTGTCCAATGTTGATATCCTCCAGGATACGAGTATACCGGACGAATTGTCGGCACCACATAGGCACCAGATACTGCAACCGTTTGCTCCCACAAAGCAGGGAAAAGTGCAATAGCAGGAGAATAAAGATGCATGCATAGTTACCTGTACATACATTCTTGCTTTAAATAAAAGAACAACACAATGCTGGAACGGGAATGGATACGTGAATAAGATTCAGGAAAAAATTGAAAAAGTCGCACCTGAACTAAACCTGATGGGCAAAGGTCAAAGTTCATAAACTAAACCAAGACGTGTACACATTGAGATGAAGTGGTACATCGGATGGGATAAAGGGAAATATATTGATGAGAAGGCAAGGGCTGTGGAGTTTGCGGCTGTGAAAAGTCATATGAAGGTCATACGAAGAAACTGACTGGAAAATGTCAGACGGTTTCATTAAAAATAAAATGGTTTCAGGTGATTACTGACCTGATAAGATGTAGGTGTGGGCTGAGTTTTACGATGATCTGTTAAATAAGCCTCTATCTCAGGATCTAGCGGACATCCCGTTAGCCTGCCACATATCTACAAGTAAATTACGAGAAACCAACCAGACGTGAAATTCAGAAAGCCATTTGGTGTTTGAAACACCGTAAAGCCACTGGCCCGGACCTTACATCCCCAGAGATGTTCACGGCCGATGTAAATATGTCAACTGATATTTTCTAAAGTAAGCTTGATTGGTTATGGGAAAACGAAAAACATGTAACAGACTAAAGAGAAGGTTATGTCATAAAACTTCAGAAGTTACGAGACCTACATCAGTGCTATAATTATAGAGATAACAGACTAAAGAGAAGGTTATGTCATAAAACTTCAGAAGTTACGTGACCTACATCAGTGCTATAATTATAGAGGTGTAATGTTACTATGTGCACATGAAAAGATATTAAACAAATTAATATTTGGGAGATTTAAGGAGGTAATAAACACTCAGTTGGCTTGTCTTGGCTTCGTTCATTCTCAATCTCCCGCTACGAAACCCTGAAAGGGCTTAAGTAGCAGAATGTAGTCCATAGAACGGAATGCGTTGTGTCGCAGTTTACAGCTTGACTGCGATATTAGCACCATTTGGTCCAACACATCCGACTTCAGCAACTATTTTTTGAGTACCAGGTTATCATTCCCTCTTCGATCCCTTCTCCTTAGCCATTCTGTCCTGCTGCAGCCTATTATCCAGGATCACCGCGTGGAGGTATAGAGAGGTCTTGTCAGCTCTGGTTCGCTGGCCCTGACGCTAGCAGTCAGCTATGGGTCACTGACCACTTCAGCTCATGCGCTGCTCAGCATCTTGATCCCAAAACACTCAGTTGAAATATAAACAAACGGGCCTTCCAAGCTACAGGAGTTGTTTTAACTTACTGTTCTGAGAAGCGTCATGGGTAAGGTGGGAGGCACAGAAATGATACCAGATTAATTATGAATACAGAAGGGGGGGGGGGGGGGAGGGACGTCATTGCATTGGTACAGAGATGATCTTCTAGAGAAATAAAGTCTGACGTATAGATCAAGATTACAACTCCAATGTTAGGACACCAACATTGTACAGACTAAAGGCTTGGTGGTCAACAACGGTACTAACACAAATGGTGCAAACGTTCATACACAGATGTATACACACAATAGCTTAGTCTTTGTCGGCCTGTACATCTAAACGGGCGGTAGGTCTTGTGCAGGTCCCATCTCTTGTGCAGGTCCCAACTCTTGTGCAGGTCCCAACTCTTGTGCAGGTCCCAACTCTTGTCTAGGTCCCAACTCTTGTGCAGGTCCCAACTCTTGTCTAGGTCCCAACTCTTGTGCAGGTCCCAACTCTTGTGCAGGTCCCATCTCTTGTGCAGGTCCCAACTCTTGTGCAGGTCCCAACTCTTGTGCAGGTCCCATCTCTTGTGCAGGTCCCAACTCTTGTGCAGGTCCCAACTCTTGTTGCAGGTCCCAACTCTTGTGCAAGTTGATGGTAGCTGGTATGTGCATTTCTCTGCTTAGCGGGCTGGGATCGAGCAGTGCTGCGGTTGTTTGTTTGTTTTTATTTTGTTTTGCTTTGTTTTTGTGAGAGGGGGGGGGGGGGGTTTGTTGTTGTTTGTTTGTTTGTTTGTTATATTTTGTGCGGGTCTCAGTTTAGTTTCCTGTCGATTCTGTATCGGGTTATCCAGTGGAAGGTTAACTTCTGTATCGGGTTGTCCAGTGGAAGGCTAACTTCTGTATCGGGTTGTCCAGTAGAAAGCTAACTTCTGTATCGGGTTGTCCAGTGGAAGGCTAACTTCTGTATCGGGTTGTCCAGTGGAAGGCTAACTTCTGTATCGGGTTAGGGTTGTCCAGTGGAAGGCTAACTTCTATATCGGGTTAGGGTTGTCCAGTGGAAGGCTAACTTCTGTATCGGATTGTCCAGTGGAAGGCTAACTTCTGTATCGGGTTGTCCAGTGGAAAGCTAACTTCTGTATCGGGTTGTCCAGTGGAAGGCTAACTTCTGTATCGGGTTAGGGTTGTCCAGTGGAAGGCTAACTTCTGTATCGTGTTGTACAGTGGAAGGCTAACTTCTGTATCGGATTGTCCAGTGGAAGGCTAACTTCTGTATCGGGTTGTCCAGTGAAAGGCTAACTTCTGTATCGGGTTAGGGTTGTCCAGTGGAAGGCTAACTTCTGTATCGGATTGTCCAGTGGAAGGCTAACTTCTGTATCGGGTTGTCCAGTGGAAAGCTAACTTCTGTATCGGGTTGTCCAGTGGAAGGCGAACTTCTGTATCGGGTTAGGGCTGTCCAGTGCAAGGCTAACTTCTGTATCGTGTTGTCCAGTGGAAGGCTAACTTCTGTATCGGATTGTCCAGTGGAAGGCTAACTTCTGTATCGGGTTGTCCAGTGAAAGGCTAACTTCTGTATCGGGTTAGGGTTGTCCAGTGGAAGGCTAACTTCTATATCGGGTTAGGGTTGTCCAGTGGAAGGCTAACTTCTGTATCGGATTGTCCAGTGGAAGGCTAACTTCTGTATCGGGTTGTCCAGTGGAAAGCTAACTTCTGTATTGGGTTGTCCAGTGGAAGGCTAACTTCTGTATCGGGTTAGGGCTGTCCAGTGCAAGGCTAACTTCTGTATCGTGTTGTCCAGTGGAAGGCTAACTTCTGTATCGGATTGTCCAGTGGAAGGCTAACTTCTGTATCGGGTTTTCCAGTGAAAGGCTAACTTCTGTATCGGGTTGTCCAGTGGAAAGCTAACTTCTGTATCGGGTTGTCCAGTGGAAGGCTAACTTCTGTATCGGGTTAGGGTTGTCCAGTGGAAGGCTAACTTCTATATCGGGTTAGGGTTGTCCAGTTGAAGGCTAACTTCTGTATCGGATTGTCCAGTGGAAGGCTAACTTCTGTATCGGGTTGTCCAGTGGAAAGCTAACTTCTGTATCGGGTTGTCCAGTGGAAGGCTAACTTCTGTATCGGGTTAGGGTTGTCCAGTGGAAGGCTAACTTCTGTATCGTGTTGTCCAGTGGAAGGCTAACTTCTGTATCGGATTGTCCAGTGGAAGGCTAACTTCTGTATCGGGTTGTCCAGTGAAAGGCTAACTTCTGTATCGGGTTAGGGTTGTCCAGTGGAAGGCTAACTTCTATATCGGGTTAGGGTTGTCCAGTGGAAGGCTAACTTCTGTATCGGATTGTCCAGTGGAAGGCTAACTTCTGTATCGGGTTGTCCAGTGGAAAGCTAACTTCTGTATCGGGTTGTCCAGTGGAAGGCTAACTTCTGTATCGGGTTAGGGCTGTCCAGTGCAAGGCTAACTTCTGTATCGTGTTGTCCAGTGGAAGGCTAACTTCTGTATCGGATTGTCCAGTGGAAGGCTAACTTCTGTATCGGGTTGTCCAGTGAAAGGCTAACTTCTGTATCGGGTTAGGGTTGTCCAGGGGAAGGCTTACTTGTTTGTTTCAGGATCTCGAGTGTTGTGCAGCTCGAATCAACCTTGCCTCCTAGTCGGGGCTAGGCTGGGGATTGTCTTCCATGAGGTCGTTTTTGCCACGTGGTTACCACAGAGTGGTTCCTGTGTTCCAGCGTTCGTCTTTCTACATGGTCAGCCCAGCGGTCCCTGGAGCTGTTGGCATGATGTAGGACATTCTTGACGTGGGATAACACATGGTCAGTCCAGCGGTACCCTTCCTCGCTGGTGGAGTGGTTGGTTCCCTTCCTCGCTGGTGGAGTGACATGTTCCCTTCCTCGCTGACGCAATGGCATGTTCTCTTTCTTGCTGGTGAATGGCATGTTCCCTTAAACGCCGGTGGAGTGGCATGTTCCCTTCCTCGCTGGTGGAGTGACATGTTCCCTTCCTCGCCGGTGGAGTGACATTTACCCTTTCTCGCTGGTGGAGTGGCATGTTCCCTTCCTCGCCGGTGGAGTGGCATGTTCTCTTCCTCGCTGGTGGAGTGACATGTTACCTTCCTTGCCGGTGGAGTGGCATGTACCCTTTCTTGCTGGTGGAGCGGCATGTTTCCTTCCTCGCCGGTGGAGTGGCATGTTCTCTTCCTTGCTGGTGAATGACATGTTCCCTTCCTCGCCGATGGAGTGGCGTGTACCCTTCCTCTCTGATGGAGTGGTCAGGCACATTCCTCACAGACTGAAAACGACCTGGCTCAGTTGTGCCCAGACGGATAGCTCTTCAACTGCTGTCCCACTGAAATAAACTAATACAATACAAGTTCACTCTCTGTTTCTGGATGCCTGGTTCCGATATTAAAAATCAAAGAATTGTATCACTACTTCCTATCTACCAAGCATTACAGACAATCATAATTTCTCTTCTCTCGCTCGCATTCTCTCTCTCATGCTTTCTCTCTCTATCTCTCTCTCTCTCTCTCTCTCTCTCTCTCTCTCTCTCTCTCTTCAACTGAATCCTCATTCCAAGCACTCCATTCCTCTCTAGCGCCTCTCAAACCTGATTGCCGTGTTAAAGTCTAAGAGAGATATGCCTGCAGTCCACACACACTCCGACATATGACTCCTCTATCTCACAGGTATATAGACACGATCCCAGAACACGCGGTGTGTGCGTGAGCGCTCTGAAAATAGATTCATGAAGTAGGTCAGTGCGCGTGCTTGCTCGAGCTGGCTGTCTGTTTTAGGACATGAGTCTGAAGGTCGTGCAGGTCAAACACAGATTCACAGCAGCAAAATACAATCGATAAACGTGTAAGCAGTTGTATCAGCATCCCCTTCATAGGACACATGAACACACTGTTTTTGTGTCAAGAAAAAAACAATCTTTAGTAGAAAGTATCCCCCACTGAAATGAATAAGGATTATGAACATACCAAAGGGCCTCCTAGCAAAGTGGTTAGAATGCTTACTGCTCATGGCAATAGTGCGAGGTTCAGTCCGGGAACATGCTGCATTTCAAGCAGCTTGTAGGTTAGGACAGGCACGGATATGAGAAATGGTGCTTTTTAATAAGTAAGAGACGGGGTGTCGTTTGCTAATGCCCACAATTACTCTTTGGTGCGCCCTTAAACGGATTGCAGTAGCTTTCCTAACATCCCAAGCGTGCTCATGAAGGTGGAGTTGGATCCTACAGGTGGCTGTGCCATGTTTGGCTTTATCTGTGTGTCACTCACTAGTACGGGGATCACGTCGATCTCTCCCCTCATTAGCCAGGCTGAAAACAGCCCGTGCACAGGGAGGGCTACAAGGAAGTCTAGGTGATGGTGTTGGCCATTATATTTTTCCTGACCCCGACTAACATGTCTGATCAATATATTTTGCCTGAGCAGACGTTAGTCTTTCTCCCCAAGAGACATGGTAAAAAGCAAAATCTTTTAACATCCCATTATCGATCCCGGCAACGGATATGGGAGAGTCTTTAGTTTTGCGTGGGAGTCAAGACTAGCGTCATTGTCAGACGACACATACTGACGAACACTCCCACCTCACGTCATTGTCAGGTTAAACAGAGACCAGCACTTCCACCTCGAGTAGCTTTTAGCACGAGCACAACACAAGTAGCGTCTAGCACGACCACAGCACGAACACAACACAGTTAACTTATAGCAGGAGTAGTTTCCAACACGAGCACAACACAAGTATCTTCCAGCACGAGGACAACACGAGTAGAGTCTAGCACGAGCACAATACGAGTAGCTTCCAGCATGAGCACAAAACGAGTAGCTTCCAACACGAGCACAAAGCGAGTAACTTCCAGCATGAGCACAACACGAGTAGCTTCCAACACGAGCACAACACGAGTAGTTTCCAGCACGAGCACAACACGAGAAATTTTAGCACAAGCACAACACGAGAAATTTTAGCACAAGCACAGCACGAACACAACCCGAGTAGCT
The DNA here is from genome assembly GCA_036924085.1 of Ariolimax columbianus. NCBI lineage: Eukaryota > Metazoa > Mollusca > Gastropoda > Stylommatophora > Arionidae > Ariolimax > Ariolimax columbianus. The sequence continues at coordinate 173,714,331 of JAVGWX010000001.1, forward strand.
TCCAGAAACACTAAGCTTTGACATAATAACAACAACAATAACTTTTGACATACTAACTAGAACACTGATCTGTGACATACTAACTTCAACACTGACCTTTGACATACTAACTACAACAATAACCTTTGAAATGCTAACTACAACAATAACCTTTGACATACTATATACAACAATAATCTTTGACATGCTAACTACAACAATAACTTTTGACATACTAACAACAACGACCTATCTGATACAATATTACAATACAATTAAGTGACGAAATATGGGACTTGATGGGAAGCATTGATGTTCAAATACGAAAGAAAATAGTTGACTCAGTCATTAGTCTTGTTGGAAGTATGTAAACATGTTTGCAGTCAAACACAACAATCACTTTCTTTAAGCTTTCAGTGGCATTCCGTCATGCTGGAATGGGTTTCAAGAGGGATGTGTCTGGGACAAGGACAAGAATCGGTGTACTGCCACAATGAGAGGTGGAAAATAGAGAGGTTTAACTGGTGTAGAGTTGACTTCTCTACTCCTCATGTCATAGCCAACCGTTTACACCGATCAATATCCTGCTTAGTCTTCATTAGTGGTCTTGATTTGAAAGACAATGTGATCAATAATACCCAACATTTGAAACATAAATAATTGATAGATCACTCAAAATACATGAATACTTTAGAAAAATATTCGTTTATCCAACATATGTTACAGGAATATTAAAGCAGTTAATATAGTATGTCATATATGATTTAAGACTACTAAAGTTGATAACATAATATCCCACATATGATACATGAATACTAAAGTTGATAACAGAATATCCCCCAAATGATACATGAATACTAAAGTTGATAACATAATATCCCCCAAATGATACATGAATACTAAAGTTGATAACATAATATTCCCCAAATGATACATGAATACTAAAGTTGATAACATAATATTCCCCAAATGATACATGAATACTAAAGTTGATAACATAATATCCACCAAATTATACATGAATACTAAAGATGTTAACATAATATCCCACATATGATACATGAATACTAAAGTTGATAACATAATATCCCCCATATGATACATGAATACTAAAGTTGATAACATAATATCCCCCAAATGATACATGAATACTAAAGTTGATAACATAATATACACCAAATGATACATGAATACTAAAGTTGATAACATAATATCCCCCATATGATACATGAATACTAACGTTGATAACATAATATCCCCCCAAATGATACTTGAATAATAATGTTGATAACATAATATCCCCCATGTGATAAATGAATACTAAAGTTGATAACATAATATCCTCCAAATGATACATGAATACTAAAGTTGATAACATAATATCCCCCAAATGATACATGAATACTAAAGTTGATAACATAATATCCCCCAAATGATACATGAATACTAAAGTTGATAACATAATATCCCCCAAATGATACATGAATATTAAAGATGTTAACATAATATCCCACATATGATACATGAATACTAAAGTTGATACTATAATATCCCCCATAAGATACATGAATACTAAAGTTGATAACATAATATCCTCCAAATGATACATGAATACTAAAGTTGATAACATAATATCCACCAAATGATACATGAATACTAAAGTTGATAACATAATATCCCCCATATGATACATGAATACTAAAGTTGATAACATAATATCCCCCCAAATGATACTTGAATACTAATGTTGATAACATAATATCCCCCATGTGATAAATGAATACTAAAGTAGACAACATAATATCCCACATATGATGCAAGAATACTAAAGTAGACAACATAATATCTCACATATGATACAAGAATACTACTACAATTGTTCATCACTACCCAAATAGAATGAAAGCACAATTATTCCCTACTACCCCAATATTTCTCTATTTTCATGAATTGTACTTCGCGTTGTTTTGATATCTTTATTAAGCACGTGCCACTGTGTGAGACGATGGTGTTTCGGCAAATATGTCTTGTCTTGTCTTGTCTTGTCTTGTCTCATCCACTTGTGCTGTTAGACGCCATGGGGAACCCCAGTTTTCTGTCCAGGGCCAGACGTGTCGCTGAAGTAGTCGTCCTCCCATGACGATTTAGAATATCCGCAACATTTCCTATACATCTAGTTCTCGGTCTGTCACGGTTGAGGAAACCCGAACCACGTGCGTTATAGGCACACAGGGGTAGTTGGTCAGGTTGCATTCTCATTAGGTGGCCGAGCCACTTGATGCTCTCTTCATCCATATATTCGGACCATGGTCTTGCTTCAGCTATTCTTCTCATATCTTCATTGCTCATTCTCTCTCTCGTCACATCTCATCTCACATGTCGTGATCTTTCTCTCATATCTTCATTGCTCATTCTCTCTCTCGTCACATCTCATCTCACGTGTCGTGATCTTTCTCTCATATCTTCATTGCTCATTCTATCTCTCGTCACATCTCATCTCACGTGTCGTGATCTTTCTCTCTAGAGTTTTTGTTAAAGTCCATGTTTGACACAGGTAACAGAGAATAATTGGCATGAATACACTGTTGATTAGCATTATTTGTGTGGACATATTTATGTTTAAGGTGTTTCAAAAACTGGTGACAGCTTTTATGCAATCGCATTTGCTTTTTGGCACCTGATCTCAATCTCTCTATCAAAACCTTGATCCTCCTGTGTGAAAACACTGGCCAAGTACGTGAACTCCTGCACTTGTTTGATCTTGGTCCCGTTTACCAAAATGTTCATGTTTTCAGGCGATCTGCTTATCTGTATAGTTTCTGTTTTGGATGTGTTCATTCTCACTCTGTATCTTTCACATACAGAGTTGAGCGCAGTCAGATGTTGCTGCAGATTATCTTCACCCTCGTCAAGTAGACATTGATCATCTGCAAAAAGAAGTTCATTTAACATACTAGCCTCTGTCCTTTCTTCCTCTGCATTTCTTGGCAGATGCTCCAATTTGGCCTCCAGCGTTTTCCTGTCCATAAATGTGTTGAAGAGTAGGGGCGACAACACACACCCTTGTCTCACCCCGGTTGTTTTCTCCTTTGTTTCGGTCAGACCATGTATTGCTCTTGCTATACTTTGACACCCTTGGTACAGCGCTCTAATATTTTATAACAGCTGCCCCTATATTCCGTAGTCGTCTAGTATGGCCCATAGTTCATTTCTGTCTACTCTATCGAAAGGCTTTTATTGATCTACGACAGCCACCTTGAGTTTCCGATCGTATTCGATGTTTGTTTCGGTTAGTTGTCTCACGGTGAATAGAGCGTCTGTGCATCTCCTACCTCGTCGGAAACCAAATTTAGCCCCACCGAATTCTCTGCTCCAGGATTTTCGCGTAGTTTTCCCTTATGTCTTAGAAGTGATATCCCCCGGATTGATATCCTTTTTTTAAGGACTTCCTCGATCTCCTGGATTAATATATGGGCCTTGTTTTTCCAGTGTTTAAACTTGTATGAGTGGAGTGTCTCCGCGTATCTTTTGGGTTTAGGAGTTCTAGGAAATACTCACTCCATCGTACCTTCCTTTTTTCTGGATCGAAAATCGGCGTCCCGTGTTTGTGGTTTATAATTAAGGTGGGGTTGAAGCTGTCGTCTCCAACTCTCATTGCCCTGACACTTTTAAAGAAATCTCTCGGATTCTTGCGACACATGAGGGCTAATTGTTCGCGGTATTTATTCCATGCGTCTGCTTTAGAGTTCCTGATTACGGTTTTCGAATGCGTTCTTGGGAGTATGTAGATTGTGTCACCTTCTTGTGACTTCCATTTCAACCACGTCTTGTATAATGTTTTTCTTAGCTTGTTTTACTTCATGTGCCTGTTGATTCCCCCAACCTGTTGTTTCTTAGCTTGTATTACTTCCTGTGCCTGTTGATTCCCCCAACCTGTTGTTTCTTAGCTTGTATTACTTCATGTGCCTGTTGATTCCCCCAACCTGTTGTTTCTTAGCTTGTATTACTTCATGTGCCTGTTGATTCCCCCAACCTGTTGTTTCTTAGCTTGTATTACTTCCTGTGCCTGTTGATTCCCCCAACCTGTTGTTTCTTAGCTTGTATTACTTCATGTGCCTGTTGATTCCCCCAACCTGTTGTTTCTTAGCTTGTATTACTTCATGGGCCTGTTGATTCCCCCAACCTGTTGTTTCTTAGCTTGTTTTACTTCATGTGCCTGTTGATTCCCCCAACCTGTTGTTTCTTAGCTTGTATTACTTCCTGTGCCTGTTGATTCCCCCAACCTGTTGTTTCTTAGCTTGTATTACTTCATGTGCCTGTTGATTCCCCCAACCTGTTGTTTCTTAGCTTGTATTACTTCATGTGCCTGTTGATTCCCCCAACCTGTTGTTTCTTAGCTTGTATTACTTCCTGTGCCTGTTGATTCCCCCAACCTGTTGTTTCTTAGCTTGTATTACTTCATGTGCCTGTTGATTCCCCCAACCTGTTGTTTCTTAGCTTGTATTACTTCCTGGGCCTGTTGATTCCCCCAACCTGTTGTTTCTTAGCTTGTATTACTTCCTGTGCCTGTTGATTCCCCCAACCTGTTGTTTCTTAGCTTGTATTACTTCATGGGCCTGTTGATTCCCCCAACCTGTTCTTTTCTTTTGGAATTGTCCAAGTTTCTTTCTACCACATTTTGCGTTCACTGTGTTCGTCAGTGCTGATTTGAATCACTGCCACTCATTCGTTACATTGCCAGTTGTTACTGACAGGGCCTCGTATATGCCTTTCATTTCACGTTGTATATATTTGCGGATGTCTTCTTCCCCAAGTTTTGCCATATTTGTGACATATATCTGTCACTGCAACTTCTTTTTGCACTTGAATGTAGGTTTTTCAGTTAGTACAACAGGACGATGGTCAGTGTCCATAATGATGTTGGGGAAACACTCTTAAGTCCGTAATTTTCTATCTTTGACTAGTATGTTGTCTATTTGGGATGAAATTCCAGTACCATTCTATCGACTTTTGTATTTGACTTTTCTGGTGTTGGAAAACAGTGTTTGTTATAATCAGCTCCTGTTCAAGACATATGTATGCCCCTAAATGAGAGCACCACAAATTGTGTCGCCATGACGCCTAGAAATGTTTATATGATTCCTACTATATTATGACCGGGGACGGCGTGGCCTAGTGGTTAAGTGCCACGGCTCACAACCCGAAGGTGTTGAGTTCGACCCCCATCACAGCACCGGCCGTTACCCCGGGGAAGCAAACCCTTAGAAAATGCAGGAGGAAGCAGACCCTTACATAAAATGCATGCTGAAGTCGGATGCACTGGGCCGACAGGCGCAAAATAAAAACACAATGCAACGCACACCGCCTTGGGGATTAGAAAAATTAGGCGAACGCAACAACAAAAAATAGCACATTTTTCCCATTACTAAATATAATTAACATCCAGCGCTATGCCTGGCTTCAAGATTTCTTTCGTGGCTCCTAGATTGGAAAAAAAACCTGTTTCCTACCGTGTTTATCAAAACTACGGCTTGTTGTATTTCATGTGATCAATGCCAGTAAATATAACACACGGTAACAGCAGACGCAAACCAGCTAGGCAAAACAAGATAATAGCGTCAGACATAGACGAATCACCTTGGTCCATTTTGAATTAATGGTTTGGAATAAAATCCAAAAACAAAATTGAGCAGTATCATCAGGAATTTTTTGGAAAAATGTGATCATCTCTGTCAGTTGACATAAAATATTTTTTTAAAGAAATGATGATTAATTGCAGCATTATCTTAATACGTTCACTTCTCAAGCAATTTTTACCCGTTTTTATTAGGTGTTCTAAAATCCTTTATGTGCTCATAATGTTAGCACTGCCGCCTACATGTTGCTGAACGTTTTGATCGCTGATAAAACACACATATGTTACACATTTGACGATATGTCTAACACATATGTGGCGATATGTCCAGTCCCTTTCTGGTTATAAACCGCTGGACCTGACTGACATCGTTTTCATCTACTCTGTTATCCATTTTTCCTACCTGTTCAGTATCCATAAGGAGCATAGGCCGCCATTGCAGTCAGCAGTATGTCACTAAAAAACCACATATGATCTGCAAATGCCGATTTGTGCAGCGAGGCTGCAAACGCAATGATATCTGACTTCACAGAAAACATGATACAGTACCTGCATCTTTTATCTGTCCGTCACAGGAAATCTGATACAGTGCCTGATTTCATAATCTCCCTCTCATAGCCAACTTGATCCAGTGCTGACAGCCTAATCTACCTCCCCCAGCAAACTTGATTCAGTTCAGGCACTCATAATCTCCCTCTCACAGCAAACTTGTTACAGTGTCTGCACTCATAGTCTCCCTCTCACAGCAAACTTGATTCAGTGCCGGCACCCATAATCTCCGTCTCACAGCAAACTTGAAACAGAGCCTGCTCTCATAATCTCCCTCCCACAGCAAACTAGATTCAATGCAGGCACCCATAATCTCCCTCTCACAGCAAACTTGATACAGAGCCTGCTCTCAAAATCTCCCTCTCACAGGAAACTTGATACAGTGCCGGAACCCATAATCTCCCTCTCACGGCAAACTTGATACAGTGTCTGCACCCATAATCTCCCTCTCACAGCAAACTTAATACAGTGTCTGCACCCATAATCTCCCTCTCACAGCAAACTTGATACAGTGCCTGCTATCATAATCTCCCTCTCACAGCAAACTTGATACAGTGTCTGCACCCATAATCTCCCTCTCACCGCGAACTTCATAGTGTGTGTACCTTTTATCTGCATCTCATTTACTCTAACGCGGTTGACATACAATTAACTAGAGTGCTAGATGACATCCTCTGACATTGCTTCCTACTGGAATGACATCAAGATTATATTGCTTCCGGTTGTCTGGTGGCGAGATATAGCGGGAACATAGCTTTCTGGTGGAGAGATATAACGGGAAAATAGCTTTCTGGTGGAGAGATATAGCGGAAACATATCTTTCTGGTGGAGAGATATAACGGGAACATAGCTTTCTGGTGGAGAGATATAACGGGAACATAGCTTTCTCGTGGAGAGATATAACGGGAACATAGCTTTCTGGTGGAGAGATATAACGGGAACATAGCTTTCTGGTGGAGAGATATAATGCTGACATAACTTTCTGGTGGAGAGTTATAATGCTGACATAGGTTTTCCGTGGAGAGATATAATGCTGACATAGCTTTCTCGTGGCGAGATATAATGTTGACATAACTTTCTCGTGTAGAGATATAACGCTGACATAACTTTCTCGTGGAGAGATATAATGCTGACATAGCTTTCTCGTGGAGAGATATAACGCTGACATAGCTTCTTGGTGGCAGGTGCATCGTTCGAAAATATATTAGGATACTGTTTGACCTAAGAAGATGATTACAAAACATCCCATGACCTGTTATTTCCTACCCTGGTTCGTAAGATGATAATATCTTCACTCTTCTATTTCTGTATTGTAGAATTTGCTGTGTCTATTTCGTTCTTTTTAATACAGGAGGCTGTTACGTACTCGACAGGTTTCTGAAATGATTAAATGTAGAAATGTGCAAGGCCAGGTGTTGAAGATTCTTCTATTCTAGAAGGGTTAGCCAGCTTTGCATGATAGCTAGTCTGCGAGGAACAAGAATATCAACAGCTTCAAATCAATTACGTCCCCCTTCGTCGTTTCTGTTGTTGACTACGTCACGGCGTTATGCTGTCTATAATAATCTCCAACTTCACTCATTACTGCCTTCTGTCACATATCGTACTCTCGGATGTGACTATTCTCATTGATGTCTGTTGTCACATATCGTACTCTCGGATGTGACTATTCTCATTGCTGTCTGTTGTCCCATATCGTACTCTCGGATGTGACTATTCTCATTGCTGTCTGTTGTCACATATCGTACTCTGGGATGTGACTATTCTCAATAATGCCTATTGTTACATGGCGTGCTCTGGAATGTGATGATTCTCGATACTGCCTTCTGTTTCTTAGCGTATTCTGAAATGTAACTATTCTCGGTATCCATTTACGGAGATAATTCATACAGTGTTTACAAAGTTAAGATATAGAACAAATGCAAAATATGTAATGTCTGCATCTGTATGGATTCTACTGAATCAAGACATCAAATGATAGTCAAATACAAGAGCAATGAAGTAACTTAGGGAATAGAGCTGTAGACGACGCGTTGGCTTTTTGGAATAACTGCAATGTAGGACATTGAATTGGGGTAGATGGCATACGTGGGAAGTATTAGTTGAATCATCAATCGAGTGTTACTAAGTACATAACCCATCAGTGTATGCAACTAAAAGGTAGTAGGTATCATCCAAAGTCCTGGGAAATAACTGACCGACATCGTTATGGCAACCGGAGGGAGTTAATTGATACATGTGCCTCCCTCTCCCCCATGCCCCCCTCGAACCCCTTCCACCTTGCCAATTAAAGTGTCGATATGCTGACAGGCTGAAATACTTGCTTGACAAGGGGAACACTTCTGACGACCAGAATGTCTCATTTTGCATTGCGTTGCATAAAGTATCTCATAATTAAACTGAACTCAGGGCGATCTCAATTGATCGCACCAATGTCTTCACTGCCCTCCATTCCGTAGAAACCGTTTCAAATTCGACTCCTCCATAAATGGCTAGAGTTGGTCGACTACTTTCTTCTAACAATGAGCGCCTCGAAGAAAGCAGCACGATAATACCTTGGCTGGAATCACGTGCAAACTCACGATCTGTAAAGCGTGGGTTGCCAAATGTAATGACGTCACGGCTCAGATATGACCGATAGACAAGGTAAGGTCTTCCACTCGTGCAGTATCCTCAGCTTTGCTCGGTCGCTGCAGATTGCGTGAGTCTTCAACTTTTGTGGGACCTTCTTGTAACTTTCTCTAACGTAAGTACAAGCGTTATTTCTTGTTCATTTTACGTGCATTCGCTTAACTTAGCATTCAATCTATTTTACGAATTCAGTGCATGTTTATTTTTGTCACAACTATTAATTTACAATATATTTTACTTGCTAATTTGTAAAAATTTGAATTAACGACCCATGATCCGTGTAGTTGATAATTGACAGATATCGACAATTGGTAAACATTATATTTATTTCAACTCTGTGCCACCAGTGTCAAACATGGTCTTTGACCAAGTCACAGGAGACCAAAACTACTATGTGTGACAACTACTCGTTGTACTGAATACATTGGCAGACATCAAATAATATGATTCCGACATCGCATTAAAATATAGCAAGATTAGCTACTCCTGCACAAGAATATATGTTTTACAAGACAAAAGAAAGACCACGTGGCAGATGGATAGATTAGATCACAAACACCATACAACCACACAGGTTAACAGCGATCGACACAACGTACTTGGCGTCAGAAAGGCAGCCCCAACTCCCGTACGGCGCCTAACAGCACAAGTGGACGTGAACGCCATGTCACATAAAGAAACATCTAGTTCTCCGAGCAGAGCCCTGGGATCCCTGAAGGGCGTGTAGCTGTGTAGAGATGTGATTGATTGCGTCAGTCAGTATGACACTGATACCAGAATGGATAGAATTCGTCTAGCACATCAGTTCAATTCAGTTCAAGTACCATCTCCGCATCGAAGGTCAGCTGCAATGGATCTCCAGTGTACTCTATCTCTTGTAATGATACAATCTGAGAGGTTTTTTCCAGTCCATCTCCTGATGTTATCCATCCACTTCTTCTTCTTTGCGTTCAGGATCTTTCGGTCATGCTATATCTGCAGGCCAGTAGTCTGATGAAGTCTGTAGTCTTCACCAGGTTGGAGCGGCTGCCCCACAGCTTTTGTCTCAGCTCAGCACCCTTTGGCCAGATCTGGCATCTTATTTTCCTATAGATTGGGCATTCCTATAGACTATTCTTAGGGTTCTGGCATCCTGTTCCATATGGGCACTCATCGGTGTGTGAATCCACCCACTTAAAACGTTGTCTGCCTCTTGAACGACTGCCTTCCACCCTAACCTCCTTTAATAAGGAGGTGTGTCTTGTTATATGATCAAAATAAAGTAGCAGTCTAACCATAATTTCGGTCACTAATTTTATTTTCACCCCTAACCTTTTCAATACCTCCAAATTTGTTTTCTACTCTTTCCCAAAAATGCGACCCAATCTTCTATATATCCACAAATAGAAGGCTTCAATGCTCTTTTCCAACTTGTTATTCATTGTCCATGTTTCTGTTTCATAAAGTAGTGACGAGATTACATAACACCTGACAATTCTCATTTTATGATTTATCTATTTGAATGTCACTATGTGTCGCATGTTGTCGAATACCATCTTGGGGATCAAGACGCTGAGCAGCGCATGAGCTGCAGTGGTCCGCGACCCATAGCTGACTGCTAGCTTCAGGGCCAGCGAACCAGAGCTCCCAAGACCCTTCTACACCTCCACGCGGTGATCCTGGATAACAGGCTGCAGCAGGGCAGACTGGCTAAGGAGAAGAGATCGAAGACGGAATGCTAACCCGGTACTCAAAACATTCTTGCAGAAGTCGGATGTGTTGGACCGACAGGCGCAAATATTGCAGTCAATCTGTAAACTACGACACAACGCATTCCGTTCTCTGGACTACATTCTGCTACATAAGCCCTTTCAGGGTTTGGTAGCGGGAGATTGAGAACGAACGAAGAAGAAGAAGAATACCATCTTTACCATACCTGTTCTCTTTCTGATTTCTTTTTCACATCTGTCTTCTTCCGTTATTGTATGACCTAGATAGGAGAAACTCTGTACCTGTTCCAGTAGCTGAATTTTTATTTTTATCTGCATACATGGTTTCTTGTCGCTATTTTCAATTATCTTGGTATTTGCTTTCTTTATGTTCATGTCTAATCCAAACTCTTGACTTATCGTGTTTGTTGTTGTCACAAGCTCCTGTAATCCTTGCTCACCTGTTGCCATCAAAACTGTATCAACCGCATATCTAAGGTTATTCATTGCCACTCCTCAAATGGCAAGCTCTGACATCCCCTCTATCTGTTTGAATATTTGTTCTGTGTAGATATTAAAAAGGAAAGTACATAATACACATCCTTGTCTAACTCCTCTTTTTACATCTATACTTGGAGAGTATAACTTTCCTGATATTTTACTGTAGCCCTATGTTATTTATAAAGAAGCATGTGTGTGTTTCTGAATATGTGCTTGTGTGTATGTGTGTTATCTTTGTATGTGTGCATGTCTGTCTGCATACATATGTGTATGTGAAATATTATACGCCCTAAGGCCACACGAGCAAGTATATCATTGTTCTGTTATTCACAGATGATTGATAAAACCGTCCAACAATTGTTTCTCCAAATTCACTTTGTCTTTGTTCCGTGTTATTAAACAAAATGGACACTATTGGCAGAGCCATGGCACGCGCACAGTTTTAGATAACTTCAGAGAGCGTGTCCGCAAAAACATGACCTTACTGTTCTTACGAAGGACATTATCATTGGTTTTCAAAACAATTTTGAAATATACTCGGATGTCTGTTTGTGTGATCACATCCCTGAATACTTCAAAATATTCGCCTCTATTCCAAGGCAGTCTACTCGAGTTTCTGCTTTTCTCAGAAAATACTTGTCAGCATGTCACTCTCAGCTACTCAATGTCCTTCCACTTTTTTGGCTGTGGTATCTCTCGTCTCCTCTAATCGCATTGTCTTTTCTTATGTTCTGTGGCATTTTTAAGAGATTAGGTTTGCTTAGCAAATTATTGATTCTTTCCATTTCTCTTTCTCTGATATGAGTACCAGGTATGTCTTGGACAGTTATGGATGGAATCATGTAAAGCTATATTAAGATCATATTAAAAGACAATTTGTATCCACAATAAAACGAAGCTAGGCACAGAAACATATTTAAGAACATGGGACAACTTGTGAAATCGTTGACAGGGGAAATTGAGGAAGACACTAAAAATAAAAAAGATCTATGTTAGCTTAACAAACTGGAATGCAAACTAAAGAGTATCTGAAAAGGTCATTGTTGTGAAAGACATTTATCGTGAACATCACGTGGTACTTCAGGATGCTGATAAGCATTCTTTAAATAGTGACCATATCACGAACTGGGCAACTAACACTCTCGTCCGGTCAAGCACAGGAGGTCCCAGGAAGTCACAGGAGGACCAGGAGATCACAGGAGGACCAGGAGGTCACAGGAGGACCAGGACGTCGCGTCAGGGTCAGCTGCAATACACAGACCTTGATCATACATCTCTTCTATGTACCTCTGGAAGCACACTGTTTTTAATGCAGTCTGTCTAGCGAGATAGGGATCTACTTTATCCCCGTAGTAATGAGCGCCGCGCAAATGAAGCAAAGTATAGTACAACAGCCTGGAGGACTCCGATCCACTTCCGTTAGCACGATCGGAATGTGAGAGCAGCAACTGGAATCCGCCCCCTAACGCACTTTTCAGAGCACACGTAATCAAAGAAAGTAATCAAACTAATAGTGGACATTCTACAACAAAAACAGCAACAACAACATCAACAACAACAGCAACAACAACATCAACTGTATACAATAAATGGCTGTTCCTTCTGTAACTCAACTCATGACTTTATGATCTGAATTTTTTACAGAATGCATTGCTTTGTGACCTTCATCTTTTACTAAACTCATGGCTCTGTGACCTCCATCTTTTACAGAACTCATGGCTCTGTGAGCTTCAACTGTTACTGAACGCATGGCTTTGTGACCTCCATCTTTTACAGAACTCATGGCTCTGTGAGCTTCAACTGTTACTGAACGCATGGCTTTGTGACCTCCATCTTTTACAGAACTCATGGCTCTGTGAGCTTCAACTGTTACTGAACGCATGGCTTTGTGACGTCCATCTTTTACATAATTCATGCTCTGTGAGCTTTACCTGTTACTGAACGCATGGCTTTGTGACCTCCATCTTTTACAGAATTCATGCTATGTGAGCTTCAACTGTTACTGAACGCATGGCTTTGTGACATCCATCTTTTACAGAACTCATGGCTCTGTGAGCATCAACTGTTACTGACCTTAAGGCTGTGTGACCTCCATCTTTTACAGAATTCATGCTCTGTGACTTCCATCTTTTACTGAACTTAAGGCTGTGTGACCTCCATCTTTTACAGAACATGGCTCTGTGACTTCCATCTTTTACTGAACTTAAGGCTGTGTGACCTCCATCTGTTACAGAACTCATGGCTCTGTGACCTCCATCTTTTACTGAACTTAAGGCTGTGTGAACTCCATCTTTTACAGAATTCATGCCCTGTGACCTCCATATTATACTGAACGTAAGACTATGTGACCTCCAACTGTTACTGAACGCAAGGCTCTGTGACCTCCATCTTTTACAGAATTCATACTCTATGACCTCCATATTTTATTGAACGCAGGGCCCTGTGACCTACATCTTTTATTGAATGCAAAGCACTGTGACCTCCATCTTTTACTGAACGCAAGGCACTGTGACCTCCATCTTTTACTGAATGCAAGGCACTGTGACCTCCATATTTTACTGAACTCATGGCTCTGTGACCTCCATCTTTTACTGAACTCATGGCTCTGTGACCTCTATATTTTACTGAACTCATGGCTCTGTGACCTCTATATTTTACTTAACGCATGGCTCTGTGACCTCTATATTTTACTGAACTCATGGCTCTGTGACCTCCATCTTTTACTGAACTCATGGCTCTGTGAAGAATGTGCTAACATCTGCAACCATTTCAGCGCTAAAATGTTCATCTAATTCTCTGATACCAGCTCCAACGAATCCATCCCCGCCATCTGGGTTTACTCCTGGTCCAACTCTTCACCTTCTCATACCTGAGGCCATTTTTAAGAATCAGTTTTACATCTTCTTACCTGAGTTTCAGCCTAATTACTGCTAAACATCTATTTTTGGGGAGCAACTAAATTTAATTTGCTGTAAATAAAAATACCATTTCTAGCCGTTGCTAGACACGAGGGCGAGTGTTATTAAGCAAAATCTTTTACGCGAGTCATTAGCTTCTGTTTATGACAAAAACCAGCAACAGATACTGTTGGCTATTGTATACACTCCATTTTTGTGAAGACAAATATTAGGGAGTCTACAGTTTCTCTAACCTAGCAGCGTCCATCTTTGACGCAAACCTCGCGTGTTTTGGAGAAATTCCAACATCGGCGCTACCTTTTCTCCGGTTGTCATAGTAACAGCGCACTGAACCTAGCAAACGTCTTGTGGTGTTCACTGATGGTTGCACCTTTTTTTCTCGTAAATTTGGACCACGTGATCAAGCAAAAATAACTCTATTTAAAGAAGGTAATTTCGTGCGTCACCAGTTTACTCGAATAATATATATATATATGCTAAACAAAATATATGATAAAAAATGTTTCAACTTGTAAGTTAGCCTAAAGTAATGCTTTGAGTTTTGGTTTTGAATTAAGAAATATACTAAAGAAACCACAAGTAGAAAACAAAATATATGATGGGAGTACACAGAGACAAAACAATTTGTTGAGTAGCACTATAGCATTAAAGGTTGAAGTCACGCAGACACTATGTGAACGTGTTTAAATAGAAAAATACTTTAATAAGTAAACGTACTAAAGTCTGACCCATATATGTGTGCGCGACAGTAATCTTTCCGACACGTCGCAAAAGGCGACACCTCTCCATGCTGTTAGCAAATCATCCGCTGCAAATGCCTAGATTCAGGCTTTCTGAAAGGGACCTGTTGCAATAGTAGTATATACTTCACAATCAAGTGAAAAGGGGAATTACTGGCAGTGCTCTTGTGCATGCTTTTTGTCAAATGGATCAGCTTTAGTGGTGGTATGTGCATCAAGCTGAAGCAGAAACATGAGTGATCGTGATAAGATTGTGTGTGCTAATTACCGGTCCTTGTCCTTTTGTTTGCAGATTCACAATGGCAGATGAGGTATGTAATAATAAATGATTACGTTATTTTATTACCGCTCATGAAAATATCTTATTTGAGGAATAAATGACGGTGCAAATTGCGATCAAAGCACTGGAAAGGAAGAAAGTAGCAACTAAGAAATAAATACTTTATGAGATGCAATTCTAGACAAGAAATAATAACTTTATTTGTAAGGGAAGGTAAATATATTGGCGACTCAATAGAACACTGCTGCTTGTTATTTCTGGTTCAAGTTGTCTCAATAAAAGATCATTTACTCGTATTTTGGAAATGAATCAATGCAAAAAACTCACAACATTAGCAAGTTTGGTTGATTGCTAATGTATATGTAAGTGCTAATGTATATGTAAGTGCTAATGTATATGTAAATGCTAAAATATGTTTAAGTGTCAAAGTATATTTAAGTGCCAATGTGTTTTAAGTGCCAATGTTTTTTTAAGTGCCAATGTTTTTTTAAGTGCAAATGTTTTTAAGTGCCAATGTTTTTTTAAGTGCAAATGTTTTTAAGTGCCAATGTTTTTTTAAGTGCAAATGTTTTTAAGTGCCAATGTTTTTTTAAGTGCCAATGTATCTTTCAAAAAAAGACATCATTAGTTGAAACAAATGAAAGCCTTTTTGGTAGATACATATACTTTTAAAAAAATTATTATTTCATGAATTTGATGTGAATTTATGTGTTAAATGGTTCAACTGTTTTTATATAGATCACGGTCAAGATTTTGTTTCTCTAAATTGTGCTTGTTGTTCTTGCTATAGTAGTACCTAGACTGAAAGAACTGAACCTGCTTGAAGTAGTTTGTTCTATCTTTACACATTTCAATTATTGATTGTATCAAGTTCACATATTTTAAAAATCATTTTCATAAAGTAACATAGCTAGTGTCTTGTCAATCTTTGCATGTTAGATCTGTCTATTAGTTGCTTTCTTAACGAAGGACGTTGGTCACTTCGAAGCTTGAGAACTGAAGAGGAAGCACGATACAACAGCCAGGGTCAACAGATTAGGGCAACTCGGAAGACAAACAGCAAGCAGACGATAGAAAAAAAGAGGCACTACATAGACCGTTCCATCCAACAGCTGACAATAGTTCCATCAAACAGCTGACAATAGTTCCATCCAATAGCTGACAATAGTTCCAACCAACAGCTGACAATAGTTCTCTCCAACAGCTGACAATAGTTCCATCCAACAGCTGACAATAGTTCCATCCAATAGCTGACAATAGTGCCATCCAACAGCTGACAATAGTGCCATCCAACAGCTGACAATAGTTCCATCCAACAGCTGACAATAGTGCCATCCAACAGCTGACAATAGTTCCATCCAACAGCTGACAATAGTTCCATCCAATAGCTGACAATAGTGCCATCCAACAGCTGACAATAGTTCCATCCAACAGTTGACAATAGTTCCATCCAACAGCTGACAATAGTTCCGATCTATCCAACTGACAATAGTCCCGATTCATCCAACTGACAATAGTCCCGATTCATCCAACTGACAATAGTCCCGATCCATCCAACTGACAATAGTTCCGATCCATCCAACTGACAAATAGTCCCGATCCATCCAACTGACAATAGTCCCGATCCATCCAATTGACAATAGTCCCGATGACAGATGATACAGTTCTAGAATGTTTCTATGAGAATTCCCTATTATATGATCTTGTAAAAGCAAGGCGTTCTGAGTTCAGATATTGTGAATGTTTAGTCTGGTTAGCCTTGTGCCTTCGAATTGCCCTAATCTTCATTCCCTCGCTGTGAACATCTGCATTTTAATTAGACATGCATGCTGACCAATTGAGCTCAAATCGCAAAAACAAAAAGGCTACGAAAAGTGGAATCTGCAAACAGCAATTAATGATGGCGAGCAGGTGGCATCCCAGAATCTCCTGGGTGACGTACATTGATATGTCTTCTTGTCAGCTGGGCGGTAACATCACAAGTAACTCCATGGTTTAACTTTCTTAAAAGGAAAACCATCAGTGGACAGAATAGCACTACACAGTGAAAATTGCGAAACTTGCCTGGACAAATTGGTAGCGACAATAACGAGAAATCCCACTCTGAAGACCCACTCCAAGAACATCTAAACGGGATTTATAACAAAGACAAATATGTGCAACATTTCATGGTATCATACCACGTGTACTGAATCTTGTATTGTGTAAATGTGTACAGGGCAAGGAAGAGATTACACCACGTGTACTGAATCTTGTATCGTGTAACTGTGTACAGGGCAAGGAAGAGATTACACCACGTGTACTGAATCTTGTATCGTGTAACTGTGTACAAGGCAAGGAAGAGATTACACCACGTGTACTGAATTGTGTATCGTGTAACTGTGTACAGGGCAAGAAAGAGATTACACCACGTGTACTGAATCTTGTATCGTGTAACTGTGTACAAGGCAAGGAAGAGATTACACCACGTGTACTGAATTTTGTATCGTGTAACTGTGTACAGGGCAAGAAAAAGATTACACCACGTGTACTGAATCTTGTATCGTGTAACTGTGTACAGGGCAAGGAAGAGATTACACCACGTGTACTGAATCTTGTATCGTGCGACATGGCAAGAAAACCTTGGAAGTAGAAACAAGGTCCTTGTGTACGCTTGCCTGCAATGGTCAAAGATCAGTGCCACGAACATTAACCTATAAACAGTAACAACAACATTGAATAACATTACCGCCCCTTTTTTCTTTGCTGGGATCTACCGTTAACATTTATAAAACTTAAGAAATAAATATCGTGCAGTCCCCATTCAGCGTGCTGGTTTGATTTTGATTTTACCTCCACAAGAGAATAAACCCAAGTCTTACCGATGAGAATAAACCCAAGTCTTACCGATGAGAAGAAACCCAAGTCTTACCGATGAGAAGAAACCCAAGTCTTACCGATGAGAAGAAACCCAAGTCTCACCGATGAGAAGAAACCCAAGTCTTACCGATGAGAATAAACCCAAGTCTTACCGATGAGAAGAAACCCAAGTCTTACCGATGAGAAGAAACCCAAGTCTTACCGATGAGAATAAACCCAAGTCTTACCGATGAGAAGAAACCCAAGTCTTACCGATGAGAAGAAACCCAAGTCTTACTGATGAGAAGAAACCCAAGTCTTACCGATGAGAAGAAACCAAAGTCTTACCGATGAGAATAAACCCAAGTCTTACCGATGAGAAGAAATCCAAGTCTTACCGATGAGAAGAAACCCAAGTCTTACAGATGAGAAGAAACCCAAGTCTTACCGATGAGAAGAAACCCAAGTCTTACCGATGAGAAGAAACCCAAGTCTTACCGACGATTTACACCCTTGTCCTTGGAATATGAAATGTTACCGAATACTTTTACACATCTCGTATAAAGATCGAGTTTCAAATTAGGAAATACGAGATAGAATTACAACAGCAATAGAACCTCTTGGCAACTGTCAAAAGAAGGAAACTCGCTTGGTACGGTCACATATCGCGATCAAATAGTCTTGAAAATACGATCCTCGACGGAAAGTTGCAAGGCAGACGACGAAGAGGCCGTCCCAAAAAGAGGTAGAAGGACAACTTAAAAGAATGGACCAATCTCCGACCAGAAGAGGCACAGGCAGCGACCACTGACAGAGAAGGGTGGCGTGATTTTGTGAGGATGTCTTCATGTGTGCCCCAACGACCTCACCGGTTACGGGATGACCTGACCTGACCTGACCTTGGGTCAACAGACCGATATTCTAAAAACTCGGCCACTCGCTTCTTTGATCTCCACCGACCACAATCTGTCGTCTGTAAAACTAGCATCCAATCACACAGAGAATGTGTCTGATATCAAGTAACCACAATCCGCTTCAGTTCCTTCCGCTCTTTCATCATCAGAGTGGGGTCCATCAGTAAACTATAGATTCTGATTAGCCATATGAATAGCGCTGGACTCAAAGCTCTTTCATCGAGCATTACCAACTGTTTGTCAAAATGAAGTGGTCCTACTCTTCACTCCCAACAACAAACCCATGATTGAACATGCCGATACACAATGGACAATCATTTTGAAATCATGTATTTTCGTGGTCTATGTAGTTAGTCAGCTAAAATAAAAACTACAAAGATTTACATCATGTTCGTGAACTAAGGAAGATAAATACCAAGAATTACCTAACCTGTGTTGCTACTGAACTAAGTAAGATAGGTACCAAGAATCACCTAACATGTGTAGCTACTGAACTAAGGAAGATAAATACCAAGAATTACCTAACCTGTGTAGCTACTGAACTAAGGAAGATAGATACCAAGAATTACCTAACCTGTGTAGCTACTGAACTAAGGAAGATAGGTACCAAGAATTACCTAACCTGTTAAGCTAAGAGATACTTGCTTAGAATGTCCCCATTTATATAGCTACTGAACTAAGAGGTAGATGCCTAGAATTTCCCTAACAAGTGTAGCTACTGAACAGTTACCAAAAATTACCTAATCTGTGTAGCTACTGAAGTAAAAAACTTCCCAGAAATTACATAGCCTGTGTAGCTACTAAAGTAAGACACTTACCAAGAATTACCTAGCCTGTGTAGCTAGTGAACTAAGATACAGCTACCAAGAATTACTTAGCCCTTGTAGCTACTAAAGTAAGACACACCAAAAATTACAAAGCCTTTGTAGCTACTAAAGTAAGACATTTACCAAGAATTACCTAGCCTGTGTAGCTAGTGAACTAAGATGGAGCTACCAAGAATTACCTAGCCTGTGTAGCTACTAAAGTAAGACACTTACCAAGAATTTCCTAGCCTGTGTAGCTACTAAAGTAAGGCACTTACCAAGAATTACCTAGCTTGTGTAGCTACTGATCTAAGATATAGATGTCAAGAAATTCCATAATCGATGTAGCTGATCAGAAACGTTTTACATCATCTAGCTAGGAGATACAATTAGAGGTACCCACAACGATTTCTCCCACCACAGAAGCGCATAGATGTGTGTGAAATACAACCAAAAATAGACTTCTTGGAGTAATTGTTCTGCAGAATCACATTACCCAAAAAATGTTCACGTTTTTTGAACATTTATACCTTTACAAGGTGACCAAAAATTGGTCGTTAATATACGCCAGAGTGTAAAGTATCTGATAATTTCAGACTGCAAAGCAATTCCTATCTCAGCACAAAGTATATATGAGTTTTATTTCACAAGACTTGTTTACTGTTAATCCAGTTACCATCTTCACTGCACCGTTTTAATGGCCTTGTCAATTGCTTAGTTTTGTTGATGAACTGTTTTATTCATAATATTAGTCCATTCATAATGTGTGTTTCTTCTATGTACCTTTCGTAATTCACTCTTTCTAGTGTTTTGTTTCAGAGTAACTTAGAAACTTCCCTGCTGTACATGCTTTCATAGATCCCTCTGTACGCCTTGTGGATCACCTATCCAACAGTAGAAGAGCTTGAACGAACATGATGTAATTGCTTGAGCAGTACACCTTTGGTGATGTAGATTAGATGTTCAGCTTGCCACAGCTAATGTCGCTCGATATCTGTCTCACGTCTCATTATTGAAATGCCACGTGTATTCCCGAGCTGTAGTCCTGCATCCAATTTGATTGTGAATGTTATGTAGTGTTGACAAATTGCTGTTGAGTGGGAGAACGTATTGCTGTCTAATTATGTTAGAGTGGGTTTACTTCTGTTTATGTGAATATGTGTGAGCGTGAGGGTATGTGTGTGAGTATGTGTGAGCGTGCGGGTATGTGTGTGAGGGTATGTGTGTGAGCATGTGTGAGGGTATGTGTGTGAGCATGTGTGAGGGTATGTGTGTGAGCATGTGTGAGAGTCAGGGTATGTGTTTGAGCATGTGTGAGCGTGAGCATGCGTGAGGGTATGTGTGTGAGCATGTGTGATCGAGAGGGTGTGTGTGTGAGCATGTGTGAGGGTATGTGTGTGAGCATGTGTGAGCGTGAGGGTATATGTGTGAGCATGTCTGAGCGTGAGGGTATGTGTGTGAGCATGTGTGAGGGTATGTGTGTGATCATGTGTGAGAGTCAGGGTATGTGTTTGAGCATGTGTGAGCGTGAGCATGCGTGAGGGTATGTGTGTGAGCATGTGTGATCGAGAGGGTGTGTGTGTGAGCATGTGTGAGGGTATGTGTGTGAGCATGTGTGAGCGTGAGGGTATATGTGTGAGCATGTCTGAGCGTGAGGGTATGTGTGTGAGCATGTGTGAGCGTGAGGGTATGTGTGTGAGCATGTCTGAGCGTGAGGGTATGTGTGTGAGCATGTGTGAGGGTATGTGTGTGATCATGTGTGAGAGTCAGGGTATGTGTTTGAGCATGTGTGAGCGTGAGCATGCGTGAGGGTATGTGTGTGAGCATGTGTGATCGAGAGGGTGTGTGTATGAGCAGGTGTGAGCGTGGATTTAGGTGTGAATGTGTGTTAGTGTATATGCGAGTGTACATATGAGTATGTATCTGTGAGTGGCTGCGTGTGTGTCTATGTGTGTACGTGTTTGTGAGTGTGTGTATCTGCGAGCGTATGCCTCGGTCGATTTCTGTTGATTGTGTGTATATGAATGTGTGCCTGTGTGATTGTGTATGTATTTGTACTTGTATGAGTGTGAGTGAGTGGGCGCGTACCTGTGTGTACTTGTCTGACTATATCTGAAGTTTGTGTGTGTACATGTGTGTACTTGCCTGTCTATATCTGAAGTTGTGTATATACGTGCTGTGTACTTGTCTGCCTATATATGAATTTGTGTGTGTACGTGTGTGTACTTGTCTCCTTATATCTAACGATGTGTGTGTACGTGTGCGTGCGTCGCTTCTTGTGGTGTTGACATGCAATGCCAAATGGTATTTATAAATTTGAAAATAATTTAAACAGTAACTTACTAACAGACAACTTGTGGTAGAAGCTACTAACATCATCTCCACCGTATGCTATGTCACTGTGACATTTTACTTGAATAGAATGAAGAGCAGCATGTGTTTAGTGCTCCGTTCTTGGAAAGTCTAGAATGTTATTCTAAAACTTTAAAAGCTCTTAAATTCTTCTTTTCTTTTTTTTTTTTGGGGGGGGGGGTGGGGGGGGGGGAATGAAGTGTAGGTGGAGGGGTGATTGGGGAATTGGGCTCTGTGTGAAGGTTGGTTTGGCCGGTTTACTGTCTAATAGAAAATGACTGAAAGAGCTGATTGAGTGGTACCTGAGCGCACCCAGACATGCTTAGTCTGACGACGACAGAATACCAACTCAGTAACTACCTCGGCTTCCCCTAAAATTCCCAAAGCTTAACCAGGTACCCATTTACAGCTGGGTCGACTGAGTGAAACGTTTACTCCATGAAAAACTCTAGATGTGGCTGACCTGGCAAACTGAGGACAATGTAATTTGAACCTCGTACGACGGGTTTGTAACCCATTCTCTTAACCCCTTGACCTCCCTCTCCCCGCTTCTCTCAAACCCTTCACCACAACCTCTCCGCTTCTTTCAACCTCTTCACCACACGCTCCCCGCTTCTCTCAACCCAGTCACCACACCCTCCCCGCTTCTCTCAACCCCTTCACCACACCCTCCCCGCTTCTCTCAACCCCTTCACCACACCCTCCCCGCTTCTCTCAACCCATTCACTACACCCTCGCCGTTTCTTTCAACCTCTTCACAACACCCTCACCGTTTATCTCAACCCCTTCACCAAACCCTCGCTGTTGAATCTATTTAAGTCATTTGTAATAACTTTGGAACTAAATAAATCAAAATGTAACTTTTTAGTCTAAATTAATAGATACGTTAACTTTGAACATTAATTTATATGTAAGCATAGGGTCTTCATTATTTAGTATGTTATCATTTAATCTAAGTGATTTCATTTGTTAATAGAATGTTTAAATCAGTCAGTACATAAACTTTGGGTCGAAATTAATCAGAATGTTAATATTAGGTCCATCAATTAATATTTCGGACAATTAACACATACGATAACAGTGAATCTTCATTAATGTAAAAGTCTAAACGGAATCAAAATCAATTAAGAAGGTAATTATTGATCGAAATGGATAAGTTAACACCAAATCTATTCAGTCGAGGATGGCAGATAAAATACAAGGCAATTTGGTTTCCGGGTTATCAGATTATGGTGCTGATAATGAAGTGCTAGAAGCTATTATTCTGTTTTTCTGTTGCAGGATGAGAAGAAAGGGGCCCGTGCAGCCAGGGCCACATCTAACGTGTTCGCTAAGTTGTCCAAGAAGACCATGCAGGAAATGAAGGAGGTAGGGTCGTGAGATGAGCTCCTTTTAATAATGTAGATGGCATGCGTGTATGGCCTTCATTTTCAGGAAACCTCCCAGACATGATCAAACAAAGCAGGCAGAGGTGTGGGCCCTTCGAATGTTTAGACTGTCAATGATTGATGGTTAATGAATGTGATCTGCAACATCAATCTCACGGACGGGTCAACTTACCATTGTGCCTCCTCACTCATGTAATTATATATCAAACAGTAATAATAGTGCTCAGCTTCCAGTTCCGAGTATCCAACTCAAGATTTCTATGTAATTTTACTTACGCAATACTTTGCTAAAGAACAGCTCCTTTGTTTGTGTGGTTTGTGTTTTTGGTTGGGGTTGGAGAGTGAAGGGAGATTGGCCCATTCTTTTCTTGTGCCCTAGTACTCACCAACCTTGCAAAAACAGTGAGCCAAGCCTGGTTAAGCGCAATCATCAAAGTGTTTGTTATGGGTTCTGGCTCTGATCCTTCGTGAAGAGGTCGTGTAATGATATCCGCACGTGTTGTGTTAATAAGAATTAGTCATCGCAAGTGAGGATGTAGACACTGTCAGAAATGTGTGTTCAGACGTCAGTGTATGGTCTGATTCGAGTGCGAAAAACGCTAGCGCACTTAGGGCACACATGGGTAAGGTCAGTCTGTGTGCTGTCCTGCATGCTGTCCTTTCGTGCAGCTCGCTTTTTCTGCTCCATAGACATACTAATCCTGGTGTATTGACAGTGCGCCAGGCCGAGCGGTTCGGAGTAAGCAGCTCCGAAGACACGACATCAATTAAGAAACTGTACAGAAATACCTTCAAAGAATCTTTGTTTCATTTGTATGTGCCCCCGACGAGCGTTTTCCTGTCACTAGCTCACCCGACACCAGTTGCTTAGAGAGGCGCTCATCCATCTTATCTTTGTCCTTTGCATCAGCGTATGGATGCACGGCAGCATTGTCATGCTGAGGCTTCACATAATTCTGTCAGCAATCCTAAGCAGTCTGCGGAGACAGATCACGTAGAAAAAAATTATTTCTTTGTTTTTCTGCTATTGACTGTCCATGTTTCGCATGCGTATAGAAGAGTGGTTAGCACCACAGTGCGATTGACCTACGCAGCATTGATTCCTTGCCGGTCTCAAACACTCATTCGCAGCATTTCTTTAAAAGCGTTTGCAATACTGTTGTGGACCGCTGAATCGATAGTTGCTACCCCATAGCAGCTACTGTCAATGAGGTTGCCGTGCAAGTAAATTTATTGTACGAGAGCAGAAACAGACGTCCCAGAAAATAGTCGAATATTAAAACTAGGGAGGTCATGTTCACTTGCTCCAGCTGGTATTGCTAATTGATCAGGCAGGATAACACATGACCTATGAAAATCCCTTTGAAACGTCAGATTCCAAGGCCGACTAAATAACGGAACGCATACTGTGCCATGGTTTATAATTAATGAAATAAAACAAAATCATGATACAAAACACACAAAATCGCTGTTGAAAGTGATCCTTTCACAGAATGATGCTCTGAGTCAAACTGCATGTCCGTCTTTGTTTTCCGAGCACGCTATTATAGTTGCACTCATTGTTGACAAATGGGAGTTCCGTTATTTAGTCAGCCTTGGAATGTGATGTTTTAAAGTGATTTATCCGTGAATCAAAAAGGCATGTATATACAGTAGGCTGTGGGTACGATGATCTTGTGAGAATAATGTTCTTTGTCATGTTTTGTGACGTTGTGGCAATAATGTTCTTTGTCATATTTTGTGATGTGGGAATAATATTCACGCCATGTTTGATAACGTTGTGGGAATAATTGTCTTTGTCATGTTTTGTGACGTTGTTTACTGCAGGTATTGTTGCACATGTTTGAAATATTTCTGACCATTTACTCTCACCGCTCATCGGAATCAATTTTCTGATCCAGGCCTTCACTATGATCGACCAGAACCGTGATGGTATCATTGACATTGAAGATCTCAAGGACATGTATTCTAACCTTGGTAAGTGCACGGACTACTCTATCAATCGTTTATTATTGAACTCCATTTCTTTCATTCGCTGGGTTTTTCTTTAAATACCGTAGATATACATATTCTGAAATATTTGTTTGTTTTGTAGCCCAGATCCTTCTGCTGCCATCTCAACAGTTGTGTAGCCCAGATCCTTCTGCTATCATCTCAACAGTTGTGTAGCCCAGATCCTTCTGCTGCCATCTCAACAGTTGTGTAGCCCAGATCCTTCTGCTATCATCTCAACAGTTGTGTAGCCCAGATCCTTCTGCTATCATCTCAACAGTTATGTAGCCCAGATCCTTCTGCTGCCATCTCAACAGTTATGTAGCCCAGATCATTCTGCTATCATCTCAACAGTTGTGTAGCCCAGATCCTTCTGCTGCTATCTCAACAGGTATGTAGCACAGATGCTTCTGCTGCTATCTCAACAGTTGTGTAGCACAGATCCTTCTGCTGCCATCTCAACAGAGCAATCATGTCTGGCTTGAAGAGTAATGTTTTTAGCGAACTTGAGACCATTTACGTACCCAGCTATGCCCTGCTCTGCACAATAAGCACTTTTCACCATAAGCAGGAAGCATTTCTTTAAGAATATCTCTCGCAAAAAGTCATCTTGCCCATTCCCCTTTGACCCCCCCCCCCCCCTGCCCCAACTATTCAAACACAAAACAGGCTGTTGTTCCTTTATTGTACATTTCATGAACGTATATGCCGTTTTGTATCTTTGCTGTGCACGTTCATGTGATACCTTACGCCTGCTGCCTACAGTGATCACTAAGCTGTACTGTGCTACCATCTATTGACATCTTTATGAACTACCAACTACATTTTTTTACTATCCCATATAAGTTTGTGATCTGCAAACTTACTTGAAACTGACTTGCCCTAGTGTGTGTGTGTGTGTGTGTGTGTGTGTGTGTATCTGTGCATGTGCGTGTGTGTGCGTGTATATATACATGTGTTGGTAAGATTAACACGCTTTTTAAGATAGAAGAGCAATAGGGTACAGACACATATTAATTAAAGAAAGTCTAGATTAGCTACAAGGAAATTTAAATTTAGTCAGAATGCTTGGAATGCATTGTCAAAGGAAGTAGAGGAGGCAGGGTCAATTTATGCATTTAAGCATAGATTGGATACAGATATATATTTTTAGATCAAGTAAATGTAAACAAAATTGGTTGTATAAAGACATTGCAGAGTCTTCTAAACCAGTATAAAGACGTTACGTTAAATTAAGTTAGTGAAGGTCATAAGTGTGATATACATGTGTAAAGTAGATAATGATATCACATTGTCCTGGTCTGGTCTGACATTGTAGCCAGTGCTTTTCCATTTCGTTCTTTGAATGCAATCAAGGCATCAATAAAGTTTTTTAAAACGAGTATCAGCACATGAACTAACATGTTTTGTCTGGATGTGTGTCTGTCCTATTAGGTCGTATACCACCAGACTCCGAGCTGAACGAGATGCTGAAAGAGGCTCCAGGTCCTCTCAATTTCACCATGTTCCTCAACCTCTTCGGAGAGAAGCTCAGCGGTAGGTATACATGTAATGTGCTTGTGGGTTCAAGAATGTGTATCGGTACAAGACTGCACTATTTGATAATGTATGTGCGTATGATGCTATTTATGTGTACAAGAGGGTTGACTAAACATAGGATCACCAAGTGTTGTTCAATGGCGTCAACAAAGGTCATGGAGAAAGGTTGTGGACAGTTGGCAAACGATCATGAGAATGCAGCCTGCCCAGCTACCCCTGTGCGCCTATAACGCAACAGTAGCAGACCTAGAACTAGATGGACAGGAAATGTTGCGGATATTCTAAATCGTCACGTGATGACGACTACTTCAGCGACATGTCTACCCTGGACAGAAAATTACGACTCCCCACGGCGCCTCCCTCCGTAAGCCGATAAGACAAGATAAAACAAGCAAGCGCATCATGTATATATCGTGAGGTAACCATCCAGCCCGTCATGTGTTTGTTGTGAAGTAACCATCCAGCCCGTCATGTGTTTGTTGTGAGGTAACCATCCAGTGTGTCATGTGTTTGTTGTGAGTTAACCATCCAGCCCGTTATGTGTTTGTTGTGAAGTAACCATCCAGCCCGTTATGTGTTTGTTGTGAGGTAACCATCCAGCCCGTTATGTGTTTGTTGTGAGGTACCCATCCAGTCCGTTATGTGTTTGTTGTGAAGTAACCATCCAGTGTGTCATGTGTTTGTTGTGGGGTAACCACCCAGTGTGTCATGTGTTTGTTGTGAGGTAGCCATCCAGTGTGTCATGTGTTTATTGTGAGGTAACCATCCAGTATGTCATGTGTCTGTTGTGAGGTAACCATCCAGCCCGTTATGTGTTTGTTGTGAGGTAACCATCCAGCCCATCATGTGTTTGTTGTGAGGTAACCATCCAGTGTGTCATGTGTTTGTTGTGAGGTAACCATCCAGCCCGTTATGTGTTTGTTGTGAGGTACCCATCCAGCCCGTTATGTTTGTTGTGAAGTAACCATCCAGTGGGTCATGTGTTTGTTGTGGGGTAACCATCTAGTGTGTCATGTGTTTGTTGTGAGGTAGCCATCCAGTGTGTCATGTGTTTGTTGTGAGGTAACCATCCAGTGGCTCATGTGTCTGTTGTGAGGTAACCATCCAGCCCGTTATGTGTTTGTTGTGAGGTAACCATCCAGTGTGTCATGTGTTTGTTGTGAGGTAACCATCCAGCCCGTTATGTGTTTGTTGTGAGTTAACCATCCAGTGTGTCATGTGTTTGTTGTGAGGTAACCACCCAGTGTGTCATGTGTTTGTTGTGAGGTAACCATCCAGCCCATCATGTGTTTGTTGTGAGGTAACCATCCAGCCCGTTATGTGTTTATTGTGAGGTAACCATCCAGTGTGTCATGTGTTTGTTGTGAGGTAACCATCCAGCCCGTTATGTGTTTGTTGTGAGGTAACCATCCAGTGTGTCATGTGTTTGTTGTGAGGTAACCATCCAGCTCATCATGTATTTGTTGTGAGGTAACCATCCAGCCCATCATGTGTTTGTTGTGAGATAACCATCCAGTGTGTCATGTGTTTGTTGTGAGGTAACCATCCAATGTGTCATGTGTTTGTTGTGAGGTACCCATCCAGCCCGTTATGTGTTTGTTGTGAAGTAACCATCCAGCCCGTCATGTGTTTGTTGTGAGGTAACCATCCAGCCCATCATGTGTTTGTTGTGAAGTAACCATCCAGCCCATCATGTGTTTGTTGTGAGGTAACCATCCAGCCCGTTATGTGTTTGTTGTGAGGTAACCATCCAGCCCATCATGTGTTTGTTGTGAGGTAACCATCCAGCCCGTTATGTGTTTGTTGTGAGGTAACCATCCAGTGTGTCATGTGTTTGTTGTGAGGTAACCATCCAGCCCTTTATGTGTTTGTTGTGAGGTAACCATCCAGTGTGTCATGTGTTTGTTGTGAGGTAACCATCCAATGTGTCATGTGTTTGTTGTGAGGTACCCATCCAGCCCGTTATGTGTTTGTTGTGAAGTAACCATCCAGCCCGTCGTGTGTTTGTTGTGAGGTAACCATCCAGTGTGTCATGTGTTTGTTGTGAGGTAACCATCCAATGTGTCATGTATTTGTTGTGAGGTACCCATCCAGCCCGTTATGTGTTTGTTGTGAAGTAACCATCCAGCCCGTCATGTGTTTGTTGTGAGGTAACGATCCAGCCCATCATGTGTTTGTTGTGAGGTAACCATCCAGTGTGTCATGTGTTTGTTGTGAGGTAACCATCCAGCCCGTCATGTGTTTGTTGTGAGGTAACCATCCAGCCCATCATGTGTTTGTTGTGAGGTAACCATCCAGCCCGTTATGTGTTTGTTGTGAGGTAACCATCCAGTGTGTCATGTGTTTGTTGTGAGGTAACCATCCAGCCCATCATGTGTTTGTTGTGAGGTAACCATCCAGCCCGTTATGTGTTTGTTGTGAGGTAACCATCCAGCCCGTTATGTGTTTGTTGTGAAGTAACCATCCAGCCCATCATGTGTTTGTTGTGAGGTAACCATCCAGCCCATCATGTGTTTGTTGCGCGTGAACCAGTTTGACAGGTGCAGATAAATACCTTTCTCTCAGTGGCCAAATGTAACCTGGGTCAACTGTGAGTATATGTGCATGTATGTGAAAATGTGTTTGTGACCATTTGCGTGTATGTGACACAGTTGACCTGAATACAAAAACACATGGGCACATGGGGACAACACATGAGCACAATGATAGGAACACATAGACACAAGGACACACGATGACAAGAATACATGGACACATGGAGACAATAACACATCTGGATAAGAACACAGGAACACGTGGTCACAAGGGGACAAGAACATATAGACAGAAGGAGACAAGAACAGATGGACACATGCAGACAATAGCACAAGGAGACAAAAACACATGAACACAGGAACACATGGACATAATGATACAAGAGCACAAGGAGACAAGAACACATTCCCACAAGAACACATGGACACACGCAGACAAGAGCACAAGGTGATAAGAACACATGGACACAGAAACACATGGACACAAGGAGATAAGAACACATGGACACCAGCAGACAAGAGCACAAGGATAGAAGAACCCATGACTAGAAGCCTAAACAATGCCAAATAGGGACTCTGGTATGATTAGTCCTTCATCGGGGTCCCCAAAATTCTGCTCAACATGTTCTCACCATTCAATGACAGGAAAGTTCTCTTTCGTGCTATTCTTTTATTTAAGATCATTCTTAAAACTGTTGACACGGTCCTAACATTGTTTATTCTGTGGCACTGTTATTTTAGGAACCGACCCAGAAGACACTATCAAACAAGCCTTCTCTATGTTCGACGCTGAAGGCAAAGGATTCATCCCAGAAGAATTGTAAGTATCCATTAAATATTCCTTTCTAATCAAATAATAATATTATTATACCAGTATTTGATCATTGAAAATAATCATATTAACATTAAACCAATGTTAAGTTTATTTCTAATCATAATAATAATGATATCATTATTATGACTTTAGCATTACAGGCTCATGTTAAATAATAATAATAAGTAGAAGAAGAATAAGAAGAAGAAGAGGAAAATGAAAATATCATTTTATGTACATTTAAAATATTAAAAATAATAATGCAGCATTTTTTGTTCATTAAAAATATTTATAAAATTATTATAACACTTTATGTTCATTTGTAATAATAAAAAGAACAATAATAGTATTAAACTGTTTTATGTTAGTTTCTAACAATAGTAACTTTGATATTAATATTGTACAATTTAATGTTCATTTAGAATAATATTAATAAATTAGCAACTTTCCATCAATAATGAGGAATGTTTTTAGATGCCAATCAGAATTAAATTAGGAAAAATAGAATGGTCATATTGTTGCTTCTTCTAGGGTCTAGCTTGCTTCTTGAGGGTGACATCGTCTCTTACATACAGCATTTGTTGTTCCTTTCGCAGCAAGCGTGTTCTTTCGATTCTCCATAGTAATAAGTGCAATTTTGTCTTAAATATATTACATTGAGGTTACAATCAAAAACTGACATTTCAATTATAATGTTTCATGGACAACCGCACGAAGGAAGAAACTATGTTTACATTTTGAGGTTGCAAAACACTAGATTCACTAATTATGAAGGGTCGAATGGAAGCAGCTAAGCTGACTGCTAGTGAGGTGTGAAATGTTGCACCTAGACTACGCGTTATTAAGTGACGTCAGTACTATATATATATATACGAATAAATAGGTGCTTTTTCATTCAGACAAATTCAAGAATTAAGATGTTGTACCACTTTATACTTGTTATGATTTAACATCTCAGACGTTAATTCGTGACCAATTTATTATTTCTAGCTATCGTTCCTTGTGTTAACGTACTAGCATGGTATATGGTCAGGACTAGAGTTGATGTCCGTGTCATAAATTGTCCCTCAGTTCAGTTCAGTTCAGTTCGCCCTGTGACCTCTTGAGATTGTTGGGGCACCCCGGCTGACTATTCAAGAACACTGCGCCATCCCTCTCCGTCTGCTAACTTTTCCTCAAACATGCAAAAACTTCTATAGTGAGATTTTTACAGGAATTCGTGCTTTTGTCAATATCAAAATGGTAATTCTTCTTCTCTGTCTTTGTGCACTATACTGTAGGTGAAGATACATCCGCATAACTACCAACCCCTAACGGTGTTTATAAATTATATTATTGGTCTCGCGATATTATAATCTCAATCTCCTACTGCATCAAACTGAAGTTTCAAGATCTCCTATCTTAAATCTCCTGTAGGATCTTATTAGAGTTTAATGATTCCCTACATCAATCTGAAGTTTCAAGATCTCTTATCTTAAATCTCCTGTAGGATCTTATAGAGTTTAATGATTCCCTACGCTAAACCTCCTGTTCAATCTTATAAGAGTACAATGATATGATGTCCTCAATCTCTTGTTGAGTCTTATTAGAGTTTCATAAAATCCTACCCTCAACCCCTTGTTCAATCTTATAAGAGTATCAGGAAATGATGCCCTCAATCTCTTGTAAGTTGCATATATTTCCCTCAATCTCCTGGTCTATCTTGTTAGAGTTCCATGATATCGTGCCTTCGATCTCACTTTGGGTCTTATTAGAGTCCCCTGATAGTCTATCCTTAATCTACCATCAGATGTTAGTCACATGAGTTTAGTTAATTAATTAATTATTGGTCGTTACCTTCGCCTTGTTCAAAATGGAAGAGTGGTGTACCTCCGTTTGTACCTAACAGAACAGTGCATGCAACTCCAGCATGAATCTGTAATGGTTTATTTCCGATAGTAACTTTGCTAGTTGATGAATATAAAAGCATGCCAGCCCGTGCAATTGCACATTTTACTTTGCTGCCACAATTCTCATAATAATGAAATCGATATAGGTTCAATATATTGAATTGATATTAGAGTGTACATTTATTGAATGTGCAGCTTCCTTACTGAGACTGCAGAGACTGAACAGCCTCAAGAAATTATGGCAGGGCACCAACAAAACGATAAAAGTAAAAGTCTTGAGAGCCTGTGTTTTTCCTGTGGCAGCTTTTGGCTGTGAAGCATGGACGATTACCAAAAATTCTAGACAAAGAATCGAATCCTTCGAGTCAAAATGTTACAGAAAGATCCTCAGAATACCCTAGACAGAGAAAAGAACAAATGTAGACATTCGGCAAGAGTTGAGCATAGAGGAGAACTGGTTTATCAATTCCATTTTGGCTAGAAAATGCAAATACTTTGGTCACATCAAGAGACACAACGGTCTTGAGAGGACAGTGATGGAAGGTATGGTGCCAGGAAAAAGAGGAAGGGGTAGACCAAGAAGACGATGGGACCAAGATGTCCAGGAGTGCCTGAGTATGACAGTGGCGGAAGCTGGAGTTTTGGCAAGGGAACGAGTTTCTTTCAGACAGACTGTGATGGGAGCGACGTTCTACAAAGGACATGCTACATGAGAGAGCTTCCTTACTATAAATCGATACTTGATAATAGCATACTAAATGCATACCAGTGGTTTAAGATGTATGTGAAACTCGTATTGCCATTCTTTGCACATTTTTATAAATTGTTGCAATGTTTTCTCCTTCTCAGCCTGAAAGACTTACTCGCTAACATGGGAGATAACTTCACAGAAGATGAGGTAACCACATGAAGAAAAACTGGTTGTGTGTGATAAATGTTATATCTTGATGTTGGTGTTGTAGACAGTTATTGTATATTGAGTTAACGAGCTGTCACTTCAAACTGCTTACATGGGTAAACAACTTCATTCAGCTCACTACCGTTCTTACTGTATTGACAGTGTGTGTACACCTGACCTTCCAGCCGTTGTTAGCTCCCTTGGCAATGGTTTTCTGTTCTGAGGGTAGAGGATTATCTCAATTAGTTATCATCATGTGATGAGTTGCTGTAAGCTCTGCCAGTAGAGGATTATCTCAATCACTCATCATCAGGTGATGAGTTGCTGTAAGCTCTGTCGGTAGAGGATTATCTCAATTAGTTATCATCATGTGATGAGTTGCTGTAAGCTCTGTTGGTAGAGGATTATCTCAATCACTCATCATCATGTGATGAGCTGTTGTAAGTTTAGTTAGTAAAAGATTGCTTCATTCAATCATTATTATGTAATGAGTTATTGCTAGCTCTGTGGGTAGATGATTATCTCAATCAGCTATCATCATGTGATGTGTTCTTCTCGTTATGTGGGGAAATGATTGGATCAGTCAATTCTTAAGAATCAACTTCATTTCTACTAGTCGCATGTTCTCTATGTGTTCTACTAGTCTCATGTTCTCTATGAGTTCTACTAGTCTCATGTTCTCTATGAGTTCTACTAGTCTCATGTTCTCTATGAGTTCTACTAGTCTCATGTTCTCTATGAGTTCTACTAGTCTCATGTTCTCTATGAGTTCTACTAGTCTCATGTTCTCTATGAGTTCTTCTGATATTTCTCATACAATGGATTTTGATATGGTCTTATTTCTCTCTTTCTCTAACACTCTTGTCTTTCTTCCAATCTTTCTCTCTCTTTCTCTCTCTCTCTCTCTCTCTCTCTCTCTCTCTCTCTCTCTCTCTCTCTCACACACACCTATCTTTCTTGCTGGTTTGTTTATTTATAATATTCTTTCTCATTTTACAAGATCACACATACACACACACACACACACACATACACACACACACACACATACACACACATACACACACACACACACACATACACACACACACACATACACACATACACACACATAAATGTTAGCTTGTTGATATTACTTTCTGAATGCATCACTACACTCAGCGTCTGACCTATTAGTTTGTGTGCATATCCTCATATTTATCGATTGTGGTATTTGTGTGTGCACAGATCAAGCAGACCTGGAAAGAAGCCCCATTGGAGAAGGGCAAGTTCGACTACAACATCTTTGTTGGAATCTTGAAGGGCAAGGAGGAAGAGGAACCTCACTAACTCAGCGCCATTATTTGACTTATCTCCCCTTAATCAACATTACTTCTCACTACTTTTGAAGACAGCTACCAAGCTAAAGGCACCAGCACTTTTAATCCATACAAACAAATATAGGAAACACACTTCAAATCTCAGCCCTCTTTAATAAAATAGTTTATCTGAACCTGCAGAGCTATGTCTATGGTTCTTACACAACACACATTTGTTGAAACATGTCAGGCCAAAGAGTGTCACCATTCCATTATCACTAAATGCGCTTTGCAAACCTGGTCTTCACCTCTCCCGAAGGGCTTAAGCTCTTAAGACATTGGTTCTTTTAACTGTCGCGAGGAAGATCACTTTTTCTCACACGTTGTTAAAACAGTAACCTTAAATTTGATCAAGGTTACATCAAAGATGTCGACAGATTGTTGGAAAACATTGACAGGATGCAGATAAGATAGTGATTGGTCGTTCTATGAGGAGATTGATCATCACAACAGAAGAGACTCCATAAGATGGCGAAATCACTAGCATCAGCATCGATATTATGTTACACATATATTTACATATTAGAGTGGAAAAACAATGGGGTAGATTATAAATGTTTTGAGAACCAACATCGAAAAGGATAACAAAATATGGTACAGGTGGAACAATACAGACGTGGCATCACTAAGTGATTGCATGTTAATAGCACAATGACAATGAAAAAATATAATAGAAAACATAGTAATCTCTAAGATGTGTACAGCAGCAATGGTGTAAACATCACAAACGGAAAACAGAAAACCAATAATCGTAAAATACATAAATAAATATTAAATGAAGATTAGAAATTAAATATGCCATGAAACGGTAATGAGTTTTGAGAACTACATATAGAAAGACTGGAGACATAAACGGTGAATGGACCATTTTTTAAACAGTCAGGCAAAAACATTCAACAAGAATGTGGAATAAAAAGCTTAACTCATGGCCAAAAAAACATAAACAAATAGCTTGGAGGAATGCTGATGTTTAAGAATTAATACAGACTTAAAAGAAATTCTACAAAACATGGCTTACGGCTAATAGGCATGACGATGATATTACTCGTCAAAAGAAACGTCACACAACTAAACAAAATTGGTAAAGAAGAATCATGGAACAATAATAGAGAACAATTTACATCCAAATGCAAAATACTGTTCAAGAGATTTGGTATAAATGTATTATTGAAAAAAGGTTAAGATATGAGAGATACACTGAGAAATTAGAACTATGGCGAGAACTACACCTCTGAGCTGAATATATTTCCACACAAAAAATCAAATGATTTGATTATCTCATGAGAATGCCACCAGATCAAATACTTCTGCACGCTTATAACACAAGATTATTTGACAACAATGCAGAAGGAAAGCTGCGTGGCAGATGGACAGATGACACAATTTAAATCTACAACATCAATGGGTTTACAACAACCAACACCACACACTTGGCCCAAGAAAGGCGCCAAGCTTCCAAAGAAGCACAACGACACAGATAATGGAAAAGTCAGTCAGCCTAACAAACAATTCATATTTACATACAAAGGGACACAATCATCATTTTCAGTATTATTTTCCAGTGCAAAGCGAATTTTTCTGTTGGCCTGGAATGTTTCACTAACATTCGCTGTTTAGCAGCACATTTAAGACAGTTTTCTTTCCCCCGTATATTACCCTGCATTACAGCAGTCCACGAGATTCGACTTATTTCTAAATCTCGTTAACGCGTGTGTCTTGGCTGTCCAGGAGGCGTGTTATTTAGTGCTGTGTAAATTGACCCCAGCAGTACCTTGTCATCTATGTGCGTTTTCAAACAACTTTCTTGTAAACGTGTAAATTGGAAACAGTATAACCCAAAAAATGCTGCTTTATGTACAGCTTTTATTTCCATTTAAAATGATCTAAATGAAAATGATAGAACACCTTAATGTGCTTGTAAAGGTGTTCCATTCTGACATGCTCACAAGCCTATACTGGCAGAGTTCTGTCATATTTATCATTAATTCTAATCTTGCACTGAATCTTGTACTGCTCAAAATCGGATATGCAATCAATAATCAAAGATGTCTGGACGGTGTGATACAGACAACAATAAGAATCTTCTCCTTTACGTGTGTATGTAGGCCCAACTTCTAGTAGGAGCTCACGAAGTAGTACTTGATATTAAACCTCCTACACAACTTTCTGTGCACATAAATAGTTTCTGTTTGATATTAGTGGTGATTGGTTCGTTTACATGTTAGAATCTGATTGGCTGAGCTGATGTTGTCTAATTGGTCGCAAGGTGTCACATGGTTGGTCAGTGTGGGGGGTGTGGTCAGTAGACTCCTGCATTTCAATTATTTCAACATGCTTTTGTGTATGCGAGCTAAACTGTCAACCCAGAATATAGTTTTTTGTTCACACCATTTGTGGTCTCGTATGTGTTGTGTATATGTTTTCATATATGGATATGTTGTAGTATTTATGTGATAGTTCACTGTTTATGAATATATTTGTGCGTGTTTGTTGAATGTGTGTTACATTAATTCGTTTGTATGCATGTGTATGTGTGCATGTATTTCAGCCACGGGTGAATCACATGTATGTATCTGTACACAGTTGTATATGTACATATATTTTTTAAACGTGTACCACATATACGTATTGTATATTTATGTTTTTATTTTGTTTTTGTTTTGTTTTTTTCGTTCGCCTTATTTCTCTATTCCCCAACACGGTGTGCGTTGCACTAGGTTTTTATTTTGCGCCTGTCGGCTCAGTGCATCCGACTTCGGCATCCATTGTCTGTAAGTGTCTGCTTCGTCCTGCATTTTCGAAGGGTTTGCTTTCCCGGTGTAACGTTCGGTGCTGTGTTTGGGGAACGAACTTAGCACCTTCTAGCTGTGAGCTGTGTCACTTAACCTCTAGCCCACGCCGTCCCCTAGTATATTTATGTAATATGTAATACTTGTAATGGGAAAAAACAAATGAAAAAAATGTAAAAGTTCATTAAGGTTCAGTTTAATCAAAATTTTAAAATGGGTATTGTCAGATACCGCACCGAGACGAGAACACAAACAAAACCTACGTTACGACCAATAGGCCTTCATCAGGTAAAACAAATAACACCAATACTGAACTAACAAATCAACATATAAGGAAACAATGGTAGAGGAAGGCATGGCTATGATAAAGTGAAAGTGGAAGGTAATATGACACGAGATAACAAATAGTAGCAGCAATGGTGGTACAAATAAAATGAATACTTGTAAGCAATGAGGCATAACAACTACCTGGTACCAGGTCTATTTGTATATGTATAATATTAAGTACATTTTTTTCAAATTGTGTGTGCAGATAGCAATAATAGTATAGCGATTGCACGGATGGGACAATAATGCAATGAACTGCCGTCTACCAGTGAGAGCTAACGACAAAACTATGAAATAGCCAAACAACCACTGTACAATCAGTCTATCACTTGTTGCCTACCTGAAATCACATAGATCAGTGTCTTGTCAGAAAATATTAAACACCATTGGTTGGAATTATTCCTTGTCCGAGAAGTTCCCCTAGGAACATGTGCCCGCAAAATTCGCTATTCATCTCTTTAATATCTTATCTCGTCTTCTTTACCTCCGTCAGTCAGAAACCATTTGTCCTGCTTTCCTTACCCACAATTCTTTGTCCAGAATTATCTGTCCGCTCACTGTTCTATTTCACTGTGTGTTTCAATTTAGTAAATGTAAAGTTATTTGTATTACGATTCTTCTAGAAGGATTATTTGTATTACGATACTTCTAGAAGGGTTATTTGTATTACGATACTTCTAAAAGGGTTATTTGTATTACGATACTTCTAAAAGGGTTATTTGTGTTACGATTCTTCTAGAAGGGTTATTTGTATTACGATACTTCTAAAAGGGTTATTTGTATTACGATTCTTCTAGAAGTGTTATTTGTATTACGATACTTCTAAAAGGATTATTTGTATTACAATTCTTCTAGAAGGGTTATCTTATCTATCTACACTTTCTCTCCTGAAACTCCAGCTATGGATGCATCAACACTTGACAACATAGCAAGGTTCAACACATATCCACTACATCTCACGATTAACATTTCTATGAAACGACAAATGCATTGATCTTTGGCCATGTATGTTAAACATCATTTTTCACTTACAAGAAGCAACCTGACAGATACAGTGGACCAATCTGAGCTGTTACAAAGCTTGTCTAACCCGGCCAAGTGTCAGGATTTTTGATTGAAGTGCATTGACCGTCTCTAACACTTCTTGCGCGATGGAGTGTCGCTATAGAACTACTTCAGCAGTTTCAATGCCAAATCTAACGCTTAATGGAAAGCTGTGTATATGATCCGATCCGAGCCACTATGATTAGGCACATTTTAAAAAGAGGCCAAATATAATATTATATTAGGCATGAAACATTGAGGAAGAGAATAGAGCTAATTTAACAGTTAGAGAAAATGTATTAGTTGAACGGTCACACTGAGTTAATGGAGATTCTGTAGTGCTAGAAGTTGCGGAAAGACATGGTGGACCACGTCATTTGAAAAGTTACTCAAGAAAATGAGCTGAAATTTCATGTCACGTATGAAGTCAAAGGTACAACTGACCTCCTGTCATAGCACTGATACAACTGACATGTCATGGCACTGATATAACAACCTGTTATAGCACTGATATAACAACCTGTTATAGCACTGATATTACTGACCTGTCATGGCACTGATATAACTGACCTGTCATGGCACTGATTTAACTACCTGTCCTGACACTAATATAACAAAATATCATCGCACTGATATAACCACCTGTCCTGGCACTAATAAAACGACCTATCATGGCACTGATATAACGGCCTATCATGGCACTACCTATCATGGCACTGATATAACTGACCTGTCATGGCACTGATATAACGACCTGTCCTGACACTAATATAACGACCTGTCTTGGAACTGATATAACAACCTGTCAAGGCACCGATATAACAACCTATCATGGCACTGATATAACCACCTGTCCTGGCACTGATATAACGTCCTGTCATGGCACTTATATAACTGTCCTGTCATGGCACTGATATAACGACCTGTCCTGACACTGATATAACGACCTGTCATGGCACTGATATAACGACTTGTCATGGCACTGATATCGACCTGTCATGTCACTGATATAACTACCTGTCATGGCACTAACGTGGTCACAATACCCTACAATAGGCCTTGAACAAATATACCCCCATTCACAAACCATATAGCCGCCTCTGTGATATGTATGCGTGGCTTGATCCATAACTCGAGGTTAGCAACAGTTATATATGACCATTCAATAATCTCAGCATATTATCCAGTTGCCAGATGTGACTTACATAATCGTGAACACTTTGACGTCGCTTTCATGGCTCGTGACGTATACAAGTCCGTCACTATCTAGAGCCACACCCCTTGGGTCCAGCAGAATACCGTCCCGAGGGGAGAGCAATGCTCTGTCAAACTTACCATCTGCTGTAATGGACAGAAGGCCTCTAGACTCTACTGCCAAAATACGACCAGAGGGATCAGACACCACACCACTCGGCTCTTGTAAGCGCCGTGACCCCTCTGGTCGAAAACGAAACTTTATTTCACCTGTAGATTAAAAAGACACGACTTGAGAATTACATGAATGAAATGTTGTTTCAGATACATAATTCGAAACCTAATGCCCATAAAATGATTATAGCAGTAGGTTTATGTGTTCAAATTACTTTTTAAAATACATAAATTAAAAGTGATTTCACTGGCAGATAGTGAAAATTATGCTTGGAAACTACTAGAACTCAGTTGGAATTGCATGTAATCTACAAATGATCAAACTCAACTTGAAATGTGCAACAACAGGAAGCGATTATGATTACAGATTGTAACACTAAGGTGTAGAAATAACACGAACAAAACAAAATTATGAAAAAACAATGTCAAATGTCTAATTATAAAACTTGATTTGGAAAGAAATTCACGTCTACGTCGTCAAATTAGCATCACAGCTATTCAATGAGGTTAACAATCTTAGATCGTAAAACACATTATGCGAAACATCTCGATAAGTGCTTTGGGGAAAACTTAATGAAATGTATTACCTGCGGTGATGACCTCATACCTCTTATGGAGCGAGCAAGAGACATCGTGAGAAACAACATGAGAGACAACATGAGAGATAACATAAGAGACAACATGAGAGACAACATAACAGATAATATAAGTGATAATATTAGAGATAATATTAGAGATAATATTAGAGATAATATAAGAGATGATATAAGAGATACTATAAGAGATAACATAAGAGTTGACATAAGAGATAACATAAGAGTTGACATAAGAGACGACATAAGAGATGACATAAGAGATGGCATACTAGATAACACAAGATATTGCATAAGAGATGACATAAGAGATGACATAGGAGATGGCATGAGAGATGACATAAGAGAAGACATAAGAGACGACATAAGAGACAATATGGCACTGGTCTGGTGTGGCACAACATACTGATCAAAAGATGAGGAGCTGATTAATCGCATAGAAAAGACAAGTGCAGGGAAATTATGGCTAATGGGGGATTTCTAAATCCCAGAAATAAAAATGGGATATGGCAGAAGCAATTGTCGAGTCAAAACCGTTCGTTAAGTGCATAACTGACAATTTTTGTATTCAACATGTAGAAGCAACTACCAGAGGCAAAAACACACTCGTCCTAGTATTTACTACAGAGGAAAATATGATTAAAAACGTTACTGTCGGGGAACTGTTTGGCTCATGTGCCCAACAGATCATCCGTTGAAATTTTATAGTAATGATAGAAGCAAACATACGACTATTCTAAGGCAGTAAGAAGATGAAGAGGCAGCGAGCTACATAATCTGGAAAGATATTGTCGGAGGAACAGATGTTGAACAAGAGTGGGAGAGTTTCAAAAAAGTTTTAGGAAAGCTAAAGGAAGAATCTGTTTCATGCAGGGAGGTAAACCCCAAACGTAAAAAGTGGATAACTAGATTTGTAGTTAAATGTAGAAGAGCTAAAAATAAAGCATGGAAAAAATATATAGAGGCAGGTATATCGAAAGAAACATTTAAAATATTTGGACAATTAAAACATATCTCAGAAAGTGAATAAAGCAGCAAAAATAGGCTTTGAAAAATAGTTTCCTTTTTTAAATAAACAAAGAACGAAAGACAATGTAGGCCATCTCAGATATATTATAGGTAAAATAATAAGTTGTAATAGGGAGGCAGCTAATCTACTCAATCAGTACTTTCACATATTCTACACAAAAGAAGATTGCTCCAAGATTCCAGACCTTATAGAGATTTTTCAAAGATACGTGGACACAGTGGGATTAAGATCAATCTGTATAATGGAGGAAATGGTTTTTATAAAATTTGGGGGTTTGAAAGGGGATAAATGTCCAGGTCAAGATGGTATTTATCCAAAATTGCTGTTTTAATATTTATTTTTTTAATTATTTTTTTTTTGCGTTCGCCTTATTTCTCTATTCCCCAAGGCGGTGTGCGTTGCACTGTGTTTTTTATTTTGCGCCTGTTGGCCCATTGCATCTGACTTCAGCATGCATTTAAGTAAGGGTCTGCTTCCTCCGCATTTTCTAAGAGTTTGCTTTCCCAGGGTAACTTAACTTAACTTAACTTAACGTCTTTATACTGGTTTAGAAGACCCTGCAGAGTCTGTATACAACCAGTTACATTTACATCACCTTGCTCTAAAATCTATGCGCATCCAGTTTATTCTTAAACGCATTAACTGTCCCTGCCTCCACCACCTCCCCTGGCAATGCATTCCAAGCAGACACCACTCTCTGACTAAAAAAATATTTCCTAATATCTAACCTGGACCTCTCTTTAATCAGCTTGTAGCTATGCCCTCGTGTTATTGTAGGTGGCTGTATTTTAAAAAACTTGTTACGGCCGGTGCTGTGATGGGGATCGAGCCCAGCACCTCCCGGTTGTGAGCTGTGTCACTTAACCACTTTCCTACGCTTTCCCCAAAATTGCTGTTTGAAATTAAAGACCAACTAGCAAAATCATTGGCTATATTATGGTCTCAATCACTTGCAAAATGGATTGTTCCATGGGATTGGAAAGATGCAGGAGTGATCCCCTTATTCAAAATGGGCAACAAATCAGATGCAGCAAATTATAGACCTGTGAGTTTAGGGTCATGCAAACATACTGATCAGACGTGTAGGACAGGGTCAGGCAAACATGCTAATCAGACATGTAGGTCAGGGTCAGACACATGATACCGGCCGAGACACACCTCGACGTCCTCGTAGTCCTCACCGAGAACGGGCTGTTGTCATGGCAGCCTGGTTAACAAGGCGGGGATCGACGTAATCCCCGTAATAGCGAGCGGCACACATACGAAGCCAACAAAAGCACAACCACCTGGTAGATTCCAGTACATTTTCACCAGCATGCAGGGATGGGAGGAAAGCTACTGAAACCCGTCATTTAAAGTTCTTTCCAGGTCGCACAACAAGAGTAACCGTTGCGGGGATTCAACAACAACACCATCAACCATTCGAAGTTATTAATTGGCTGAATGCACTAAGGCATGTTTGTTACTGCAGTGAAGCGTATATGCTTCCTGGAGGTCCATAGTTTGACTTCGGACTTGATGTCCCTAACTGTGTGTCTGTTGTCGCCTGGAGGTCCATGGTTTGACCTCGGACTTGATGTCCCTAACTGTGTGTCTGTTGTCGCCTGGAGGTCCATGGTTTGACTTCGTTCTTCATGTCACTGACTGTGTGGAGGTCCATGGTCTGACCTCATGTCCCTGACTGTGTAGAGGTCCATAGTTTGATCTCTGACCTCATGTCCTTGACTATGTGGAGGTCCATGGCTTGACCTCTGACCTCATATCCCTGACTGTGTGTCTGGTGCTTGTCTATGCGTACGTTGCCGGTATGTTTTTTATAATACAAATAAAAATTACCAGAGTGAGACATGCACGTGAGAGCTGCATGCTTTCTGTCCGAAACAAGAATCAACATGCCTGGTGTCACACTAACGTAAGCTGGGTACTCAAACATGGCATCTCCACTGTTGTCATTGGCG
Organism: Ariolimax columbianus; assembly: GCA_036924085.1. Taxonomy (NCBI): domain Eukaryota; kingdom Metazoa; phylum Mollusca; class Gastropoda; order Stylommatophora; family Arionidae; genus Ariolimax; species Ariolimax columbianus. The sequence continues at coordinate 173,757,683 of JAVGWX010000001.1, forward strand.
AATGACTTCAGAACCTGAAATATCATACGTGCTGTAAAATGCATTAGCTAAATAGTTCAACGGACTAGTCTGTTACCAAACATAGTATAACATTGAGTTAATGCTACTTTTGAAAGCAGAGAGCTCTGAGTTTGATCAACACTATCAATGAAATAATCCAGTTTATAGAGTGGTCTTGGACCTCAAGAAGTGTAAAGGTGGCATAGGAGTTAGAACTTTCTTCTCGTGAAGAAGGTACCTGATATGACGAGTGTCATTCAGGAAGAGTGTCATACAGGACGAGTGTCATACAGGACGAGTGTCTTACAGGACGAGTATCATACAGGACGAGTGTCATACAGGACGAGTGTCATACAGGAAGAGTGTCGTACAGGACGAGTGTCACTTAGGGTGAGTGTCATACAGGACGAGTGTCATACATGACGAGTGTCATACATGACGAGTGTCATACAGGACGAGTATCATACAGGACGAGTGTCATACAGGAAGAGTGTCGTACAGGCCGAGTGTCACTTAGGGCGAGTGTCATACAGGACGAGTGTCATACATGACGAGTATCATACATGACGAGTATCATACAGGACGAGTGTCATACAGGACGAGTGTCGTACAGTGCGAATCTCGTACAGGACGAGTGTCATACAGGGCGAATCTCGTACATGAATACCGTAAATGATTATTTGTGTTAGAGAACGTGTATCGATTTGGTTTTGACATTTGTCCACAATACACGTCTGGAAACTGCTCCCAATATATGTAGGCTTACATAACAGGAGACAGCAAACACGTTCACTTCGACTAATCACCAGCCATGCCATAGGAAGGCAAACGTTCTTAAAAGCCAAGACATGGAAAATGGCTCCTGGAATTGGTTTCAGTGAATCTGGGAGCACCCATGTGTGCTCTGTCACTTTTACAGCTGAAAGTGTCGACTACAGAGCACGAACTCCATAGATCCGGCGGCTTCAAAATTGTTCCCTGACTTCGGCAGATACCCATTAACAGCTGGGTCAACTAATGTAGGAATTGAGAATGGAGATAGTATCCTTTAATAAATAAGTTTTTTCTAGAGAAAATACGACAATACGTGTTGCAGATGAAGATCCCCAAGAGAAGGCTTACAGCAGCGCTGCCGAGATAATTAACATGTAAAATAAAGTCATAAAATAAGTATACGTCAGTATTCAATCAATTAATAAAAACTTCTAAGCTCTCGTCGGAGTATAGATCTTCAACAAATATTCAACACGTTTCCATATAGTTTGTCACTCGCTTGAGCTGTCAACACGATCACCTTATCAACTTTATCACAAGCTCCATTCTCTCTCCATGTCTGCCCGTATTCCGTTTGGCCTGTGGGTTATAGAACATGGATTGTCTGGTAATACTATCATCAGACTTCCGTAATGTGTGCCCAACCAAACGCATGCGCCTTCTCAACTTGCCAAGCTCCATTGAACTCCTTCCGGTTCTCTACCATAGGTCCACCCTAGAGACATTATCAGACCATTCCAATCTTTCCAGTAGGCACAAATACCCACTGATGCAAGTTTGAACTTTTCGTTCACTAACCTTCGTTGTACCCCAGATTATAGACCTATACACGAGGACTGACTTGACATATAGAGTTGCAGATTTGCAATTTCTTTGAGGACCGAATATTCAACGTCAGTATTATGTCACATTTGTTTCAAATAGACATGCATTTACAGAAATGTATATTTTGGCGTATATATTGATAATGTCAAAATGACAGAAATATAGGAACAGATTGCAGAGGGCTTACCTCTCCATAAAGGTTAATAATATCAACAGCTGGAGGGTGGCTACCACCACTGGCCACTAGCATGGAGCTATTCAAAGTGGCGAGTCCTGAGTAGTTCTTGGCGGACATAAAAGAGTTCTGAAGTGTCAGTGAAGGGGTAGTCTGACGAGATGGAAAACAAATACATAGAACTTTTCCAAAAATAAATAAACAACAAACGAAAATGTTTAATCTGCCGTTTAAGACGAGCCCAATAACTACAGAAGACGACGTGTCAAGAGTTTGGCATTTCGACAAAGGGCGGACATACTAAAGCATGCGCATAGTAACAAAGAATTAAACTAAGTTTTAAAAAAAAAAAATCAGAGGTAAAAAATAAAAAAATAAATGTAAATCATGATTTGTGTGAAAACAAAGCACAAAGGAAAGCTGTAAAATGCATTCAAATGAATCAAATGCGATAAAACACGTACAAATTGAAAGAATTAATATGATTAGAATGCGAAGAAACAACTAACAATCGAAAAATAAATCTGTATAAATTGCAATGAAACATCTAAAAATCTAAAAAATATTTAACAAATAAATATAAATTCTGAATAGCTAGTTGAAAACATCAGGGCTTCAGCTTCAATATACCTTTTTTTCGATTTAACAATTTTTGTCCTTTGTCAATGAAGTCCAGTACAATAATACAAATCAGCTAATCCATTGTCAAATCTGTTGTATGGTTCTGAAATTTAGTCAGAGCCATGGATGACGAAACACCATCAAATAAACAAATTACCATCAAGCAGGGCGACAACATGCTTACTGGAAAAAAAAACAGCAAACGCCTTTATAGAACAGTATGCCAGAGTAAACCACATTGATGTCCCTACAGACAGGCATACATACATTAGTGAAGAACAAAAGAGCCACGACAACATCAAGATGGCTCCAGAGGAGCACATGATGGCAAAACTAACAATGAATGAAATGGATGAGGCCATGAGAACTTTAAAGAAAAAGAAATCGCCCGGAAAAGATGGGGTAACAAACGAAATGCTGATGGGGTTTGGCCAAACAGCAAAGAGGAAGTTACTATCAGTCCTGAACCAAAGCTGGAAAAGGGGAATTGTACCGCAGGCATGGAAAGATGCTGTACTTATACCAGTACCAAAGAAAGAAAAAGAACAGATCCAAATGGATACAGGACCATCAGTCTACTGAGCTGTGTAGGCAAACTGATGGAGCGTATGATAAACACCAGGCTGGTGTGGCACCGGGAAGAAAAACACATTCTAATTCCACATCAAGCAGGATTTAGACAACACAGATCCACTTAGGACCAGATCACTCTCATAGCACAGGAAATAGAGGATGCTTAATAAGAGAAAAAGCATACAGTAGCGGTTTGGGTGGATCTAGAGAAGGCATTTGGCAAGGTGTGGAAAGAGGGACTTAAAGTCAAGCTACGAAGAAGTGAAGTATGTGGGAAAATATACAGATTGATCAGCCACTACCTCGAAAACAGAACAGCCAGAGTTAAAGTACAAGGGCAGTTGAGCAAAAAGGTGACACTGGAGCAAGCAGTACTCCAAGGATGGGGGGGGGGGGGGGGGGGGGGTACTGTCACCCACACTTTTCCTGGTGTATATAAACAACATCACAGAGAATATACCAAGAAGAATCCACAGCTCCATGTTTGCAGACGATCTGGCTATGTGGACTCAAAAATCTCACCGTAGCAAGCAATCGGATGCAGCAGGCCCTAACATCGTTGGAGGAGTGGGCGAACTCATGGCTGGTCAAAATAAACGAGGAAAAAACAACATGTACGATATTCTCGCTTTCAAATAAACCCCAGACCACCAAAATAAGTCTTAACGGCAAATATACTCCTGCTTACAGATGCCCTGGCCGTAGTCACAGCACTAAAAAGCCAGAAAAATACTGAACTTAATGATTTAAGAGCAGTACTCTGTCATCTATGCCAGCAGTCCGCACCAAAAAGAGTAGTGGTACAGTGGGTTCCATCCCCCTGTAACATGCAAGGCAACGAGGAGGCAGACAGACTGGCAAAAGAAGGTGCAAGACTACCACAACCAGATTCTAGTGTGACCTACGAAGAGTGCAAAAGGTTTATTTGGGCCAGATACATGGCCAAATGGGAAACAGAACATACTGGCTACACAAAAAACGATGCCTATTACCAGTTAAACAGAAGAGAGCAGGTCGTGGTCTTCAGACTCCGCACAGGCCACAACAGACTGAGGTACCACCTATTCAATAAACTGAAGATAGGTGGCACTGACGAATGCTCGTGTGGTACCGGGAAAATAACCGCTGAACATCTGCTGCAAAACTGCCCGACATACGAGGACCAGAGAAAGCACATGTGGCCATCACCAGTGGCAACACTAGACAAGCTATATGGCAGTGTCGACAGCCTCAGGATGACCGCTGCTTTTTTCGAAAAAATAAAGGTTGACGTCTGACAGCGTACGAAGAAGAAGAAGAAGAAGAAGTATAGTTCTGAAACATAGAGAATAAGAAAAACAACAATCTGAAAGGTACAGACTTTCATAAAAGTCTGCCTGTCGAGAATAGAGAGATGGTATGAGGTCTCTAATGTGGAAGTGTTGGACAGAACCAGACAGAATAGAGAAAGTGAAATGGTAGGATAAGGTCCCTAACGTGGAACTGTTGGACAGAACCAGACAAAATAGAGAGAGGGAAATTCTATGATAAGGTCCCTAATGTGGAAGTGTTGGACAGAACCAGACAGAATAGAGAGAGTTAAATGTTATGAATAGATACCTAATGTGAAAGCATTCGACAGAACCAGACAGAAAAGAGAGATTGAACTGTTATGATGTCCTCAAAGTGGAAGTGTTGGACAGAACCAGACAGAATAGAGATATTGAAATGTTATTAGGTTCCTAATGTGGTAGTGTTAAAGAGAACCAGACATATGTTAGTGTAACATAGGAGAGGAAAAGAGTTGGATAGGACACACATTAAGGAAATAAGCTGATATCATTACAAGACAGTCTTTGTTCTGGAATCCCCGGAGCAAGAGAGCTACAGACAGACCAAAATACGCAGGAAGAAGAACGATCGAGACAAACATAAAGGGAATCAGAAATATGTGGAGAGAGCTTGAACGGACGACCAGGACTGGAAAGGGGTGGAACAAGGGAGGGGAGGGGTCGGCTTGCGTGTGCTTGTTGAAGATATATACTACAAGAAACTGAAAGAATTATTGATTGATTGCTTGATAGATCGATTGATTAATTGATTGATCGATCTCCCGATCTATTGATTGATTTTATGATTGGCAGATTGGATGAATAGCTGATTCAATGATTGATTGATTGTCTGATCTATTGATTGATTGACTGAATTAATAATTGGTTGAATGATTGATTGATTGGCTCATTTACTGTATGATTTGTTGATTGCATGTTTGTTTGCTTTAGTCATTGATTGATTTATTTATTTATTTATTTATTTATTTATTCATTTGTTGATTGATTGAATGTCTGTTTGTATTTTGTTGGAAAACAGTTTCTGCAATATTAATTGTGCTACAGTTTAATCTGATATAGGTTATCTCCCATCTTCAGAGATACGAGAGCCGAAAGTTGGACTGAAGTCTACTATATCGCCCCATTGTGACCAGTGTTAGAACACATGTTGTAGTGTGTAGACAAGGAAACCATGTCAATCATGTATAATTCGAGTTGAGGCCGGAGGCTGAATGAGGATGTAAAGCTGAAGGACAAATTCAAACAGAAACATGTATGGAAGGACAATTAGACTGATGACATTAGAGTTGACAATGGATGCACTAACAATGAAACTGTAGTCTCTCTATGATTTCAATCAAATATACACAGTTCATCGATTCGAATACATCTTTGAACCTGGATGCTGATTATATGACCACACTAAGATATAAACGTAAAATACAATAAATATTTGAAGAAGCAGTATGAGACATATGTCGATGGGCTAATTAATGCATTCAAGAACAGATTGGATGCGCATAGTTTTTATATCAAGGAAATGAAAATGAAACTGGGTTCAGACTCTGCAGAATCCTCTAAACAAGTTTGAAGACGGTAAATTAATGTGCGTTCACTTGTACACTTTTACGTAAACATAGTAGATCATTGTAGAATAGAAACGAAGAAACATGTAAACAAGGCAAGAAAGGGGTGTCTGTCTGTCTGATGTCGGTCTGTCTATCTGTCTGTCTGTCTGCCTGCCTATCTGTCTGTCGGTCTGTTGGCCAGTTTGTCTGTCTGTCTGTCTGTCTGTCTGAATCCGGCGAAGTTTGATATCTCGTCCTTCTGCTCCACACAGATCAGATGTACAGACAAGCAGCAGATGTACAGACAAGCAGCAGATGTACAGACAAGCAGCAGATGTCAATTTTGTTCTCAGTGTTGTTGACTTGTCACAAACATTGTCCTCAACTGTCGACAGGCGTACTGGATAATGGATAACAACTTCATGCTTATAATTACGCCTCTCTCTTATGTTGTTCACTTCCTTCCATCCCATGATGTGTGGCTGTTCAATACACTTACTCTATGTCATCCATTTGTCTTTTTATAAAAAGTGTTTTCTTTGTCTCACAATTTGCTATACTCGACTGCGTCTTATTCTACAACAATAAAGCCTAGGATTGCCTTTATCTGAGAGAAGATTGAAAATAAACTTCATTTGTGTTTTACCTTTCCTTAACCGATCCTCGTTAATCTGAATGTCTGTCAGCGACTCTTAACATTCCATTGGCTAAGCCACATTTCAGTAGCCTTATTGAACTTCTTTTCTGTAGGACACATTAGCACTATAACAATTGGGACACGTAAACATTATAACAATTGGCACACGTACACATTATAACAATTGGCACACGTACACATTATAACAAGTGGCACACGTACACATTATAACAAGTGGCACACGTACACATTAAAACAAGTGGCACACGTACACATTATAACAAGTGGCACACGTACACATTATAACAAGTGGCACACGTACACATTATAACAAGTGGGACACATAAACATTATAACAAGTGGCACAGGTAACAATTCTAACAAGTGGCACAGGTAACAATTCTAACAAGTGGGACAGGTAACAATTCTAACAAGTGGGACAGGTAACAATTCTAACAAGTGGGACAGATAACAATTCTAACAAGTGGGACAAATAACAATTCTAACAAGTGGGACAGGTAACAATTATAACAAGTGGGACAGGTAACAATTATAACAAGTGGGACAGATAACAATTCTAACAAGTGGGACAGGTAACACTTCTAACATGTGGGACAGGTAACAATTCTAACAAGTGGGACAGGTAACAATTCTAACAAGTGGGACAGATAACAATTCTAACAAGTGGGACAGGTAACACTTCTAACAAGTGGGACAGGTAACAATTCTAACAAGTGGGACAGGTAACAATTCTAACAAGTGGGACAGGTAACAATTCTAACAAGTGGGACAGGTAACAATTCTAACAAGTGGGACAGGTAACAATTCTAACAAGTGGGACAGGTAACAATTCTAACAAGTGGGACAGATAACAATTCTAACAAGTGGAACAGGTAACAATTCTAACAAGTGGGACAGGTAACAATTCTAACAAGTGGGACAGGTAACAATTCTAACAAGTGGGACAGGTAACACTTCTAACAAGTGGGACAGGTAACAATTCTATCAAGTGGGACAGGTAACAATTCTAACAAGTGGGACAGGTAACACTTCTAACAAGTGGGACAGGTAACAATTCTAACAAGTGGGACACATAAATATTGCTACAATTGAGACACATTTATATATTAATTTTGTAACAAGTTTGATTAATTCTTTTAAAATTAAAAACATAACAAATAGAACACATAAATTTAAAAACATGACACAATGGATAAATAAATATATAAACAGAGCTTTAAAACCTTAGAGTGACCAACAAGCCGATGTCACCGTCAGAATCAGCGAAGTCACCTCAGATTGGTTTAAGATCCTAAAAGGGGTTAAGCAAGGCTGCATCATGTCCCCTTACTTATTGAACATATATATCTTGCAAAAGGTAAAATTATGTGAACGTTGACCAACTCTCAATTTTTAGGAAAAGAGATTCCAGAACTAAGATATGCAGATGACACAGTTGTACTCTCGAACAGCGATGAGAGCCTGGTACAACTGCGTAAGTCCTTTCACAAGCACAGTAAAAACCAGAATCGTTTACTGAATACCGAACAAAACAAAGATAACGACCATTGACACACACAGACCTCAACCAAAGATCACTATTGGTAGTGAAGATATTTAACACGTGCATTACTTTGAATACTTTGGCTCTTTGATAGAAAACTTTACGGACTGCATAAAGGAAATAAGGAGACGATTGTCCTTAGCGATGGAGAAACTGAATAGTATGCAAAATGTGTGACATGATACTAACAAGGAATTCAAATTGAAGATCCTAAGAACATGCGTATTCCCGGTGACAATGTACGGATGCGAGACGTGGACAATCCCACAAATATTAAAAAAGAGGATCGAGCTTTTGAGACAAATTGCAACGAAAGAATCCTCAAAATACCTTGGGTAAAGAAAATAACAAATAAAACCATCCTGCAAAATCTGAGAGTCGAAGGGAACTGGCTTATAAACCACGTCATGTCACCGAAACAGGTTTTTCGGCGAAATCAAGCGCCATGACGGACTGGAAAAAGCGGTTCTGTTTGTCTCAGAAAAACGAGGCAGAGACCGACTAAGGCGGAAAAGGACACATGACATCAAGGACACTCTAAACATGAAAATGGAGCAGGTGGTTATACTAATTGCTGATCGAGATTTATATGGAATGGCTGTTGTGAGAGTGACATAAGCCAAGGACGTGGCACACAAAGATGATGATGGACATGACACAAACACGTAAATATTGTAGAAAGTGGATCATTTATACATACAAATATTGTAGAAAGTGGATCATTAACACATACAAATATTGTATTTTCTTCTACTTCTTCTTGTGACTAAAAAAAAAAAGAATTATTCACTCATGTTTTCTTGAATAGTATTTGAAGTAATGTTAATTAACTTAACATAACGTCCCTATATTAGTTTAGAAGATTCTGCAGAGTCTGTGAACAATCAGTTTCATTTAGCACGCAGCAAACAATCAGTTGAAGAGTTTTCTACAGTAGGGTTGTTTTACTGTACTGTTTCTCATCTCTTACGATAAACCAATATAACAACATTATAACTGTTGGGATACAAACATGAAAACATCGTAACCATTGAGAAACAAACACATAAAACAGGATGATAAGATGAATACATTACAAATGTGTAACTATTACAACATTTAAACATAGAAACGGTATGTTAACATTGGACAAATAAACATAAAAACGTTAAGATGAGGTGGACACATGCAGATAGAAACAGTATGATAAGACAAGACACATAAATATAGTAACAGTCTTCTTCTTCATTGTCATCTTCTTCTTGTGTTGTCAAACACCCGCTTCCGATGTCTGAAAAGGGCTTTGCAAGTACTCGAATGTTGCCCAGAGAACAGAACGCGTTGTGTCGTAGTTTACAGCTTAACTACGATATTTGCAACTTTCTTCCGATACATCAGACTTCCGTAGGCATTATATGGGTACCGGGTAATCCTTCCCTCTTCGATCCCTTGTCCTTGGCCAGTCTGCCCGATTGCAGCGTAGTATCAGGATCACCTCATGGAGGTGGAGAAGGGTCTTGGAAGCTTTGGGTTGCTGGTCCTGACGCTGGCAGCCAGCTCTGGGTCGTTGACCACTACAATCTGATAAGTTGGATATCAACATAAAAAAACATTGTAGCAAGTCAGACACATAAATTTAAAAACAAACAAATAATTATAAATCATTTATATAAACGCTGATACGTACTGCGTATATCTTACCTTAATCACACAAATCTGTTTGGACAAGGGTAAACTAACGGCTGCCAGTGTGTCTGACAACTGAGTAATCGCCCACGGTTTTCCGCCTAGTGTCAGTCTTGAGTCTTTTTCTCTTCTCACATGGAACGCCTTCACGCTCTGATTAGCCCAGTCTGTCACAAGGACGGTGTTGCTAGGAGAAATCACAATTAGGTCACGTAACTTTGGATCCTGTGCGTCTTCTCGAAATCGTGTGCTGATTGTTCTGAGAAGAACTACTTTGCTTTGAGAAATGGCTGGTGAATCATCTGAGTTAACTTCTTTGTTGTTTCTGCTCTGGGCCACACACTGTGATGGTTCGCGGACTGAGTGACACTTCTCGCGAGAACTCCTACAATAATCAGTATTCATCAATATCGGAGGTGATGGTTTTACTCTTTCCTTTTGAACCACTGAAAAAGGAACTTGCAACTTGTGTACAATTTTCGGCAGTGAAGGTGCTGAAATATGCGTACTGGCACCATCGTACTTGCAACTTTGAGCGTCTTTGCGATTTGCAGCAGATACACCAGATGAAGCTTCTGGTCCGACTGAGGTTAGGTTTTGAGTAGTAGCTTCGTTGCTACGGTCGCTAGAAAACACAATATCACCGACTGAGATCGAGGGAACATTGCTCTTCCGAAAGCTCATTTTCACTTGAGAAAGGCTCTTTAAAAATGTCCTGTATTGTTTCGCATCAATATTATCCACTTCCTGGAACTCTTTCATGATTTTTAAAACAGAGTCATCTTGCAATAAGTCAAAATCTGATGACGAGGTGCTCTTGGATGACACAGTTTGAACATGCTTCTCGACTTTAGCTACACTCTCTTCCAATTGAATCACTCTTGATGATACATTGTCTTGAAAAAGATTATATTTTTTGTGCAGGTTACCAAGGAGCTTGGATTCTTCCTTTGTGACGAGATGTCGTAAGTCTTGTGCCCAGGTTTTGATCTCTTCCTCCATCGCACATTTTCGAAGGTTTAAGTGAGACATGAATTTGTGCCGTGTACGTTCAAATGTCGACACTTCTTCTAGTTTGGTGGACAAACTCTGTAGCGCTACTTCTATAGTAGCTCGACGATCTTCCGCCGCTTCCATCAAGGTCACGACCTGGTTGCATCCACGATGGGCTATGCCTGCACAAAGATGGCAGACAATTTTTGAGCAGTCTACACAGTAGAGATCGCGCTCTTTGTTCTTGTGCGTAGGGCAAGGATGCTCAATTTTTGGCGCTTTGTTTCCATGAAGAAGCTCTGGTCTGTCCCCAACAAACTTGATCAGAGTTTTAAGATAGAAATCTGTCCTGAGTAGAGCAGCCCAGTCGGATGGAGGTCGTTTGGGATCTGGAGTCGCGATGAACTCCCTGCAGACAGGACATGGGAAGCCTCTTTGGCAATTTGTTGAGGCTGCAGTTAGTCCAATGATGTAGTTGTGAAGACATCGCTCACAGAATCTGAATTTTGTAAACAAATATTTAGATTTTAAAACTAAACCAAGCCATCTACATGAACTAAATGTGAGACTAAGCTGAAGCGATCTCCCTAAAATAAATATAAAACTTAACCCAGCGATCTGCCTAAACTAAATGTTAAACTAAATCCAGGCCATCTCCCTGAACTAAATGTTAAACTGAACCAAACTATCTCTCTGATCTAAATGTTAAACTAAACCAAACTATCTCCCTGAACTAAATGTTAAACTTAACCAAACGATCTCCACCTAAATGTTAAACTAAACCAAACTATCTCCCGGAACTAAATGTTAAACTAAACCAAACTATCTCCCTGAACTAAATGTTAAACTTAACCAAACGATCTCCACCTAAATGTTAAACTAAACCAAACAATCTCCCTGAACTAAATGTTAAATTAAACCAAACTATCTCCCTGAACTAAATGTTAAACCTAACCAAACGATCTCCATCTAAATGTTAAACTAAACCCATCGATCTCCCTGAACTAAAATTTTAAACTTAACCAAACGATCTCCACTTATATGTTAAACTAAACCCATCGATCTCATTAAATTAAATGTAAATTCAAACTCAGGGTATTTCCGTGACCAAAATTCCAGCCCATTCGAAACTACATCAAGAAATAGTTGACACCACAACCAACGTACACAGTCGGAGAACGATAGAACGTACGTTAAATTTAGTTCATTATGTATTTTCTTCTTCTTTCTTTTTCTTCTTCTTCTTCTTGTTCTTCTTCTTTTTCTTCTTCTTCTTCTTCTTTTTCTTTTGGGGCGTTTGTTCGGAAAATGTCTATGTTGCGGTATGTCGTCATTTACAGCGAGGATGAAAAACCTGCGACTCTCTGTTCAACTAAAACCTGCGACTCTCTGTTCAACTAAAACCTGCGACTCTCTGTCCAACTAAAACCTGCGACTCTCTGTTCAACTAAAACCTGCGACTCTTTGTTCAACTAAAACCTGCGACTCTGTTCAACTAAAACCTGCGACTCTATGTTCAACTAAAACCTGCGACTCTCTGTTCAACTAAAACCTGCCACTCTCTGTTCAACTAAAACCTGCGACTCTCTGTTCAACTAAAACCTGCGACTCTGTTCAACTAAAACCTGCGACTCTATGTTCAACTAAAACCTGCGACTCTCTGTTCAACTAAAACCTGCGACTCTCTGTTTAACTAAAACCTGCGACTCTCTGTTCAACTAAAACCTGCGACTCTCTGTTCAACTCAGCCGGTGTCAGCAGAATATTTATTAGATCGGGTTTTACTTTCCTTTTATATTCAAATTCTCTTATCCATACTGCATGGTTGCAGTTTGTTTTCAGGACAGCCCCATGGAGGCGTAATATAGTTTTGGTTACCTATACGTTACTGACCCTGACGCAAGCAGCCAGCTATCAGTTGCTGACCCTGACGCCAGCGTCCAGCTATGACTCACCGACCCTGAAGCAGGAACCAGCTATAAGTCACCGAACCTGACGCAAGTGTCCAGCTATGAGTCACCGCCTTGACGCAAGCAGCCAGCTATGAGTCATTGGCCCTGACGCAAGCAGTCAGCTATGAGTTGCTGACCCTGACACCAACAGCCAGCTAAGAGTTTCTGATTCTGTCACGAGCGTCCAGCTACAACCAGCTATGAGTCGCTGACTGCTATCAGCTCATGAACAACCACCACTTCATCGTCAATTATTTCCATATACTTAGTATCTCAGAGATGTTATTATCAGATGAGACAGATACAGTACATGTCCTTATCCAAATGTGTTTCCCTGCAATTTGACTTTGCAGAAAAGCTGCCATGTTTCATGTGCTCCAGTAGACGTGATATCTGCAGCAATTAATTTTACATCGTGAGGTTGCTGGAATAACCTACATAGTCACTTGTTGCTGCTTGCTCTGTATGAAGAATGTCCACTATTCTTTGTTTTCCGATCCGATGACAACAACTAAGCGTGACAATGGCATACACAACTAGCATGAGCCAAATTGTTCGGCTCCTAACTTGGTCCTGACATCATTGTGTCTTAGCCCATGCTGAGTGGCACGGTTGATCATTGATCTCCCCAGCGTTCTCTCCCTGATGGTTCCTATCAGTCACCTTGCTGATTGTCATCTCACAAGAGCTAGTCGCTTATGGAATCTAGGTATCAAGAACAACAGCTTATATTTTTTCTTTATCATCCTCTGCTTCCGTTTCCAATAATTTGCATGTTGTGGGTGAATGTGCTCAAGCCCGGTCTTCTCAAACAGAATCTCAGCTATGTTGTTCTGGTAGGAGGCTGTGTCATCTAGCTTTCTTTCCTTCCAGACTAGATTATATTCGTTCATCCTAGTCAGTCTTTCTATTTATACCTGAAATTCTGAGCATTTTTCTGGATCGTCCCATTTTCGTGTGACCTGGATTTTTCTTCCATGAAAATGTTGGCTAACAAAAGTATATACTGATATCGTTCTGTATCGATTTCTGCTGCTTTAATCAATCGAGAGTAGGTTGATGTGTGCTGCTTTGTTTAGTCAATCGTATTAGTATTATTGTTATTTTTATTATTATTATTATTCAATCAACTGATGATATGCTTCTAGCCCGGTGAGGTTAACGAGAGTTTCAAGTCTTCGTCGGTCCCCCACAGTTTGTTGAGCATGGTCGATCCCGCGGGCTAGACTGCCTCTCTTTGGTCTGCATAAGTGGGGCAGTACTTCAGGATCTGTTCTGGTGTTTGCAATAGCATATGACCGTGTCTCTAAGACCCATTATGTGGAGCTGGGCATTGAGTCTCCAATGTCCCGTTCTGAGTCTAAAGAGTTGTGTCTGTCCATCTCTGCCAAGGTTGTCTATGCTGCCATTTTCTGGCTTAAATTCTTTGTGTTAGCCTCTGGATTCCGTCTTATGTATCGTTTCACGAGTGTCTTTGCTTCTTTGTGGCGCTGTGGATGCCACCACGTCCAGATATTGCGAGCTCACATACCTTCTCGTTACCAATGATCGCACAGTGGGCTGGAATCCACCATTGAACTAGATATGTTTTGTTGGACAACAATCCGATGTTATATTTTATTTCGTGTGAGAATCTATCTTGTTTAAGGCTTGAGATGGCTTGTAGTACGCTCATGGAGACTGTAAGAATGACCATTTTCGTTGCAGATGTGTTTTGGCTGACAAGAATCTCAGTTGCTGCTTACACAGCTGTTGCTTCATCTCTGAGATTGGTAAAGATCTCTCCTGCTAGTATACATTGGTTTTCTACGTCGTCGTTGGAATGTGCGATGCAGACTCCGCTGTCTCCTCTTTGTTTGCTCTCCGGGGCCGATCCATCTGTGTACACACGTAACCAGAAATTGCTAGGGTGCTGTCTCTTAAGCTCGTGTAGAACGTGGATTATTTTGTTTTCTATTGCCAATTACTCACCTTTCTTCGTTATTACTGGAGAGTCCAAGATTAGTTCAGTTAACTGAATGCACGTCATTTGTGCTGCTTCAATCAATCTAATTCACAGATATATAAATATATATATAAACCCTACATTCTTACAAGAATAGCCATACAAATAAAGAAGCAATAATACACTGCCCTCGCACATTCCAATAAAAGCGCGTATACCCCCATGCACATACACGTACATAATATAAGTGTTTGTGTGATGCAAACATAATTATCTTGACCCTATACACCTACTCTAATTTGAAACGTGCTAGTATTTTTGTTTATGCAATTGCTCCCAATCACCATGACAACGGAACATGATATACCTGTGTAAACAGGTCAGTGTTTTAGGTTCCTTGAAGACGTCGTAGCAAATGTAGCAGGACAGAAACTCTTCCTCCATGTGTGCCTGTTTGGCCATGGCAGGCTCACTGGCACCCCAACAGTTACAGGGTTGGCTCTCGGGGCAAGCTTCCTGATAACGTACACAAATCAATCAATAAACATGTCGTATTGGTCAAGGATTTTGGTGGCAAAGATTGGTACCTGTAATGCATGTTGACAGAGGTGAAGGGGAGGGTTAGGCCTGCAGATTCTATCTTCTTATAAATTCTTCTCTTGATTATTTTAATTAAGTAAAATTTATTAAATGTGTGATTTTAGGATTTTAGTACGAAATTGTCTGCAATCAATTCGATTCGACTATTTGGGGTATTGTAGTGATTTCTTTAGTTGTGTGGCCTGCAGGCCATATTCATTCTTGCTACATTTTGTTTACGGGTTGAAAAAGTCATTATTGTAGTGTTTTACCTGCTGCTTTAGTGAGTTCAGTAGGTATGTCATCTATCTGTGTCGTCATTTATCGTGTGGGATTATGTGTAGTTCAGTTCGGTTCATCCCATAACCCATCAGGTCGTTGGGGCACACTTGAAGACACTCAAAATCCCACGCCATTTTTCTCTGTCTGCCGCCGCCTGTCGTATCTCACCGGGACGAAGGCTTGACCACTCAGTGATGTTGTCCACCCACCTCTTCCTTGGACCCAGATATTTTAAACGTTGTACCACCTCAAGTTCCTGCCCATTTGCTTCTATTACAGATTTAAACCTCTCCATGTTATTAGTCATGAGCTTTGTTTTCATCTGCATTTATTTACATACCAAAACTCTTGGCCGCTCTATCCAATCTATCAATCAACTCCTGGAGTTCCCTTTCTGTGCCTGCCAAAATATGTGTAGAGCTGTTCGAAATTGCTCTCTTGTTATTGGCAAATTCATCTCTTCCACATCAGCCTACTTGAAAATTGTATCTATTTAGCGGGTGTAGTTGTCATCGTTATACAAGTCTGCTTCCTATTCTCGACACCTCTCTATTATCTTGATTTTTTTATGTCAGAAAGTCCCCAGTGTCTCTCGAATAATTCTTCGTTGAGTTCATTCTGCATGTTTGTTTGATTTTCTGATGTATCAGATCTGGCCTCCCTCTTCTATTTAGATGATCAATTTTGTCGTAGCTCTTCTTCCACCAGTTATCTCCTGTTATTTAACATTTCCTTTCTAATCAGTTTTTGTTATGATACTATATCTGGTCGTTCCCTGCTCATTATCGATGTCCTTCCACTGACGACTTTCTGTCATCATACTTGGTTTCTGCTGTCACTCAAGGTTTCCTGTGTTCTACTTTTCTTCTATCTAACGTTTATTTTGCTGCAGTCGTTATAGCCATCTGTATAAATTTGCATTTGTTCTGTGTCTTTGGAGGCATGTTGATGTTCTGCGTTGGTTTCTCATACCTTTAATTGAAAATTAATTGTTAACTCGCTCAACACAGATAAATTCCATTTGGGTTTTTAGTTCTTTTCTTCCATGGTATTTGACATTACATCATAAGTAGGTTGTAGTCTATATCAGCATCTGCCTCAGGATATGCGTTGAATTTATTTACTTGCGTCTGGGACCGTATGTTCACCCTTATGTAGCCTAATTGATGTCCTGGGTATAGTCCACGTTTATCACCTTCTGTTAGGGACTTGATGCCAAGTAATTGTTATCATGTACATTTCTTGATTGCCTAATCCTCCAAATCGTTTGTCCTATTTCATTCCTTTGTCTAAGTCCATTTGCCCCTACAATAGCTTCGTCATGGCTGTCTCTAAGTGTTGCATTCCATTCTACCATTAAAATAACAGTATCTGCTGCCTTTGATGATTTTAATATGTTCTTTATAAAATCGAATATCTCTTCTACTTCTTCATAGTCATGTTCTGCAGTGCGATAGAAACCATGTATAAGAACTGTGTCTACAATTACCGTAGCTAATCTGAAAGCAATTATTCTGTGGGTGTAAATATTGGCATCTGTTACTGCGCGTGCTACGTGTTTGTTCAATACGAACAACACTCCTCCTTTTCCTTGTCCTGAGTGAACAACACGATATTCATCGTTCTGGTATTCTCCTTCTTCTATCCATGCTGTCTCAACCCGAGGGCGGTTATATTCAATGTGTTCATTTTCCTTCTTTTCAATGTTTTCAATGTTTTCCACTTTCCTCATTGGCCTGACATTCCATGTTGATATGTTTGACAATGTGTTTTCCTGTGACATGATCAGAAACGTGTACTTGGGAAGTCCGTGTGGTGGTTTCCCTCTGCCTTCCACATGTACAGGAAGAATTTACATCTCCTAATTTTTTTTGCCAGCAAACTTCTGACTGGCAGCCCTGCTCTGACCAGCTGTAAAACTGTTAATATTTACTTGTGGATGTGCTCGGTTTCATGAACTATGCTTTCCTCCATACAGATGAGCTATATAACTAATGATTTGATTATATGTATTACAAAGCTATTGTTGTAGTCGTTCCTGAATGTGTAGTCAGCAATACGTGGCAAGGAGTGTGGCCCTGACCTTTTGTACAATTCTTCAGGACTTTAGCGCAGCTTTATTATCGTGAGCCGTGCCGATTGGAATAGGCTTTATTACTCATGGTCCCTTATGTTATTTATCATTTTAGCTATTCACCGATTCATTATACTCAACTGTCCTACATCAACTGTCCTAATTCAACTGTCCTACATCAACTTTCCTAATTCAACTGTCCTACATCAACTGTCCTAATTCAACTGTCCTACATCAACTGTCCTACATCAATTGTTCTACATCAACTATCCTACATCAACTGTCCTAATTCAACTGTCCTACATCAACTGTCCTACATCAATTGTCCTACATCCACTGTCCTAATTCAACTGTCCTAATTCAACTGTCCTACATCAATTGTCCTACATCAATTGTCCTACATCAATTGTCCTAATTCTACTGTCCTAATTCAACTGTCCTACATCAACTCTCCTATACCAACTGTCTTTGTTGTTCTGTGTCTCTTTATTTTTCAATATTGTTCGTTTTTAAAGCATCCTCTAATCGTCAACGCCTACTAACATGAAATGAAAAAAGATGATAGCCCAACAAACTTACCTTACAGAAAAGCCGCACAATTCCTAAAGGTCACGTGAACCGTTCATAAAATAATCATACTGAATTTATCTTGATTAGAGAATGTATCGTTAAACTATTCATGTTATTAATATCTTGAAACGATCAGCCCATTTATGCAATGATATCTGCTCGGTCGGTGATAACAGTAGTGCTGAAGAGATGCAAACCACATGTCACCAATGTTATCTAATTAACAGATCACGTGTTGGTCAATCAGCAACAATCTTCTCTCTTACTGCCTATGCTTTCTCCGCACGTTGTTTCAATCTGGTGTATCCACCAACATAAGCATGTGCCGCAGCGGGTTGTACGCAATGTAACGCCATTCTTTAAAATAAGGACATAATAGTTTATTTATCATATTAGTGGCGTATGCTCTCTCCTAATAGTGATGCCATGAATTCCTTGAAATATTTGTTTATGTTTGAAAGTTTATTCGTTATAACACAACACGACAGACTCTTTCCCATAGTGATACAATTACATTTAATAAGTGTCCTGAACACCGAGGTAGGCGGGGCCCGAATAGTGAGCACAGAATAGTAACATACAAGGGGCTTGTCATAAGTCTTTACCCTGACTATGAAGGAGTAGAAGGACAAAGTTGAAATTTGGCACATATGTACCGCATTCAGTTGGCACTAGACTTGAGAAGTATCAATTTCCGTTCTCGACGGGTTTACCCGATATTGTAAATGGCGCAACACACCTTATTGACCGGATCTGCTACTCTAACGGTTTGTCAGAACAATGGAGAAATCAGAGGCCAGAATTGTGATAAAATTCTTGATGTTGCAGGGGAAACACCTACAGAAATACACAGGGAGATGGAACCATTGTTTGAGAAATTATTTCCTTCGTTTGCTTCTGTAAAAAAATGGTATAGGCAGTTTAAGTGTGGCCGTCCCCTTGTTGCTGATCTTCCAAGATCAGGAAGACCATCCTCAGAGTGCAGCGATGAAAATGCTGCAAGAGTGAAGAAAATCATTTACCAGGATTGGAAAATGATAAATGCAGAGATATCTAGGTCAGCAAAACTAAACGAAAGTAGTTTTTAGAATTTTACACAACAGACAACATGAGAAAAGTGTGCCCGCTGGGTCCCGCGCCTGCTGATATGTGAACAGAAACAAACGAGGGTTGATTGCTGTGGCCAGTTGCTCAAAATGTGTCGGTCGAAAAACATGTTTGCCGACCATGGTGACAGTAGATGAGACTTGAGTTCACCATTATGACCCAGAATCCAAAATTTACAGCATGCAGTGGAAAAACCCGGCCTCACCAACAACATGTCAAGCCAAGAGCACAGAAATTTGCAAGAAAAGTGATGCAGACTGTTTTTCTTGTTCTGCAAACAGCCAACGATTTTAATATTGAAATTCGTTCACCCCCACCATATTCTCTAGATTTAGCTCCATCAGACCTTTTTATCTTCCCAAAATTTAAAAACACAGCTGAAAGGAAATCATTTTGATAGCGACGAAGATGTCCTACTGGCTTGTGATAACTGGTTAAATTCGAAAAACAGGCAATTTTTTTCATAATGTCTTTTCAACGTCACGCAGAGATGGCAGAAATGCATAAATTCAGGTGGTGGTAACATTAAGAAGGAATAAGCACTTTGCCAAATTTGAACTTTCTCCTTCTACTCCTTCATGGTCAGGGTAAAGACTTATGACAAGTTCCTTGTATGTTCAGCTAGGTATGCCGTGAGAGGCTATATAGAAGAGTTGGACATAGAGCTGGCTACCCCATCCTGAAGAAACGTAGGATGACTTGGCACTTATTTGTGCTACACACGGAGCTTGACAGATTTTGATTGATTGAGTGATTGAAGTGTCTAGAAGCTAGATATGGATATTCAATTAATATCGGCAGCTATACGGTGATATTCACGCAATGTCCTGCAACCATAAAGCGAATTTCAAACAACGTCCTGCAACCATAAAGCGATATTCAAACAACGTCCTGAAACCATAAAGCGATATTCAAACAACGTCCTGCAACCATAAAGCGATATTCAAACAACGTCCTGCAACCATAAAGCGATATTCAAACAACGTCCTGCAACCATAAAGCGATATTCAACCAACGTCCTGCAACCATAAAGCGATATTCAAACAACGTCCTGCAACCATAAAGCGATATTCAAACAACGTCCTGCAACCATAAAGCGATATTCAAATTATCTCTTCCAACTACAAAGCAATATTGAAACAATTGCATGGGTCCTATTCGATATCCGTCAACCAACATTGGAAAAGCCATGACACGCAAGTTGCATGTTCATTCAGACAACAGACTCCTCGACAACCCGTCAAGCAAAGATGACGGCGAGAATGTGCTCAGCTTAATGTCTAGCTACAAGGACTCTGCACCAGATGCTATTTCCACTAGTTTACAAAACAGGAGGCACCATGTGCTTCGCAAACTAAGAGACCGTTAACTCTCAATTTGAGGTGGAGGTCTGAGACCGAAGAAACTGAATGATATCACCTTTACTAATATAAAGAGGACAACCAATCGAGTGACAACCTCACTCCTGTCGATCACTGAAAGATTATGACTCGAGTCCAGTGGAGCCGGTTAACAAATAATTATAAGCAATACCTGGTCGCAGACAGTCAGAGTGGCCCATTCGTCAGAGTGGCCCATTCTCTCAAACAGTTGGTGTCGTGTCCTAACAGGCGACGAAACGGTTGACATATTTGGAGCTCGTCAAATCCAGGAGAAATGACAAGAACAGCATTGTGGTTTGTACACAGTTGCGATTGGCCTAACTTAACTTAACGTATTTAGCTATATGCATCCAACTTGTTCTTGAATGCATTAACTGACCATGCCCCCACTATTTCCTGTGACAATGCATTCTAAACATTCACCACTCTCTGGCTAAAAAAATAATTCATTATATCTAAAATGGAATTTTTAAAATTAATTTATAGCTGTGTCCTCTTGTCATTGTAACCGATCGTACTTTGAAAAACTTGTTATAGTCCAATGTATCATTTTCCTTGATTAACTTATAAACTTGTATTAATTTATTTTATTTTCTAAACACTGTAGGCCAGTTTTTCAGAGTCGTCCCTCATAACTATAATTCGGGAATCCCACTTTCAGTTTTGTCTTTGACACTCTCGACAGGACGGACTCTGGAAAATCACTGCGAAATTCAACTGACCTGGCAACTTCCTCTCAGTTGTCCGCCAGCGTCATTATGGCATGTCGACTCGTGTACTTAGTGTTGAACTCCTGCAATATCCTCCCACTCGCTGCCTTCTTCCCGTTAACCACTTTTCTATTCATTTGGCAACTTCTTCACCTATGCCATCTTCTTGCTTCCGCGTTCACTGTTTAGCATCCAGATCAATGACTATGTGACTCTGACAAAGACAGATGTCAGCTCAAGGCTCTAAACATTTCGCACAGCATCTCATCCAGAAAAAAAGGTGGCAGCAATGTTCGTCTATGTTTGCTAGGGAACTAGTTTTGTAATGTCGTAGGTCTGGTACCACAAGCCCAGAGATCTACACTGTCAGTATACCATACCCACGTAACGCAACTGCGCTATCCTGTACACTGCGACTAATTATTACCGTGTCGTTTTGGCCAACTTCTCTCCCTTACCCAACAAAAACATATTCTTCATAACAAATACAAGGTTCTTCATTATTGGCATACATGTATATAAAAAAAGTAATCAGTATGTCCTTTGCAAAACATCGCTTCTTACAACAGCCACCTTTTTTGCTGTTACGCGTTTCTTGACAAGTGTTCAGTACGGTAGGTCACCATTACTTTCCGTATGTGGAGGTTCAATCGTCCGAGAAAGATCCACAGTGTCTGCCAAACTGGACACGGTGGGAATCAAACCTAGTACGTTGGGATTGTGAAAACCGTGCGAGTTTCACCTCTAGGTCACGCAGTCTCACATAACTGTAAATTAATGTCAGTCTAATGTATCTCTATCCAAGATCTCTTATCAGAAGGTTTCGCAAATTTGAACCGGTGGTTCATCTGGTTGTAAGGTCAGGTTAGGTCAGGTCATCCCGTAACCGGTGAGGTCGTTGGGGCACACATGAAGACATCCTCACAACCCCACGCCACCCCTCTCTGTCAAATGCCGCTGCCTGTGACTCTTCTGGTCGGAGACTGGTCCATTCTTTTATGTTGTCCTCCCATCTCTTTTTGGGCCGGCCTCTTCGTCGTCTGCCATGCACCTTTTCCTCAATAAGGCACTCTTTGTCTTGGTGTTACCAGTTCTTTGACAACCTTGTATGCTCCTTTAGCATCATTTCTGTTTAGTCTCTCTCCGATGTTTGTGCATTGCTCACATATTGCTCACCGGTTGTAAACCCGGTTCGTTTTTGCTTCTGCTCGAATCCATTCTTTCACTACCAATAGCCACTAATATCTTCTTCTTCTTTGCGGTCAGGATCTTTTGGTCATGTTATATCTGTAGTCTTCACCAGGTCGGAGCGGCTGCCCCACAGCTTTTTGTCTCAGCTCCGCACCCTCTGGCCAGGTCTGGAATCTCATTTCCCTATAGATTTGGCATTCTTGTACAATATGCTCAGGGTTCTGGCATCCTGTTCTACATTGGCACTCATCGGTGTGTGAGATCTTCAGTCGGTATAGATGTTCTAGTAGTCCGCAGTGTCGAGGTCTCAGGCGAAATAAGGTAGTTTGTTGATTTCTTTTGAGATAGTGAATTGGGTCTGGTGTACTGCTTATGTTTCTGTCTTCTCTCCATTGGTGTATATACTGATTTCTGATGACTCTAATAGTTCTCTGCAGTCGTCTCTCCATTGGTGTATATACTGATTGTATTGTCTCTAATAGTTCTCTGCAGTCCGTGAATACAGCTATTTTTGTTGGAGGTTGCCTAATATATAATGTAACATCTTGGGTCTTGTGGCTCTCGTCTCACGTAGCGCGTCTGACCTCTGACAGTCTGGCATCTTCAGTCTTTCAAGGCTGTCGAAAAAGAGCTATCATTCACTTGTGAATGGGTGTGATATCTGGTGTCTGGGCTATACCCGAGTTTTCAGTCATTGGCGTTAGCACACCTTTCTGACGATCGTATCAGCTTTCGGTCAGTATTGGTGATCCACTGTCGTTCGACAGATACTTGTTAGAGTCAGACTGAGGTGTCGTTCACATGTGAGTAGTGCAGTCCTTTGAAGTTAGGGAATATTATGAAACCAATTAAGTACTATTTGGCTAAACCCGAGGTGTCCACGACTTATCGAGTTAAGGAACCCTGTATAGCGAGGGTACAATGCTTTAGAAGGAGCGAAATTGAGAAGAAAAATCACAACAATAAATACAACAGCAACAACTAGAACAACAACAAGAACAACATGAACAACAATAATCACAACACCAACAAATGAGAAATCATCTCGCGCTCTCCCGATGACAATTCACATAATGAACTTGACAAACCACAGAATGATAAAACAAAACATAATGTGTAACAATGCGCATATACTGATGACGTCATACTTTTATTCTCTGTTGCTTGTTCACTTCGTCAGCTGCACACTTTTCGTTACAACTACGTCATTTGTTTTGCTCTCTTTTCACTTTCTTTTCCACTCCCCGACCGGTTGACCTTCCAAAGCAACAACCTGTCGATGCTTTTGTTCTTGAGAAGAGTGCAGCAATGGACAGAGGTCGCCATACATTCTGGAAGCTAAACAGCTACAGGAGACGAGGAACTTGCATTTCTAGGCGCATGTATAAACCACGGATTGCCTGCAGGCTGCTCATGGAAGCACAAAAGAGAAAAAACGCCTTGGCAATCTTCAGCAGGCTATTCGGAGACCATCTGGTCAAAAGTACACTTTTCAACATGGCAGAAAGCATTGTTAAAAGGATAAAAACTCATTTTTTGGTCGGCTGGGCTCAGCGTTACCTGCCGAAAACAAAATATTTTCTAGCAACCAAATCCGTGCATGAAAGTGAAGATAACGAATCAATTACAAGCAACGTGGCTGGCAACAGTAAGTAGTTTATTTCTGATTGTTATATGTGTGCCATCATCATCTTCTATCTACTTGTGTCGGTCGTAGACGCCGTGAGGAAGTGTAGTTTTCTGTCGTGAATTCATTCACGCATCTCAAGGTAATAGCTACTAGCATTATTATACTTGTAGCAGGCCTCCAGAGCCTCGGTGAGCGCAGATAAGGAAAAATACTAAACCTGACAGAAAAATACAAGCGTATAAATAAACATCTAATGCAGAGAAAAGTCAATGAATTAACAAACAAAAACGCATAATAAGAACAAGCTTCAATCATCAATTAAAAGCCCTTATAGCCAGGAACAGTGACATCATATAAAAATGTCCAACAACATGGGAAATGATATAAGTATATGAAAATACAGACCAATAGCCCAACTTCACGGTGGAAGCGAAAATACCAGGTATCGATAGAAAGGTGGAAGAATCAGACCATGCATTGAGAGAAAAAAACCTAAAGCATTTTGGAGACGCCTATCCTCAACCCATGTGGACGCACGTCTACACAGATGGATCATCAGAGGAAGCATTGAGGAAAGGAGGGGCGGGACTCGTCATATTTCTACAGGATGGAACCGTTATAGGAAAAGCAAGTGCTGCCGGGGAGCCCTCGACAAAACTAAGAACATAGCAACAGGCAATAATTGAAGCAGTCAAACTGTTGGATGAAAAGGGGTTAAAGGATAACAAAATAGTGTTTTTGTGCAACTGCATGGAAATTTTGCAGGCCACACAAAGAGAACCACGAAATAGTATGGAATGAACTAATATGCCAGCAAAATAAACTCTCAGACCACAATAAAATCACCCTTCAGTGGATTCCAGCTCACTGCGGCATACCTGGAAATGAATGGGCGGAAAGACTGGCCAGGGAGAGAAGACTTCTGTCACTGCCAGAAGTCAAGGTAAAAATCAACAAAATTTATAAACAACAGTGGATAGAGAGAACAAACAGTAAATACCCACAGGACCCAATCAATAGACTAAATAGGAAACAGTATACCACAATTTTCCGTCTCAGAACAGGTAATTGCAGACTAAATGCACACATGCATAAAATGAAAGAAGCACAGACTGCACAATGCACATGTCAGAGAGGACCCCAGACTCAAGAACACATCCTGCAAACATGTCCACTGCACCAAAGCTCCCGTGAGAAGACCTGCCCAGAGGAAAGAAACATACAAGACACACTGTGGGGAACCATTGAGGACCTGTGACTGACGTGTCACTTTAGGGAGGTAGCCCATCTGGTGGCATAAAACGAGCAGACGAAACAGAACGCAAAGAAGAAGATACTTGTATGATTGCCATGTTATATTTAATCGACAGCACTAAACTACAGCACTACATCGAGAAGAAGGCAGAGGGTGGGCATTAATAAGAAGTACTCCTAGTGGTGGGAAGTGAAAAGTGGAGTGCCACAGGGCTCGGTTTTCAGACCAATTTTGTTCTTGATATATATAAACGATTTAGACATTGATAAAGAATCCACGATTGCAAAATTTGCTGATGACACAAAACTATGCAGTAGTGTTTCATCTAAAGCAGAAGTGAATATATTGAGGTCAGATTTAGATTAAATTCCAGAATGGTCTGTAAGCTGGCAAATGGAGTTTAATGTAGTTAAGTGTACAGTCATCCACATGGGTAGATCCAATATGGAACATAATTACCGAATGGGCGAGAACAATATTAGAACGATAGATAAGGAAAGGGACCTAGATGTTTTAAAAGATAATACAGGTAAGGTGAGTGAGCAGGTTCAGTCAGGTAGCAGGGAAAAAGCCAAATGCAATGTTAGGTATGATAAAAAGAAATATTAAACATAGGAGGCAGGAAGTGATTGTCAATCTGTATAAGGTATTAGTTAGACCGAGACTGGAGTACTGCGTACAGGTGTGGAGTCCTTATTGTAGAAGGGATATACAAATGCTGGAAAGAATACAAAAAAGAGCGACAAAGCTGATAGTGCGATTCCAGAAATACAGTAATGAGGAAAGACTCAGAAAACCCGGCCTACAGTATCTAGAAAAAAGAAGAATTCGAGGTGACTTACTACAGGCTTATACGATGATCAAAAGAACGGATAAATTCGACTATAACAAGTTTTTTTTTCAAAAAACAACCACCCACAAGAACAAGAGGGCATGGCTACAAATTAACTAAAGAGAAGTCCAGATTAGATATATGGAAATATTGTTTTAGTCAGAGAGTGATGAATGCTTGTAATGCATTACCACAAGGAGGTAGTAGAGACAGAGACAATTGATGCATCTAAGAATAAATTGTATGCGCATAGGTTTTAGAGCAAGGTAATCTCAATGAAACTGTTCTTATACAGACTGCAGAGTCTTCTAACCCAGTATAAAGACGGTAAGTTAAGTTAAGCACACCCATAGATCTCGACCTCGGCAAAATGCAAAGGTCATGGATATTGATGGTTCCTGTAGCTCACTGATCGAACACATATGTACTACATCATCTCTAACACTCATCAATTTTTGAACTGCGCTTGATTTCCAACTTCTGCAAACTTTGAATTGTTAATTCTGTTAATACATATGAAGTCGTCCTACAAGCTGCCTTGGATTGATTTCAAAATGATCAATGTATTTATTTGTAATGTCTCCACTATCGGTTCTTGTGCAGCGAGGATGTCGGTCATTCATTATCGTTAACAGATCAGAACAGTTCATGATCAGAACAGTACATGATCAGAACAGTACATTCGTGCATCCCCCATTTAAAGCTTGGACCATCTACGTCCGTGATCCACTCATATCGCAGGCAGCCATTCCGCGCCTTCCGAAACAAGTTCTGTAATCTGATACGACGATTCCCTTAGTTAATGTGGTCTCCGATGTATATCTCCCTTGTCAGTCATGTCTGACTGTAGGTTGATGCGACATTGGAATAACAACTCTCTACTGAGTTTTCGGTTGTAGTTTTCCTAGCGGTGTTGTCTTTTCAAGTCTGTTTTACAAGAGCTTATTTTTGCAAAGTCTGAAGTGGCTCTTCATGTTGCATCCCCATTTGGATCGTTGTGCAGTTATGTTTTCCCAATATATCAGATCCGTTTCCAGTGACTTTTGTCCGGCTTACGTGCGTGTTTGAACCTCGGTCATGATCAGTGTTGCAAGGTCAGGCTTGAAGGCCTTACCTACGTGCAAGCTTGGGGACATTCCTAAGGAGAACAAGCTGTTGCCCTAGCAACAGTTCCTGCTAATTGAATCAGGAGACCGACATTAGCCGATACTGCCTTTAATCAGTTGTCAGAATATTGATGGAAACACCATTAGACTGCCTTGGGGACCCTAGATCTGTATTTTTCTACTTCCACATAATTTACTCCCGAATCTTTTCCCGTGAACATGTCTCCCACGAGGCGGTGGGGCAAGGTATGTATATATATATCATCATGTCATCATCTAACATGTCCTTTATAAAACTTCGCTCCCATCTCAGTCTGTTTGAAAGAAACTCGTTCCCTTGCCAAAACTCCCGCCTCCGCCAGTCATACCCAGGCAGTCCTTAAGATCTTGGTGCCATCATCTTTTTGGTCTACCCCTGCCTCTTTTACCTGGCTCCATACCTTCCATCACCGTTCTCTCAAGACTGTTGTGTCTCTTGATGTGACCAAAGTATTTACATTTTCTAGCCAAAATGGAATTGATAAACCAGTTCTCCTCTTTGCTCAGCTCTTGCCGAATGTCTACATTTGTTTTTCTCTCTGCCCATGGTATTCTGAGGATCTTCCTGTAACATTTTGACTCGAAGGATTTGATTCTTTGTCTAGAAGTTTTGGTAATCGTCCAAGATTCACAGACATTAGCTGCCACAGGAAAAACACAGGCTCTCAAGACTTTATATATTATAGTTCTCTCAAGACCATTGTGTCTTTTGATGTGAACAAAGTATTTAAATGTTCTATTCATTACGGAATTGATAAACCAGTTCTCCTTTATGCCAAACTGTTGTCAGATACCTGCATTCTTCTTTTCTTTTTTTTTCTTTTTTTTTGGGGGGGGGGGGGGGGGTGTTCGGGGAGGGGGGTTGGTGGTTATGGTACTCTAACGACCTTTCTATAACATTTCGTCTCGAAGAACACGATTCTCTTCATGGAGGTTTGGGTAACTGAGAATGATTCGCAGTCGTATTCTGCAATAGGGAAAACACAAGTACTCTCAATTTTCACTTTAGTCGATTTCCTCGCATTCTGCTGTCATTTCTTCAGGTTGTGTAGCCTCTGCTCCAAAATGGCGTTCACTTCTGAAGAAAGAGGCTCGATACGTTATATGCGCAAAAGATAAAATTACAATTTGAGAAGATCTCCAAGTGTTTACAGACAATGTTAGTCGCGTGGTGGTTTGGTCAAACTTGCGGAAACTCGATTAAACTGTTTGGACCAGGCGCAGTGTCGGAATCCGAAAACCCAGACATGTAGTCACTGACCAGAGCATGTTCAACAATTTATATTAAGTCGGTAAGATCAACCTCAAACTTATAGTACCCAAAGTTAAATTTAAACATTCCACAATCACCAATGAGGAAAGATATGAAATTGAAATGTTTAAAAAAAACGGAGAGCCACTGTACTAACGGGAAGTAGCAAAATTACAAAACTGCAGCAAACGTAATTGTTGGTAAAACATATAATCAGCGTACATTGTATATTAAGTTTGGTTAAGCGATGAAAAGTTGTTCTCTGTTGCTGCTCCACGGTGCAATCATGATAATCCCGTATATAATAAAATTGGAATTTGTAAACGTGACATTTATAGAAAACGATTGTATTGCTTGCACAACCAACTTTCAGTAATGTTGATATAGTCTATGTGGACGTATATAGTCGGGGACAGGCCAGTTCACTTCATCAAGCCAGGTATGAAAATAAACGATGATGAATGACGGGGAGTTTTTTCTAACGTGACATCTTCTTCCAGATATTCGAGAATGTTCTTAGATGTGTTTATCTTTCATCAAGAGGGTGCACCCGCTAATCGAGCTGGAGAAACCTTAATTTATTGAACGTGAGACTCCTGCGTGCATACTTGCAACACGTTGGATACAGAACAATACTAACCTAAATCAAATATACAATTTGTGGTCTAATTGTTCAAAAAGTGTATTGCTCAAAGATTGGAGAAGTCGTTGATTTTGGTAGCTTGGACGGAACTCCATCAAAATCACAAACGACGTGGTAATCGCTCTTTAGCGGAAACGGCTGCGGAGTAACATTTCAGCACTAGCAGAAAACATTGAGCACATAATGAAATAGTTAACATCATTTCTGACAAATTTTGTACAACTGTACACATTTTCATTAAATTTTTTCAACTTAATAACTATTTAATGATGATTTTGTACTGGCTCATTTTATCATATTCTCTCCATGTCTCTATCTCTTTCACTATCGCTCTCTCCCTCTCTCTCTCTCTCTCTCTCTCGGAGACGGAGAGGCAATCAGCGACACTTACATGGATAGGTCTGCAGGTGGGACATATAGCTAGTCGGTTACACTCATTCCAGATACGTCCTCCTATTACTCTTCTCTACCTGTCCCACGCCCTCTCAGATGATCTTCTCTACCTGTGCCAAATCATCTCAGATGCCATCTTGACCTGTCCCACGCCTTCTCAGATGATCTTCTCTACCTGTGCCAAATCATCTCAGATGTCATCTTTACCTGTCCCACGCCCTAGCAGATGATCTTCTCTACCTGTGCCAAATCATCTCAGATGCCATCTTTACCTGTCCCACGCCCTCTCAGATGATCTTCTCTACCTGTGCCAAATCATCTCAGATGCCATCTTTACCTGTCCCACGCCCTCTCAGATGTTCTTCTCTACCTGTGCCAAATCCTCTCAGATGTCATCTTTACCTGTCCCACGCCCTCTCAGATGCTCTTCTCTACCCGTGCCAAATCATCTCAGATGTCATCTTTACCTGTCCCACGCCCTCTCAGATGCCATTCTCTACCTGTGCCAAATCATCTCAGATGTCATCTTTACCTGTCCCACGCCCTCTCAGATGATCTTCTCTACCTGTGCCAAATCATCTCAGATGTCATCTTTACCTGTCCCACGCCCTCTCAGATGCCATTCTCTACCTGTGCCAAATCATCTCAGATGTCATCTTTACCTGTCCCACGCCCTCTCAGATGCCATTCTCTACCTGTGCCAAATCATCTCAGATGTCATCTTTACCTGTCCCACGCCCTCTCAGATGATCTTCTCTACCTGTGCCAAATCATCTCAGATGTCATCTTTACCTGTCCCACGCCCTCTCAGATGCTCTTCTCTACCTGTGCCAAATCATCTCAGATGTCATCTTTACCTGTCCCACGCCCTCTCAGATGCTCTTCTCTACCTGTGCCAAATCATCTCAGATGTCATCTTTACCTGTCCCACGCCCTCTCAGATGCTCTTCTCTACCTGTACCAAATCATCTCAGATGTCATCTTTACCTGTCCCACGCCCTCTCAGATGCTCTTCTCTACCTGTGCCAAATCATCTCAGATGTCATCTTTACCTGTCCCACGCCCTCTCAGATGCCATTCTCTACCTGTGCCAAATCATCTCAGATGTCATCTTTACCTGTCCCACGCCCTCTCAGATGATCTTCTCTCCCTGTGCCAAATCATCTCAGATGTCATCTTTACCTGTCCCACGCCCTCTCAGATGCTCTTCTCTACCTGTGCCAAACCATCTCAGATGTCATCTTTACCTGTCCCACGCCCTCTCAGATGATCTTCTCTACCTGCCTCGCGTCCTTTTAAACACCACACCATACCCGTTCTTCGTTCCTCCAGGTGCCACACTCTACCCGTTCTTCGTTCCTCCAGGTGCCACACTCTACCCGTTCTTCGTTCCTCCAGGTGCCACACTCTACCCGTTCTTCGTTCCTCCAGGTGCCACACTCTACCCGTTCTTCGTTCCTCCAGGTGCCACACTCTACCCGTTCTTCGTTCCTCCAGGTGCCACACTCTACCCGTTCTTCATTCCTCCAGGTGCCACACTCTACCCGTTCTTCGTTCCTCCAGGTGCCACACTCTACTCGTCCCACTTCTCTTCTGAAGCGCCTCCATACCGGCCCTACGTCCACTCAAATGCCCTCTTAACCATCCCACTTCTCAGGGGCCCCTACCTATCCGTCGCCCCGACCTACTCTCAGGTGCTTCTACCTATCCGTCGCCCCGACCTATTCTCAGGTGCTTCTACCTATCCCCCGATGTCCTCTCAGGTGCCCCTGCATATCCCTCTGATCTACTCTCAGGTGCTCCTACCTATCCCCCGATGTCCTCTCAGGTGCCCCTACCTATCCTCGCGTGTCCTCTCAGGTGCCGCTACCTATCCCCCGATGTCCTCTCAGGTGCGCCTACCTATCCCCTGATGTCCTCTAAGGTGCCCCTACCTATCCCCCCGACCTACTCTAAGGTGCCCCTATCTATCCCCCCGACCTACTCTAAGGTGCCCCTATCTATCCGCCCGACCTACTCTAAGGTGCCTCTATCTATCCCCCTGACCTACTCTCAGGTGCTTCTACTTATACCCCCCCCCGACCTACTCTCAGGTGCCCCTACCTATCCCCTAATCTACTCACAGGTGCCCCTACCTATCCCCTCGACCTTCTCTCAGGTGCCCCTACCTATCCCCGCCCCCCGACCTACTCTCAGGTGCCCCTACCTATCCCCGCCCCCCGACCTACTCTCAGGTGCCCCTACCTATCCCCGCCCGCCGACCTACTCTCAGATGCCTCTACCAACCTCCCCGACCTACTCTTAGGTGCTCCTACCTACCTCCCACCCCCCCCCCCGATCTACTCTCAGGTGCCCCTACCTATCCCCCCCCCGATCTACTCTCTGGCGCTCCTACCTATCCCCTCCCCCGACCTACTCTCAGGTGCCTCTAACCTATCCCGTCGACCTACTCTTAGGTGCCCCTACCTACCCCCGTCCTACTCTCAGGTGCTCCTACCTACCTCCTCGCCTCCGACATACTCTCAGGTGTCCCTTCCTTCCCCCCCCCGACCTACTCTCAGGTGCCCCTACCTATTCCCCCGACCTACTATTAGGTGCCCCTACCTATCCCCAAGTCCTACTCTTAGGTGCTCCTACCTATCCCCCCCCAAGCTACTCTCAGGTACCCCTACCTATCCCCCGACCTACTCTCAGGTGCCCCTAAAATATCCCCCCCCCGACCTACTCTTAGGTGCCCCTACCTACCCCCGTCCTTCCTACTCTCAGGTGCTCCTACATACCTCCCCGCCTTAGACCTACTCTCAGGTGCCCATTCCTTTCCCCCTCCGACTTACACTCAGGTGCCCCTACCTATCCCCCGACCTACACTCAGGTGCCCCTACCTATCCCCCGACCTACTCTCAGGTGCCCCTACCTATCCCCCGACCTACACTCAGGTGCCCCTACATATCCCCCGACCTACACTCAGGTGCCCCTACCTATCCCCTCGACGTCCTCTACACCCCCCCCCCCCGACCCGGTCCTACTCTCAGGAGCGCAGTTATGTGCTGACACTAACCTTTCCCCTACCAAGTGTGCTACGCTGGTTAATGTTAGCTGATTAATGTTAGCTGGTTAATGTTAGCTGGTTAATGTTAGCTGGTTAATGTTAGCTGGTTATGTTAGCTGGTTAATGTTAGCTGGTTAATGTTAACCGGTTAGTGTTAGCTGGTTAATGTTAGCTGGTTAATGTTAGCTGGTTAATGTTAGCCGGTTAATGTTAGCCGGTGTTGTTGTAAGGTTTCTTTTATTAGTTTACCGTTCCCCGTATCTATATTGAATAGTTCCAATGAATGTGTTTTCCAAGCAAGAATAAAAGCTATTTTGTGGGCAATACAATGTAAAGTTGCAGGACGGCCATCCCAACATACACACATGAGGGCAAACCGGTGAGAAGAAACTAGTGAAGGGAAACTAGTCAGGGGAAACTAGTGAGGGGAAACTTGTCAGGGGAAACTAGTGAGGGGAAACTTGTGAGGGGAAACTAGTGAGGAGAAACTTGTCAGGGAAAACTAGTGAGGGGAAACTGGTCAAGGGAAACTAGTGAGGGGAAACTTGTCAGGGGAAACTAGTGAGGGGAAGCTTGTGAGGCGAAACTAGTGAGGGGAAACTTGTCAGGGGAAACTAGTGAGGGGAAAATAGTGAGGAGAAACTAGTGAGGGGAAACTAGTGAGGGGAAACTAGTGAGGGGAAACTGGTCAGGGGAAACTAGTGAGGGGAACATAGTGAGGGGAAACTAGTGAGGGCAAAATGGTGAGGGAAACTAGTGAGGGGAAACTAGTGAGGGGAAACTAGTGAGGAGAAACTGGTCAAGGGAAACTAGTGAGGGGAAACTAGTGAGGGGAAAATAGTGAGGGGAAACTAGTGAGGGTAAAATGGTGAGGGGAAACTAGTGAGGGGAAACTAGTGAGGGGAAACTGGTGAGTGGAAACTAGTGAGGAGAAACTTGTCAAGGGAAACTAGTGAGGGGAAACTGGTCAAGGGAAACTAGTGAGGGGAAACTAGTGAGGGCAAAATGGTGAGGAGAAACTCGTGAGGGGAAACTAGTGAGAGGAAACTAGTGATGGGAAACTAATGAGGGCAAAATGGTGAGGGGAAACTAGTGAGGGAAAACTAGTGAGGGGGAACTAGTGAGAGGAAACTGCCACTGTCCAGAAAATGTCACGTTATCATACTTCGTCTCCAAACTGGCCACCACAGAATGAGACACCACATGTGCACCAGATTCAACATACGTACCACCAACCGATGTTACTGTTGCTTGGTCGACGGCATTACATGTACTTCAGGACTGCTCCCAGTGCACAGATTGGAGTAGAAGGATAAGAATTAGGTGCAAGAAGAAGAAGAAGACAAAGAAGAAGAAGAAAAATAAGAAGAAGCACCATCAGCAGCACTTTTTGCCATATACATATTTAACCAATGATTGTAGATTCCTGAATGTTCTTCAAGTTTTGAGACGCTTGGGTGTTCTACTTGTTTATGATTATGTTCTTGCGCAGAATGTCACACATTCCAAGGTCGAGCCCATGAAGCCCGGACAGATAGTCCAGTCAATTTTGCTGAAGAAAATTGCAATTTGAACGCCAAGAGCTCTGCTGACTCTGCCACATTGAACAAACATGGAAATAAGCGAAGCAGAAAAAGAACAAAGCGGCGGGCAGCACGGTCTGTTGGGTGTAAGTGATGTCTATTTTGTTTTTGTTTTTAAATTATAAGTCATGCATCGTTTCTCTGCAAGTTTACAATATAATTATCGCCCGTTCGTCGGTCACAATACCAAATTAGAAACGAGACGTCGGTCGCAACACCAAACAAAAAAACTAAATATATTATAAGCTGACAATAATGTGACATAGATATCTAAAATGTCATTTAGCATTAAATAGAGCGGAGCTTTTATGTTGAGTATATAAATATTTTCAAAATGTATGTTTTCCATGGGGCGAAAATGTCTTGGCAAGAAATCAAGCTAACACCTTCGTTCATAGAAACAAGTGGAGAAAGCATGTTACGTGTAACCTGGCAACATTATAGAATCAATGAGGGTGCATGCATCGATATACACTCAGATGCTTTCCACATAAAAATATAAAAGTTCTATCAATAATAATTAGTAAACACGTCACTCTTGGATCCTGAAAATGTCCGTTTGTGATTGTTTCTTCAAGATCTAATTTTAATTTGAATTGCTGCAGACTTTTCATTACGGGTCAGCATGATTAGACTGCTTGACTTACCATTACGGGTCAACATGATTAGACTGCTTGACTTACCATTACGGGTCAACATGATTAGACTGCTTGACTTACCATTACGGGTCAACATGATTAGACTGCTTGACTTACCATTACGGGTCAACATGATTAGACTGCTTGACTTACCATTACGGGTCAACATGATTAGACTGCTTGACTTACCATTACGGGTCAACATGATTAGACTGCTTGACTTACCATTACGGGTCAACATGATTAGACTGCTTGACTTACCATTACGGGTCAACATGATTAGACTGCTTGACTTACCATTACGGGTCAACATGATTAGACTGCTTGACTTACCATTACGGGTCAACATGATTAGACTGCTTGACTTACCATTACGTGTCAACATGATTAGACTGCTTGACTTACCATTGCGGGTCAACATGATTAGATTGCTTGACTTACCATTACGGGTCAACATGATTAGACTCCTAAAATGCGGTTCTCCATATCTCATTGTTACAGGCCCAAGACGAGCACAGCTTAATGACAGCAAACTTATCCTTCCTTGTCGCCCGTCTCAGCGATCTAAACGATGTGTTTTTATTCGGAAAAGATGCCCTAGAGTCAACAGACAGGACGACAAGATTCCTGCGTCAGCTAAAGGAGTTGCACATATGCAGCTTATTGAAACGCTGAACACAAACGCTAGCCAAAATAAAACATGCGACATTGTCCAGGCGAACGATACTGCTTGTCTGCAAAACGATGAGCGCCCTACGACAGAGCACACCCATAGTACTCGCTTTAAGCAGCCTGGAACTGTTCTGTGCACAGAAAACACTGGCGAAACAGTGACGCAAAAGCGAGCGGGGAAAAGAACGCGAGCCAGAGAAAAAACAAAAGCATTGCTCAATTTGTTTGTAGTCGGTCAAAATAAAGTTATCGATTTTGAGAGCAAAGAAAATAAGCAATCACACCCTAGGCAAAAACTGACTCAAATACGCAGAAAGTGTGAGCGAACCAACATTGTATCTTCGTCCCAGCTAAACACAGGACCATCAAATTTCAGTTTCAAAAGTACTTTGACTGATATCAATGATTGGCCATCTTTGACGGAAGTGGAGCGACCGAAAGGGCTGATGAAAGAAGCTGCAAAGGAAATCGTAAGGAGTAAACAGGCCAGGTCGGTTGCCAAAAACGCCAGGAAATTATTGGCTGATATAGCAACTCTAAAGACATGTGATTTAGATACAAGCCGGCAAGCATCAGGAGCATTTGGTCTGACAATCCAGCAGCCGCCTGATACGCTGAAAAGCACAACCAAGCAAAGAACGTGGGCTTCAGTGGCGGCGCAGTCATTGACTGGTCGAGAAAGGTTAGAATTTGAGCACGCTGTCTCGCCAACATGTCTTCCTGATACAAAAAAAAATACTGAGAACAGTCGACGTTACAAATCACCGTCCGGCGAGTCTGTAAAGACGTGCAAGGTGCAGTTCGGATCAAAGTTGGATTCAACAAATAGAATGTTGGTAGATCGTTGTAAGGTCAAAGAAAAATCCAATTCACGGAAGCATTTGATTGAGACCGACGAGAGAGCCAAGCTGCGTCAAACCGTCAGGTGTCGCAGGAACCGACGCAAACAACGATGTGGTCAGACAGATCAGGTCCAGTTATTGTCACCGTCGCTAAGAAATAGAAAACTGAAAAGAACGGAGAAACCTGAAGGCAAACACGACAAAATGAAAACAAATCCCAGTGTACTCAAAACTAAATGCTGCATCCAACAGAAATGGAAAGTAGACAAGATGCCAGTTGTCCTCACACAGTCTGGTGGTCACGTGCTCAATCTGTCAAAGGAACTTATGTCAGAAACCAGCATCACAGTTGGGTCGGAAGGTTCAGCCAGAATGACAAGATCACGTTCCCACAATAACATGTCTGCTCCAGAACGAAATATGAGCGTCAATGTACAAATTAACAGTTCTCACTCAATCCACCATCCTATTGCAGAATCTCCTATCTTCTCCAACCAATTGGTAGACATGAGTGATAGTTGTTCCGATGAGACAACAAACAGAAACTTTATTAAGGCGAGTCAGAATTTTTCAAATAGCAAAGATCAAAGCACATTTCCAGGTGAAGATAATTCCAACAACCAGAAGAAGGTTTCGGTGCGGTACAGGGCCTTATTGCGTGTTGACGTCAGTCGTTTAGGCACAAGAACGGTGTCACAGATAGAACCTGTAAGCACAATGACGGTCAACCTTCGGCAGGACAAAATGGCCGCACGTACTAAACAACGTGAACAGCAGCACGAAAGACAAAGAACCCAAAACAATTGTCAGCTAAGTCCAGCTCTCGTGCAGACAGCAAAATCAACAGAGAACAGCCCTGCATTATATGTAGAGAGCTCCTTTCCATACTGGCTGAGACTGAGGTGCTCAAAAAGCGGGCTCGTTAGGCGAGCGGCTCCATCAAACACACAGCTGAACACAACGGAGGCCAAGGACTTGGTAACCAAAAACATGGCGACGACGGTACAAACAAATAGCACACCTTGCAGACGCTCAGGTAGGAAATATGTGTTCTTACTTCGCTATTTTTTATTTCTTAGCGTGACGTACGTTGTGTCGCTCCTAGCAAAATTTCCTTACATCATTCACTTGCCAGAGCAATTTCTTTTTATATTATCAGAAACTCATTTCTCGCCATTTCTTCAGGTGAGCTGGACATTTGCTGTCAATGTTAACACATGCCTTCGAAGTATTTATTTCGAATTGAGAGCATATTTTCAATTGTACTGTTACACAGCAACAGGATTTCTGTATCAGTATTATGTTTCATTTGATTTGAAACTAACATTTTGCAACATATTGATACTTATCTCAGGAACAAAACAGTTTCACGTAACAACCAAAATGACGTAAAACTGCCGCAAAATATTGACGCATTTAGTGTTAAATATATGCAAATAACATATACAACACTAAATGTGTCAATATATTTGTCTCACATAAATCCTCTTCGTCCATATGACCTTGGGGCGTCATCAACCAAACCTCTCTTCTCAGACTAGTTCTTTCCAGCTTCTTCCTGTGTTCCTTGTATCGGCCTTTATACCACCTCTCCTTGTGTTCTTTGGCTATTTTTGCGTGTTTTGTTCTTGTGGGTTCCATAGCACAGATTGTCTGGTAATATTGACTTGTGGTCGTTTGCTGTGTGTGGCCTGTTTTACTTGCATATGTTAGGATGCTCAGTGTCAAGTCGGTGTTGTTGTATCGTGCCTTGGCATGGATTACTGGCTTACTGGACGAACAAATGGATTACTAGATTACTGGACGACTAAATGGATTACTGGCTGACTGGACGACTAAATGGATTATTGGCTTACTGGACGACTAAATCGATCAAACAAAAGACTGAAGTCTTTCGTCAACAGATGTCTATGAAGGATAATCAACAAACACATACATACAGAGAGAGAGAGAGAGAGAGAGAGAGAGAGAGAGAGAGAGAGAGAGAGAAAGAGAGAGAGAGAGAGAGCGGAGATGGATTATGAAACAAATTATGTACACACATATTTAAACGCCTTCCAACATATAATATGATGCAGGGAACAGAAGAGTGGATAACTGGCTTCAACCTGGGAACACTCTAGTAAATGAGTGGTGATAGAGGAACAACAACAAACAGGAGGAAGGACTGGGAGAGAGAAGAAGGAGTAGTAGTAGTAGTAGTAGTAGTGTAGTAGTAATGTAGTAATAGTAGTAGTAGTGTAGTTGTAGTAGTAGTAGCAGTAGTAGTAGTAGTAGTAGTAGTAGTAATAGTGTAGTAGTAATGTAGTAGTAGTAGTAGTAGTAGTAGTGTAGTAGTAACAGAAGTAGAAGTAGTAGTAGTGTAGTAGTGTAGTAGTAGTGTAGTAGTAGTAGTAGTTGTAGCAGATCCCACAGTTTGCCCTAGGGTTATTCTAACTTAAACGTTACCACATTCATCCTCATCATTCCTGACCACACACTGCAGATAATGTAGCACACAGCAGATAATGTAGCACACAGCAGATAATGTAGCACACAGCAGATACTGTAGCACACAGCAGATAATGTAGCACACAGCAGATAATATAGCACACAGAAGATGACATATTAATTATATAATACTCATACCAGAAAAATGAGTAGTGAATTTACAAACACAATACAATGTATATGATCTTAACTAAATATTCCTATATTATATTTATGTTAATATAAATATTAAACTAAAGCGGACATTTTAAGCATTAGCGCTTGATGGACTTCCCAACTATCAAAAACCCGGTTCTATTGCCTACTCACATCACACACACACATCTCTTTAACTGCATCCTGAACACACGTTATCAAAAACTTCTTCACTCAAATCCCCTCAGGCGGGCTATCTGGACATACCTCGTTCACAATGTGCCCTGCTTACAACACACGTTCAGATTATCTATTAATACAAAACTCACACACCTATTTGAGCGATCCTGTTCTATCACTAACATTCCTACAACAGTCTATCAATCGCTCCTCTATCAAATCGGTTAGCTAAACGGACTCCTATCTACATTCACTCTCTCGCTCTCCTCTCCTCTCCATCCAGCCTGCTGAGCTCAACTTTGACTAGTCTTATATACACTCAACCAGTATCAAAGTTGACTAACGGACCCCAAGGGGGTGGCTCTACTCAGTCGCCATTGGAACGAAATACTTTGCACACCTGTCACTCATCTACAGCAGCAAGCACCGCTACCTTCCCGTCTGTCACTCATTCTCCCCCTACCCAAATCGGAACGCCAGTGGTCAGCTCCTACCTGTCCACATTCTTTGCCCCAACTCCGTTTTCCTTTGTTGAGACGGTGAGTGACCTTGGCACGCATTCAGGTACCTTTGTTCTGGGTCGTCAACCACATCACCCCTGCCCTAAACTCTCTTGCTCCGGCGGGAACTGTTACATAGTGTAATAGTAGTAGTAGTGTGATAGTAGTAGTGTAGTAATATAATTGTAGTAGTAGAAGTAGTGTAGTAGTAATAGAAGTAGTAGTAGTGGTAGTAGTAGTGGTAGTAGTAGTAGTAGTAGTAGTAATAGTAGTAGTAGTAGTAGTAGAGGTTGAAGTAGTAGTAGTAGTAGTAGTAGTAGTAGTAGTAGTAGTAGTAGTAGTAGTAGTAGTAGTAGTAGTAGTAGTAGTAGTGTTGACCT
This sequence comes from Ariolimax columbianus, assembly GCA_036924085.1. NCBI lineage: Eukaryota > Metazoa > Mollusca > Gastropoda > Stylommatophora > Arionidae > Ariolimax > Ariolimax columbianus. The sequence goes on from JAVGWX010000001.1 coordinate 173,797,799, forward strand.
GTTCTCTTCATGAGCTTTCGTTTGTAACCTTGTCAAGCCACAACAGACTCAAAATTGTTCTTATGGATGTATTGATAAAGCCTTGTACACTCTTAATTTTGAGTTTTACCATCCGCCAAGCTTCCACTCCATATAAAAGGACCGACTTCTCATTGGAATTGATGGTCCTTAGCTGTTATATGCATTCTGCCCATTTTAGAGTTTCTATTTATTTCAAAATGACAAGGGCCACTCTTGCCTTTTGTATCCTGCATCTTACACCCTCATCTGTCCACAATACCTCCTGCTTCCAGGATAGCTGTGTGGCAGAGGCGAGGCCACTACATCCGGCTTCCAGGATAGCTGTGTGGCAGAGGCGAGGAGACTTCCTCCGGCTTCCAGGATAGCTGTGTGGCAGAGGCGAGGCCACTACATCCGGCTTCCAGGATAGCTGTGTGGCAGAGGCGAGGAAACTACATCCGGGTTCCATGATAGCTGTGTGGCAGAGGCGAGGCCACTACATCCGGCTTCCAGGATAGCTGTGTGGCAGAGGCAGGAAACTACATCCGGGTTCCATGATAGCTGTGTGGCAGAGGCGAGGCCACTACATCCGGCTTCCAGGATAGCTGTGTGGCAGAGGCGAGGCCACTACATCCGGCTTCCAGGATAGCTGTGTGGCAGAGGCGAGGCCACTACATCCGGCTTCCAGGATAGCTGTGTGGCAGAGGCGAGGCCACTACATCCGGCTTCCAGGATAGCTGTGTGGCAGAGGCGAGGCCACTACATCCGGCTTCCAGGATAGATGTGTGGCAGAGGCGAGGCCACTACATCCGGCTTCCAGGATAGCTGTGTGGCAGAGGCGAGGCCACTACATCCGGCTTCCAGTATAGCTGTGTGGCAGAGGCGAGGCCACTACATCTGGCTTCCAGGATAGCTGTGTGGCAGAGGCGAGGAAACTACATCCGGGTTCCATGATAGCTGTGTGGCAGAGGCGAGGAAACTACATCCGGCTTCCATGATAGCTGTGTGGCAGAGGCGAGGAGACTTCCTCCGGCTTCCAGGATAGATGTGTGGCAGAGGCGAGGAAACTACATCCGGGTTCCATGATAGCTGTGTGGCAGAGGCGAGGAAACTACATCCGGCTTCCAGGATAGCTGTGTGGCAGAGGCGAGGAAACTACATCCGGGTTCCATGATAGCTGTGTGGCAGAGGCGAGGAAACTACATCCGGCTTCCATGATAGCTGTGTGTGGGGCAGAGGCGAGGAAACTACATCCGGGTTCAAGAATAGCTGTATGGCAGAGGCGAGGAAACTACATTAGGCTTCCAGGATAGCTATGTGGCAGAGGCGAGGAGACTTCCTCCGGCTTCCAGGATAGCTGTGTGGCAGAGGCGAGGAGACTTCCTCCGGCTTCCAGGATAGCTGTGTGTGTGGCAGAGGCGAGGAAACTACATCCGGGTTCCAGAATAGCTGTGTGGCAGAGGCGAGGAAACTACTTCCGGGTTCAAGAATAGCTGTATGGCAGCGCAAGGAAACTACATCCGGGTTCCAGTATAGCTGTGTGGCAGAGGTGAGGAGACTTCCTCCGGGTTCCAGGATAGCTGTGTGTGTGGCAGAGGCGAGGAAACTACATCCGGGTTCCAGAATAGCTGTGTGGCAGAGGCGAGGAAACTACATCCGGGTTCAAGAATAGCTGTATGGTTGCGCAAGGAAACTACATCCGGGTTCCAGGATAGCTGTGTGGCAGAGGCGAGGAGACTTCCTCCGGGTTCCAGGATAGCTGTGTGTGTGGCAGAGGCGAGGAAACTACATCCGGGTTCCAGAATAGCTGTGTGGCAGAGGCGAGGAAACTACATCCGGGTTCAAGAATAGCTGTATGGTTGCGCAAGGAAACTACATCCGGGTTCCAGGATAGCTGTGTGGCAGAGGCGAGGAGACTTCCTCCGGGTTCCAGGATAGCTGTGTGTGTGGCAGAGGCGAGGAAACTACATCCGGGTTCCAGAATAGCTGTGTGGCAGAGGCGAGGAAACTACATCCGGGTTCCAGGATAGCTGTGTGGCAGAGGCGAGGAGACTTCCTCCGGGTTCCAGGATAGGTGTGTGTGTGGCAGAGGCGAGGATAGTACCTTTGAGTTCCAGAAGAGTATTCCATACAATGGGACTAACAATGGTATCTAGGCCCATTAAAAGAATAGGTATTGCCTAACGCAAGCGATGATGGCTACAACATGAGACGGTTTTGTCTGACTAAAGTGATGTGCGCTGTAATTAGGTTATAGTGAGAAAGAAGCTTGTGCTGGTCATCAATCTCATCAAACTATTGGTCGAGACACTGGCGGTAACTCGGGATGCAGGCACTCTGATCTCACCTCCAATTAGACCAGGGGTCGCTTGAAACTTGCGGGATTCGATCGCTCACCATTACGGTCATCACAGTGAGAGGCGAGTGCCTTAACCTTTTCACTACAGAGACCCATTAGAGTAGAAGATTCTACATTTAATTGCACTGCAAACTAGCTATTTACACATGTCACAAGTTTGATGCTTCTTGGGAAGCAGTTTTCTAGATTTCAAAGGCCCCCAAAGGCAACTCTACTTATACTGTATTTGATGCAGAAATACAAGAGTGGATCTCCCGTATTCTTGTGGATCGGGAGAAGAAAAAGGAGAATTTGAGTCCTTGACATGTTTACTTATAAACAGTAACCATTGTTTTATAACTGAGAATTTTCATGCTGTTTATCTGTAACTTCCCTCTTTAATCTCATTGTGTTGTGCTGAAAGTTGGCGTTGTTTCTTTCCATCCTCACCTCCTCCTCCTCCTCCTCATCCTTTCTTCCAATCCATAATGTGCATTATAAAGTGATCTGTTATGTGTACTTGCAGAGCGTTTATGTACTAACAATCCATAATGTGCATTCTTAAGTGATCAGTTATGTGTACTTGCAGAGCGTTTATGTACTAACAATCCATAATGTGCATTCTTAAGTGATCAGTTATGTGTACTTGCAGAGCGTTTATGTACTAACAATCCATAATGTGCATTCTTAAGTGATCTGTTATGTGTACTTGCAGAGCGTCTGTGTAACAACAAGCCATAATGTGCATTCTAAAGTGATCTGTTATGTGTACTTGCAGAGCGCTTATGTACTAACAATCCATAATGTGCATTCTAAAGTGATCTGTTATGTGTACTTGCAGAGCGTTTATGTACTAACAATCCATAATGTGCATTCTAAAGTGATCTGTTATGTGTACTTGCAGAGCGTTTATCTACAAACAATCCATAATGTGCATTCTAAAGTGATCTGTTATGTGTACTTGCAGAGCGTCTGTGTACCAAGAATGTACGAAGGAGCACGAGTCCGGCTTCTGCAGCTGAATCTTGTCGATGATAGCCACATCTAGGATGGTTAGTTGTTGATTGGTGCAGCATTTGGGAAGGTTGGGGACAGTCAGATGTTGATTGGTGCAACATTTGGGAAGGTTGGGGACAGTCAGATGTTGATTGGTGCAGCATTTGGGAAGGTTGGGGACAGTCAGATGTTGATTGGTGCAGCATTTGGGAAGGTTGGGGACAGTCAGATGTTGATTGGTGCAGTATTTGGGAAGGTTGGGGACAGTCAGATGTTGATTGGTGCAGTATTTGGGAAGGTTGGGGACAGTGAGTTGTGGAGTGGTGCAGCATTTGGGAAGGTTGGGGACAGTCAGATATGGAGTGGTGCAACATTTGGGAAGGTTGGGGACAGTCAGATGTTGAGTGGTACTACAACATTTAGGAAGGTTGGGGACAGTCAGATGGGAAGTCGTACTACAACATTTAGGAAGGTTGGGGACAGTCAGGTGGAGAGCGGTGAAATAATTAGGAAGGCTGGGGACAGTCAGTTGTGGAGTGGTGAAACAGCTGGTAGGATTAGGTGTGGAGTGGTGAAACGGCTGGTAGGATTAGGTGTGGAGTGGTGAAACAGCTGGTAGGATTAGGTGTGGAGTGGTGAAACAGCTGGTAGGATTAGGTGTGGAGTGGTGCAACATACACACAGTCACACACACAGCAAGAAAGGAGAAAGCTTGTCAATATATATATATATGGTTTCCAACATATAATATGATGCAGGGAACAGAAGAGAGTATACCTGGCATTAACCTGGGGACAGTCAAGTAAATGAGTAGTGATAGAAGAAGACCAATAATAAAAAGGAGGAAGGGCAGGAGGAGAGAAGAAGGTGTAGTAGTAGTAGTAATAGTAGTAGTAGTAGTAGTAGTAGTAGTAGTAGTAGTAGTATGTTTATGATGTTGTGGCTAATGTTTGCGATGAGTAATAACTATTTTTTTTCCTCGGGAGAATATAAAAATACGTAGATGATGAAGAAGAAGGAGAAGAAGAAAAAGAAGAAGAAAGAAGAAGAATAAAATGAAAGAAGAAGAGGAAGAAAGAAGATGCAGAAGAAGAAGAGGAAGAAAGAAAATGGAGAAGAAGAAGAGGAAAACAGAAGATGGAGAAGAAGAAGAAGAAGAAGAAGAAGAAGAAGAAAAAGAAGAAGAAGAAGAAAAAAGAAGAAGAACGCGTATATGAGCTTCGGTCAGGCTAAAATGACTTGAACGATTTCAATCTTTCATTGAAATGCCGACTAGCGTAGTTGATAACATCTGATCACAACTTGCTGTCTCTGCTGTTGTTTATACCCTGTCAGCTAAGTATAGATGGCTATCAAAGTCCATCGCTATAGAACACACGCTATTATTCTCACATTTATCAATCAATCAATCAATCAAATCGTGTCGCTCCTCTAGGAGCATAGACAATTGACCATATCTCGCCAGCATGCACATCCCAAGACTATTCTTTCTGCCCATCTCCAGATGAAACCATTTAATCGTGATTCATTGTCACATCCTCGTCTCCATGTAATATAAGGTCTACCTATATTTCTTCTCTTGAGGGTTCCATGTTGCATGCTGCCTAGCTATGCTGGGCGGTATCTTCCTCAGCATTAGCACGTTCCAGTCCCATTTGCTTCTCTTAATATGCTGTTCTAGCTGCTGTCGTTCGCTCCTTTCCCAAAAGGTTTTCATTCCTAACCAAGCCCTGGTATTTCTATTCATTACCATTTGTATGCATCTGTTAATGCAGGACTGGAGTTTTTGTTTTACCGCCTTGGTCGTTCTTCGTGCCTCCGCACCATACAACAACACAGACTAGACATTGACATTGAATATTCGAACTATGGTGTGAATATTGATTTTTCTAGATCGTCATACGTTGTTTAGTGCCAGGGAAATCATTCTTACCGGTCCAGTTTTGGTCTTTACACCTGCATGTTCACCTCCTGATGTGTCAGTTATGCTGCACAAATAGGTAAAGGAGGTTATAGATGTAACCAAATGTCTTATCACAAAGCCAATGTTAAGATTGTTTGTTACTATTTATATCGTGTCGTAAAAAGCGACTAAGAGAGAATGTGTACAACACAACATATTGACACCACCACAGATATGGAGTATTATTGATTTAGTGCAAGGTACCTGCTAAGAGGGGCAAACTCCAATGGTAACTCAATGCTCCTGCTGGAGCCAATTAAATGGAACAATAATAATTCAACAAGCCAGTCTTCGTCTGTTTTCTGTCCACAGAGATGAGGTCCCTGCTTGCAGCATCACTATAGTAAGTAGCATGTTCAGTCACCAACTTACCGGAAACCACGCTGCACAATTATGTGAATGAATTAGCTGGAGGACATTTATAGTTTTAGCTACAGCGGGACAACATTTGAATGAATCTTACATATAACAATTATTTGTATTGTTTTCTACACTTTTATATATTTATATAACGTCGACATGACTCTGCCACCATTGTTGCTATCCCCCATGATTGTACGATCGCTAGTAATACATAGTTATACAGCGTGTATCACATTCTTTATTTCGACCCAGAATTAGTACACTTCAGAAAATTGCTGCATATTTCCGACAGTACTTTTTGTACAAATAATATATGAATGATGAAGTTGCTAACAATCACAACGATTTCTACGACATGTTTCTTTATAGCGCAGTTGACAAATTTCTTGCTCATTAATAGCAGTCCCGGGATCCATTGAAATTTTATATATATTGATCAATTTGGGCTTCACAAACTATGAAGACTGTCATACTTTAGAGTTCAAATACTAAACGACCTAAGGAACGGAACAGAAACATGCTGACGAGAGGATATCACTGAGCAGTCTCAGTGGATATCGAAACCCTCGGCTGTGGCCTGCACAAGGCCAATAGAACATGTCATTTAATGCGCTGAAGTATTGCTTGTGTAACTAACACTTACTCTGTAAACACATTTGTTTAATTTTTTTTTAACAAAAAGGCAAGCAGTTATTTTGCTATAAATTTCTCATCGCGAAGATAATTATTACAATGAAATACATATATACACTACAATGATGTTATTTCCAGCCTCCTATTATCAATATAAAAGGGAATAGGCAGGTTGAGTGTCCCTACGTATATAACATTCATTACTTATTATTTTTTTTCAAGTAACATAATTTTCGAAATTGTAAATACATCGTCCATCAACTTTGACAACGAACGCAGCCCAAAAGACAAAGGAAATAAAACTCTTCTGGATTTCAAGCGTTTTCAACTTTTAAATATTTGACATGCTGCTACGGCTAGTACAAGTCACCTTTGACATGTTGCCAAGGCTGGTACAAGTCACCTTTGGTAGGTTGCCACGGCTTGTACATGTCACCGTTGACATGTTGCCACGGCTGGTACAAGTCACCTTTGATATGTTGCCACGGCTTGTACAGGTCACCTTTGACATGTTGTCACGGCTGATACAAGTCACCCTTTGACTTGCTCAGTTTCCTATGATACACTCAGAAATAAATGTTGAGTCTCTCTTTATTTTCCAATCTCTCGTTAAACTGATTTTGTCTGTCTTTCCCTCTTGTTCTCTGTGTTTATTTCCTGAGACTACTCCACTCTCGTGCACTACCACGATATGTGTTCACACACCTTATTTGATCTCGCTCGCAGAACAATTATTTGTTAGTCTCACTCATAAAAAACAATGTTTTCCAAAATAAAAATTCAGCAAAACGTTACAATCCGTGTCCTGTTATGACTTGGGGGTCGTTGACGATTTGCCGATTGAGCCTAAAAGAAACTAGTGCATGTATCATAACAAAATATGTATATCAAGCAGTTGTGTATCCTGGCGCCCTGATACAATGTTTGCTCAAATTTAATGCTCAATAAAAATCCATATTTTTAGAACGACTTTCACACAATGTATGTTCATTTTAATGCAGTATGGTTTTTATTATACAGTACTGGTAAACATTACAATGTCCGCTTAATCTTAATGTTATTTTAAGTAAAATGGTTCATAAGAAATGGAAAATACATCAATCTTAAACATCTAATACATTTAATATATATGCATATTTCCAAATCTAAACACTTAGCAAAATTTGTATTTGTATATCAATACCAGCCTCCTTTCTTTATTCAAAGACTTTTCAACCACTAAATCCTAAAATGAGTCTTTCAGTCTTCAGTCTTGTAGCTTCTCTTTTCCTATAAAGGTTAGACTAAAGCCACTCTAACGACCTTGACTGTGAGTGTGCCTGCAATAACTATCTATCCGCAACAAATCACAACATGAGCGCTCCACAGAGCTAGCAGCACTCGGAATAGTCACAATAAGTTCACTTAATGTGTGCACATTATAAATATCTTCCTGACATCCAATAGCATTAGTATGTCTCTATGGAAAAGAATCTTATACACATATATTTGGACTGTGGCAATGTCTGATTCTGATGCATGGATTTTAAATAAAAGAGAGGAGGGTTTTGAGATGTGGTGTTATCGAAGGATGGAAAGAGTGAGCTAGACCGAGATGAAATCAAATGAAAAGGTATTGGCGGAGATGGGAGAATTTGATACGGAAGATAAACAGAAATCTACTTGCCTGGTTGGGAGATAATCTACGGAATGAATGCCCAGTCAAAAAGGTCTTGGAGGACATTGTGCAAGGAAGGAGAGGTGGGAGGGGGGGGGGGGGGGGGAAGACCTAAAAATACCTTTGTCTCAGGCTTGCGGAGATATGACTGAAGAGGTATGCTGAGCTGAAGACGGCTACAGGGGATAGGCTGAACCGGAAGGACAAGATCGATGAGCTTGTTGACCTGATGATGATGAATGTGTACATTTTTTCAGTCTAGATTCTCTAAATCCCGTCTTTAATTGACATTACAAGTTCAGAAATATGCACAATTTTGAAGTCCGGGGATTGCTTTAATTAGTTCACTTTTAAGCAAAGGAAAGGCTTTACTTCACTTGCTAAATTTCTGGTGTGCCAGAAGTTGGTAACTGCTCGTTTAGAAAATGCTGTGTGCCTTGTTTTTATTTATTCTACCAGATTGTCGATAATTTCGCAAAACATCCTGTAGCAACACTGACTCCCACTCTCCATACATCCATTAGCAACACTGACTCCCACTCTCCATACATCCTCCACCAACACTGACTCCCACTCTCTATACGTCCTCTGGCAACACTGACTCCCATTCTCCATACATCCTCTAGCAACACTGACTCCCGCCATCCATACATCCTCTAGCAGCACTGACTCCCGCCATCCATACATCCTCTAGCAACACTGACTCCCACTCTCCGTACAGCCTCTAGTAACACTGACTCCCATTCTCCATACATCCTCTAGAAACACTGACTCCCACTCTCCGTACATCCTCTAGCAACACTGACTCTCACTCTCCATACATCCTCTAGCAGCACTGACTCCCACTCTCCATACATTATTTAGCAACACTGACTCTCACTCTCCATACTTCCTCTAGCAACACTGACTCCCATTCTCCAATCATCCTCTAGCAATACTGACTCCTACTCTCCATACATCCTCTAGCAACACTGACTCCCACTCTCCATACATCCTTTTGTAACACTGACTCCCACTCCCCATACATCATCTAGTAACACTGTTCCCACTCCTCATACATCCTCTAGTAACACTTACTCCACCTCTCCATACATCCTCTAGTAACACTGTTCCCACTCCCCATACAGCCTTTTGTAACACTGACTCCCACTCCCCATACATCATCTAGTAACACTGTTCCCACTCCCCATACATCCTCTAGCAACACTGACTCCCACTCTCCATACATCCATTAGCAACACTGACTCCCACTCTCCATACATCATCTAGCAACACTGACTCTCACTCTTTATACGTCCTCTGGCAACACTGACTCCCACTCTCCGTACAGCCTCTAGTAACACTGACTCCCATTCTCCATACATCCTCTAGCAACACTGACTCCCACTCTCCATACATCCTCTAGCAACACTGACTCCCACTCTCCATACATCCTCTAGCAAAAACTGACTCCCACTCTCCATACTTCCTCTAGCAACACTGACTCCCATTCTCCATTCATCCTCTAGCAACACTGACTCCTACTCTCCATACATCCTCTAGCAACACTGACTCCCACTCTCCATACATCCTCTTGTAGCAGTTACTCCCACTCTCCATACATCATCTAGTAACATTGTTCCCACTCTCCGTACAGCCTCTTGTAGCAGTTACTCCCACTCTCCGTACATCATCTAGTAACACTGACTCCCATTTTCTGTGCATCCTCTAGTAACACTTACTCCACCTCTCCACACATCCTCTAGTAACAGTTACTTCACCTCTACATACATCCGCTATTAACACTTTTCCCACTGTTCCCACTCTCCATACATCATCTAGTAACACTTACTTCACCTCTACATAAAGCCTCTAGTAACACTGGCTCCCAATCTCCATACAGCCTCTAGCAACACTGACTTTCACTCTCCATACAGCCTCTAGCAACACTGACTCACTCTCCATACATCCTCTAGCAACACTGACTCTCACTCTCCATACATTCTCTAGCAACACTGACTCCCACTCTCCATACATACTCTAGCAACAATGACTCTCACTCTCCATACATCCTCTAGTAACACTGTTCCCACTGTTCCAACTCTCCATACATCCTCTAGTAACACTGACTCCCACTCTCCCTGTAGCGTCTATTAACACTGACTCCCACTTCCCATAAATCTTCTAGTAACACTGACTCCCACTCTCAATACAGCCTCTAGTAACACTGTTCCAACTTTCCATACATCCTCTTTTAACACTGACTCCCACTCTCCATACATCCTTTAGTAACACTGACTCCCACTGTCCATACAGCCTCTAGTAACACTGACTCTCACTCTCCATACAGCCTCTATTAACACCGACTCCCACTCTTCATGGAGCCTCTAGTAACACTGACTCCCACTCTCCATACATCTAGTAACACTGACTCCCACTCCCCATATATCTTTTAGTAACACTGTTCCCACTCTCCATACATCCTGTAGTAACACTGTTCCCACTCCCCATACAGGCTTTAGTAACACTGACTCCCACTCTCCATACATCCTCTAGTAACACTGACTCCCACTCTCCCTATATCCTCTAGTAACACTGACTCCCACTCCCCATACATCCTCTAGTAACACTGTTCCCCCTCTCCATACAGCCTTTTGTAACACTGACTCCCACTCCCCAAACATCATCTAGTAACACTGTTCCCACTCCCCACACATCCTCTAGTAACACTGTTCCCACTCCCCATACAGCCTCTTGTAACACTGACTGCCACTCCCCATACATCATCTAGTAACACTGTTCCCACTCCCCATACATCCTCTGGTAACACTGTTCCCACTCCCCATACATCCTCTAGTAACACTGTTCCCACTCCCCATACATCATCTAGTAACACTGTTCCCACTCCCCATACATCCTCTGGTAACACTGTTCCCACTCCCCATACATCCTCTAGTAACACTGTTCCCACTCCCCATACATCCTCTAGTAACACTGACTCCCACTCCTCATACATCTTCTAGTTACCCTTACTCCCACTCTCCATAAGGTCGCTTTTAGTCCTGGGTTATGCACAATTGTTGTATTATTAAGTGTTGCTAAGTTTCAGAGTGTTTTAATGCATTCTTCCTGTCACTTTGTAAATTCAGAAGAGTATCATTCACGTTCTGAATGCAAGAAAAAATACCTACTGTCCTGGTCTGATGAACATTGCACAATACATATGAGCACAAAAATCTTTTTAAAAAACATTTACACCTGAAAAATTATGTCCAAAAATGCTTAATAAACAACTTTTTTTGTTTTACAAAAACATTAATTGCAATGCTCTACTACATATTCATAAATGCAGTCAATTGCCTGCGATGTTCTTTCATTGTATTAAGACATTTAACTTTAAAAAGTTAAAAAAACAAAAACATTTCTCAACTCTATATAACTAATAGATGCTATCTATAATAGTTGTCCATCACAAGTGGACAGTCGTATCTCTTGCTGTGTCCGCTGAAATGGGTGACTTGCGCGGTGATTTGGATTAAAGTGAGGAGGAAACTACGCCTTTTGTCAACCTCACTCACAGAGCCTAAGCTACCTTTTGCCAGTGGCAAGACATTCATCGAGACGACTGGAGATAGCATAGGATGCAGATTTTGTCTCAGGGTTACCACCGAAGCCTTTCCGTAAACATGTAACCCGCAGGGTAGAAAGGTGGGAAGGCATCTAACGCAGTTTGTCGCGCCTTTTCGATAACCACAAGAGGTCGTATGGACAACACTCAGCGTGTGAGTGAGTCTGGCATCTCTCCCCAGCTGTATTCAGCTCATCATAGTAGCATCTAAAATTCCCACACTCCAAATTCGTGAAGGGGAACCGGCAGAACTAACCCGTGAAACACGACACAGGTATAACTGGTATAAGCGTAGTTCCATTCACTGATTCAGCCGGCGTCCAGACCAGGATAAACGGATGGAAAAGATCACCAAAGTTTATGCTTAATCATTGTATTAAAAATTTTAACTAATAAGGTCTATGAAGTATGAGATTAAAGATAGGCCTAAAACAGGGTGCTATAGAGGAGGCAGTCAAGTGGGAGGGTTCGAGTCAGGGAAGTGAGAAATCAGTAGTGGAAAGGTAAATATAAAAATGAAAAAGCAACAGCAAACATTGAAAAATCCACAAAATATGAAACTAAAATGTTTTTATGTAAATGTGAGAAGCATAATAAATAAGAGAAGAGTTGGAACTGTATGTAGAAGACGAAAAACCAGATATAATAGGGTTAACAGAACCATGGACACAGGGAACGTTGCGGATAGTGAACTTGAAATAGAGGGATATACAATGTTAAGGAAAGATAGGATAGTTGGAGACAAGGCTAAGGGAGGTGGCGTTTTATTATACTGTGCGAATTCAGTTAACATAACTATATAAGATGATCTCTCATCTAGCAACAAAAATGGAAGTAAAAGTTAGTGGTGGTGAAAAAATTGTGGTTGGAGAAAGCTATAGATGTCCTTCAAGTCCAAAAGAGGAAGATGAAGAGCTAATTAGTAACATAAAAAAGGCTAGTGAAGGGGAATTATTATTAATGTGGGATTTAAATTTTCCAGAAATAAAATAGGATATGGCAGATGCAATTGTCGAAGTGCATAACTGACAATTTCGTTGGAGAACTATTTAGCTCAAGCGACCATCATGTCATCCGTTTGGGATCTTATAGCAAGTAAACATAAACTCGCGGACATACGACTACTCTAAGACAGATGTTCAGAAGATGAAAGAGGCAGCCAGTCACATAATCTGGAAAGATATTATCGAAGGAACAGATGTTGAACAGTAGTGGGAGAGTTTCAAAACAGTTCTAGAAAAACTAAAAGAGGAATGTGTTCCATGTAGGGAGGTAAACACTAAGCGTAAAATGTGGATAACTAGATTTGTAGTTAAATGTAGAAGAGCTAAAAGTAAAGCATGGACAATATGTAACTTAAAGAGTGATAGTGGTAAGGAAGAAAGTTAGTAATAAAGTGGTGATGGTATAACGTTAACCCTGTCATACAAATCTTTAGAAAATGCAGAAGGAAGCAGACCCTTTCATAAAATGAATGCCGAAGTCGGATGCACTGGGCGGACAGACGCAAAATAAAAACATGATGCAACGACTAAGTAAAGAATGGTGAAGGGTTTTGTTTGATTTTATTGATTGATAAATAAATAGATTGTATTATTTATCTTAACAGGTTTGGCAACATTTAAAGAATGTTTGGCATCTTTCCAAATGTGTCATCTGGTCAATATCCGAACATACCTGTATGTCAGCTCTTTCAGAAAATGACGAACATGGTAGATACGTGTTATTATTGTAACTCGCCGATTGAACACACCGTGTTCCACATTCTTCTGTGCCACTTTTAGCTTGTTTCATTACAAACGTTAGCTGTTTGTGTTCATCAACTCAAGCGTCATCATCTTTCTCCTCTTTTTTTTCTACTTCTTCTTCTTCGACATCGGCGTTAGTACTGAAAAGACGAGTTGTAATTTACAGGGATGCTCTGGTATCTGCGCCTTTCCGCGCAGCATATCCGGTTTCAGCATGTCATTTTGGACTGGCTTAGCCTTCCACTTTCGATCCCTAGTCTCTTATCCAGGATGTGTGGGAGTAGCCGTTTTCGATGATCACCCCTTGGTCAGCTTTGGTTCCACGATTACCACTTGGAGGTGGAATAGAGACTTGACCAGCAATGGTTCCATGATCACCACTTGGAGGTGGAATAGAGACTTGGTCAACAATGGTTTTATGATCACCACTTGGAGGTGGAATATAGACTTGGTCAACAATGGTTCTATGATCACCACTTGGAGGTGGAATAGAGACTTGGTCAGCAATGGTTCTATGATCACCACTTGGAGGTGGAATAGAGACTTGGCCAGCAATGGTTCTATGATCACCACTTTGGGGTGGAATAGAGACTTGGTCAGCAATGGTTCTGTGATCACCACTTGGAGGTGGAATAGAGACTTGGCCAGCAATGGTTCTATGATCACCACGTTGGGGTGGAATAGAGACTTGGCCAGCAATGGTTCTGTGATCACCACTTGGAGGTGGAATAGAGACTTGGCCAGCAATTGTTCTATGATCACCACTTGGAGGTGGAATAGAGACTTGGTCAACAATGGTTCTATGATCACCACTTGGAGGTGGAATAGAAACTTGGCCAGCAATGGTTCTGTGATTACCACTTGGAGGTGGAATAGAGACTTGGTCAACAATGGTTCTATGATCACCACTTGGAGGTGGAATAGAGACTTGGCCAGGTGTGGTTCGCTGACACTGATGCAAGCAGCCAGCTATGAGTCTCTGTCTGTTGTCCCTAACTATGTCCTCCATTCCCAATGTCCCACGTGCTTGTCATTTCAACATCAGAATATCAGTTCTTTCAATAATGTCACGAACCTCAGCGTGTATAGGGCATCAGATCCACACAAGACGTTTGGGTTTCTGGCTTCCGCGATCGTGCATACCGTAACCATCTCCTATATACACACGGTAGCAAAGATTGTGTTATACGTGATGATTGGTCTGATTATAGAGGACTCAGATATCCACCCAACTGATCCATGTGGACTCATTATCCGTTATTGGAATAACAGTAAAATCCCATAATTCCCTTGCGTTCCATATTAAGCGACTAAAGAAGGTTGTGTTGGGACCAGTCACCATATCTTAAAACAAATTGCTAAATAAATCATTACTGCAAGAGCACATAAGGTGCAGGTAAGGATCCTATTAAACTGAGAGCAGTAGACACCTCAGATATATTGTCGTGAATAAATAAATAAAATCCATTAATAAAAACCGCAGTGCAACGCACACCGCTTTGGGGAATAAAGAAATAAGGCGAACACCAACAACAAAAATAAATAGTCGTTAAATAAAAACATATAATTAATACGGACACAAGGCCTTCGATAAGGGCCAAAGAACGAACGCAAATTCCCAACAAATCTCAACAAAAACAAAACGTGATATGAAATAATACGTTTAAGTTTGTCACTGAACGCAAGTGCTGTTTTGTTTTAGTTATGTTTCGATCACTGTGCCATTTACTTGATTTACCCGTCAGTATAATATTATAAATTATATTATATATGCCTTTATCGATTTTGTACTTTCACTTCCGTTGCAACTTCAATTTATGTATTTAGATATTTTCCAAATCTTAAGTGTACTGGTTTGTAGTGCAAAATCGATTGATAAGGTGATATATGACTAAATTGAGCGTGTGCACGCGTGGACTAAATCAAGTAAATCTGATATTAAGAAACCTACATCGATTAGTTGCGATCATCACGACCGATGGGCGTGTCATGTCACTTCGTCTCTAGGCGCTGGAAATCAGAAAAGATATTAAACTTTAAATAGCCCTGACCTTTGACCTAGTGATCTAGCCAATCGTAGTGCTAGAAGGGCTCGAACGACTCGGCGTAAAACGTCTTTCAGAGACAAGAGAAGTCCATCACAAACGTCAAAGAGTACACTAATTCATGTGAGTAGACTGGGTCGTCTCTCTGGATAATGGAATATTTTCTGTGATCATTTACATTTTGTATATACTACTATATAGGTAATTAACTTTTAGTGATGATTTCAGGTGATTGTTATTTAGACTGATGGTCGTTAGTAGTATAGTATTAAAGTATTACTTTTAGTAATAGTACTAAAGTAGTACAGACACGCCATGGGAGCAGTAGCAGTCAGTGCCAGACATAACCGTCATGTGGCACTAGGCTAAAAGTAAAGTAGACGCCATTATTTATAAGCCATTTAATTTTAAAACAAGACAAGGATACCAAAATAAGACCCCGACAATCCCGAGTACCTAGAATATTGCCTAGTCAGCCTATTGGGAAATCCGGAACTGACTACTTAACTACACTGACTAGACTACAGTCTGAGACTAGTGACAGTCTACAGCACTGAGTTCAGAAACGCTGGACTGCAGGGATGTAAACTGTAAACAATACCAAATTAATTTCTAGTTGAATGTTGAAGTTACTTTAGTTACATCCCGAGGCGTACACGAGAAGGTGGATCGATGTCCTCCTGACTGTAGTGCAAAACAAGACTGCACATCGGTGACATCGGTAAGCTCACTCATCACTGTGGAGATTACACAGTGTCAGTGTATGTGACTCGATGTTTACCCCATTGACCAGATTCCTGTGACTGACACATACTGACATAAACTTGCTTCAAGAAACTACCTGGAATTAAGGTGTGGCTGTAGTGTGGGTGGGTCTTGATCAGTAGCATACGCATGCTTCACCTAACCCTGATGTTGCTACTTAAAGTAACATATTCATATTGATTGAGAATAATTGTAATATTAATAATCATTATATTTTATTAGTTTTATTTTTATAGTCTGTTTTCAGTGTTACATTTACTCTTTATAGTCCAGTCTATCAATATCTTGTTGTCTGTAGTAGGCAGTCCTCATTTATTTTGATAGTTTGCCTTCCTTGTCTGATAGTTTAGTTACTGCAATGACTCTCAACTGGTTATGTTGATAGGCCTGCTTTTAGAGCAGTGGGACGGTCAATTTTTTATTTACTTAAAATTCACAAAATCAATCAAAGCCGTCTTGGTGCATATTGACAACATCTCACAAACATATACACGATCCTAGGCTGCTCGTTCTGCCTCTCTCCAGGCCAAATAATGTAATCTTAGTTCCTTCTTACATTCTCTTTTCTATGTACTTTTGGGTCTACCTCTTGTTCTGTTCCCTTAAGTATTCCATGTAATAGCTTGTCTAGCTATGTTGAATAGTGCCTTCTGTAGTGCGTGTCCTATCCTGGCCCATTCTCTTCACTTAATTTGTTGACTTCTTTTTCATAGGTCTTCATTCCTCACCACGTCCTGTCACTTGATTCCCATTATCTTCGTAGGCATCTGTTAATGGACTGGTGTCATTATTGTATGGCGTTGGCTGTTTTCCATATTTCCATTTCATACAGCAGCATTGATTTACACTGGCGTTGAATATTCTAACTTTGACGTGAATCCTGATTTATCTTCATCCGCATCTCCTGATGTTTCAATTGCACTGCCAAAACAAGTAGATATTCACTTCTTCTAAAAGCTCCCTCTAATATGATTGGTTCTTTGTTAATAGTATTGAGTTTAATGAGCTTGGTTTTCTTTATGTTGATATTCAGTTCCACTTTAAATCTGTCCAAAATGAATCTGTTGAATATCTTGCCTGGTACTGACAGCAATGTTTTCTGCCTATAATTGCTTCAATCTAGCAGGTCTCCCATTCTAGGTAGCTAAATCAGATGTCCTTCATTCCATTTTGTGGGTGCTCTCTCCTATTTCCATATCTTTTTTAATAATCCTTGCAAAGTATATGTAGGCTTATCTATATCTGCCATTATGGCTTCTCCTGCTATTCCATCTGGTTCTGCAGCTTTCCTTTTTTTTTTTTTTAGTTAAGAAGATATGGCCATTTGGATCTCTATCTTACTTGGTGAGTTGCAGTCAAAATGTAGGGTCTCCTCTGCTGGTAGGATGTTTGGTGTTTCTTGCTGTGGAGGTCTGTTTGGTGTTTCTTTGAAATACTCCACCCATTGTTTCTATGTTTACTCTTTTGTGTGCCCTGAACAATGTGTTAAGTGGTGTGTTGCATGCAGTAGCGTTCCTCACATCCCGAGCATGTTGATGCAGGTAGACTGGGGTCCTTCAGGCTGTTGGACTATGCTTGGCTTCATCTGTGTGTCGCTCACTACTATGGAGATCACACCTTGTTAGCCAGGCTGCCAAGAAGAACAGCCCATTTCTAGGGAGAACTGCGAGAAAGTCAATTCGAGGTAGGGGGTCTTGGCCAGTATATTTTGTCTGACCCTGTCTAATATGTCTGATCAGTATGTTTTGCATGACCAGATGTTAGGCTTTGTCCCCTCTTAATGAGTAGAGATCTCTCATATTTTCTCTCTCTCCTGCCTTTTCTGACCTCTGTGCCAACTTGTCAATATATTTTCTTTGGTTTTCTTTATACATGTCTTGACCTCTTTGTCTGCAACAGTATAATTTTTCTGTGTTTATGCTTTGGTGATTTGGGTTTGGCAGTTGTTAAGTATAGCTTTCTTTTTTTTCCTATTTTATGCAATGTTTCTGTTGAGATACATTCCTTGTGTTGGGTTTACTTGAATCCTACATTTCTTCAGGTGTCTTATTCCACAAATCTTTAGCCTATTCTCATGTACTATTAATGTCATCTCCTTATATAGCTCTTGTAGTACTTGGTATCTGTCAAGTTTTATGCTATGTTCTGCCTTCCTTTCCTGGTCTAGGTAAAGCGTTACATTTAGTTCTACCTTGCAGACTGTACTGTATGCTTTCATAGTTTAACTTAACGTCTTCATACTGATTTAGAAGATCGCAGAGTCTGTATACAACCAGTTTCTTTTACATTTCCTTGATCTAAAAACTATGCACATCCAATCCATTCTTAAATGTATAAATTGACTCTGCTGCCACTATTTCCTGTGGCAATACATTCACTACTCTCTGAATATATTTCCTAATATCTTTGAGCTGTAGTTTATTTTTATTTATTTTCCTTTGAGGTATTATTATTTTTGCACCTTTTGTATTATTCATTCCTTTTGATCCATCTGCGTAAATGGTTAGAAGATTTTCTGTGTTTGATTTGATATATTTATTTGCTTCATTTCTTACCAAATATATTTATATATATGTATATATATATATATATATATATATACTAGCAGCTATTAAAAACGGATCACTTTATTTTATAAATATTATTATCATTAACGCAGGGAGTGACCTACTTACAAAAACCCCAAAAGTTTGCAAATGATGAAGGTCATGCTGACCCATTTTCTTGGCATTATAAAAGATCGAATCACGTTGAAATTTGTCACACGCGTTTGTCAAGTTCCAGCAAGTAAAAGGCCATTATTTGTTTTCATCGAAAGAATGTCTGTTACTGTTTTTGTCTTGCCTTGACTATCGCTACGAGAGTGATTGCAAGCTGTTATGCTCAGGAGTGGAATGGCGGCCAGAGATGATGTCAGACATTTTTATTGGGACCTGTCCACTATAGTAAGCCCAAACCAACTGTTTCAGGCAACAGGTACCACCAATGACCGCCTCAGGCCTTATCAACCTTATGCAACAACACAAGCTCAAGGTCGTTTAAATTCTTTTGATGCATGTGCGCAACCGCTTCCAGGCAGCAGCTCATTTACCTGACGCTGTGAGACTTGTCAGTGCAAACTTTCTGTGTCTGAGACTTCGCGCCGCTGGTTTGCATAACAGACCTCCCAACATTGAATTTATCCTTACTAGACGTCATTGGACCAAGAGATTGGCTTGGACTATACACAATTTTCGTCGTTCAAAGATAGAATGGCGATCAACGATGTTCTCTGATGAAAGCTGGCTTAATGTTTCCTTTGCTGATAGGAGAAATCTTGTTCGGCGTCGTCCCGGAGTAAGATATGCTGATGCTGATACCTGTGGGGTGGATTCTCTAATGACCACCGTACTCCCCTTCATGTTTTCCGAGCTAACGTTACCGCTGACGTCTACGTTTCAAATACTGTGACCCAATGTACTGCCTTCTAAAATCACCATGATCTGGAAATCTTTCAGCACAATAACGCAAGGCCTCACACAGCCAACGTTACCAGGAATTTCTTAGCCCAGCAACCTTTTCTTGTTCTGGATTGACCTGCAATCTCTCCTGACATGAACCCAATTGAACATGTGTGGGATCAACAATGTGAATGATCTGCAGAGGGCACTCATTGTAGAATGGAAGGTCATTCCCCAAACATTTTTTGAGACTGCAATAGTATGAGACGCCGATGCCAAGCCTGTATTGATACTAATGGGGGGTCACTCACAGTATTAATGATGGCTGTGACTGTTTGTTTTTGCCCCAAGGGTTGACAACTACTTGGGAGCAGCCTCTGAATTGTCTCATGTTTAAGAAAACCACAAATTTGGGTCAGTAAATGGATCAACAATGTAAAACCAGTAGTTTCAATTACTGTAAATGTAGTGCAACAAGTTGCGGTTCATAAAATAAAGATATGCGTTTTTAATGGCGCCCAGTATATGTTTAGGGGAGAGGAGACTAATGCCTGGACAGGCAAAATGTACTGATCAGACATGTTAGTCGGGGTTGCTGCAAAACATACCAGTTGGACAATATTAGCCATGGTCACGCATAATATACTGACCAAGACCCCCACCTCACTTCCAAGCAGTTCTCCCTGAAAACAGGCCACTTTCATGGCAGTCTTGCTAACAAGGTAGCGGGTCGATGTGATAGTAAGCAACACAGAGATGAAGTCAAGCATAGAACAACCACCTGGAAGACCCCGTTCCACCTTCATCAGCACACTCGAGATGTGAGGACATTTAATGCAGACAGACTATACCTCAGGTGATGGGTTCGCAGAGTGGCGTGTCTAGTTTATGCTGTTTATTATTTTGTATTATTTCTGATAAACAATATATTTATGCCGATTTTGTGCTACCAGTGCCAAACATGGCCTCTGTCAAGGGCGTGCGAGAGCAGACAATTTTGACTTGTGAAATGAAGTGTTTTGAGGAAAGTCGTCTGTGTTACCAGAAGAGACAGAATGCTGAATGACAACGTTCGAAGTATGGTTGGCACTACGTCATGTGCCGAATACATTTCCAGGCAGAAAATAAGTTGGTTTGGTCATCTCATGAGAATGCACCTTCATCATCTTCAACTGATGGCATATGCTGGTAGATCTGGCTACGGGGCAAGGGGGCGGCCGCGAGGTAGGGGCATAGATGACATTAGAGAAATTGTGCAACGACAAGGGCTCACATTGACCGACGCAGCGCACTTGGCACAGGATAGATGACTCAAGCTCCCCATGACGCAAGTGGAAAGAAAACTAACTAACTATTATTTCTGTGAGGAGTTTGTATTCACCTGTTTTCCATCTTGTTGGACATGAATCATGTTCTGCTAGTTCCCTCCCTGCATCGTTGTGGATTTATCAAAGGATTTGTATGTTGGGTGAGTGATGTCCTTGGCCAGTATTGCCCTTAGTGCAGGCCTCTTCTCCCCCCCCCCCCTGCTTCACTTGACGCTGCTGTTGTGGTTCCTGCTATTATCAAATGTGCCTGGTTCTGGATACTATCTATTTGTTCTGTGTTGCTGGTGGCTGTTGAGTTATAATACTGTACTTGCATATTTTGTCTTTCTACTTGTTTATCTCTGTGGTTTTTCCAATTCATGAATGTATTTTCTTCTCTCTTTTTTTTTTGGTCCTACTGCCCTTACCATGAGACAATGCAGGAAGACAGGATGCTTAGATTTCTTGTTATCACTATGTGGAAAGCTTGTGCCGTCGTTAAGTGTAGCTTCACTGACATAGAGATTGGCCCCTTGAACGTTGATCGGAGACCTGCATGTGATATGCTCTCGCTGCAGGCTGGTCATAACTCATAATGCATTCGGACTAAATGACCAAACCACTTGATTTGTTGGGAGTCCATGTAAACACCAACTTGGTTTGTCCCTACTGTCTGCCTCAGCATGGTGTGTGGATTCAGTTACGGATTGTCTTTCCATCTCACACAACACATCTCTGGATCTTAGTCTTATGTATTTCTAGCAAGGATCAAGATTGACATTAGTAACATATCATCATGAAGCATGTCCTTTATAGAACGTTGCTCCCATCACAGTCTGTCTGAAAGAAACTCTTTCCCTTGCCAAAACTCCAGCCTCTGCCAGGCATTCCTGGATATCTTAGTGCCATTGTCTTCTTGTTCTACCCCTGCCTCTTTTACCTGGCATCATACCATCCATCACTGTTCTCTTAAGACCTCTGTGTGTCTTTTGATGTGACGAAAGTATTTGCATTTTCTAGTCAAAATGGAATTGATAAACCAAATCTCCGTTATGCTCAATCCTTGCTGAATGTCTATGTGTGTCTTTTTCTCTGTCCAGGGTATTCTGGGGATCTTTCTGTAACATTTTGACTCGAAGGATTCTATTCTTTGTCTAGAAGTTTTGGTAATCGTCCATGATTCGCAGCCATAAGCTACCACAGGAAAAACACAGGCTCTCAAGACTGACTTTTGCCGTTTTGTTGGTGCTCTGTCATAATTTTATTCAGGCTGCTCAGCCTCTGCATTGCCATGGTTAGGCTTTATCTGATTTCTTTCGGGCAGTCGCCATTTTTGTCAATTCTGGAGCCCATATATTCAAAATGAGCTGATTTATTTCCTCACCACCCACTGTAAATTTATGTTGACGTGTTGTGTCGGTGGTCATTATCTTTGTTTTATTTATGTTTATGACATATTTTGATCTTTACTGTGTCCATTTGCGCTGAATTTAGCTGGGTCTAGCCCTTCTGCGCTTCTTTATAGTGTCGTCTGCGTATCGTAACTCTGGAATCTCGTACCCACCAATCATAAATGTATCAAACGTTCAATGTTCTCGTCTTGTCGAACATTTCTCATTATACATTCCGCATAAATGTTGTATAGATAAGGTCAGAGGAATGTAGGAATAAACAGTGCATTATTTGTCAGCCTCTTCTTAGTTAAAAGCAGCACTATAGAGTGTTACAATTTGATAGTGGTCACTGTTTATCTTCTGAATTCTATGTGCGATCTCTCTGCCTTCACGCCACCATTGTACATTATTACATAGGCCTATTACCGAAATATCTTAATTCAATGTTGAATTGGTGACTTTATTTGTGTGTATGGCTCTATCCGAAGACCATTCCTAGGTTTGCTAATATTTAGTTTAAATCTCTATTCTGCATCTTGATCCATTCGTTGTCCTTTCTTGTAAATTAAGGGCAGATTTCTTCCTGATCTCCAGATGTCCCTTGTTATAGTTTTTGAGGCCCGTGAGTTCTTTACCGAGTTCATTGACAATTGTTGGAGAGGTTACGGACCCATGATGAATGCCATTCTGTTCTTCAAGTGTATTTGATTGTTCATTATTTACTTATCTTGCAAATGTTCTCCATATAACTAAATGCTTGCTTTGCCATTAATGCCTTGTCTTTCAAAAATCGTATTTAGTGATCTTTCCTTCCAAGACTCGCCATATGTTCTTTTAACGCCCAGAACGATTTCTTTCAGTTTTGTTTTCGTGGGGTGGGGGTGGTATTATTTTTAGACATGCGCCAGGATGATGCCTTGTCTATAAATAACCATGTGTTAACGTCCGCAATCCGGAGTGTTCCTTAACTTTTCTTCATTATACTGAAGTTTTTACTTATTTATATCAAATAAAATTATATCGACCTATCTTCCCCTTAACCAGAAATGGAATATCCCGCTGCAGTCATCAGCTGTCAACTACGTGTGATTGGAACCCAGGGATGATTTAAGACGCAAGACATATATTATGTGTACCCTAGGTCGACTCGGCCAGTGATACAACACAGTATCATGGTGTCCCTGTGCAATGTCTTCAATTCCTTCCTACTATTTACACTAACAGTAACACTGCGGTTTAGTTAACTATGTCTGACCATAACACATAGTTTTGCTGTTATATTATTTTTAGAAACACAAACTTAACATTCCTGAGCAAGTAATGCTGAGCTTTAACTTTAACAGATAAGTAATAAAGAAGACGCTATTACCATTGGCACATATTTGATATTCAAATCATCTAATCTAGAGTTTGAGTCACTGACTGGTGTCCTCGTTAGAGAGGTCGCTGACTTATGGCGGTATCGTCATGTGAGGATTGTGACTCATATCTTTACATTGCAACCATCGTGCAAATGACAGATGTCGCAACCTCTATGCGGCCATGGCCTCTCACATCATGTACTCAGTGCATTGCACTCTTATATAATCACGATCATGCTGTCTGAGGCTGATGTGTCCCCAGGGTAGAAATACAATTAATATTATTCATATTCACGTCTGGTGTATAGTGAATATATGACGGATTTTAACATGTATTACACAATAACAAGTGTACATATATATTTTTAAATTAAAATCACTTTAAACAATATATTACTTTATTACATTGCTGACCTTGCTACATACTGCAAGTTTGAAACGTCACTGCTTTTTATTTCGAGTTTAATTCGAACTAAGAATGCGAGTCCAAGTTAGTAATTAAGTCACAAATGGATATTTTTTTAAAACCATATAAGATATGAACTGGAAAGTCTGGTATTATTGCACTCATCATTGTCCCTTATTGATCAAGATCATTTCAACCAACATTGATCAAGATCATTTCAACCAACATTGATAAAGATAATTTCAACCAACATTGATAAAGATAATTTCAACCAACATTGATAAAGATAATTTCAACCAACATTGATAAAGATCATTTCAACCAACATTGATAAAGATAATTTCAACCAACATTGATAAAGATAATTTCAACCAACATTGATAAAGATAATTTCAACCAACATTGATAAAGATAATTTCAACCAACATTGATAAAGATAATTTCAACCAACATTGATAAAGATAATTTCAACCAACATTAATAAAGATAATTTCAACCAACATTGATAAAGATAATTTCAACCAACATTGATACATTTGTCTCATCACTTCATAAGTGCACCAAAACCTGCAGTATAGAAGTCTTTGGTCTGCTGTCTCTGCCACGTTTGCACTTCACATTCAACCTCTGCCTCATTCATCAAACTTCTCCCACCAAGGTGGAATCATGCATTCTCCTGTAGATTAAACAATGTCATCTCCCTTGCCCACTACACACATACTTCTGTTGCAACCTGATAGGTTAAACAATGTCATCTTCCTTGCCAACTACACACATACTTCTGTTGCAACCTGATAGGTTAAACAATGTCATCTTCCTTGCCAACTACACACATACTTCTGTTGCAACCTGATAGGTTAAACAATGTCATCTTCCTTGCCAACTACACACATACTTCTGTTGCAACCTGATAGGTTAAACAATGTCATCTTCCTTGCCAACTACACACATACTTCTGTTGCAACCTGATAGGTTAAACAATGTCATCTTCCTTGCCAACTACACACATACTTCTGTTGCAATCTGATAGGTTAAACAATGTCATCTTCCTTGCCAACTACACACATACTTCTGTTGCAACCTGATAGGTTAAACAATGTCATCTTCCTTGCCAACTACACACATACTTCTGTTGCAACCTGATAGGTTAAACAATGTCATCTTCCTTGCCCACTACACACATACTTCTGTTGCAACCTGAACAGGGTGACCACGTTGGGCTTCGTCGCCATTTGTTAGCATCTTGAGAAAGTCATTCACCACTTTATGCACTAAACACCTTCTCATTGTAAAGAGGAAGCATTTCCTTATAAATTGCCTTTACAGAAAGTCCTTTTGTAAGCGCTTCACCCTCATAGCCCTCCGCCCCCCAAAAATTAAAATATTCGCAACAGCTCTGAGCTTGTGTGCAAGTCATAGCACCAGCTGCCTACAGCAATGGCAAAGCTGGTTATTTCTACCACCTTTAGCTATTACCAACTACATTTTTCAGCTATCTCACATCATTTTGTAACCTACTTAAGGACTTACCCTTGTACATTACGGCTTGAAAAATAACTGGAATCTATAATGTCGCCTTCGTCATGAGTTTTCATTTTCCATTCATTTTGTTCACAGCGAGTGCCCGAAAAGATGCTTTCCAATTTATTTAATGCCCACGGTCAACTTTGTGCCAGCCATCCATGGGAGGTTCTTATCGGCACAGTCACAGTTACCATCTCCCTCATGTCTATGAGTTTGTGGGCCACCAACAGTAAGGTCTGTGGCTGGAACTATATTTGCACAAATGAAGAGGTACAGTTGTAAAGAAGAATAACTGTATGAGAGAGTTCAGAAACAATAGTATTATGCATTCTTCTGAGTAGCTTAGGGGTAGAGCTTTCACTTCTCACAGGAAATATACAGCTCAGATTCACATTACCAGTTTACCCAGGGGTAAATGGCTACCTGGCTACTGTCAGGGAAGGAGCGGCAGAGAAAAGGGGGACTGGGCAACCCACTTCATAAAAAAGCTGAGGCCTAGTCTCTTAGCACTTCATCCCTGACAGAACTGTGTGCAATGTGACTGCCTTTACATTTGTTGGACTTATTAAAGCATGGTATTTTCCATGATTTGCTGAAAGACCTGTGTCACCAAGGACTTTGATGTTAAGTTGTCAAATATGGTGTCATAATATTTTAGTCTGTTCAAGAATTAGTCAACAACTGAAATCACAATATTTTAGTTTTTTCAAGAATTAGCCAACAACTGAATTCACAATATTTTAGTTTATTCAAGAATTAGCCAACAACTGAATTCACAATATTTTAGTTTGTTCAAGAATTGCTAACATACTATTACTGTTTCTTGTTTTTTATCTGTTTAGGAGATGAAAAGCTCAGACTTGATAATACTTTCCCTCACTCGTTGTCTTGCTGTCATGTACATATACCTTCAGTTTCGAAACCTACGAAAGCTCGGATCCAAGTACTTGTTAGGTATGTACCAGAAATAAATGTCACCTTCGTGTGTAAATATTACAAATACAAAGAGGAAAATATGGAATTACTGAAATCTACTGAAAGTACCGCTTTAGTTTTCTTTATAATCATTCTGATTCATCTAACTGAATTCATCTGGTTCCTCTTTGGTTTTCTTCATAATTGTCTGACTGAATTTATCTGGCTCCCCTTTGGGACATATTGATGTATTCTGATTTTGAACTGCATTCTTTTTTTTCAGTTTCACCCTTGAGACTACATATGTCTTCTCCTCCACTCAAAAGATTACACATGTCTTCTGCTCCACCCATGAAACTACATATGTCTTCTCCTCCACTCAAAAGATTACATATGTCTTCTCCTCCACTCAAAAGATTACATATGTCTTCTCCTCCACTCAAAAGATTACATATGTCTTCTCCTCCACCCATGAAACTACACATGTCTTGGTCTCCTGCGATGAGACTACAGCTGTTTTAATCTTCTCTTATTAGACTCCAGCTATCTTGGTCTCCTCTGTTTAGACTCCAGCTATCTTGACCTTAACCCATTAGACTCCAGCTGTCTTGGCCATCTTCACCTTAGACTCCTGCTGTCTTGACCATCCTCACCTTAGACTCCAGCTGTCTTGACCATCCTCACCTTAGACTCCAGCTGTCTTGGCCATCCTCACCTTAGACTCCAGCTGTCTTGGATCTCCTCCTCTTAAACTCCACCCATTAGACTCAAGCTGTCTTGTTCTTCTCTCCCCCCCCCCCCCCCCCACTATTCTTCACCAGGTGTGCTATTGAACATATTTGTTCCTTCACACCTGTGCATGTCAGCCCCCTATACCTCCCTGCCGAAAGACAACCCACCTGCTTCATTTGTTTCTGCAGGAAAAAAAAATAAAGTTTGGATACTTTTTTAACACACCGCATATATCAATTAGTCAAAACCTTTTAAGCTCCCTATGAAGCATAGGTCTTTAACAAATACATGCCAAGTCATCAAAACTTGACCTGACTATATCAGTTGAAGTTTGTGGCTTAAAGTTTGTTCAAGATGGGGTGGCCAGCTCCATGCTAGACAGTTCTTATAGGAGGTTGCAGTGTTACTATTCTTTGGGCCCAGGTATCACACAGGTACAATACATATTTAAAGTATAGTAAACAAACTTGAATTTAAGACTGAATGTATAGTATCTAAAATATGACATCATCTCAGTCTCAAAAGTCATGTGAAATAGAGTACATACCTGCTGAAGTTGGATGTGTCGGGCCAAAAGGTGCAAATTTTGCAGTCAAGCTGTAAACAACGACACAACGCATTCCGTTCTCTGGACTACATTCTGCTACTTGCAAAGCCCTTTTCAGGGCTTGGTAGCAAGATATTGAGAACAAACAAAGCCAAGCCGATACATTTAAATATGTGTGTGCCCACAGCCACACTAATACTGCAATTTTCAAAGTATTGGTAAAAAGGTAAAGATGGGTCCCATGGCAACAATTGCCGTCGGGGATGAAGATAACTCTTCATGGACTAAGCCGCATCTTATGTGAGATGGGGCGACCAGTTCCCTTCCTTGCTGTTTATACCTTTCCCAACTCATTCATCAGGTACCCATTTACAGCTGGGTCAACTGGAGGAGCAGTTATACCAGGAACGAATCACATTGTGATTTTTAATCCTGGTGCAGTGTAATTCCAGTCTTAGCAAGCCATCTCACTGTCGACTAGTCTACACGCTCCACAAAGTATTGCTATACACCATCCCCTTCTGTTTTTACAAATGGGATTGAACATTTATACATTATACACCATTTGTGAATTATATTTCTGTTGCAGGTTTAGCAGGAGTCTTCACTATTTTCTCCAGCTTCATCTTCAGCATTGCAGTAGCAAACATAATAGGATTTGACTTGAATGGGCTGAAGTAAGTGGAGTTGCAAACCCTAGTATCGTGTGTGAATTGGAACATCTTCATGAATGTGAATAGTGACATTTTCAGCAGTTCTTTTTTTTCATGTTTTGGCTTTCAGCATCAGGTTATGAAGAGATCTCTAGAACGAGTCACTTATTCTAAGTCGACCTGTACTTGTAGAGGTCCCAGCTCTGGCATGAGCTGGAGGAGGGTTTCCTGCTTAGAGGGCTAGGCTCGAGCAGCTTATTGCGTTGCTGTGTTGGGATAAGTGCCGTAAAGGGTGGTTAACCGATGTATGAGTCCATCTTAGACTCAAACACTAGAGCAAAGTAGACCTACAGCCTGTTAGGCACCATCTATGCTGCTCTTAACAAATCACCTAACCATGGCCAGTGTTATGCCATGTCACACAGTTAGTCTCCTCTTATGACATGTGGGGCGTATTTTTTACAGGCATTTCATTTTTGCTGTTATGATCTGTCATGTCACATTTGATGTTAGTGACCAGTTTTGACATTGGCAACATAGTATCGAGGCGAACATCGTGTTGCATGAAGCTCTTTTGGTAGCTATTGTCAGTCACATGCTTGCAATTAGTATTGGTGTTAATTGTCCAATGATCTGATTTGCCATTGCATCTTTGTTGGAATTCCACTGTGATTCTTCCATCTGCTGCTATCATGTTGCCTAAATATGTGAAATTCTTCACCTGTTTAATTTGCTGCTTTTCAAGAAAGATATTGGTTTCTCCTTCTTTTCTATACATTTTCATGGCCTCAGTTTTGTCTATGTTGATTTTAAGCTGTATTCTTTACATGTTGTATTTAGTTTGTTAATATGTTGTCTTAGTCTTTGTCAGCCTGTAGGTCTACAAGGGCAGTAGACCTTGTGCAGGTCCCAACTTATGCAAGTTGGAGGTAGCCTGTAGGTGCATTTCTCTACTTAGTGGGCTCGGCTTGAGCAGTGCTGCAATTTTGGTTTCGTACGGGTCCCAGCTCAATTTCCAGTTGGTTCTGTCTCGGGTATGAGTTGTCCAGTGGAAGGCTAGCTTGTTTGCTTCAGGATTGCGAGTGTTGTGCAACTTAAGTGAATCTTGCCATCTAGTTGGGGGGTCTTCTAGGAAGTTGTTTTTTTGGACACGTGGGTACCACAGAGTGGTTGCTGTGCTCCAGCATTTATCTTTCATTTTGACTACATGGCCAGGCCAGCAGTGCTTGAAGTTGTCATGTTGTAGGACATCCTTGACATGTAACAATGCCCGGATGTCACTGTTGTGTAGACCCATCTGGCATTATTGCTAAAGTGATAGATCAACGAGGCGGCGCCCAAGCAACACATGTATTGTCCTTAGCTGGTTCTCTGTGGCTTTTGTCAGAGACCAGGTTTCACTTCCTTAGTATAGAGCTGGTAGGAACGCTGAATCAAATAGGTCTGCTAATAGTCTGGTGTCTTTCGTGGCATCTGTTGTCATAGAGTTGAAGACAATCCTGGCACCTGGAAATTTCAGGTTATTTTCTATGTTGAGGAGATATTGAGGTAGATGTATTCACCGAAATTCTCTAGTGGTGTTTTGTTTAGGGGCTGGGCTCCACAAAGCAGTTTTGTATGGCTTTCGGTGTTCCTATATTTATAGTGAGGCCTCCTTTATTGCCCTCCAGTTCCAGCGATGCTAGCATCTGTGTCATTTTGGTTGGTGTCTCTGTGATAAGTGTAATATTGTCTGCAAATCTTAGGTGGTTGAGTAATCACCCATCTATGTTGATGCCATACTAACTTCAGTTGCAATGTCTCATCGTTGACCCCAGGCATGCAGAGAAAAGGTTGTGTGAGATGGGGGTCACCCTTTTCCACTTTTTTTCCATGAGGATAGTTATTGGTTATGTGAATGGATGAACGATGGTGGTGGTGCATCCATCACAGCAACGTTTGAACATGTCTGTGTAGCCAGCTTCAACTTCCTGCTCTTTCAGAGCTTTCCGCCCATATTCTGGTTCCTCCGAGTCAAACACCTTTTTGAGGGGACGGCGTGGTTAAGTGGCACGGCTCACAACCCAAAGGTGCTGGGTTCGATCCCCATCACAACACCGGCCGTTACCCCGGGGAAGCAACCCTTGGTTATGTGGTCCAGCATGCTATGGGTACATCTGAATCCAGCCTGCTTTATGAATTGGGCTACCTCAAGGTGTTGTGGATATTCGCCAAGAGGCATCTGATGAGTACTTTGTACAGTGCTGAGAGGAGGATAATAGGGCAGTAGTTAGCCAGATTCTATTTGTCTCCTTTCTTGTGTAGTAAGACAGTCTTCGACTCTCGCCAACCTGATGGGATTTCCTTATCTACTAGAAAACAGGGCAATCGGCGGATAAGAGCTGTATAGAGTGGGTGCCCAGATCCTTTTAACGTCTCTATCGGGATTGTGGACTTGCCAGAGAGCAATCTTTCAACAGCACTTCGGATCTCAGAGGTTAGAAAGGGTGGGAGTAAGGAGTGAAGCGTCTGTGATTTGTTTGGGGAAGTGTGGGGGAGGAAGCGATGACTTTAATAATTTTGTGTAGAAGTTGCAGATAACTATTTCAATCTGCAGATGTGAGATCATTCTCGATCTGTCTGCGATACTAGTATGACGTACGAAGAGTCAAAACGGCTTATCAAAGCCAGATACATGACCAAATGGGAAACCGAACATACTGGTTACACCAAAAACGATGCCTATTACTAGTTGAACAGAAGAGAGCAGGTCGTTGTCTTCAGACTTCGCACTGGCCACAATAGACTGAGGTACCACCTATTCAACAAATTGAAGATAGGTGGTACCGACAAATGCCCGGGCGGTACCGGTAAAATGACTGCTGCAGAACTGCCCTACATACGAGGATCAGAGAGAGCACATGTGGCCATCACCAGTGGAACTGCAAGACAAGCTCTATGGCAGCGTCGACAGCCTCAGGATGACCGCCGCTTTTTTCTAAAAAATAATGGTTACTGTCTGACTGCGTACGAAGAAGAAGAAAGAAGATCTGTCTGCAGCTTTAAGAGATGGGATTACTTTCTGTGCAAGGGGTTTGTTTGAGCGGCAGCAAGGAGCCTATGTCTGGAGAAATTGGCATAGTCTTCCTGTGTATTTTGCCAGCACAGTTTGCTGAGTGTATTGAACAACTTGATGTTATATCTAGAGGGGAATTGGCATAGTCTTCCTGTGTATTTTGCCAGCACAGTTTGCTGAGTGTATTGAACAACTTAATGTTATATCTAGAGGGGAATTGGCATAGTCTTCCTGTGTATTTTGCCAGCACAGTTTGCTGAGTGTATTGAACAACTTGATGTTATATCTAGAGGGGAATTGGCATAGTCTTCCTGTGTATTTTGCCAGCACAGTTTGCTGAGTGTATTGAACAACTTGATGTTATATCTAGAGGGGAATTGGCATAGTCTTCCTGTGTATTTTGCCAGCATAGTTTGCTGAGTGTATTGAACAACTTGATGTTATATCTAGAGGGGAATTGGTGCGATTGTATTTCTGAAGTTGCCATGGCAGCTCGATCATCTGGAAAAAGAAGTTTGTTTAAAAGTTCACCAATGTTGTTTCCTTCATTTGGGTTGACTGTTTTGTATATGTGGTCTACATATGATAAACAACAAAGGGATATCACACATCCTTGTTGTATTCCAGATTTTATATGATATTTCTTGGAGAGTCGGGTTATTGTTCTAACAGTACTGGCTATCGATGTAAAGACTTTTGCATTGGATGATTAGGTGATCGTTTACCCCATTGTGAGACAATATTTTCCATAGATGATGTCTATGTACCCAATCAAAAGCTTTTTCTTGATCTACAAATGGAGCATATAGTTCCTGGTCATTTTCAATTGTTTTCTCCTCCAATTGTCTGAGAGTAAAAACTGCATTCACACAGCTTATGTTTTTTCTAAAACCCATCTGTTGTTGAGTTGTGGTTCAATGATGTAGTGTAATCTTTTTTCTAGGATTTTACCAAATATTTTGCTAGTCTGGCTTAGGTGCGATATTCTTCTGTATTTTGTAGTCTCTTTTGCCGCCTTTATTTTTCCATATTAGGGATTATTATTGCATTTTTCCAATCTTCTGGCATTTCCTGTGTGGCCCCTACCTCATTGGTTGCTTTGATTAATTCTTCCTCTTCGTACACTGTCAGACATAAACTTGAATTTGTTCGAAGAAAGCAGCAGTCATCATGAGATTGTCGACAATCCCATAGAGCTTGTCTAGTGTAGGAAAGATCTTCTGCTTCCAGATGGGCTTTGGTGTTGATATGGCATTCTTAGGGTCTTCTCTCATCTTTGTTTTGGCAATTTCTACAAAGTTTCTCTGCTTTAATCTCCCTTTTCCAAATCCATTTAGTCTCTGGTGCATTGGATGGTCTGTCAGTCTTCTTAGTTTTTCTGCTTGCTGCTGGGTTCTGCTGTCTCTTCTATCGTTCATGGATTGCAGATTTGTAATCTTTTGATGCTCTATAATTGGCATTAACTTCTTCTTCTTCTTCATGCCTCCTGTTATAATTCTCATGGCTTGGTTTTGAAGTCTGTTTATTTTATCAAAGTTTGTCTTTGCTGTTGTTGCCCATGCCATACTCGAGAACTGGTCTCAATCTTCCAGTGCACAGTTTTTTAAGTATTCTCTCATCTGCTCCCCAGCTTGTGCCAGCAAGTTTCCTCATGATTGTCATTCTTTGTCTTCCTGCTTTGATTAATTCAACAGGGTTTTTTTTGTTTCAACAAATCTTGAACATTTATTGAGCGGTGCAGCTTGTACAGAATTAGTGATTTCTGAAAGTGTGATGTTTGATTCTAACTTCTTGTGTTCGTTAACTTTGGTATCTTGTGTGTCATTATCCCCAATTGTTGAGAAGTTCTTTAAATTATCACTGCCGTCTGTTCAAGACCAGTTGTGGGTTGTTTATTGCGATTCCATTGTCATCTTTTATGATTTCTGTTGGATTGTTACAATCATCTCTGCCTATCATATTTTTGATCTTCTTGTAGAAATTTCTTGTTTTGTTTTTATAATCCTAATTCACGTGTGTGAATAGTGACATTTTCAGTTCATGTGTGGATTGAGTGAAAATATGGAAAATACTGTAATGCTTGGTTTTTTCTTTTTTTTTTAAATTGTTTCATTTTATGATTAACTGTGTACACTAATATGCTGGTTAGTTATGTGTATTTGACAATTAATAAAAGTATTGTCAGAAGCTGCATCTCAACCATATACTCTTAACTCTTATGGAAACATTCTGTCCACAGCGAGGCTCTGCCATTTTTTCTGCTGCTCGTTGACCTTTCCAAAGCCAGTGCCCTGGCTCGATTCACGCTGACTGCAGCCAGTCAGGATGAACTACAGAAGAACATTGGTAGAGGAATGGCTATCATTGGTCCTGCTATTACCTTGGATGCTTTAGTGGAGACCCTAGCAATTGGAGTAGGCATACTTTCAGGTAATTAATTACTTTATGTGTCCATAAACCGTTTCAGTCTTTGGAAAATGAATTACTGTGTTGCCGCTCCTGTCCAAATAGAGTGCCAATATGACTTTTAGAATCTTATATTACTGCAATCTCTGTGACCTATTCTATCATTATTATTATTTTGGTACTTGAGATATCGAGAATGTACGAATAATTGTAAATTTGTTAACATTTCTAGTGTTGTCACAAGGCATGACCCAGTATTGAAGAGCAAAAAAGTAGGGATACTGTGCAATAACCCTAATGTTGTGAAAGGGGACTACTTTTTTTTTGTGCTGAGGAATAAGCAGTCAAAATAGTAACAACA
Organism: Ariolimax columbianus; assembly: GCA_036924085.1. Taxonomy (NCBI): domain Eukaryota; kingdom Metazoa; phylum Mollusca; class Gastropoda; order Stylommatophora; family Arionidae; genus Ariolimax; species Ariolimax columbianus. Next base: position 173,832,015 of record JAVGWX010000001.1, read on the forward strand.
ATGACAGAGACATAAGTGTATTGTAAGCACCAAACAACATTGAGAAAAGCAAAGTAATAGACACTCTGGAATTGAACCCCAGACTTCCTGAGAACTGCGCCTCTATTTGTTTGAAGAATAAATAATAGAAATTGTGGTACTAAAGTTTAGTAGTCAATTATTTTATATTTTCATTGTACGCACGGGCAATAATATTGGCACACAGTCTCGTACATTCCTGGTATCCTTGTAATGGATGGCAACATACTGGTTACACCAAAAACGATGCCTATTACCAGTTGAACCAAAGAGAGCGGGTCGTTGTCTTCAGACTTCGCACTGGCCACAACAGACTGAGGTACCACCTCTTCAACAAATTGAAGATAGGGTGTACCGACGAATGCCCGTGCGGTACTGGTAAAATGACCACTGAACATCTGCTGCAGAACTGCCCGACATACGAGGATCAGAGAGAGCAGATGTGGCCATTGCCAGTGGAACTGCAAGACAAGCTCTATGGTAGTGGCGAGAGTCTCAGGATGACCGCCGCTTTTTTCGAGAAAATAATGGTTACTGTCTGACTGTGTACGCAGAAGAAGAAGAAGAAGGATGGCAACTAAAACCATATTTTATCATCGAATATCATGTCTTAGTTTTTGATTGAATTTGTTAGATGTTTTCATTTGTTCTTTGTAAGGTCTTGCTGCCACAACATGAATTTCATTTTCTTTTTGTCCTGGTGTGGTCATTGAGCCATTACGTGCAAGACAGACATAAATTGTTGCTGCTTTATTTACATATTTACCTTGGAGTTTCTTCTTGCTTATCTGCTTTTAACTTCCAACCTTGTGACTTGCATACAAAACTTTACATACCAGCAGTTTAGAAACACTAGACTAGTTGTGATATGGTGACTAGGCTCATTAGACAATAACAAGACACAGAAAGTGTCACCAAATGGGTCATTTGAATTGTGACCTGAAATAATGGTAGATTTAACTCTTAAATTCCAAAATTGTGTTTCCTGTCTGGACAGAATTATTTTATTTCGTTTTAAACCACTAGATGTCAACAACTTCACACCCATGTAACTTATGTTTTTTAATAGAACCTATCATAATGTATCAAATTATAGTGAAATCATTGCACAACAAGAAAAAATTGTTAGTAGGACATAATATTGTAGGATTATATACGTATGAGGCAAAGAGTTGGTAAAGAAAACAACAAGAAATGAAAACTTGACTCCCAAAAATCGTGTTCCAGGCTAAGCTGTATGTGCATTCAGATGCCAGAAGTATTCCAAATGTTTATTTATATAATTTATATCCATATATGTCTTTGGTTGATGAGTTTCCCCTGCAGAATGTATCAATTAGTAATAGAACATCCCAGTGTTCACACACATTGAAAGGTAATGCTAAATGATGTTGTTTAACCTCTTGTTCTGAGTGGTTGCTTATCATCACTGCTATAGGCTACTGAGCTAGGCACATTGATAGGATTCAACAGAATCAGACAAATTCAAATCACTATCTGATTCTTCAGCATCAACCATTTATCAAACTTGCTGCTCAGTAAACAACCTTTTAGTCGGCATATCCCTCCCTACCTTCCATTATAAGCAAGAAAAGCAGTAAGTTTCACAACACTCATCATTGGTTTTTGTTTTCGTGAACAACTCTTCAGAAAACAGATCTAGCTGTACTTACTTAGTCGCTCCTCTTCTACCGTGGTTTGTAGAGTTTTGCCAGAGAGAACTCCATACTGTTCTATCCACCCTCTATCTCCTGGCCTCTCCAATCCAGCCCTTGGTCACTTAGGGACTGTTGTATGTTGTCTTCCCAATGTACTTTGGGGCGCCCTGTGAGCCTGCATCCTTAACTTTTTGCCTCCCATGACCGCCTTGGTATCCGATTTTCTTCCATTCTACAGACATGGCCAAACCACTGTAGTTGGGACTGCTCCACTAGTTTCTGCAGAGGTTGGACTTCGAGATTGCTACATATTGTCTGATTACGGATCTTGTCCCTTTTCGTCACCTGAACCACCTTTCTTAGGCATTTCATTTCTGAAAGTTGTAGTTGCCTTTCTTGGGCTGTGGTCATTGCCCATGACTCACATCCATATGTCACAACAGGCACATAGGTCGAGCGGTAGACATACATCTTTGTTTTATTGCTTATTTCTCTTTTGCAAAGGAATCCTCTGTTTATTGCATGGAATAGTCTACCAGATATTTTAAGGGGCTGACTTGCTCCAGTGGTTGTGTTCCCAGTGTTATCTGATATCTGGCGATCACCATGGTTTTTGTTTTGGAGTTGCTGATGCGCATTCCTCTCTTCTTCCCAGACCTGCATGTTGATCTGGAGAGGTGCCTTGAATTTCGTGATCAATGCCACGTCATCTGCAAATGCTATCTCCGATATGTAACTTGTCTCATCTTCCAGTACCCTACTTCATACTTTTTTGTCCGTTCCTTGCAGGCTTTGATGACTTCATCCATGAGGAGTATGAAAAGGTGCGGTGATAGAATGTCCCCCTATCTTACTCCACCAGTGGTCCTGAACTCTCCTGACTTTTGATTTGATGTTCGCACATAATTTATGCATGTTTTATGGAAACTCTGTGAGGCAGAGATCAGGGGTCCTGGGATGTTCTTCCTTTGTCAGACAGTCCCAGAGTTTCTTCTAAGGGACTTTATTGAATGCCTTCTCCAAATCCAAAAAGCAGAGATGCATCTCTTTATCATAATTTAAGAGCCTTTGCGCTCAGCTGTCTGAATGTAAAGATAAGGTCTTGAGTACCTATGTTTGCCCATAACCCACATTGAGTCTAGTCCATATTTGGCTCTGCTAAAACTCCTTAATCGGCATTCTAGAATCCTAGAGTAGATTTTCCCAGGGACACTGAGAAGGGAAATACCTCTTCTGTGATTTTCACATTGTTGATCATCACCCTTTTTAAATATTGGTATTATTATGGCAACCTCCCAATCTCTTGATATCTTCTTGGGGCGCCAAGCTACCTTAGTAACCTTCATGAATAGTATCTCTCCTGTCATTCCCATGTATTTAACCATTTCTGGTGTTATACCATCATATCCTGCTGTTTTACCAATATTAATTTTCTCCAATGCTACCTTTAGTTCTTCCATTGTGATATTATTGTTCCCCTCCATGGCTCCCTTCTCTGAGATTGGGACCTTTTCTTCCTGAGCTTGATTTTCGTCTTCTCCAATATCTGAGAAATATTCTTTCGATCTGTTCATTACCTCTTCTGTGGCGGTCAGCAGCGCACCTTGTTTATCTTTAACAAATTTCAGGGGGCATTCCTTTTCCTTCCTCATGTCCTTTAGGGTCCTGTAGAATAGTTTCTGGTTTTCTCCAGCATTATTTTCCAGTTTCTCTCCAAATTCCTCCAAGGATTTCTGTTTGGCCTTGAGCACAGTCTTCTTTGCTTCTGTTCTTAAATTTACATATTCTTTATATTTCTTTGTTTGTTCTTCTGTATTCCTAGCCTCTAGGTATTGCTTCCATGCCTTTTTCTTTTCTGGTATTCTTCTTCTTCATTCATCTTCAGACCTCAACTTCAATGACTCTAGCGAAGGCAGCAGTCGACTGAAGGTTCTGTACAGCTTCTCGTGGAAGGACACTGGCTGTTGCCAAATGCTACTTCTTTTGTCGGTATACAGTGGACAGGACTGCAAAATATGTTCTGTTTTCATAGGGGCTGTGCCGCAGGCACAAAGGTCTGTAGTGCCAATCTTGAACTTGTTGTACAGATGGTATCTAGTCTGTTGTGACCTGTGTGTAGCCGGAGAATTATCACTTGGTCTCGTCTGGAGAGTTGATGGTAGGAATCGTTTTCTATGTGGCCAGGCTGGTCTTTTTTCCATTTTGTACTGTACGTTGCCCTGATGAATGCTTTTGTATCATTGTATGTGATTTCTGTATCACTCTGCTGCAGCATTCCTCCCTCTCAGGCGAGTCTGTCTGCCTCCTCGTTGCCTGGAATGTTGCAGTGGACTGTGCTTTTGTTTGAAGCACTGGGACAGGCATTCGAGCGAGTCTGCCAGAGCACCGAGTTCATTTTTGTGCTGGTTCTTGAGCGCCATTAACACTGCGGGGGCATCTGTGAAAATGACCACTTGCTTTTCTGCCTGCTCCTTATGGTCTATAGCGGTTTCAGCTGCTTGTCTCAGGGCACTGGCTTTGGCACTGAAGTTGCTGCAGCGTCTCCCAGTGGCAAATGCCGCTGAGTATACTTTGCTTTTTAGTTTTATAGTGATTCCTCCTCCCCCGTTTCCAATGGCATCTTTGGCTGAGCCATCCGTATAGGCGTGTGTCCAGGCTGTTGGTGGAAATATTTGGTTGATGTAATTTGTCACTTTTCTCGTATTATTCTATTCACTTCTTCTGTTCACCATGGCGTACTCTTTCTCTTCCACTCTTCTCTGGTTTGACTGTATGCTCCTTCTGCAGTCACTTTGAGGATATCTTTGAAGTTTATCTTCAGATTCCTCTATCCTTTCTATTGATGTTGTTATGAGCCCTTGGTATCTTCTCTTAACACCTGGTTCTCTTAGTTTGTAAGCCTTCAATTTATTTTCTCCTTGTGTGTTATCTTTTTTGCTTGTTGATTGGTGTTGCATGGATGGATAGCTTTTTTTGATTTATCTCTTTATTTTAACTAGGTAGTGGTCGCTTCCTATCTCTGTTCCTCTGAATACTTAGCATCCTTCACATACTTGAAATCACTAGGTCTAGAAGTAATAAACAAAATAAAGGGAAATAATTCTAGTTGATTTTTGGCAATGCTAAAATACGAAGACCTGAGCAGAAACTAAATAAATACATTTTTGTTCAGAGATGATGTGATTGTTCCTCCGGCGGGATCCATTAAAAAAATTTACGATCCCATCGTCTCTCCGGAGCTAAAGAGTTGAAGAATTATTTGGTTAGAGCTCATCAATATAGAAGAAAAGCAGAAATTACTATTGCTTTCTATACAGAAATATTGTACTTTTTACCAATGGCAAGATGACAATATTTTATTAGCAAGACAGTGATACTTCTATTGTCTGTTTATATAGCGAACATTACTAACTGATGAAACCAAAAAGATACTGTCTGTGCTTTCTTCTTCTACGTTATTCCTCAAAAGGACGTTTGTGACGTGCCGTAGTTTACAGTCAGGTTGCGAGATCTGTCCTTTTCGACCTGGCACATCCAATTTTAGCACAGCATTTTTGGAACCGGGTTTGCCTTCTCTCTTCAATCCCTAATCTCTAAGCAAGGATGCATGGTTGCAGTCTATTTCCTGGGCCACCATTTTGGAGACAGAATAGGGTCTTCGTCAGTTAAGGATCACTGACCCTGATGCAAGCAGCCAGCTATGAGTTGCTGATGACTTTCAGTTCATTCACTGCTGCATCTTTGTGGGGCCCCCCCCCCCCCCCCCCCTTGTCAAGGGCTTGCATACATTGCTCCATCTTTGGCCCCCGTCTGTAGTTTCAAGGCTTGCATGTATTAGAGGAAGAGGAATACATTTACTAAATAGCTAGGAGACCATATTAACCATCACATCATGACAAGACCATGCCTGTAGGAGAAACGGTTGTGTCTCACAAAGAAGAGAGCACAGTCTTACTGAACAAATAGAACAAAATCAGACACATCTTCTAATACTCATTGTACATTGTTTTCATCTTGTCTCATTTTTTAGCACACATGTCTTAATTTCTACTGTTTTGAAAAAAAATCTTTCCACGCCATATGTCTACCTACATCAAATTCACATTAGCATTATGCAGATAATGGCAGTTGTTATATATGGAAAACATCTATCATACATAGCATATACAAACTGTGCAAGAAATGTTAGAAGAGAAATAAGAAAAGAGAAAACAAGGTTGATAATGGACGCTTGTAAAAATATAAAAGATCTACAGTAACAAGGCAAGGTATGGGATGCCTTTAAGGAGATAAGAACACTGACAAAGGAATTTTGTTTTGTTCGATGTGTCATCAATGATAAAGAGGAAAAATACAAACAGAAACCAAAGACATTCTGAAAAGATGGAGAGAGTACTGCAGAATCATGTATCAACAGAAAGTGCTCAGTTTCAATACTACCATTAGAAGATGGAGAGAGTACTGCAGAATCATGTATCAACAGAAAGTGCTCAGTACTACCATTAGAAGAGAGAGCCTGATCCAACACTGGAGGAAGTACCCTCAGTAATCAAAAGCCTGAAAAAGTCCCCAGAATGTGATGATTTCTCAGCAGAGCTAATACAGGCAGGAAGTAGGCCAACTTGCATTTATGACATGCTGTGTAAAAAGATCTGGCACATCACAGAATGGCCAGAAGCATGGAAGAGATCAATTTGTATTCCCCTTCCAAAGAAAGGCAATCTAAGCTGTGCACAAACTTCTGTACTATCAAACTAATCAGCCACGTTTGAGGATCTGATTGAGAAGGACAGAGAAAAGATTTGAATATGAAATTCATAAAGTCCAAGCATGTTTTAGAAAAGATAGAGAGACCAGGGACCACATATTCAATATGAGGACCATCTATGAAAAATGTAGAGAGTTTACATAGATCTGTACACGTGCTTCTTTGATTACACCAAGAAGGCCTTCGATACGGTAAAACATCAGAACCTGTGGAACATCATGAAAGAAAGGGGTTTCCTGTACATATTATTCATTTAATTGAATCATAATATCAAGAACAAGCTGCTGTCCATGTATCTAGTCAAACATCAGACTGGTTCACAGTACAAAAGGGAGTAATGACAGGGATTAATCCTCTCTCCATATCTATATAACATCTATGCGAAATGTATAATAAGAAACGTAATACAAGACAAGAATATATAAAGTTTTGATCCATTTACAACTGGCGGTTACGGGATCACAGAGTTGCGATACGCAGATGACACAGTAATACTGTCAAGAAGGGCTAGAGCAGCTCATTTCAGCTGTATATAGATTCAGTGCAGATCGAAACCTATTTATAAACAAAACAAAGACACTGACCACCAACAAAACACCATGTCAACAATTTACGGTAGGTGGTGAGAAAATAGATCAGGTCACACATTCTGAATATCTGGACTCCAGAATTGACAAAAAATGGGGACTGCTCAAAAGAAATCAAAAGAAGACTAGTCATGGCAATGCAGAGGCTAAACAACCTGGAGAAATTATGGCAGAACACCAGCAAAATGACAAAAATTAAAGTCTTGAGAGCCTGTGTCTGTCCCTTGGCAGCACATAGCTGTGAAGCCTGGACTGTTGTCCAAAACTTCTAAAAAGAGAACCGAGTCCTTCGAGTCAAAATGTTACAGAAACATCCTCAGAATACCCTGGACTGAGAGAAGGACAAATATAGACATTCGACAAGAGTTGAACATAGAAGAGAATCGGTTTATCAATTCCATCACATCCAAAAAAAATTGAAACACTTTGTTCACATCAAGAGACAGCAGTCTTGAGAGGACAGTGATAGAAGGTATGGTGCCAGGCAAAAGAGGCAGGGTTAGACAGAGAAGACGATGGTACCAAGATATCAAGGAATGCCTGGGCATGACTTTGGCAGAGGCTGGAGATTTGGCTAGGAAACAAATTTCTTTCAGACCGGTTATGATGGGAGCGACTTTGTACAAAGGACATGCTACATGATGATGACATAATTTGTTCATGAGAAATAAAGTTTGTCATTTCTTGTTTTAATATCTAGGTGTCAAGCAGCTGGAGACTATGTGTTGTTTTGGTTGCCTGTCTGTCATAGCCAACTACCTAGCCTTTATGACCTTCTATCCTGCCTGCCTGTCTCTCATACTGGAGGTAAGAACAATTACAATTTATGTAAATCATTCTGTGTGAATTTTGTTGCTATTAATTTTCAAAGGTTCTTTCTTCAAAAAGTCTGGTTTGATTGTCACTGGTAAAAGCAGTCACGCACCATGAATTGTGGTGACACTTTAAGGGCAGCAACAAATTCCTTCCTCTCTACTTTACCTGGTCTGAGTCCATCCTTCGTATGGCTTCCCTGCTATGGTATATTTTGGATTATATGGTTCTTTGCTAAGTTTTCTTAGATCAGCCTCTCTTCTCTTTCACCTTCCCTGTTTGGTCAATACCACAGCAGCTCTGGTGATAGTGTCAGGCTCTCTTCTTAAGGGATGGCTGATCTAGTTCAAGCATTAACCTGTTGTGATGGCGATCATGTTTTCTTGGTTATTCAGGGCAAGTAGTTCTTGTTTGGTCATAGTTTACGGCCAGTAAATTCTACGAATCTTTCTCATACAAGTTGGGCAGAAAGATCCTTACATTTTCTGTTGAACTCCAGCTATTCACACCAAACAGGTGCATAGAAAGTGTGTTTGTATATTCTTAGTTTGGTATTTGTACTGTAATGCTAAGATTTTCAAATGTTGTTTAAGCTCACTAAAGCTATTTGAGATTTGTTCATTCTGCTTGAATATCTATGCTTGTTCTGGCATAACTGCTTTTGGTGTATGTAAATGTGCTTGTTCTGGCATAACTGCTTTTGGCATATGTAAATGTCTTCAGTAAGTCCAGTGTTCATTTATTGGAGACGAATGTGACCTTTTTTTCTTTCTCTAGTCTTTCTCTCCATTTGGCTTCTTATGGAACCTGCACACTCCAACACTTTGTGGGATTTTTGCACAGATGGTTGATGTATCAATATTTATTAGTGTTATACAAACATTTCTTGGTCCTTACTGGAAATATATGAGTAAGATCCAGAGTTGTGGGAAGTGCAGCTATAAAGACCATCCATGACCGAATCAGCAATACCGCACTGAGGCAGTGCCTATATTGACGCCAAAAATAATCAAATCGTTTGGTGATTTAGTCAGAATACATTATAGCCAGCCTGCAGTGAGAGCATAATATATGCAGGTTCACATGGAAAGGACCGACCTTGACGTAGGTGAATCGAGGGTGTCACTGACACATTCCGGAAGTTACACCTAATGACACCACAAGCCTCCCACCTGGTGGTAATAAGAAATCTACGCATCCCATCTCTCTGCAACACCTCATGGCAAGGCAGTGGAACAAAATAAAAGAAGATATAATTTGAACTGGCAGGCAAGGAGCGATATATAGTGTAGCAACTGCAATAAGGTGTTTGCATGGTTTAGCCTACAGAATAATGCATGATGAATTGAATTTCTGGATACCCAAACAACTGACTTCAGTTCAGTTCAGTTCATCCCGCAACCCATCAGGTCGTTGGGGCACACATGAAGACATGAAAATCCCACGCCAGCTCTCTCTCTGTCTGTCGCCGCCTGACGTATCTCCCCGTGACGAAGACCTGACCACTCAGCGATGTTTTTCACCCATCTCTTCCTTGGACGTCCTTGCCCTCTCAGTCCCGGTGTGGATCCAAAGAGTATCGAGTTGGAAATTCCGTTGGACCTCGCGACGTGCCTGCACCAGTCCATCTTTCGTCTTTTGATAGTTGTGAACAGATCTTCAAAAGGACCAATAGCGTCTTCAACTCTCTGACGGATGTCTACGTTCGTGACACGATCCTTATATGTAACATTTAGGAGTTTTCTATAGCACCGCATTTCCATTGCACGTATTCTGCCCTGGATATCTGCTGTAATGGTCCAGGTCTCGCAGGCATACAGAAATATTGACAGCACCAAAGAGCGCAGTAGTCTGACTTTTATGCCGAGGGCGAGCCGCTTGTCTCGCCAAATAGGTTGCAGCCTAGTCAGCGCCGCTGTTGTTTGTGCTATTCTGGCAATTACCTCTGGCTTCGAACCCTCTTCGCTGATCAACGATCCAAGATATTTGAAACGTTTTACCACCTCAAGTACCTGCCCATTTGCCTCTATGACAGATTGAAACCCTGCAACGTTATTGGTCATGAGTTTTGTTTTATCAGCATTTATTTCCATACCAAAACTCAGGGCCGTTATATCCAATCTTCCAATCAATTCCTGGAGTTCTGTGCCTGCCATACATCAACTGACTGACAAACACAAAATGAACTGAATGGGACTGTCCTAGTAGCATCTCTGTTAGTATGCATATGAAGGAGAAGAGATGCTGAACAGGATTGTTGCTGTGGGCAAATCATAGGCACACCACTACCAGTCTGAATCAAAGCGTTCTTCAATGCAATTGTAACATCCTCGTTCTACCAAGAAATTCAAGGTGTTGCCATCAGAAGGAAAGGTTACGCCATCAGCAGGGGAGGTTATGCTTACAGTGTAAGGTAAAATGTATTGGGCACACACTTAAAACAGTCTGAAAAACCTAACAGTGGGAAAGATAAAGAAAGAAAGAAAAGCAAACCATCTCATATGGCATGAGAAGATAGCTTGGAAAGTAATGAATATCTGAAATGCTGAAAAGGTAGCTGGTTGTTGAACATGAAGATTACACTAACTGTGCCTATTAATGTTCTGATGATAAGTTTATTTCTGGTACTGTTTCTATCGATATTCTTACCATAAGAGTGGAAATCACAAAGTAAACCTTTGTATTTAATTATTATCAAAATATGTCATATTACAGTTGTGTTGTTGTTACTCCTTGTACATACTAGTGCGCTACATAGGATAAAGCATCAAAATGGGGTAATTGTTTCATGTGCTGTATCTCATTCAGAGTGGGAGGTGCCATATTACAACTGACTGGTTCACTTAATTATGCAAACTCAACTGGCTCTGATCTGATATATCTGTATGAATGTAATATTGTTGTGTGCTCTGTGTTTTTTCCTGCTAGTATAAATAGGATATTTAACTATGTGAATTGGAAAAATTGGCTTACAATGCAATTTGTGTTTGTGCGTGCGGTACATAGGGAAAGTGGTAATAACAAAATATGAGACAATCATTTCCCATCACAACAACCTGCTTGAGCATTTCAGCACTTTTAATATTTGTGGGGTGTTCAGGTCATCTGGTCATGTCATTCTCGATAGTTATTTTTCCTGTCTTTCTTAGCACTGTTTGCTCTTAACCTTTCCCATTGTCATAATTATTGACAAATGTTCCATTCCAAATATGTCTCATGTCTTTTGACTATCTTTTTTTTATTTTTGCTGTAAATTTTTTTATGTATTGTGCGACCTAATAGAAAAGGTCACTAAATCTTTCAGCTCCCCGCGAAGTGTAGGTCTTCAACAAATAACACCAAGTCCTCCAGTCCTCTTCCGTTTGTCCCAGCTTTGTCCATATCTTCCCTGCTTCTGTTATGTTTGTAAGCAACCTCCCAAGTGTTTCTCTATCTAAGCTTCAGGGGCACTCATAGTTCCTGAGCAACCTCCCAAGTGTTTCTCTGTCTAAGCTTCAGGGGCACTCATAGTTCCTGAGCAACCTCCCAAGTGTTTCTCTGTCTAAGCTTCAGGGGCACTCATAGTTCCTTAGCAACCTCCAAAGTGTTTCTCTATTCTCTATCTAAGCTTCAGGGGCACTCATAGTTCCTGAGCAACCTCCCAAGTGTTTCTCTGTCTAAGCTTCAGGGGCACTCATAGTTCCTGAGCAACTTGCAGAGTGTTTCTCTATCTAAGCTGTCAAATGCCGTTTATAGTCCATGAATCCAATATGAAGTAGTGAGTTCCATGTCCAACTATTATTGTCATTGTGGCTTTCTCATCTTCATATGTCTACTTTTGTTGAAAGTTCTTCTGAAAGTGTCTGTTCTTCTCTCAGTTGTTTGTGGACAAGATGACTGCACACCACTGCCGACCTATATACTCTTTTTTGACCTACGAATGCGAGTCACGTGCAATGACCAAAACACATACAAGTCCACATTGGAAATGAATTAAACATGATCCAAGTAATGATAATGGGCAGGTGCACAATCAAACAATGCACTTAGATAACGAAACTGATACTCTTTTCAGACTCTCTCTCTCTCTCTCTCTTGATATATATATACACACACACACACACATATATAAATCCATTCCCTATCTGGGTAGTTCCATTAAAGAACCTTAGGTGGAACATGCAATGCTAGAACAAAATCTGTGAATAGCATAACACTTTGACATCCTTTTTGACTTGCAGGTATCTCGTGAACGAAACCATGGCAGACCCTTACAGCAACTGCAGCAGTTAGCCAAGGTCCTACAGAAGGAGGAAGAGGGAAAGAAACAAAATCCATTGACTCAGCGTGTCAAAATTATTATGGTAACTTTCATGTCTTGTGTACCTACACGAAGAAGAAAATTTCCATGTAAAAGTCATGAATAAAGTGTTTGATTAGGAGTATGGCTAGCACTGCATGGGACCTACATGCCAGAAATGAGCACCAAACATGGATGGGTTTGCTGTCGTGGTGCCTGTGTCACTTTTGTTTGATTCCCATCCCTCCTCAGATGGGAAATATGAGTGCCTAATAAACAGGAATGTTATACAGGATGTCTACTTTGCTTTGCTATTTCACTCAGCACATGTGCTGTTATGCATCATGACAGTTCTGAAGATACAACAATGAATAAGCTGACAGCAGCCAGCGACTCACCGGCTGCATACTTCAGGGTCAGTGAACCATGGCTGACCAAGATCCTATTCCATCTCCCTATGAAGGTCCTGGAAACACTCTGCATTCATGTAGTCTGGTTAAGAGAATAGGCATCGCAGAGGGAAGGAAAACAAAGGTAAAAAATGGTGTGCTTCAACAGAATGTGTTTGGCAAAAAGGTGCATATATTGCAGACTCTCTCTCCTTTTTCTACTTCTTCTTCGCCATGCTTTTTCTTGTTACGTCTGCATGTGAAGTCCAGTTCTTCAGTAAAGGATGCAGTGGTTGAGAGTTCTTTAGAGCTTCCAAACAGCTTTGTGTGGATACTTGTCTCCGTAGGCCAGTGCTCAGTACACAATTGGCTAAGCATATAACAGTCTTGCAGGATATGTTTGGATGTCTGTTCTGCCTGCCGACACATACACATTGGCGATGGAGCCAACTTTAGCCGGTGTAAATGGATATTCAATCTATTTTGTCCCATTCTCAGTTTGAGCTCTATAAACTATAACACAGCATCATTTTCAGGAAAAGAAGCAACATGATAACCTAAAGTTGTCTTTCTTGGGCCAAGCATCTTGTACTTGCCTAGCTGTTGTAGGATTTCTGTTATTTCATATATCCATCTGTCACAGAGACTTCCTGGTAGTTGATAAGGTTGCATTCTAATTTAATGAGATCATCAGGCTATCTTATTTTTGCTGTATATGCAAGCACAAGCAGTGCTAGCATCATCTGTAATGTCATCATCTCTAATGTCATCATCTCTAATGTCATCATTTCCTATCCTGTCTCTCTTGATGACTTTTCTCAAACATATCATTTCACACATAGCAATTTTTTTCTCATATGCCTTGTATAAAGGACCAAGTTTGACCCTGGCGTTAAAGAGTTAGTATAAAAATACTGTTTATCAGTTCTTGTTTTGTTAAAAATTACAAGATGGAATATATTTGTAGGGAATCCAGAAAGGATTATAGAAGTAAATAGTGACATGAGTATTAACTTGTGCGAAATACTGTTTCTGTTACGTTTATTTTGAGTTTGAGGTATTGCATAAAGTGTTTCTGCTTATGTGTGCAAAATTGGACACCTAGAACCAAATATGTGACAGTGTACGTGAAATAGTGTTTTCATGGCTACTATTACATTATCAGAGTCAGTTACTGTTCACTTTTAACCATATCGCTGTCCTGAGTTTTAACCATATCACTGTCCTCAGTTTTAACCATATCGCTGTCCTCAGTTTTAACCATATCGCTGTCCTCAGTTTTAACCATATCGCTGTCCTCAGTTTATCGCATACTGCAGTTAATGTAGATGATGAAGCTGTAGGAGTTTCAGTGGAAAGATGGAGATATGTAGTAAGAATGAGGTACTGTGGAACAGGGAGAAAATGGAAGATATAGATAAGCACATATTCTCTCTTCTCAACAACCACCCATATACATCGATCAGTTGCTGCTGTTGTGGATGAAACGGTAGACACCTTATTGTATTAGGTTCTGCTTCTGTGCCGTGGGTCCCTGTCCTTCTATAACTCTAATAGCCAGGTACCCATTTGCAGTTGAAAGAACTGGAGAGTGTTGTGATTAGGAAAAGTACCCAGTAAGTTTTGTTATCAGATGCAATCTTTGTAACTTCTTTGCCTCATGGAATTAGGGCAGAAACAAAAAATATGAGATTTATTAGGTCATTTTAAAAGTGAAAATAGTACCTAGAATGGTATATAAAGTTAAAATTGTAGTTGGTTTATAAAGTGATCATTGAAGGATGGTGTATAAAGTGAAAATTGTAGGGTGGTTCATAAGGTGAAGGTTGTAGGGCAGTTTATAAAATGATGTTAGAGTGGTAAGCTAAAAGTGGTACTTTGATTAGTTTGAAAGACACAGTTGGTATTTAGTTTATGAGGGTAATATTGACAGGATATGGTCATGTTTTTCTAGTGGCTATTAAACTGGAAGTGATTGCAAACAAATATTTGTTGGTAAAGTAGATAACAGATTGTTACTTTTATCAAAACTCAAATTTATATTCTGCTGAAAATGCTGAGGAAATATGTATATAATGATGCAGCAAACACGCTGCATTCAAATACAAAAATCCATGATCAAGTCCAAAAGAACTACTTTGCAAGGAATGTACTATATGGAAAAGCTTATGTTACCTGGTTGGTCCCTGGGTCAAACAGAATAGGACCAATGATTTTGTCCCTTATGTGTTGGGAGTTGTGTGGGCTTGTGCATGGGGTAATAACTTTATCCTGCAAAAAACAATTTCTGTGAAATCAGACTGCAAATAGCTGAAATCATGAGGCCTTCCTAAAAGCTGGTTATGATAGGTCAAATACATTGTTGCACCTATCCTTCAACAAGTGGAGCAATGTGAAAGTTTCAATGTTTATATTGTTGTATGCAATAATGCTAAGCTTATCTACTTCTCTGGTTACCTTTGTTGACTTGTACTAATTGTGGCTCGACAGTGGCCTGGTACCTGATAATAAACTATCAACTTTGAATACCAAAACCTAACTTAATTAAAGGCTTGTCTATTTATGTTGTTTGTTATTGTTGTATTTGTTGTAAGTAGCTACCACATGTGAAATATGAGATTGTTGGTGTACATTTATTTGCATATAAGGAAGTGAATAATTTATGTGTGGGGGCAAGAGTAGAAAAAGATATGAGTTGAGAGAGGCTTGTTTACCCAAACCATATTTATTATTACATAGCCACAAGCTGTTGTTTGGAGATTTTACTACTGAGAATTAACCCACACAACTCTACATTTTTTGTTATGTTCTATTGTTGTTAGAAGTGGGAGGGTATTGTTGGAATATGTATATAGTTGTATGGTATAAAGCTGATTTCACACTTTTTTTATGCTTGTTCTTGTTTTTAGTCAGTTGGTCTGGCTCTTGTGCATGCCCACAGCCGGTTTGTTGCTTACACAGCCATCCCACCTGGCACAAGCCTGGCCAGTTCTGGCTTATTACAGCCATTGGGGGACCAGCGAATACAGCCTCAACGGCCTCTCTGGCAATTTTATGTTGACAGGTAGGGCGGAAAAGTGTTTTTTTTATTCATTTCTTTAGTGGACAGGAAGTTTGCCATTTTATTAGTAGTGGCTGTTTTAACCATTTGCAGTTCGACCTAATTTGGTAGATTTGTTTTTTGTAGTCCAAGGCAAGTTATACTTAACTTAACATCTTTAAACTGGTTTAGAAGACTGCAGAGTCTGTATACAAACAGTTTCATTTACATTTCTTTGCTCTAAGAGCAATGTGCATCCAATCTATTCTTAAATGCATTAATTGTCCCTGTCTCCACTATTTCCTGTGGCAATGCATTCACCACTCTCTGACTAAAAAAAATATTTCCTAATATCTAATCTGGACCTTTCTTTAGTTAATTTGTAGCTATGCCCTCTTGTTCCTTTGATTATTTTATAAACTTGTGTTGTCACCTCAAATTCTTCTCTTTTCTAGACGCTGTTGGCCGGTTTTTCTGAGTCTTTCCTCATAACTGGAATTCCACTATCAGCTTTGTCGCTCTTTTTTAAATCCTCCTTTCCAACATTGTTTAAACCTCCGCTACGATAAAGACTTCACACCTGTACACAGTACTCCAATCTAGGTCTAATTAATGCTTTATACAGTTTGACTATCACTTATCATGTGCAACTAAGAAATCAAATGAGACAATATAATAAGACATGAAAAGATCAATACTAGCTAAGGTGCTAGCCATAAAACCATTTTCTCATTAGAAATTATCTATTAAGAAAGGAAATGGTTTCTGGGAAAATAGCTGAAATGATGCATGATTTTTGAAGAAATTTGTCGCTGAAGTGATTAGACATGATTCATGACAGTGAATGTTCTGAAGAACTGTTTTTGTGATGCATTTGTGGTATTTTAGTCTTTAGATCTGTACATACATTTATTTGGTCCAACTTGAAATTAGATACAACAGATTATACATTTCTCACTCTCTCTCCCGCACTCTCTCTCTCTCTTTAGAAGGAATTTGGTTTTCAAGTCACTCTTACACATGCTCAACACACTCAATTGTTCCATCTTAGATGTATCACCGTTGTTCATGTTCACAGATTTCTCACATCCAACTTGGATTATGGACTTGCACTAGTGCTAGCTCTTATTCTGGCCGTCAAGTATGTCTTTTTTGATGGCCGGGTTGACCAGGAGGTACAGAAGCTACTAAAGGCGAGCCTTCAAGAGAACCACATCAAAGCAAATGTGGGGCAGAGCTGCATGCCACAACATATCTTTAACATGCCCTCACAGGAACTGAAACCTTGTATGTATTTGTCTCATCTGCATTTATTGTCTTTGTATTATGTGTTGTGCATATGTTTGAGCCAGAGGTCGCTATAGCTGAGAGGTAACTGCACTCACCTATCATGAAATGAACAAAAGTGTGAAACAGGGGGGTGTTTGAGTCAGGGATGGATATAACTGAGAGGTAAAGGCATTCGCCTTTTAAGAAATGAATTGGGAAACGGAGACACTAGTCCAGTCATGCACAACAAACTGACCAGGATGTCGCATCAGGGCCAGGCACAATACACTGACCAAGGCCACATTCTCTCTTCCATGTAACGTTCCCTGGATACATGCTGTTTTTAAGGCAGCCTGGCTGACAAGATGTGGATCGATGTGATCTCCATAGTAGTGAGTGCCACACAGATGAAGTCAAGCATAGCATAACCACCTGGGGGACCGCAGTCTACCGTCATCAGCACGCTCGTGATGTGAGGAAAGCTACTACAACCTGCCACTTAACGTCCTTTTCATGACGCACAAAAGAGTCAACTTACTCATTGGGGGCATTTAATTAAATAACAACTCAAGAAATGAACAAAAGTGCGAAAGAGGGTGGTGTTTGAGTCAGGGGTCGCTATAACTGACGGGTAAAGGCCCTCGCTTCTCAAGAAATGAACAACAGCACAAAACAGGGAGGTGTTTGAATCCCACAAATGTTTCCTAGTCTCAAGGGAGGTAAGGCCCTATCTCAGATGTATGATAATCTCGGAGGTTCCTTGTACACTCTGTGCACGTAAAAGAACCCTTGACTGTTGAGATGTATGATAATCTCGGAGGTTCCATATACACTCTGTGCACGTAAAAGAACCCTTGACTGTTGAGATGTATGATAATCTCAGAGGTTCCATGTACACTCTGTGCACGTAAAAGAGCCCTTGACTGTTGAGATGTATGATAATCTCGGAGGTTCCATGTACACTCTGTGCACGTAAAAGAACCCTTGACTGTTGAGATGTATGATAATCTCGGAGGTTCCATGTACACTCTGTGCACGTAAAAGAACCCTTGACTGTTGAGATGTATGATAATCTCAGAGGTTCCATGTACACTCTGTGCACGTAAAAGAACCCTTGACTGTTGAGATGTATGATAATCTCGGAGGTTCCATGTACACTCTGTGCATGTAAAAGAATCCTTGACTGTTGAGATGTATGATAATCTCGGAGGTTCCATGTACACTCTGTGCACGTAAAAGAACCCTTGACTGTTGAGATGTATGATAATCTCGGAGGTTCCATGTACACTCTGTGCACGTAAAAGAACCCTTGACTGGTGAAAATCTAGAAAAGCAGGCTGTTAGCCGCTGTTCAGGCAAAATTCAAAAGTTAATCAAATTCCTGCCCGATCATGACCTGCACGAAAAACCAAAATTAGACAGCTCTTCCATCATGCAAAGACACAACAGTCCAATCACTTGTATGTTTACACACCTGATTGCACAAATGTATTGATATATATAAAGACCTCCGCACACAATTCCTGGGTAAAAGAGAACTAATGTTAAGTGCAATGTTTTAGTTTTAGTTTGCTCACTTCTGAATATTTGGGCTTCTGCACACATTTATTTTTTAAATATAAAACTCCTGGGAGGAAGTACAGTAACATTTATAAATACAGGAAAAGTTATTGAGAAACTTTCAAATATAAGTATGGCAATAGTTGAAGCCAATTTATCTGCTCTGTAGCAATTTAAGAAAGTTTGCAAGCCAAAATATTGGTTCTACTGAGTGAACCAGTTCAAATGTGTTTTTTTGTATGTTGGTTTGTGGAAGACAATCTGTACATTTCTACTTTTAATGCTATCATATTCTCATAAAACCTGGGCCTTGTTCTATATTGTTTTGCTTGTATAATGCAATCATTATGGCTTTATTATGGTGAACTGTTACTCTGTACATTGTGTAATTCTGCCACCTGCCAAGCTTTATTTTGTAGATATTTTTTATTGTTGCCGTTTTCCTTTTTCCATCTGTCAAATATATTTTTTTCTCTCTAAGGCAATGGTGTAAAACCAGATATTGTCAAGCAAACTGAAATAGTCAAAGAGCTAAAGCCAACATTTATTCTGGGAGCTTCTGGGGATGTTGACGATAGCAGCTCCGAAGAGGAAAACAAGGAAGAGAGTGAGATATCATATAGCCATAAAGAGACACAGACGGAGCAAGAGCTTGCTGTCACTGATCAACAAAATGTTGACACCCAGGTTTCAAACTTCCACCTTCAGTATCCAGTTTCTGATTCACTACCTCCTAGGCTGCTGGACGAGTGTCTGGCCATCCTGAATTCTGATGTAAGTCTATCTTTCTTCTTTTACTTATACAAGTATCTTTCTTGTTTTACTTATACAAGTATCTTTCTTGTTTTACTTATACAAGTATCTTTCTTGTTTTACTTATACAAGTATCTTTCTTGTTTTACTTATACAAGTATCTTTCTTGTTTTACTTATACAAGTATCTTTCTTCTTTTACTTATACAAGTATCTTTCTTGTTTTACTTATACAAGTATCTTTCTTGTTTTACTTATACAAGTATCTTTCTTGTTTTACTTATACAAGTATCTTTCTTGTTTTACTTATACAAGTATCTTTCTTGTTTTACTTATACAATATTCTGGGGCTGAAGATGCAGTAAGTGGGATAATGGTAGTCATGGTTGGCTGCTTGTATCTGGGTCGACGGACCAGAGCTAACCACGCCCCTTTTAGAGGCAGGCTCCATCCATGCAACCTGGGTGAGAGAACAGGAATCGGACAGGAACCTGCTCTTAAAAATGTGTCGTGCTGGAACTAGATATGTCAGGCTGAAAGGCACAGATATTGCAGCCTCATTGCAAACTACTACACAACGTTATAAAATGTCATAAACTTTTACCGCGCCAGATTAAAAAATTATGTCTTCTTCCTGAAGCTGATTTATCATTCGTCACGTCACGTCATGACATGGTTGATCAGAAAAACATACTAATACTACTAACGATGTTTACCATAATGGCTATATCTGTCACTTCGACTATAAATGTAATTATTGTATCTATAGGAACAAACTAAATAGATATACCTCAGAAAAATCTGTTGCAGAAATTACTCCCTCATTCTCAATAATTGGTGAGGTGAATCTTCAAATCCAAGCGAAAAAGTGACGAAATCATTTCCAAAGATCTGAAACAAATTTTAAAATCATCATTGTTTTCATCTAACCATACATGACGGAAGTTGGAACTATGTAATCAAAAGAGCAGTATGTTCAGCCGTTTCTATGGCATTAACCCGGTTATATAAGCTTATATAAAGCGAATACTCTAGAGCTGGCGCAGAATTTTGACCACAATACGGAACGAATGAGTTGCAATTTCACTACACTAGTCTGGTAAGATGGCGACCAAGCAACAGCTGCTCTCATGGTCTGCGATATTCATGTGGTTTGTTCGTTCCACTTCATGTGTGGGGCGCGGTGTTGTGTGACGATTATTTTCTAACACGCCCTACGCTATTCACAGGAAGCCTATGTGTGTAAATTTCATCGGAATTCGGAGATACACGATCCGTTCTTCATGTGTAATAGAATGCGCTTTGTTGGATAGGACGACACTACGGATTGCGCACCGTCCTTGGTTGGTGTGCACGACCTGCTTGGAAATTGCGTGCCATGACCGGAAGGTGAAAGGTGTGCTCATGCTTGGCGCCGCGTTCCAGTGGTGCTGAGGTCGGCTAGCTCTTCCCTGGAAGAGTGAAAAGTGAAATTAGTAGCCTGCCGATTAAAGTGAGCTCACAAGCCAACCTCACCTCCTCGGGGTACACACTGGGCAACTAGAACTGTGAGGCTCTAGGCTAACGATGCATTGGCTCGCTTGGTTGGACGGGCTCATAGTACATACAGGACTATCTGTCTCAAGTTTCATGTATATTTCACAGACATGCGCTCTCTTGAGTAGTTCCAAATGACAACATTTATTTTTTTTAAAGTATTAACAGATCACTTGTTAACTAACATAAAAAGAAGATGGACACAATTTGTTGGTTACAGTTTTAGAACAGATAGAGGACAGGAGAAATAGAAGAAAAGGAAGAAATATCTGGTATGGTAGGACAAGATCTAAGAGAACAAGGAAGAAAGATCTAGGATGGTGTGACAAGATCTAGGAAAACAAGAAAGACAGATCTAAGATGGTGTGACAAGATCTAGGAAAACAAGAAAGAAAGATCTAGGATGGTGTGACAAGATCTAGGAAAACAAGAAAGACAGATCTAAGATGGTGTGACAAGATCTAGAAAAACACAGAACATCTGAAGTGCTGGACTGCTCAAAGGAAAATGGAATTTATTGCCATTGTCTCTAAGCATGAAGTGTGATGATGATGACACACGTTCCAGGTATGTAAACACGTAATTATTATTTCAGACTGGCCCTAATGCACTGACAGATGAAGAGGTCAAGATGTTGGTTAAGTGCAAGCACATTCCTGCCTATAAGCTTGAGAATATTCTTGGCAACTACACTAGAGGAGTGGCAGTCAGGTAAATAACTCTATACTCAATGACTTGCTAACAACCCAACCCAACATATGTTCTCTGTAACAGATCAGGCCAGCATTTTCTTGATATGTAAAGATTTATCCAAATCTGCAATGGTCAGTTTGAAGAATGAAATGTGGTTGCTGAGGTTTAACCTTTGCCATACCTCATAATACCATACCTCGATGTAGGGTCTGGGCACAATGTCCCCGCCTATATCATATGGATGCTGATGCAATTATGGTAGAGATACCCAAAGGGTATCAGGGCCTAGCACAACAATTGCAGAGATTTCTAGGTCAGCAAAACTGAATGAAAGTACAGTTTTTAGAATTTTACACAAAAGACTGAACATGAGAAAAGTGTGTGCCCGCTAGGTTATGAGTCTGCTGACATGTGAACAGAAACAAACAAGGGTTCATTGCTGTGGCCAGTTGCTCAAAATGTGTCGGTCGAAAAACATGTTGCCGACCATGGTGACAGTAGATGAGACTTGGGTTCACCATTATCCAAAATTCCCAGCATGCAATGGAAAACCCCGGCTCACCAACACGTGTCAAGCCAAGAGCACAGAAATCTGAAGAAAAGTGATGCTGACTGTTGTTTGGGACGTCAAAGATGTCATATTGAAAGATTACCTGCCTCATGGCAACACGGTTAACTAAGAAAAACATGACCAGAAAACGAGGGATAGAGCTCACTTAAATTCTGCCTTTTCTTCAAGACAACACGCCCTCCCATAAAGCAAGGCTTGTTCTGCAAACAGCCAACGATTTGAATATTGAAATTCTTTCATACCCACCATATTCTCAGGATTTAGCTCAATCAGTTTTTTTTATTTTCCAAAAACGTAAAATACAGCTGAAAGGAAATCATTTTGACAGTGACTAAGATGTCATACTGACGTGATAACTGGTTTAGTTAAAAAAAATTGGTTATTTTATCCTGAAGGTCTTTTCAAGGTCACGCAGAGATGGCAGAAATGTATAAATTCAGGTGGTGGCTACATTGAGAATGAATAAGCAATGTACCAAATTTCAACTTTCTTCTCCTACTCCTTCATGGTCAGGGTAAAGACTTATGACAAGCCCCTTGTATAAGTGCGAATGCAGCAAATACCAAGGCATTATGACCCTAGTCAGGAATGATACACAAGTCATCGTAACCAACAATCCTGTGGATGATATTGACCATCAAACAATAAAGTTATGGGGCTAAGATAACACAAAATACATACTACATAACTTTTACTGTCCTCCAACGTCCAAAACGGGCCTCCTTGAATTTGAGCCCTCATAAAAGAAAACAGTGTTGGTGGGAGATTTCAATACCCATATGTCAGATCTTGAATACCGCCAGTTTAATAATAGAGGCCTGGAGATTGAAGAGCTGTGTAATGGTACTAATCTTACACAGTACAACCAGCCAGCCTGATCTTACATTTGTATTGGCTGACTTGGTAGATAACACTACCACTAAAGTCT
The DNA here is from genome assembly GCA_036924085.1 of Ariolimax columbianus. NCBI lineage: Eukaryota > Metazoa > Mollusca > Gastropoda > Stylommatophora > Arionidae > Ariolimax > Ariolimax columbianus. The sequence goes on from JAVGWX010000001.1 coordinate 173,854,876, forward strand.
TGGGCGATGTTGGAAGCGATCATCGTCCTATCCAAACAATTATTGAAACACTGCAGAGGGATAGGATGGTTTGGAGAAAACCATCATGGAATTTCAGAAAAAGCTAACTGGGACGGTTATGGCCGGGAAACTGATGCTGGGTTTAGTTATGGCCGGGAAACTGATGCTGGGTTTAGCCAAATAAGTAAGAACGATGACATCAATACAACCTTCAAACATTAATATGCCACCATCTCAACAGCTGCAAGGAAATGCATCCCCCAGGGCACGTACAGGAAATATCAACCGTACTGGAACCCAGAGCTGGAGGCAGGCGTCAAAGAGAGGAGAGAGGCCAGGAAGAAGGTAGAAAAATCTCCAAATACCCTAAATAAAACAGAGTATAATAGACGGACAAAAAAGTAAGATATATCACTAAACAAAGCAAGCGGGAGACTTAGAGAAAAAATTGTAGCAAGCTGGATCTAAAAAGAGAAGGAAACAAGACATGGAGATTACTGAGTAACCTTGAAGGGAACAAGAGAAAGTAAAACCCAACGCCACTGGCCGGAGAATCTGGTGACGAAATAGTATCAAACACCAAGAAAGCTGAGATCTTTAACAAATTTTATGCTAGAGTAAATAAAGCGCAACCAAGAAAACTGCTAGATAAAATACTTTTAAAGGACTTCTTTCACATCCACTCCACCAATATAAATGCCTTTAAAAATCACTTCACTTCACAAGAACTGAGCATGACGATGAGAAACTGGCAAAAAATAAAGCACCAGGACCAGATAAAGTTAAAAATGAGATAAGTAAATTAAGGCCCATGGCGAAAAAGGTACTTTTACGCTTTATCAACAGAACATGGGACGAAGGACAGTTCCATCAAAATGGCTATCAGCAACTATCAAACTCAAGACTGAAGAAAGGGAAACAACCAGTAACACCTGGAAGCTATAGACCTGTGTCACTCCCCTCATGTTTAGGTAAAGTGGTTGAAAGAATGGTAAACAACCAGGAACACCTGGAAGCTATAGACTTGTGTCACTCACCTCATGTTTAGGTAAAGTGGTTGAAAGAATGGTAAACAACAGACTATATTGGTGGCTGGAAAGCAAAATCCTCCTTTATAGAAACCAGGCAGGGTTCAGGCATGGACACCACACAGATGATCCCCTCTTTAGGTTTGTGATGGATGGATTCCAAGATGGAAAAGCACACTAACAGTGTATATTGACCTACAGTATGCATATGACAGAGTCTGGAGGAAGGGCCTTTTGATGAAAATGGGAATAGAAGGAAAGATGATCAAATGGATACAGACCTTCCTGACCAACAGAACCATAGATACTAACTCTGCAGCGGCAACATCAAGTAAAAGAATGTTAGAAGAAGAACTGCCACAGGGCTCTCCTCTAAGCTGTACCCTTTTCCTCATCTATATAAATGACCTCACTAGACATCCTATATGTGTCAAAAGCATGACATGGTGATGATCTCGCCATTTGGACCACCGAGAAGTATCCTATTTTGGCAAAAGCCAAGATCAACATAGCGCTACTAATAATTTCAGTATACTGCGAACTGTGGAAACTAAAGATAAATACACAGAAAACCATATACACCATCTTTTCGTGCAGTCATAAAGAAGCAAAGAGATCCATGAACATCAAAATGAACGGGGAATTACTAGTAAAAAGGGATACCCCAGTTTATCTGGGAGTAACACTGCACAGACAGTTGAAATTTGGCAGCCACATCTGCAACATCAGAAGTAAAGCAACCAAGCGTTTGAACTTAATCAAAAGACTTGCTAGTACAAATTGGGGAACTGATAAACAAACTCTTCTGCAACTATACCTTGGTTATGTACGACCAGTGATGGACTACAGCATACCCATACAGACAACTGTGAGTACAAATACCATCTCATCTATTGACTGGGTGCAGAATCAAGCTCTCAGACTAATTTTGGGGGGGATGAGATCAACACAGCGGCGTGCAAGACAGAGGCCAACATAGAACCGCTAGATATCAGGAGAAAGGGGACACTGACTGAAGCCGTAGAGAAATACAAGAGACAAGAACATGGCCATCCAAATAGATACTTGGAAGCAAAAGAGAAGATCGAAGCAATTGTCCCCACTGAATGTAGCAGAAGAGGAAAGCCATCACCATCTGCCAGAGGAGAGAGAAATGGAAAATAGGTTTTTTTGGACCAACCCCTTGGGAAAATATTTGCCTGCCAGTCATAAAAACACACCTGACAGAAAAGGCAGCCACCAAGGAGACTACACCTAATATCCTAAAGACATGTGCCTTATAGACAGTCTCTAGCTACCCAAAATCGGCAGTCCTGGTCTATACGGATGGATCAACATTCAAATCTATCTCTTTTGCAGAGTATGGTATCCATATGAAATACCTGGATGGGTCCTTATACGAGTTTTGTGATTCATGCAGAGAAAACCGTTCAAACGATGAAGTGGAGACCGAGGCTATAAAAACAGCAGTTGAGATTTTGCACCAACAGTTTGACTTGGGCAAATTGTTGCCAATGGGTTTGGTAATTTTTAGTGACTCCAAGTTGATTCTGGAGGCGCTGAGGAACACCCCACACAAAGAAAAGGAGATATTCTTGGTGGGGAGGGCGATCAACAACATCATCACTGCCCACGGGATAAATGTCACCTTGCAATGGATCCCTGGACATAGTGGGCTACTAGGGAACGAGATGGCCGACAGATTGGCAAAAACAGGAGCCTCGAAACAATAATTGGATAGACCCTGCAGTAACCACACAGTAAAACGAATTATTAAGAATAATACTTGGGAAATCTGGATGAACAGGTGGGCGACAGGAACAACAGGTCACAGTGTATATTATGCGAAATGTCACAGATAAAAAGTAACGATAACATAAATAAACTACATAGAAGAGATCAAAGTCTCATCTTTCAGTTCCAAACAGGACATACCAGAGTCAATAGCCACTTGAACCGCATCAATCCTCAGCACCGTCCCTTGTGCAGACATTGCTCTCATCCTGATAAAACAGTTCGACATCTACTCATTGAGTGCAAGGCGCTTGCAGATATGAGGAAAAGATTCTTACAAGCACTGTCGACAATTACCAACACACTGTATAGAACAATGACACAACTGAAGAAGACCTGTATATATGTTGGCATTGAGCTGCCAAGAGCAGGCTTGCTCAGCAGCTATGGGAAAATAACAACAACCTCATAAAAATTGAACGCAACTTTATCGGCGTTGGCATCATTTTGAGCATGTCACATTTGACTGGGGTTGTTGACTTTAAGAGACTAACCTTTCTGTTTGTTGGTCAATAAATATGATCGTGTTGTGTGTAGCAGAAATGGATAACGTTTTGTTGTGTGTGTGTTAGTTTCTGAGATACAAGAAGATGAAAGTGAAAATTTATTAAAACAAAGCACAAATATTTAGACTGCAATTAGGGGACGTCGCTCCTCAATAAATCCATTGGCTTGGCTTGGCTTCGTTCATTCTCAATCTCCCGCTGCCAAACCCTGACATGGGCCTAAGTAGCAGAATGTAGTCCAGAGAACGGAATGCATTGTGTCGTAGTTTACAGCTTGACTGCGATATTTGCACCTTTCGGTCCAACACATCCGACTTCAACAAACCATTGTTTGACTACCGGGTTAGCATTCCCTCTTCGATCTTTTCCTTAGCCAGTCTGCTCTGTTGCAGCCTGTTATCCAGGATCACCGCTAGGAGGTGTAGACGGGTCTTGGCAGCCCTGGTTCGTTGGCCCTGCCGCCAGCTATGGGTTGCTGACCGCTGCTGCTCAGCGTCTTGATCCCATTGACATCACAACAAAGGTTCGATACTGTTTTTTTAAAATAATATCAGCACAACTCTTAATTTACACCAGAAACGTATTTAATTACATCTACATAAACAAATTAAACAGATCAACCCCACAAAAATCTTCTGCAACAACTTAACTTCACCATTCTCATTAATGGGTTGGCTCCAATTCTAAAAAAAGAAGAAGATAGAGCATTTAAACTCTATTTTTAATCTAACACAAAATACTTTAACTGGTTCAAAACCTGTGTAGATGGATGTGACATAACAAACTATCTATTTCTACGGTAGCCCGGTTTGGTTAAATCGGTGAATAACATTGTCAGTGGCAACTGGAACATTTTCAAGCAATTTCAGAGCGGAAGCAGAGGCACTAAAGGCTGCAGTAAAAGCAATGCTGACAGGCGAAAGCAATGAAAGCCAGATAGTCCTGTTTACAGATGTCCTGTCCGTGGTTACAGCACTAAAAAGCCAGAAAAATACAGAACTTAATGATTTAAGAACAGTACTCTGTCAACTATGCCAGCAGTCTGCACCAAAAAGAGTAGTGGTACAGTGGGTTCCATCCCACTGTAACATCCAAGGCAATGATGAGGCAGACAGACTGGCAAAAGAAGGTGCAAGACTACCACAACCAGATTCTAGTGTGACCTACGAAGAGTCAAAAAGGCTTATTAGGGACAGATACATGACCAAATGGGAAACAGAACATACTGGCTACACAAAAAATGATGCCTATTACCAGTTGAACAGAAGAGAGCAGGTCGTGGTCTTCAGACTCTGCACAGGCCACAACAGACTGAGGTACCATCTATTCAATACACTGAAGATAGGTGGGACTGACGAATGCACATGTGGTACAGGGAAAATGACCGCTGAACATCTGCTGCAAAATTGCCCGACATACGAGGACCAGAGAAAGCACATGTTGCCATCACCAGTGCCAACACTAGACAAGCTCCATGGCAGTGTCGACAGCTGCTTTCTTCGAACAAATTCAAGTTGACGTCTGACAGCGCACGAAGAAGAAGAAGAAAACGGTGTATGATCGACCGCTTTACCATGTTTTACTTTTCGCTGCATCGGTAGGCAAACAAAAAATGTTTGGTGGTGCAGTAAACGTTAAATAGGAAAGCTGCCAGCTTGGCCAACATGAAACTTCTTCAGACGACAGACTATTATTCTTCATGTTAACTTGACCTTACCTAATAGGTAGCATGTCTATTGCTGTTAGTTTCACAAAGCGTGTTGGCTTATTTCAGATTATTCCCATCTGTTGACTTACTATGATATTTAAGTGAGGTAGTTAAAAGACTGGGTTTTTGTTTGGGGCAAACAGTGTAATTAGATCATATATTTTGTGATCTGTTGACACGGTCGTGACATGTTTCTTTCTTGCATTGTAGACGACAAATGCTGGCAGAAGAATTACCATCTAAAGTGGCGCTCGACTCCTTGCCATTCATGAATTATGACTACAAATATGTAAGTGGGTCATAATTATGTTGTATGTAGAAGATATTTTGTCATGTGACCAGTTGTCTTCAGACTTTTATATCCCTCACGCAAATATTAGTAGGATATATATAACAGGTACAGAAACTCACAGATATATATAAACGTGTGTGTGCATGTATGTATGTATATGTATATTTTCCACCCACTCACGTTAAAGCATATACAGGCATACACATAGTCATGCACTGTTGCTGTTTTATTTTTGCTCAATGTTTATTTGTCTGGTATATATGTTTACAACTGGTATCATTTGACCTGTATAGTGTCTCTGAGTGTTAGCAGAACTCCAGGTTCACTGAACATACATATCATCAGTACCCATCTTAAACTGGTCAAAGAGTTGAAATACCTGGCAAGCATTTTTATGGAAGATGAAAATCAAATAGAGAAATTGAAACTAGATCGCAGATAGCCTCTGTTATCAGCTGTCACAGCTACGTGAACACCTGAACATCAGCTTGGCAACACAAACAACAACCTATCGATGGTTGGTTGATACCATTTCTGTGTCAAACGCAGTCCTTGTCCAAGTACAGAAGAGCAAAATGTGAAATGAAATTTCTAAGAGAAAATCAATGGTGTCACCAGAAGCGATCAAAATGAGCAATCAATTCGGAGAAAACTAGTCCTTTTGGTGAATACATATGAAGACAGAAAATAAGATGGTTTGGTCATCTCATTAAAATGCCGCTTGATCAATTACCACTGCGCTCTTACAAAACAAGATCTGACTACAAGGAAGGTTACGTGGCATTTTGACACAGGATAAATCCTAAACAACATGGACTTGCAACAAATGACACAACACACTTGGCCCAAGAAAGGTAACATTTAAACTCCCTCTCGACACTGAGTGAAACGCGTGGATGAAAGAGTATGTAAGCGACTATCTATTCAAATATTTTCACACTAATTTATTGGTGATAGTGTATGTTTTAACAAATTTGAGTGAATGTCTGGTGGTTAATTCAAAAACCTTCCATTCTGGGCGAAATTTGCTGTTTTGTGTCTTTCAGTCTGAACGAAAATGCAGGAATTCCGTGTGTCAAGTTTTATTCAATATAAAATTCATTTTTTATTGAACAAATTGGGCCGAAATTACTATCTTCACATTGTGAGACACATAATTGAACTATCTATCACATGAAGTATTTATAATGAAGATTTCAGTATTAAGCGTTAAATGACATTAATGCAAAGGTAGAAATTGGAGAGAAATATTGTTGTCATACTTGCACCATCGTGTGTTTCACCTATATATCCGTCAATTCTTTTATACCTATCTATTGTATTATGTGTCTCATTCAAAGTCTGAATCGGACCTGTGTTGAATATTTATGAGTAATCCGGATGCGTGATCAGCGGATTGATCAAATAGTAATTGATTTTTACGGTCTTGAAAGCCTAACTTTGGTTGTAATAAATGGGTAGACTTTCAAATCTCATATCACGATTCATAATTGACCTACTGGAAATAGTTGCAGTTTAGCATCAATTGCGAATGTCGGGATACAACCATTATTCTGAGACGTCAAAAAATAAATTTGGCAAACTAAATCACAAAAGACAAACGCATGTTTCTGAGGTTTATTTTGGTAAAGAAGGCTGCCATTTTTAGGTTTTCAGTGGCCAGTGCCGGGCGATTACAGCCTGTAAAGAGTTAAATAATGTTATGGAATACATTTTGTTTTTGTGTTGTAAATGTGATGAAGATACAAAAAGATGTTTTTTGTTAAATTAGGTTCAATGCACTATATATTTATATTCTCATATCCCATTTTGCTTAGGTTGATGGGGCTTGCTGTGAGAATGTGATTGGCTACGTCCCGATCCCTGTTGGTGTTGCTGGGCCACTGTTACTTGATGGTAATCGCTATCACGTACCCATGGCAACCACAGAAGGATGTTTAGTGGCCAGCACAAATAGGGGATGCCGAGCACTGGAAGTATGTTAACCTTTTTATTACTAGTATATTTTGGTGTGATACATGAGACCTGGTATTACTTTTATAACTAGTATATTTTGGTTTGATACATGAGAACTGGTATTACTTTTATTACTAGTATATTTTGGTTTGATACATGAGAACTGGTATTACTTTTATTACTAGTATATTTTGGTTTGATACATGAGACCTGGTATTACTTTTATTACTAGTATATTTTGGTGTAATCTATGAGAACTGGTATTACTTTTATTACTAGTATATTTTGGTGTAATCCATGAGAACTGGTATTACTTTTATTACTAGTATATTTTGGTGTAATCCATGAGAACTGGTATTACTTTTATTACTAGTATATTTTGGTGTAATCCATGAGAACTGGTATTACTTTTATTACTAGTATATTTTGGTGTAATCCATGAGAACTGGTATTACTTTTATTACTAGTATATTTTGGTGTAATCCATGAGAACTGGTATTACTTTTATTACTAGTATATTTTGGTGTAATCCATGAGAACTGGTATTACTTTTATTATTAGTATATTTTGGTGTAATCCATGAGAACTGGTATTACTTTTATTACTAGTATATTTTGGTGTGATACATGAGAACTGGTATTACTTTTATTACTAGTTTATTTTGGTGTGATACATGAGAACTGGCATTACTTTTCAATTTTGTTTAAATGTCTTAACCCACACATAAATAATTATATATAAAACATGATAATGATGGTGTGAAAACAATGTGGTTGGAAATGCAAGCCATTCCATTGCAGAATACGTGTTTGCTGTTTAAATACCTGGAACAGATAGTAAAAGTATATGTTACCTTTCATGCTGAACTTAGTTGTTTATTTCTCTTACAGCAAAGTGGTGGAGTGATAAGCACTGTTACAAATGATGGTATGACAAGAGGACCTGTGGTTCGATTCCCTACAGCAGCCAAGGCCAGGTGCTGTTGTTTTATTCCTCTTATTTCGAGCAATAAAAAATGTTGATTAATTTTGCTTGCAGTAGTTTGGGTTACTAAATGTTTGCACCAATTAACCCTTTACACCCTAACCTGCCCAGTGTATGTTGTTTGGAAACCGAAAACTCTACTACTATGTTCAATGTAACTGTTCTTTTCTGGGAAAGCATCTCCATCTCATAAGTAAACAAATAGTATATGAATCTGGGAAAGCATCTCCATCTCATAAGTAAACAAATAGTATATGAATCTGGGAAAGCATCTCCATCTCATATGTAAACAAATAGTATATACATAAGGCAAAGAAGTATCTCCCTGCTCTTATGAATATGTATTTCCTGTTTTAACCTTTAGCACGCCCTTGTCCGATCCCTTCTAACCAGCTCGGCCTGCAAAAACGGTGTGCGGAAAAAAAATTTGACAGCCATTTTTTACTGCTGACTACGCCCTCCATATATACACGATATTTTGCCGGTTAAAGTATCGTGTGTTTGATTACAAATGGCTTTTGAACAGTTTTAATTTTGTATACGCCGTTTGGAGCAAGCCGACTTTTTGCGAAAGGGGAAGTAGGTTGTTGAGAAAGATTTTTATCGCGTAGATCTGTTTATTTTGTTTGTTTAAATGAAAGAACTACGTTTGAATTGAAACTAACAGTTGTGGCGATATTGTAAACACAGTATCGATACGTTGTTGTGGTTTCCATGGTTTTCTATCGAAGCGACTAGGCCTAGTGGTCGAGTCCAAATTTTTCCCGAGATTTTCATAAATTTTCAACTTCATCTTTTTAAATCTCAAAAACTAACAAACATACAACAAAAACAATAACACCCACATGTTCGTTATGCTATTGTGTATCTACACGCCAGAAAATCATATTTATTGACAAACAAACATAAAAGTTACAAATTTTGAAAGACGACTACCACAGCGACTAATTAAGAAAATTAATTAGGTCAAATTTTTTTCAAAAATTATGTAGCGTGCCTAAGGTTAAGGCTTAGGGCGTAAAGGGTTAAAGAATCTGGTTGATTATCAGTTGGATATTCTTATACATTTGAGTCACTTTCAAGTTTCATCTGGCAGTTGTTGTTCTCTTCCATTAAAGCATAAATAATAAGCTTGAACATCTGCCTGTTTGTCAGGTGTGTGTTGCAGAGATTTGATTGGTTGGTCAAATCATATCATCAGTGGATTATGTGTAGTCAAAACAAAATGGCTGTCATCTCTAGACTTTATTGTCTATCATACATTATCTGCATGATTGCGTGACAGAATTAGTTTCAATCACACAGGACAACACTTCTAATTTTGACTGGAAAGATGTAAGAGAAAAGCGAGTTGGTGGAAAGAAATAAGATCTACAAATGGGGAAATGTATTCATTCACACAAAATGTTCAAATTTGACAGTAAATCAATATCTCAGTGGCCAGTGGAAAGTTATATAACAAGTGGATTGTATGTCCATTGTAGAATGTTGCTTCTTGTCAGGGTGTGCCGTTCGGTAGGTTGTCATTAATTTCCATACGCAGAAGAGCAACTGTACCGAGAAAACAATCCCGTGTCTGCCAAACTGGATAGGGTGGGATTCAAACCGTGTGCGTTGAAATTGTGAAGTAGATGTTTCATCTCTAGGCCATGCTGCTTCACAATAACTGGATTGTGAAGTAGATGTTTCATTTCTAGGCCATGCTGCCTCACAACGACTGGATTGTGAAGTAGATGTTTCATCTCTAGACCATGCTGCCTCACAACGACTCGATTGTGAAGTAGATGTTTCATCTCTAGGCCATGCAGCCTCACGACTGGATTGTGAAGTAGATGTTTCATCTCTAGACCATGCTGCCTCACAATAACTGGATTGCCAAGCATGTTTACAAAATCATCTCTCTTCATATTTTGTTGTTTACATAGATGAATCCTAATATCTAGCTCATGACGTTATTATTAATTTGTCCTTTTGCAGTAATGTAAAACAGTGGTTGGAAACAGCAGACAATTTTGATCTAGTCAAAGAATGTTTTGATGCCACCAGCAGGTAACATATGACAACATCTCTCTCTCTCTCTCTCTCTCGTTCTCTCTCTCACTCTCTCTCATACAAACACACACATAATTTGCTGCAGAAATCATCATTGTCACTCCAGATGGTGGAATATGCATTTTTAGTAGCAATAGTTTCAACTGCACAATCCAAAATGATCACATGTACAATAAAGTCTACAATACAAATCAAGAGGGGGGAAACACAGGTACAAATATAGCCTACAATACAATCAGGAGGGTTTTTGGGGTGGATAGGATAAACAAGAATAAAAGTTATCAATTATCTCAGTTTATCAAATAAGCTAGAATTGTTTTTGAATCTGATAACATTATATGAATCTCACACGTGAGTTTTCATGACATAAGAGTGTGGTGTTGACTGTTACCAGAGAGTTAGTTTTCATGACATAAGAGTGTGGTGTTGACTGTTACCAGAGAGTGAGTTCTCATGACATAGAGTGTGGTGTTGACTGTTACTATAGAGTGAGTTTTCATGATATATAGTGTGGTGTTGACTGTTACAAGAGAGTGAGTTTTCATGACATAGAGTGTGGTGTTGACTGTTACAAGAGAGTGAGTTTTCATGTCATAGAGTGTGGTGTTGATTATTACCAGAGAGTGAGTTTTCATGTCATAGAGTGTGGTGTTGACTGTTACCAGAGAGTGAGTTTTCATGTCATAGAGTGGTTTTGAGTGTTGCCAATGCTCAAAGATCATTCTTCTCAATGTCACTCTTTGTCGAGCCTAAAGGTCATTGTGTTCTGGTTCTTGTTGCTATTCAAAGCTACGTGTGCTGAGTTAACACTGAACATTTCTTTAGTAACAGTAGTATCTCAGACATCAAGGAATCAAGAATCAAGAGAGGGGTATTATGAATGGCACAGGCAGAGAAAACAATTGGATATGTCACCCCAGCTGAGACGATAGCCAAGGGGGAAGAATGGGTCAACACTGATGATAGAATGATTACCAGAGAGTCATCATAACCAAGCAAGGAGTGCAGAGAATGGCGCAGCAGGAGAGCAGATGTGAATCAGCTGATAAAGGAGAACACGCAGGAGAGTGATGCCGTCATATACACCGACGAATCAGTACTGCGCAATGGGACATCAGGCTGGGGCTTTTCGGCTGAGAGCAGTAGGGCATATATGTCAACAACCTCAAGTTTGTAATTGAGATAGAAGCAATGATCTCAGCGCTGAGATGGATATCTGAGACTTCTTTAACAGCGGCAGTCATCGTGACAAACGCACAAGCCGTACTTCAGAAGGTACAGAAGGGATGGCTTAGGTATGAGTGGATAGCAGCTGTTGAGGCTTAAAACCTTCAGGGTGTTGACATGTATCTACTGTCCTGTCATGCTGGGGTTCAGGGCAATGAAAGAGCTGACATCTTTGCTTCACAAGCTCCCATCATGGGCACATTGGTGATGGATAGAAGTGACATTTTGAAATCAATCAATGACCACCTGTTGGATGGACTCGGCAATAGATGAAGCAGCAATGCACAGTTTTAACATTAAACGAGGTTCGAGCGGAGTATGGTGCATGAGAGGATGGAGCAAGACAGTGTACAACCAGCGAGCTACAGGGACCATCAGCATCCATACCCTGCATCATTTGCTGAGAGAGACTGAGCACCTATGAGTAAGCTTGGAGTGCAGCAACATTGATTCTTAGAAACAGAAACAGATTTATGTAGTAACGAAATACAGTGGCTCTTCTTACATCCTGAGGCAGATTTGAGAAGCCGCCTAGCTGTAGTACAATCTAAAGCCTAGTTAGCTTCCCATTATGTTGATCCCCATATTGTTGGTCAGACTCGTGTGTCACGGTCTGTTTCCAGGAGCATGAACAAGGATATGGGGTAGAGTCTTGGTCATTATGTTTCACTTGAGGTAAGTAGGGTCGGTCTTGATCAGTGTTTCACCTGAGCCTGATGTGAGGTGGGGTTGGTCTTGATCAGTGTTTCACCTGAGCCTGATGTGAGGTAAGATCTTGGTCATTATGTTTCACCTGAGCCTGACGTAAGGTAGGGTCTTGATCAGTGTTTCACCTGAGCCTGATGTGACATAAGATCTTGGCCATTATGTTTCACCTGAGCCTGATGTGACATAAGATCTTGGCCATTATGTTTCACCTGAGCCTGACGTAAGGTAGGGTCTTGATCAGTGTTTCGTCTGAGCCCGATTAATTTTTGCTCCTAGAATCACCACTATAGATGGCCACTTTCAGCAAATCCTGCTCCAAAGCAGTTTATATGCTCCTGCAGTGCAAGTTTTTGTAGTAGTATGTTTTACATGATAAAATTGCTAGCCTCATCCACATCTCTATGCAATCACCTTTTATGACATACATGGATGGAACTGACCATATTCCTTCCTGTCCAGTGGAAGGCCCTGACCATATTCCTTTCCTGTCCAGTGGAAGGTCCTGACCATATTCCTTCCTGTCCAGTGGAAGGCCCTGACCATATTCCTTCCTGTCCAGTGGAAGGCCCTGACCATATTCCTTCCTGTCCAGTGGAAGGCCCTGAGATAGCACAAGGAAAGAGTTCATGACTTATCCACACTTGCCATGGATATTCAGCTCTGCTGCAGTCTCCTTCATATTATACATGAGTTCATGCAGCAGCTGGAGTGTTATATCTAAGTCCATGCAGCAGCCGGAGTGTTATGTACCAGTTATTTGTTTCCAGATTTGCTCGCCTGAAGAAGCTTCATGTTGGCCAAGCTGGCAGAAGTCTGTACATCAGGTTTGTTTCTACCACTGGTGATGCCATGGGAATGAACATGCTGTCTAAGGTTAGTTTATCATTTCAGATAATAGCAGCCCAGCATTTCTGATATCACCTCTCTCATTTAGATATTGATTGTCATTGGTAGTATTGATCTGTGGTTACTTGGAATATAGGAATGATAGAGCACTCACTTTGCACTGAAAATGTTCAGGGTTAATCTCACATCAGCATGCTCCAGTTGGTTCAGCTGTAAATGGGTACCTGGGTTATTGTTAGGAAAGGAAAGGCAACAAGGAAAGGAATTGGCCACCTCATCCTCATAAGCAGGCTGTAGCCTAGGGCACGAGGAAGACTATATGGCATATAGATAGATTATATAGCAGAAATCCTACAACATGGAAGTGCAACAACTAAGGATTTCATTTACCTGGGTAGCAAACAAAACCTCAATGTTTGTAGCCACCCAGACATCACTCAAAGAGTCGCCTGGCTGCCGTCTCAATGTATGTAGCCACCCATACATCACTCAAGAGTCACCTGGTTGCCGCCTCAATGTATGTAGCCACATCACTCAAGAGTCGCCTGGCTGCCGCCTCAATGTATGTAGCCACCCAGACATCAGTCGAAGAGTTGCCTGACGACTGCACCAATGTATGTAGTCACCCAGACATCACTCTAAGATTGCCGTCTCAATGTATGTAGCCACCCAAACATCAGTCAAAGAGTTGCCTGGCTGTCATCTCAATGTATGTAGCCACCCAAACATCAGTCGAAGTGTTGCCTGGCTGCCATCTCAATGTATATAGCCACCCAGACATCACTCTAAGATTGCCGTCTCAATGTATGTAGCCACCCAAACATCAGTCAAAGAGTTGCCTGGCTGTCATCTCAATGTATGTAGCCACCCAAACATCAGTCGAAGTGTTGCCTGGCTGCCATCTCAATGTATATAGCCACCCAGACATCACTCTAAGATTGCCGTCTCAATGTATGTAGCCACCCAAACATCAGTCAAAGAGTTGCCTGGCTGTCATCTCAATGTATGTAGCCACCCAAACATCAGTCGAAGTGTTGCCTGGCTGCCATCTCAATGTATGTAGCCACGCAGACATCACTCTTAAGATTGCCGTCTCAGTGTATGTAGCCACCCAGACATCAGTCGAAGTGTTGCCTGGCTGCCATCTCAATGTATGTAGCCACGCAGACATCACTCTTAAGATTGCCGTCTCAGTGTATGTAGCCACCCAGACATCAGTCGAAGTGTTGCCTGGCTGCCATCTCAATGTATGTAGCCACGCAGACATCACTCTTAAGATTGCCGTCTCAGTGTATGTAGTCACAGAGACATCAGTTGAAGAGTTGCCTCAATGACCACCCCATACGAAGTCTGGGCCCAAGTTCTGGATTCACATAACCTGCTGTGTGGTTTAGAAATTTGACCTTGTCTGCACATTGAGCAGAACAGCTGAAACCATCTTGTGCTCAGTCATTCTTGCTATCTACTGAAATGACCCAATCACAAATGACAAAGTTGCTTAACGACAGACCTCGAAAGCACCGTCACCATATTAAACCATCACATCTGTCCCTATTTGGACATGTGATTCGCTTCACTGAGTACGTCTCTGCCTGGCAGTCCTCAAAGCAGGCCAGGGACATCAAGCATGGTAAATGACCCTCTCCGATCATGGTCTTGTCCCCACATTCGATCTCACAGCACCTGGCTGGGTCAATTCCGAAAGACATTATCCTCATTGCATGCAGCCTGGGACGACCATTCATCATGATCACAGATGTTCGATGTGACATGCCCTTGTCACCTAAGTGGGCAACCGACCTACCTAGTAAAATGGTCACTAACACATCATCCCTGACAGCAGTGTCTGTGGTGGGGCTACCTAGACAGTAAGATTGAATATTGATGATGAACTGAAAACAAGGTGAAAGACAGTTTTGAATGTTAAATAATATGTTATTCATTTAATATTGTTAGTTGATTTCTTTTGTCCTGTTTTATTTTGTTGAGTGCATGACATAGACATTTAAGTCAAACCATAGGGGGACGGCGTGGCCTAGTGGTTAAGTGGCACGGCTCACAACCAGAAGGTGCTGGGTTCGATCCCCATCACAGCACCGGCCGTTACCCCGGGGAAGCAAACCCTTAGAAAATGCAGGAGGAAGCAGACCCTTACATAAAATGCATGCTGAAGTCGGATGCACTGGGC
This sequence comes from Ariolimax columbianus, assembly GCA_036924085.1. Lineage (NCBI taxonomy): Eukaryota > Metazoa > Mollusca > Gastropoda > Stylommatophora > Arionidae > Ariolimax > Ariolimax columbianus. The sequence goes on from JAVGWX010000001.1 coordinate 173,870,165, forward strand.
CGACAGGCGCAAAATAAAAATCACAGTGTAACGCACACACGCCTTGGGGAATAGATAAATAAGGCGAACGCAAAAAAAAAAAAGAAAAAAAACTCAAACCATTATTCATCTGTTACTGTATTTATGGAAAATGACTTCTTCAATTTAGTTTTAAGTCTGCGCCTAACTCTGAGGAAAACAATAGACAGCAGCACTACTAGTGGATTCTTCATAATGACTGAAAGAAGAGACAGCATCATTGTTGATGTTGTTGTTGTCCTATAGCTGCTGACCAAGCAGGTCTTCTTCAGTTCCACTGTTGTCTACAGTGGATTGGCAATTGTCGGTGGTGTTTGTAAGAATCTTTCCACATTTCCACAAGCGCTTTGCACTCAATAAGTAAATATCTATGTTTATTTATGCTGACAGCATCATTAATAGTGGCTTACCTTCTCTTCTTGTGGTTTCTGATGCTCTTTACTTACTTACTTTACTGAGTCGCTCCTCTTCTACCGTGAGGTGTAGAGGTTTGCCAAAGAGAACGCCACACTGCTCTATCCGCCGTCTTTTTCCTGGCCTCTTTCCAATCCATCCCTCTATCACTTAAGGACTGTCGTATGTTGTCTTCCCAACGTACTTTGAGACGTCCTCGGGGTCTGCGTCCTTGACTTTTGATCTTCCATGACCGCTTTGGTATCCGATCTTCTTCCATTCTACAGGCATGGCCAAACCACTGTAGTTGGGACTGCTCCACTCGTGTCTGCAGGGGTTGAACTTCAAGACTTATGTATTGTCTGGTTACGGATCTTGTCCCTTTTCGTCATTCCGAAAGACAGTATCCTCACTGCATGCAGCCTGGGACTTTGTCACTCATCATGATCATGGGCATATATGTACCACCTTAGACCATCTGTATGCTAGTGAATCTGTTATATGGTTGATGTACATGTCTGCTTATGTCACCAGGGCTCAGACAAGGCACTGAACATGCTGATTGACATCTTCCCTGACATGGAAATCATCAGCCTTAGTGGGAACTACTGCACTGACAAGAAACCAGCAGCCATTAATTGGTATGTCTGCAGCATCAAGTGTCACCTGTGTTAGGTTCTGCCAAGTTTGTTAAAGCTGTCCTTACATCAGTTGTTGTTAGAGCTCTTTCTTCTCATGACAAAGGTATCAGGTTTGCTCCCTGGTAACAGCATGTTCCAGTCTACCCAGCTGTAATTGGGAACCTGACTTACAGTTAGGGAAGCAATGACAGAAAGCTGAGACCTTGTAAAATGTAGTTTCTAACACTTCATCCCAGATGGCATTGTCTACTATGGAAGAACCTTTTGGTGTTAATCATTTGATCACAGCTCACTTTTGTGATCTATTTTGAGCATCTTCTGCGGACTGATATTTTCTGATTATTTGAATAACATCTAGCTTAACCCTTTGCAGTCTGGCCTCATTTTGTCAGCTTAACCCTTTTACAGTCCATCTTCATTTTGCCAGCTTAGCCTTTTACAGTCCGACTTCATTTTGCCAGCTTAACCCTTTATTCTGACTTCATTTTGCCAGCTTAACCCTTTACAGTCTGGCCTCATTTTGCCAATTTGCACCTTGCAGTTCACTGCTGATACTATGCGCATCAAATTGTTCGGTTTTTTTTTCTTAAAAATAAAATTAATATGAAACAAATTGAGCTAGAATTATGATCTAAAGATCTTAAAATGCATTAAACTATTTATGCCATAAAGTATTCATAATAAATATACAAGGGCAGGTCACAAATGGCTATTTTATAAAAGCAATTAAATGAGATATGAATTTGAGAAACATTTATTGTTGTACTCACATTGTCCCTTATTTCTCAACATAATTTCAACCAACATTGATAGACTTATACCAACACTTTATCTATGCACCAAAAACTACAACATAGAAGTGTTTGGTCTGCTGTCTCAGCCACATTCACTTCACTTCACTTTCAACCTCTTTGTCATTTATGAAACATCTCTCGCCAAGGTGGAATCATGTACTAAGCTGTAGGCTAAACCATTCCACCACCCAATTGGGGTTGCTACACTGTCTATTGCTACTCACCTGTCTGTCTGAATCATCTCCCCTATCCACCGTCCAGATGCTTCTTCTATTGCAATGTGAACAGGACTAGCATTTTTTGAGAAAATTGATCGACCCAGTTATGCAGCAAACACTTCTCACCGTAAATAGGATTCATTTCCTTATGGATATCCTTTACAGAAAGTATTTTTGCCCAAGAAAAATGCACAACAGCACACTGATCTTGTACACTCTGTGAGCATGAACGCCATCTTGTATCTCAACTGCACATGTGCAGCTACCCACAGTAATCACAAAGCTGGATCTTGATGCCACCTAATGACATCTTTAGAAACTATCAAATACATTCACATAGTTAGTTTTTTTTATTTATACTCACATTCGTGTAGAAATTGTTTCCTTTCCTCTAATATTTTGCTGTTGTCTGAACCAAGCTTCTATTGAATATCGATGTGTAATTCAGATGCAAGATCATTGGCCTGATCAAATAATAATGTTATTTTTCTTGCGCAGAATGCCATAACTTTAGAAATACACAGAAAATGGAAGGAACTTGTCAAGAGAGCTGTGCATGCGCCAAATCGCCAGCCATGTTTTAGGTTATTTGAAAACCTGAAATGTTATAACTACATGACAGAATGCAACACATGTGCTAGGTGTCAAGTTCAGTCGAATTGTAAGAGAGCTGTGCATGCGCCAAATCGCCAGCCATGTTTTAGGTTATTTGAAAACCTGAAATGTTATAACTACATGACAGAATGCAACACATGTGCTAGGTGTCAAGTTCAGTCGAATTGTAAGAGAGCTGTGCATGCGCCAAATCGCCAGCCATGTTTTAGGTTATTTGAAAACCTGAAATGTTATAACTACGTGACAGAATGCAACACATGTGCTAGGTGTCAAGTTCAGTCGAATTGTAAGAGAGCTGTGCATGCGCCAAATCGCCAGCCATGTTTTAGGTTATTTGAAAACCTGAAATGTTATAACTACGTGACAGAATGCAACACATGTGCTAGGTGTCAAGTTCAGTCGAATTGTATGGAAACTCATGTTTTGCTTCCGGGCGCATGAGACTGTAAAGAGTTAAATATTCAGTAATTTTTAATAATTAATAATAATATCAACATTGCCAGACACTGTTACATAATTGCTGTTTAACTGACATACTTTTGGTAAAGTTCTTCTGACAATGTAGCGAGTTTAATAATAAATATTTGTTTTCCAATTGCCAGGATTGAGGGCAGAGGCAAATCTGTTGTATGCGAGGCGGTGGTGACATCACATGTGGTACAAAACATTCTCAAGACAACAGTGCCAGCTTTAGTTGAACTCAACATTAGCAAAAACCTGGTAGGATCAGCCATGGCTGGCAGCATTGGAGGGTTCAATGCCCATGCTTCTAACATTGTGACTGCTTTATACATAGCAGCTGGCCAGGTAAAGCTCTTTGTAAAACTTAAAAAGAATTTTGAGTTTGGTTTTTTTTCACTTCTACACCTCACGGTAGAAGAGAAGCGACTAAGTAAGAGTTTTGTGTTTTTTTTGCATCTATTTAGTCAGTTCTATCCTCTTGATATGCATGTGAGCAAAAAATGGGTCTACTTGCAAAAAAATACATCCCAGGAACGATGTACACAGTCATGAAACAACTCCACACAGCTACAGAAACTAATCTGGTTTATTCAAATTTGCTCTTAAAGATGGAAAGGTACTTGCCAATAGGGAATTTATGAAATGTAGATGGTCAAAGCCAGTGAAACTGGATTGCTCATTCACTTTCTTTTGTCAAAGAAATGTGTGCAGAATGAGCACCTGATACATGAGAGAGTTCTGTACAATAGAAACGACAACATAAAAAGCATTAGAAATGAAAAACTGTAAGCATCGCTCATATGAGCCGTGAGACCATGTAAATAGAACAAGAATAACTGTAAAATGTATGTACATCTCTCGTATGAGCCGCGAGACCATGTAAATGAAACAAGAATAACTCAAATGCACATACATCTCTCGAATGAGCTGTGAAGACCGGATGGATAGGGAAAAAAAATCCAGCGGAATTATTCCAGACATGAAGAGCCAAATGCATGGCACACTGAAAGTGTGGTTCTGATTCTGTTAGCTAAGATACAGGAGGTCAGAAAATGGGCATTGTAGTCTAACATGGACCCTACCATCTGGGATGAAGTGTTAAAGCTTCACTGTACAAGTGGGCTCAGCTGTTCTGTGTGGCATGGTGGGCGAGTTATCTTTTTCGCCCTCCTGCCTTTCCTAACTCAAGTCAAGTACCAATTCACAGCTAAGTAAATGGGAGTATGCCATTACCAGAGAGAAAGTCTGGCACTTTTGTAGTAAGAAGCAGCAGTCGCCCACTCAATTCTGCAAACTTAGATCATGGCCTGATATTCATGAACTGAAAATATTTTTGTTTTAACATTTACAGCATTTCGTTGTATTGTTATAAGAAACTTTCTATAGAGATCCATCTTAATAGTTGTATCTTATAAGAAACTTTCTATAGAGATCCATCTTGTTGTCAGTTTGTTATAAGAAACTTTCTATAGAGATCCATCTTGTTAGTTGTATTGTTATAAGAAACTTTCAATAGAGATCCATCTTAATAGTTGTATCTTATAAGAAACTTTCTATAGAGATCCATCTTGTTGTCAGTTTGTTATAAGAAACTTTCAATAGAGATACATTTTGTTAGTTGTATTGTTATAAGAAACTTTCTATAGAGATCCATCTTGTTGTCAGTTTGTTATAAGAAACTTTCTATGAAGATCCATCTTGTTGTCAGATTGTTATAAGAAACTTTCTATAGAGATCCATCTTGTTAGTTTGTGTTATAAGAAACTTTCTATGGAGATCCATCTTGTCAGTTTGTTATAAGAAACTTTCTATGGAGCTCCATAATGTGGTAGAGAATATGACTGGCCTGCCCTATAACCGTTTTTGTTTTTCAAGGACCCAGCCCAAAACATTGCAAGCTCTAACTGCATGATGCTGATGGAAGCCGCTGGGCCTTTGGGCAATGATCTTCATATCAGCTGCACCATGCCTTCAATAGAAGTAGGCACAGTTGGCGGTGGTACTGTTCTACCTCCTCAGGCGGCTTGTCTTGAGGTCAGTCTTGATTAACCTGTATATTAGCATAATTTATTTGTAAATTTTCAATGAGCGTTATATCTTTTTTAGTTTCAACCCAATCATGTACCAAAATGCATTTGGGGTCATTCACGCATGGTGCCTCTCAAATTTTGTACCCTCTTCCCTACTTCCCTACAAAACGTTGGACTCCTCCCCTATACTAAGTGACATCATATGTGAATGACCTCTTTTAATATATGCGAAAATTGGTTGTATTCGGTTAATTTCAAAATTTGCATAATTTGTTTCATTAACCCTACAAATTTCATTAAGTAAAAAAGTAACGATGACATAAATAAACTACATAAAAGAGATCAAAGTCTTATCTTTAACCCTTAAATTCCGACCCGCCAAATGACGTGTCGATTAGGCAGCCACGGAATTACATTAAGCCAAATAGTGTGGCTCGCACTCTTTGCAACGTATTAAATGTATTTAATATGGGTTTAATCCAAATCCAGCAAGTATAAACCCACAACAATGCCATTTCAGATTCCATTTCTAGAGCGTGAGTTAACATTATTATCAATTATGTACTACTAAATTAAAAAATAAAAATGTAAACAAAGCTATTTTGTCTACTTTTTTTACTTGAAGAAATGGCGTCCTCCCTCCCCATTCTCGTGGGACACGATTTTCGGCAGTACGTGTCTCACAGATAATTCAACCATGACTTGAAATAGACAGACATGTAGATAAAGAAATATTTAGCATGGACAGTTCTAATTCGGAAGGAAATATTCATAATAAATTGTTATCGGAAAGTGCGTCAGTGATATTTTGTTTCCATGAAATGGCCGTTGTCGCTCGAAATGTACCAACGCCAAGTTTTAAATATTTTTATTTCCTATCCAACATTTTAAACTACTGCAACGTCATTTCCTGTTCCTGTCCTTTTAAGCATCTTACGGCGTAGTTTGGTAAGCTTTTGAGAATTAATTTGGCACATTTTGTTCAATAATCTAACGAAAGTAGCGATTTTTTTCAACTTTTTTTTTCATTTGAAGAAATGGCTTCCTCTACCAATTCCTCGTGGCGCACGATTTTCTGCTGTTCAGGCCACTAAGATGATTCAAATCTGGGCTGAAGAAGATACAGATGACATGACTTCTGACACTGACAGTGAAAGTTCTCATTCAGAAGAAGAAGGGGATGTTAGAAATACATCATTGTACAGTGCCACCAGGGATAGTTCGAGTGAGCAAGAGGAGGAGTCTCTCATCCATAGTAGAGGAAAAGGTAAAGGTCCTATGCCTAAGAGAGGACGAGGAGCAAGGTCAAGATCTGTACTTGATAGGAATCCTGGTCCTAGGCCTAGTACTAGTACCAGCAGTACAGTAGATCCATCTACAGTGTCTCCTGTCCCAATGGCAACTACTAGGGCAGACGCTCAGGTTAGTGATGAAGGGCAATGGAGGGAGGTATTTGAGGGCAGCACAGACAATACCTTTCGGTTTATTCCACCTCAGCCAAGAATCCCTGGTGTCAATCCTGACATTATTCCAGAGAATGCATCACCCTTATTTTGCTTTAAAGCTTTATTTACTGATGCCATTATGGAAGACCTTGTCAGGTCAGTAAATGATTATGCGGCCCAACGGTGCCTGGCAATGAAAGAAACAACTGCAGTACGGTCAGTTTTTCTAACATGGTCACCAGTGACTGTGCCTGAGCTACATAAATTCTTTGTTGTCATTACTGTTATCGGCTATTTAAAGAAGCCTAAAATTAGTGACTACTGGGCACATGATGAGACTACAGAAACACCTTGGTTCAGGAAGGTATTCACGAGGGACAGGTTCCAAGCTTTGTACCATACAATGTTTCATGTAAGCAATCCTGATTCGCAGGGCAAAGCCAAAATTGAGCCATTTGTGCAGAGCTTGCTACTTCAATTTAAAAAATCCTATTACCCATTCAAGGAACTTTCTGTGGATGAAATGGTCATTGGATGGAAGGGAAGGTGGGCCCATAAGATGTTCAATGCATCAAAGCCAAAAAAATACCACGTCAAAACCTTTGGCCTCTGCGACAGCAACACTGCTTATGTTGTCAACATATTGATATATTTTGGCAGCAATACATCTTACAATCCAGACCTAGATCCAAGCAGTCAACAAGCCGTCAAAATATTTGACAAGCTTTTAGAACCTTGTGGGAAAGGCCATCACATTTATGCTGATCGTTACTACACCAGCTATCCGCTGCTGCAGTACCTTACCAGTAATGGCCATTACTACACTGGTACGGTCAACATAAACCGCAGAGATTTTCCACAAGCTTTCAAGACAACAAAATTGTCCTTTTTACAAATGAAATGGTTTCTCCATATAGAAAGAACATTTCTCTGCGTGATGTTCAGAGACAAGAAGGCTAAAAAACAATGCTTGCTTGTCTCTAGTGAAGCCTCGGTGACCACCAAACGTTTAACAAGTCGTTCTGGTGTAGTGAAGGATAAACCATCAATGATTGATGACTACAACTACCGCATGAATGGGTGTGATAAGGTTGATCAGTGTGTCGCAACATATGGTACCTTCACTAAAAGAACAAGGAAATGGTGGAAGAAAATTTTCTTTTGGATTTTTGAAGTAGCTCAGCTGAATTCATTTATTTTGCATGCCCTGACTAGGCCTGCAAACACAAAAAAGCAGCCCTATCTACAATTTAAAAAGCAATTAGTTTCTGAGCTTCGCCTTTTTGCAGCTACAGAGACGCCCAGCTTGCAGATGGAACCTTACATCAGCAGCCATGCAAACAGACACAGTGGAAAAAGACACATTATCAAAAAGTCTACACTGTGTCATCAATGTATTGTTTGCAGTACTCCAAATGCTAGAGTTAGGACAACATTTTTTTGTCAAGGATGCCCAGACCAGCCATTTCTTCATCCAAATCACTGTTTTGAACAGCATCATTTGAAATAAATGTAAATTAAAATCAGCTGTACATAGATAATTTTTTTTTTTCTTAGAGAATTTGTGCCATTTTATTTTTCAATTTACCAAACACTGCTGAATGGTCATAATAATGTTATTTCTGATCCAAGAGTGATAAAACTTCCCAATATTGGGTAAATATGGATATATTATCAAAAGAAAGAATTTTTGTGTGTCAACATTGTGAAGGATTCATTTGAATGAAATGGTAAGTGAAAAAATGTTGACAAATTATTTATTGTTTTTAATTTTTGTTTACACATTACATAATTTTTTGCATGCAACTTCACTGTACAGACATCTTATTGCACTGTTTCTAAAAAGAGCAATCATTCCTGAACATTTTGATATATAAAACATGATCACACAATAAAAGAAAACAGATATATGAAATAATTTTGTCACAGCAGTTAGGTGTGAACATTTTTGTAGAAAAATAGGCGTGTAAAATCGTGGTTTTTGGCTGCGTATACTAAGTGTTAAGTTCCGAACATGACATACCAGTCAATAGCCACTTGAACCTCATCAATCCCAAGCACCTGTCCTTGTGCAGACATTGGTCTCATCCTCATGAAACAGTTCGACACCTACTCATTGAGCGCAAGGAGCTTGCGGACACAAGGAAAAGATTCTACAAGCACTGCTGACTATTGCCAACACACTGTACGGAGTAGTGAAACAACCGAAGAAGACTTGTATCTATATAAGAAGGGCATGGGGCTGCTCAGCAGCTATGGAATAACAATAACCCTAAACTTTGTAAATTTTGTTTGTTTAGCTCCATAATTCATTTTGCTGATACCGACATATTGAAACTATTTTTACTTAACTAAAATATTAGCATAATATTCCTGGTTAATCGTAAAAATGACATCAACTGTGACATACAATGCTTCTCATAATTAACATTCTTGTTTGTTATTTTACAGTCACGTTTTATTGTCTTCTGTACCTTATTGTGGAAGAATAGATCTCTGTGTGTGCCTTATTGGGGAAGAATGGATATGTGTGTACCTTAAGAGGGAAGAATGGATCTGTGTGTGCCTTATTGGGGAACAATGGATCTGTATGTGCCTTATTGGGGAACAATGGATCTGTATGTGCCTTATTGGGGAACAATGGATCTGTGTGTGCCTTATGGGGGAACAATGGATCTGTATGTGCCTTATTGGGGAAGAATGGATCTGTGTGTGCCTTATTGGGGAAGAATGGATCTGTATGTGCCTTATTGGGGAAGAATGGATCTGTGTGTCCTTTATTGCGGAATAAAGAATGGGACTACAACACTCTAAAATGTATGCAGTCAAATATGACATAGAGCTGACAGGCAGTCCCATGTCAACCTGTGAAAGTAGCAGCACTACAAGAGTACATGAAAGCTTTGATAAAGTATGCCTACCAGCTAGGCAGTCACATATCAGTGGAGTGGCCCCATACTTATATTTGAGAAGAAAGTGGAACGCTGATGAATGTGGAATGAATGCATGCATTGTGTTGTCAAGAGCTTCTGTTATGTTAGAAGTAATCCATGGCAAAGAAGTGGTGTTTGACACACTGTCATGTTTGTTAACTTTTAACTGATTGTTACACCAATGTGACTATGCCTGTCTTCAGATGCTTGGTGTCAAGGGATCCCACGCTGTCGTCCCAGGAGAAAATGCCAGGCGTTTTGCGCGCATTGTTTGTGCCACTGTCATGGCAGGAGAGCTGTCCCTCATGTCAGCATTGGCAGCTGGTCATCTGGTGAAATCTCATCTTAAACACAACAGGTAATTTGAGGGATCATTCTTGATTTTGCATCTTTTTTTTTAATCTCATCTTTAAACACAACATGTAATTTGGAGGGATCACTCTTTACAAGGCATTTCCTGTTCAACCCAGGACAGCTGACATACAGCACAACAGATTGTTGTATTCGTTTGATCCCTGGATAAACACATTCACTCTTTCATTCTTGTAACATTTTGGTTATGGTTTTTGGAGATTTTTTTTCAAAACTAGAGGTTTAGATATAAATATTCTGTTCTGTTGGCAGACGTGTGATATAAGACCGTTTCAGGTCTCTCTCTCACAGAGCCCGTGTGGAGATCATTCAGGCATGCAATTTCTATTGGAGGTATCATTCTAGGTTTGACCTGGGGGGGGGGACTTACTTTCAAAAGACCAGGAAACCCCAGCACACGAGTCATTCTTCAACGCCATAAGTCTTCCACCGACTAGCTGGAGGCACAGAAGAGGCTGTCCGTGCACAGTATGGCTTCAGCAGATAGCAACCTCCACATCCGCTCTGGAACCATGCCACAGCAGTGGGTCATGGGTGTGGCCAACTGACCTCAGATGCCTAAGCGAATATTATTATAATATTATTACTTTTGGCGACAAGCAAGATGGCCGCGCCTGACTGGCTGCACTCTCGACTGACTCTGGTGTTTGTCATTTTTCCACTGTTTGCCAGTTCCTGTTCGGATTATAATTCGTAATTCCTTTGCCAGGTATCAAGGACTTTATTCTGTGGAATTTATGTTTTTGATCAGTTATACTGTTGTTATACTGCATCTTTCTGCGGCTGTGCCTGGCTTAAACCGTAGGAAACCAATCCATCATGGCGTTTAACGTTCTGCTTGAATGCACCCCAGGTTATTACTACTCAAGGGCCTTCCTGCTTGGACTGAAACCGCATACCTCCTGCTCCCCTCCACCGGAGGTTACATGAAACCTCTCCCAACTTCGTATCTTCAGCACAGCAAGGGTCATGCTGACCCAAAGTTGGACAAAACTCCGGGTCTCAGGGGCGGAACGAAAAAAAAAACAGTGTCAGGCCCAAACAAAGAAGGCCTGACACAAATACTGGTCGAACACACACTCCCCCCAGCCCTCATCCCAAGGCAGCAGAGTACTTAGCCTTACGGAAGGAGTCTGTAGGGACTTTGATCGACACACTACCTATGCAACTACATGGAGATTTGGCCACCACCAGCCTTGCTAATAGGGGACAATTGCCGTCCTTAAACACCGGAACGAAAGACGTCCCCAAAACCTCCCCTGGCATCACTGCCCCTCCAGTGGTGTCATCCAACATAAGAAGCTCAATGAGGGTCGCCACTTGGAATGTCCTAACAATGAATGGGACTGGCTACGTGGCGGCCTTGGCCTGCACACTAGGTTGACGAAATATTGCCATTGCCGGAATTAGTCATAATACAACCACTAAAAAATAGCATAACGTCCTGGCTCGCAATCTCCGACAGGCTTCTTCTGGTACGGCTAAAACACAGACATAATCACTTATCAATAATAGTCGCTTACGCCCCCACGAACTAAGCCCACCTACCGATAAAAGATGACTTCTATAATGATTTGGCAAATGCCTCTGCGGCTGCTCCGCACGCCAAATTTATTCTAATGGGGAATTTCAATGCCTTCTCGGGGAACAATCGTGGTGGCTACAAATCTTTCCTGGGTTCGTTTGACCGCGGAACCACGAATGACAACTCTCACAGGTTCCTGTCATTCTGTGCCGCATTTAGCCTGGTGATCACTGGTTTCTCGTTCCGCCGTTTGGATATTTATCGGCACATGTGGATCTCCAACGACCACATCACAAGGTTGACCACATTCTCGTGAGGGGTCATAAACGTGTGACTTCTTACCTTGTCTATCGTGGCGCTGAGACAGACCACCACTTACTGGTGTCTACGTACTCTATCAGTCCACACGGTCCACCAAGACCAGCGCTAACCCCAAGGTACAATGTCTTGCGCCTCAAAACTGACCATACTTTAGCAGAAGAATACGCCTCATCAGTAATAGACAAGTTTGTCACAATGGACTCGCTCTCTGACAATCCAGAGTCAGCATGGACGCTGTATGCGAGGTTGCCACAATAATTGTAGGCCCAAGATCCGTGAAGCGAAAATCATGGCTCTCTGACAGTGCTTATGATATCCTTATCCAAAAAAACTCAGCCAGATTACGCTGCACACCGCGACTAAAAAGCCAGTTCCGTGCGGCTGCTATGACTGGTCAGGAGTTGAAACAGGTCTTAGATCCAACGATACCAAGCCATCAGGCTCCTCCGCCTTAGAAAGCATCTAACAATACCGAGTTTTTCAATAGAGCAGATGGCTCACCATGTTCGACACGCGAAGAAATAGCGGACAGATGGATGGCTTACCCCGACCTGGATTCGGAATGTATGGATACTCCCCCAAACGCGAAGACGTGCATCGACCCTCAAACATTGGCAGAAGTCCAAACCGCCTTAGGGAGGCTTAAAGATGGGCGCACTGCAAGTCCAGACAATATTCCGCCAGAGCTATTAAAGTACGCCATGGACCCTATCAGCTCCACTCTTCACCACCTATTTTTACAAGTCTGGAGACCAGGACACATTCCAGCAGATTGACGAGTTAGAATAGTTGTTGCCCTATAGAAAGGCAAGGGAAGCCGTAAGGACTGCAACAACTATAGACCAATCACACTGCTCTCAGTCCAGGCAAGGGAAGCCGTAAGAACTGCAACAATTATAGACCAATCACACTGCTCTCAGTCCCAGGCAAGGTATTTGCACATATGCTGCTGGCCCGACTCAAGCCACTCTTGATCACAAAACTCCATCCACATCAGTCTGGCTTCAACCTAGGTAGATCAACTGTGGATGCCATTTGTGCTCTCCGGCTCCTGGCATTCAACCACCCCCTCTGCGCTGCATAGGTGGATATAAGGGCTGCTTTTGATTCGATCGATAGGTCTGCTCTCTGGAAAGCCCTGCAAGGCATCGGCACTACTGAACTTGATAAGGAGCTACACACAAACACTGGTGCCAGAGTCCGCCTAGGTGGCATTCTCTCGGACAGGTTCCCAACATCTTCAGGGTCAGGCAGGGTTGCGTCCTTGCCCCTGACCTTTTCTGCCAAGCCATCGCCTGGATTCTACACTGCCTTGACTCATCATCTGGATATTGTCATGGACCAAACACGCATCACAGACCTCGCCTATGCTGATGACATAGTCCTAGCCAGCCCAGACAATGCAGCTCTGCAACAGTCTCTAGAGAAACTGGATCTTGAAACATCAAACCTGGGTCTATCAATATCTTGGGCCAAGACGAAAATTCAGAACCTTTGCTCCGACACTGGTCCTCACAGCATTGTTGTCTATGGTCACACTGTGGAGTGTTTCAATGAATTCATATACCTGGGGAGTTCTTTTTCATCCGATGGAAGCAGTGCGCCTGACATGTTAAGGCGGATCGGGCTTACTGCTTCTGCTATGAACAACATTCGCCGGGTCTGGAATAATCGTAGTCTCTCTCTCAGATCCAAAATTCGTATTTATCAAACATGTGCGATTCCTGTCCTGTAAGATTCATATGCTTGGACCCTACTTAAACATGTCAAGACTTGATGTCTTTCATATGCGCAACCAGCTACGCATCCTCGGTATCCAGTGGTTCAATCTCGTCCGTAATGTCGAGGTGTCTGCAAAGACGAGTCTTCCCTCCATCTCGGACACACTGGCCGCCACCGCCTGTCTCTGGTCACGTGGTTCGACTGGACCAGGAAGTATCGGCTCACCAGATAATGTTCAAGTCTGTTATGTGTAACAACAGTCTCCCACTGGTCTGCTAGAGTCGTGGGAGGGGCCGTCCCCATTCTACATGGCTCCGACAGATGGCAGTTTTTCCTTCGGCAAGGAACGAGGTTTGGCTACAGTTGGACATGGTAGGGCCCTAGATGCCTAGGCGAACATTATTATTGTATTACTTTCAATCCTGGACAGCTGTTTCATTATATTGAAGAATGTTCTGGTAGTGTTTTCTGTATGGGCTTTAGTTTGCTAATGCTGATTGGTTTATGTCTTCTCTGACCTGTTCCCTTCAATGAACCAACTTTCTTGCACCTGCAATGTTTTTTTCCCTTGTCATTGATCATGTTATATTTGGTTGTATATGTATATCCTTGACAACTTTTATACTAAGCAGCAACAATTGTTAAAAGATAAGTGTGTGCCTAAAGATGTCAGTCGTATTGTGTGAACAACACTTATAGTGAATAGTTCATCATATTTTATTCTCATTACCAAAATATTCTTTTCTACACAGTAAATCATTTTATTTATCTATTGAGACCAATGCTGCAGTAAATGCTCTTAGAAACCAGGGCATCTCTGAAACTTATACCAAACTGGTCGAGAAAACCAACAAAGACTGCAATACAGCCATCATGCTATATAAGTGTTTCAATTGCATAAGAAGTCCGACACCATCTCCCCAAAGCTATTTACAGCAGCTCTAGGAGAGATTTTCCGACAAAATCAACAGACATAAATATAGCAAGTAGCTCACCCGTTTACAATTTGCAGATGACATCGTGCTCATCGGCCATACCATGACGTCCAACGATCCTTGAATGGCCTAAATGGTGCCAGAGTGGGCTAGTGACACGGCTCACAACTGAAGGTGCTGCGTTCGATCCCCATCACAGAACCGGTCATTATCCTGGGGAAGCAAACCCTTAGCAAATGCAGGAGGAAGCAGACTCTTACATAGAATGCATGCTGAAGTCGGATGCACTGGGCCAACAGGCACAAAATTAAAACCACAGTGCAACGCACACCGCCTTGGGGAATATATAAATAAGAAGAATGATTTTTTTTTAAATTTTTAAAATGGTGCCAGCAGAGCTGCTGGTTTACATATAAATGAAACACAGCGAAATGCAGTTTCTTCTTCTTCTTCATCGTACGCAGTCAGACAGTAACCATTATTTTTTCGAAAAAAGCGGCGGTCATCCTGAGGCTGTCGACACTGCCGTAGAGCTTGTCTTGTGGTTCCACTGGTGATGGCCACATCTGCTCTCTCTGATCCTCGTATGTCGGGCAGTTCTGCAGCAGATGCTCAGCGGTCATTTTCTCGGTACCACACGGGCATTCGTCGGTACCACCTATCTTCAATTTGTTGAATAGGTGGTACCTCAGTCTATTGTGGCCAGTGCGAAGTCTGAAGACAACAACCTGCTCTCTTCTGTTCAACTGGTAATAGGCATCGTTTTTGGTGTAGCCGGTATGTTCAGTTTGAAATGCAGTTTGATATTACTTCAACTCCCATTAAACCAATACTTCAAGCCAAGAGCACACACTTTTAATGCCATGGTCTTTTACAGATGCGAAAAGTGGAACTTGTGCAAAACAGATGGCATAGAAGCTCTGTGAGCAATGGAACATATACTAAAGATTTTGATAAGGAACAAGATATGAAACGAAGAGAAAAAATTGTACATCGAACTTTGTTTGAGGACGTGGTGAAAGCAGGGATATTATGCAAGCATCAACATTCATATTTTGCATACTCGTTTACTTATTAGATATCAAGATGCTGAGCAGTGCAAGAGCTGCAAAAACTGACTGCTAGCATCCCTTCTACACTTCCACACGGTGATCCTGGATAACAGGCTGCAACAGAGCAGACTGGCTAAGGAGAAAGGATCGAAGAGGGAAGGCTAACGCAGTACCCAAAAAATGTCTGCTGAAGTCAGATGTGTTGGACCAAAAGATGCAAATATCAGAGTCAAACTGTAAACTAACTACGATACAATGCATTCCATTCTCCAGACTACATTCAGCTGCTTGTGCAGCCCTTTTCAGGACTGTAGCGGCAGTTTGAGAATGAATGAATGAAGTTTACTTATAAAAATATAATTTTATTTCTCATGCCTTATAGTACAGCTTGTTTATAAGTTATCATTCATTTGTTTCAGATCCACCATTAATATGGCTCCCGCAGCTGTCAGCCCTGAAGAACTACAGTCAATCAAGCGGGCTGTGACATCTCCTGGCACATGCACTGGTCAAGCTTCATAACGATTCAGCCTGTTAGTCTCCCTTTCCTAGTACCAAACATTTCATGTGCTGGGCTTGTATGCATTACTGTACTGTAAAACATCAACATATTTATATACGGATAGCAAAATAAATAAAAGCATTTTTTTGGTAATGTACCAAAAAATAGTCTTTGTGTATAGACAGAATCTCAATTTTGTGTAAGATGACATATTACTACTGGAACATTTCTTGGTGGTGTCTTCTTTATCTTGGCACGCAAAGAAATTGTTTTGTCACATCATCATCATCATGTGCCCTGTCTAGTTGACTGACGATCATTTTTCCCCAACTGTTTGATCAAACATTTTACATGGTTTATAGTCATGCACTCTGCCAAAGGTGTACTGACTTTTTGTTCCATATTGAACTTCATTATCTGAATTTTAGCAGTCATCAGAATTTTTGTGTGTGTGAAACATATTTTATTAACAGGACACACAAAGTGCGACAGTAAGCTAGCAATCTCAGTTGGTAAGAAGCGCCATCTCATTCAATGACACCTTATTTTACAGCATTAATTTGAATTGGTCTCATAATGATCATATTGAAATATAACTTGTTTAGTCATATCTAGTGAAATCAATACATGTGTTGTAGTTTTATCAAACTCATATACTTTACAGTAAGAGAGAGTCAATACATATATAACCAAATATGCCAACAGTAGCAAGAAGCCAGTCCAAACGTGTGTGGTTGTCATAGTCATTGTGTGTTAATCATTATATGGCACTGACTTAAGGTTGGCATGAAATTATGCTATCACACTGGGAAAACAGGTAAAACTGCTGGCAAAGATACATGACGACAAAAACAGTTTAAAGTCGGGTGGGATAAAAAGTTGTGGAGAACCCATGATATCATGTGCCAGTCGGCATGGTACATGAATATGAAGTCGCTTCAATGTAATCAAGAAGCCAACGTAAATAATTGGAAAATAAAATGGACTTATGACAGTTTGATTAGTTACTTTTAATGTCATATTTGGTTGGCACAGTTAAAAGTGATTGATTTTTTTTATGAGGGTGGGGTGGAGTTGTTGGTAGTTCATAACTGCAGTTTTCCTTGTCTGTCATTTATTATTTACAGTTTCTGTATCATCGCATAAATTAAATACTTAATGAACAAAACTGGACATGAACCAAGTCAAATGGAACCTGTCAAATAGATCACTTGATAAACTATGAAAGGCATAAAAACATCTGGGCTACTGTAGAAACAGTACCATTGGAAGAGTATGCAGAGAATCACATGATGTGATGAGACCAGGTGAGCAACCAGCTTATGTTGCATCTCAGAATAGAGGAGGCCTGAAATAATAGATGGATCAAGGGTGGTGTGCATGACATCTTGTAGATATCAAAATTCAATGACCAGTCCTGCTTGTAGATGACAAATAGACTGGAAACCAGTCTGACATTTTTCTTAAGATTTTAAATGCCAGATAAAATATGGTTTTACTGTTTGTTGGACATTATTGTTGTTAATTTAGTATTTGTGATGGCTACCAAACAAATGGAAACAAGTACCATGAGTGTGTCCAGTTGGTCGAATCCTCTAACTCAAGATTACTAGCATCAAGGTGCATCTGTCACATGAAGGACACCCCAACAGTGTTATGGTTTAACTATTTTTGTTTTAATTACTTATTTTCATCACTGTGTGAAGGATTTCATTGTTTAATGCTAACTGGGGTAACCAGCATAAATTTATTTATTCAAAGAATATATATTTATTGTTGAATCTACGTGAGAACTTCTGGCATAGATAGAGTAGAAGAATTGCATTATGATGCTTCATTAAGTCATTAGGATTTTCATTGAACTTGTATTGCTAAGTGCCATGGGGAGCTGCAGTACTTGAGACAAGTGTGTAAGCAATTACAATATTACTTATGTGGAGATGTCATCCTGGTTAGGTTTTACCATTATATTGTATGGTTGTGGGTAATAATATAAACAATGTGCCCCTAACTCAACTTTCCCCATTGCTTCATTTGATATTGAAACATAGGTCTAACACTGTATTTGGCTGCCCTAGCATTGTACCATAAAGGCTAACAAGAAAGACTGTACTTATGCATCATCGTGGAAAAGAAAGTGTTACAGAAAGCACATCCATGATTGTGAACAGATTTCCTCATCCTACCTCCTAAACAACGGTGGATAAGTGCAATATTCTTATCAGGCGGCCCTCATCTACCAACTGCAAACTCTCCTCTCAGCTCAATCAGTCTTCCATTTATTTACTTCTGCTGGTGTGTTCTGTCCCTCATGTAGCACCCAGCCGTCACCCTCCTCCATCTTCAGTTCTGTCCCTCATGTAGCACCCAGCCGTCACCCTCCTTCATTTTCAGTTCTGTCCCTCATGTAGCACCCAGTCTTCACCCTCCTCCATCTTCAGTTCTGTCCCTCATGTAGCACCCAGTCGTCACCCTCCTCCGTCTTCAGTTCTGTCCCTCATGTAGCACCCAGCCGTCACCCTCCTCCATCTTCAGTTCTGTCCCTCATGTAGCACCCAGTCTTCACCCTCCTCCATCTTCAGTTCTGTCCCTCATGCAGCACCTAACCGTCACCCTCCTCCATCTTCAGTTCTGTCCCTCATGTAGCACCCAGGCTTCACCCTCTTCCATTTTCTAAATAGGTTAGGTTTTATATGGGCTATCATAACTATATTTAACATATTATTTATATACGTATATACATTTCGTATCATATTTATCAGAGCTGGGGAAAAATGTCATTGTAAGGTCTTTTTTTACAGTTTCATCTGACAGTCATGAAATACAGTGTCAGTTCTCAAGTCTTTGTTCATGAACAGCATGTGGACAGGTTTTGATTGAGCTGTCATACCTACTGTTTATGAATATTGGTACAGATCCAAACAATTTTTTTTACAGGTTTGATAGTCGAAAATAAATAAATAAGAGAGACTGGGAATGCAACCACATAAGAAGTCTTGGTGTACATTTTGTTTGTTGCTATTGTACATGTTTTCAATATAAGTAGTGGTTGAAAAATAATTTGGACAGAAATGTGATTGTTGGGTTTGTTTTCTTTCCCCCTCTGTGATGTAATTTTCATCAAAAGTGAAACATGTTGAGCTTTTTGTTTCTGTATTATTTCTTTTAGTCTTGTCCAATCTAATTTTTGTCTAAACGGCTTATTAGAGCTAGATACATGACCAAATGGGAAACCGAACCTACTGGCTACACAAAAAACGATGCCTATTACCAGTTGAACAGAAGAGAGCAGGTCGTGGTCTTCAGAATTCGCACTGGCCACAACAGACTGAGGTACCACCTATTCAACAAATTGAAGATAGGTGGCACTGACGAATGCCCGTGTGGTACCGGGAAAATGACCGCTGAGCATTTGCTGCAAAACTGCCCGACATACGAGGATCAGAGAGAGCTGATGTGGCAACACTAGACAAGCTCTATGGCAGTGTCGACAGCCTCAGGATGACCACCGCATTTTTCAAAAAAATAAAGGTTGATATTTGACAGCGTAAGAAGAAGAAGAATAATCTAATTTTTGTCTGAAAGTTCCACCATGAATGACTTCGCATTTCTTGTTCGACTGCCATCTACTGAAATGACAGCAGATAAGGCATCTCTGTATTATAAATCCGCCAAAATTGTTTCGTTAGGACTTCATTGAAAAAAATCCAAAACTTATTCAAATGTTGATATTTTTGTTTAGTAATAATGGCCACAAGCACTTGCTTTTCCTCACAAATAACAGTAACACATGTATTCTATGGAAGCCTAGGCAATGATGGACACTCATACATCAGACAGATTTTCTGATCATTTATTACAAATCAAAAAACTCACAAAAATAAACAGTACAGTGAAAATACAGCATGCTACTGGTCCAAGTTTTCTTGAACACAGGCTACAAAATGCATTGGTTTTCTTTTGCTAACACTTGTAAGAGGACACTATAAGATTCCATAAATCAATCTATGTTACATCTCTTGGGATTAAGCAATGTCATTACGTGAATCATCACCTTGGAGCTCCATGTCCAGAAGCAGCAGAAGCACTAGGAGTTGAGTGTTTGAGGCCCTGTCAATCAAATAATACGACAGGTCAGATGATTAAAGAGATAATTGTACATTTCAAAAAGACACTTCAACAGTAACAAAATATCGGATAATTGTATGAGTAGTGTAGCACTACATGTATGAGCTATTAAGATGGGGATACAATTAGCAGTGATAATAGGTTGTTAACACACAAATGTGAGTGAAGTTCTGATTTGAAGAACAAATATACAGAAATGGAAGAAACAAAAGTATAATTTCCTCATAGGAATACTTATGACAAAAACAAGCATATTAAAAGTATATTTATTGTCTCAAGCAAGACATTGTTGCTGGCCATATGAAAATTGTTCAGAAAGAAATGCCCAACATTTTATTTACAGGTTGCAAAACTGATGTTTCTCCATGTAATTGCATGGTCTTCCGACTGCATCAGTTTGTTGAAACGTCATCTGCATACAACACTCGTTACCAACAATGAACTGTTATTGTTGCAGCGTGCTGGTGCCATTCTACGATGCCAAGATAGGATTCTCAAAGTTTCACAACCAACCACAGACATCAAAAGAACATTATGTAAACAGGAAATGAGCCGGTACAGGAGAGGCAAGCCATGTGTTTACGTGCTAGCATAAAGTGGACAGATTATGTGGGGGAAAAATAGCACGTGTAAAGGAAACATTCCATTATACTGTGCATGCATTTCAGAGATTTTGGAGGGAAAAAAAGAATTGTGGAGCATTACTTTTGTGTATGATTCTTTCAAGCAGTATGGTCAGGTGTACTCCTTTCTTAGAAAGTCATTGACAGTGTCAGAAAAAACTTCATAATATTTAATAAACTTTCTCTTTGAAATATTACCAGAAACCAGATGTACTATTGAAACATGTCATATATTCTATTTATTCTTCATTATGCAATTTGACACTTTTCTTTTCCTTTTAGTTGCATTAGGCCTACAATTGCCATCAACTATTTTGGCCTGGCCTGGCCTGCCTTCTTGGGGCCTGGGTTGCTCTGGCTTCTGTCTTTCATCAGAAAGTCATCTGCTCCCTTGTGGATTCCAATCCAATACATATCTAGTTATACAAGGGCTATTT
Organism: Ariolimax columbianus; assembly: GCA_036924085.1. Classification (NCBI taxonomy): domain Eukaryota; kingdom Metazoa; phylum Mollusca; class Gastropoda; order Stylommatophora; family Arionidae; genus Ariolimax; species Ariolimax columbianus. Next base: position 173,891,331 of record JAVGWX010000001.1, read on the forward strand.
GAAAAGTTTTACCTTTAGTGCAATAACCATGCCAACAGTGTTCAGAGCCAGGTCATACCTATGTGAAAATAATCTCTAATGAATGTGACTATATGGGCATGTACACAGCAGACAGTCAAATGATGGCTTTCATGGAAGTACAGTTGAAGTGATGTGCTGTGATTGAATTTATGGCTGCGGAAGGTTGTGTGCCCATCAACACACATCGGAGAATGTCTGTGGTATAAGGTGACGCCTGTGTGGATGTCAGGAGATGGACACAGACTGTAAAAAGCAATAATCCAGTCACGACGAACCTGCATGACAAGGCTCACAGCGGACGAATGTTTAGCTGTGGATGCACAGAACCAAGCTCGTGTTGACGAACTGATTTGTGTCATGCAGAAAGATATCGGCGCAATGTTTATGATTTTGATTGACCGATTCCATCACAATATCCATGTCCTGCTTGGGAATAGGGAGGTGTGTTTCCTGCACCAATCGTACTGTCCCAATTTATCACCTTGTGACTTCTTCCTCTTCCCAAAACTAACAATTAAAGGGACACCGTTACACTTCTGACGAGGTGCAAGCAGCTGTGCGTATCTAGTTTTAGGAGAAGACAATTTTTTTCCTCCATAGGATGCAACAACTTGTGCGACATTGGCATTTTTTTTGCTGACCTTGATGGTGACATTACTTATGCATAACTCGTGTAAATCTTGCACATTAATGAAATTATCTTCTCAAGGACAAAACTTATTGTATTGCCCTCGTACTATTAGGTTGCTTGTTGAGAGCGAGCAAGTCCTATCCATCTGTAGTTAATCTTCCACAAGTTCTTTATTAGTGTATAGCAGAAAGTATGTGAATGGTAGGATCTGTTTGTGAAAGATTTACAGTCTGAATGTTCCTATGTAGTGGAGACATTTGATAAACCTGATTTTTCTACTTTCATTCAATGTCTTCATATCTTTATTTCACTACCTATCAAGTATACAGTAACCACAGTTGTTGTTCCCATACTAAAGGAAAGCACTTTGTATGTTCTTCTAGTGGTTTCTGTAGCAATCTGTTTGACATAATGAGATTGCTGTTCCCATGCACAACCCTCAATCTCTTCTTCTACTTGTGATTGCATATTTGATGATTACTGTCAGACTAGTTTCTGTGATGAACTTGACCTTTGTCTGGAGTTCTTCTTTAATTGTGTACAGTTTTGAGTTTAGTGTAGAACCAAGGACCAGTATATCTTCTTTCACTGGCCGTAGTATGGACAGTCCTGTATTACATGCTCAGCAGTTTGTTCATTTAGTCTACATGTGTTTGTTCTGTTTGCTGTGCTCTGTCCTGGGGTGAAGAATGGTGATCTGTCCTTGCCAGACAAGAGCTAGTAGTTCTCATTGGGTTCGGTCTGATCTCTTCCTTGTTTAGTCCACATTCACGAGGAGTGTCTAAGCTCACAGTCAGTCTGTTTGTGCTCTCAGGTATCCATATGGTCAGTCATTCAATGTAGCAGCATCAAAATGAACTACTGATTTGTACGTTGCCAATGTCACCATCACCCAGGTGGTACCCGAGAACAAGAATAGGCCCACTACCACCTTCCAAGCTTGTTGATTAAAGAGGGCTGAGCATGGAGCTTGCAGCCTCATCATGTAAAACTATTACTTTTAAAACCACCAGAAGCTCAAACATTTTAGACAGGCTGGTGGAAATGATATGACGAAGAAAAGTGTGGCAAACTGTTGATGCTGCTGTTTTTGATAAGAGGTCTTCTGATATGTTGGCTCCTTTACAGTCAATACCAAGTTGATGTTATTGACACTAGCTCTTTTGATATGTTCGCTCTTTCACAGTCAATACCAAGCTGAAAAATGTGCATGTGTTTTGTAGCTGGTGAGTATCACGGTGATTGTTGGGGTGTCAGGCAATAACTTGACTCTATTGAGTACTGGACAAGCGAGCAGCACATTTAGCACCGTTTCGTATGGGTAGATGCAGTTGCAACAGTTAGGTTTGTGTGCATGGTCTAACTTGTTAGTTGGAAGATTATGCTCTCTGCTGTGAAGTTGTCATTTTTGTTTGGAGAATGTCATTTCTTTAGACATCGCACACTCTGTAGACCCTTCTGTCCATTGGTTCAGCAATTCCTCTTTGAAGTATGTTTTGCTTTCTGTATATTGGCTAGTGTGTTTATTTTAACCATGCCTGCTCCTGATCTTGCTAGTCTGCTTTCTCATTTCTTCATATGTTTATTATGTCCTGGAATCCACTGGAGGTTGACTTTGATGTTGTATGTTGTTTGAATCTTATCAATCATCTCAGCCATCTATGCAACTTCTTTGTTGTTTGTTTGTAGGTATGTGTCTAAGAAAGGAGTACACCTGACCATACTGCTTGAAAGAATGATACACAAAAGTAATGCTCCACAATTCTTTTTTTCTCCAAAATCTATGAATCAGTGAAGGCTACAACATTGGATATTTTTGCTTTCCTTCGTGGAACTTCTTGAGTATTACCTGGATGGTGGGGATGTTTATTGCTATGATTTCTGCTTGATGGTTATTACAGTATTCTCCACATACTTCGAAAGTAACACCATTTGGGTACTTTGCTAAAACCCCAAGATCGGTGTTTACAGTGGCCTTTAAGGCACCTGTACTGTATATGCATGTATCAAGGTGTCAAGTTAGCAGTCTGTTTCCAAGGTTGTGTCAAGAAATTATTTCCTATTTGATCTGGCCAATGATCATGCATCTAGATTACATGTGGATATTAATACAAGTCTGATTCAGACTGAGACACAGAAGTTGACTGTGGTAATGCTATTTGTAAAAGTAAAGTAACCCATAGCATTACTGCCGTCGACCCAGGAGCCATTGAAGACTGAAAAAACATTTCCGCCTCAACTGGGGAATGAACCCATGACCACTCAAATGCAAAGCCAGCTCGTTAACCACTGCGCTACGCATCTCTATGCTATTGATAGATAACACAAAAATACAAATAATACAAATGTGTGTGGTATTTCCCCCCTGCACTAATGACATTTAATGTTTCATACTAATATCAGGTCAGATCATCCCGTAACCGGTTAGGTCGTTGGGGCACACATGAAGACATCCTCACAACGCCACGCCACCCTTCTCTGTCAGATGCCGCTGCCTGTGACTCTTCTGGTCGGAGATTGGTCCATTCTTTTATGTTGTCCTCCCATCTCTTTTTGGGACGGCCTCTTCATCGTCTAAGAGGTCTTCAAAAGGCCCTATTGCTGTTGTAATTCTAATTCTTTCTCGTATTTCCTAATTTGTAACTCGATCTTTGTACGTGACGTTTAAAAGTCTTCGGAAACATCTCATCTCCAAGGCCTGTATCCTTTGTTGAAGGTCAGCTGTAACTGTCCATGTCTCACAAGCATAGAGAAATATTGACAAGACCAGTGTACGCATTAATCTTATTTTCGTGCATAGTGCTAACCGTTTATCTTGCCAGATTTTGTCTGTACTATTCTGGCCAACACCTCACATTTTGATCCTTCATCACTGACAATCGACCCAAGATATTTAAAACGGTCAACCACTTCAAGTTCCTGACCGTTAGCTTTTATCCTGCTGTTGAAGCCCTTGACATTTTTGGTCATTAATTTTGTCTTTCCAGCGTTTATCTCCACACCATAATCAAGAGCTGTTTCATCGAGTCTGCTGACCCATTCCTGGAGTTCTGCTTCTGAACCCGCCAACCTGTTGATATCTGCAACACGAAGGTTGGTAATCATTCGGTCCCCTATCTTGACAGTACCAACGTGACCCCCAAGTGCCTCACTCATGATTCCCTCAAGAAATATATTGAAAAGAGCTGGAGAGAGTGTACACCTCTGTCTCACACCAACTGATGTGCAAAACCAGTCCCCTCGCCTCCCATTCACAAGAACTGCGCTGGACACCTTGTCATACAGGTGCAACAAACACATGATACAGTGTTTACTGCTGTTCTAGATATTTCTCGCTTAGCAGCCTTAAATTAAATATCTGTTTTGTAGTGCTTCTTCACTGTCTGAACCCTGCTTGCTCCTCAGCAATGATGTTCTCTGCTTGGGGTTTCAATCGGTCGAGGATTAATCTAAGCATGACCTTGTTAGGGTGGCTGATGAGGCTTATTGTTCTGTAATTTTGGCACAACTTTAGGTTTCCAGACTTATAAGTCCGGCCAGTTTCCTGTCGCCCATATTTTGTTGCAGATGTGTGTCAGGCCTTCCACCACTACCTCTCCACCTGCCTGTAAGAGCTCTGCTGGTATATTGTCCACGCCGGCCGCCTTCCCTCTTCTCAATGTCTTGACTGCTGCAGTTACCTCTTCCTTCGTTCTCCGTTGGTTATCCTCTATATTTGTTGGTGTTGGGGGGATTGTTTTCTCAGGTTCGTTTCGTCCTTCATAGTTATATAGCTCAGAACAGTACTCTGTCCATCGTGCCAGTATGTCATTTTCCTCAATAAGGCACTTGCCGCTTTTATCCTGGATCATAAAGTTCCTGCCTTGTCTTGGTGTTACCAGTTCTTTGACAACCTTATATGCTCCTTTAGCATCATTTCTGTTTAGCCTCTCTTTGATGTTTGTGCATTGCTCACATATCCACGCTTCTTTCGCCTCTCTCATCTTTTGTTGTATGGCTTTCTTGACCTCTTTATATCTGCCGACCTCATCCGGTGAGTGATTGTGGTTTTTCAGTGACCTTTTATCACAAAGGTCTAGAATTTGTTTGGTCACGCATGGCTTCTTTTTTGTTTGGTGGCATCCCAGGATCTCTGTTGCTGTAATTATGAGAGCTGCATTAAGAGACTGTAACTGTATCCAGTCCCTCTCTGAGAGCCAACAGTGGCGCAAATCTCCCTCCCACCCTTGCTTGGAACCCTTCGGTGATTTTTGGGTCCATTAGTTTAATACTAATATATATTAGTAATATAAATACTGCACATCATCGATAATTTAAATGTGAGTTTTCAGATCTATTATCATAATTTCAGCTCAATTTGCTTAACCTTTTGCAGTCCCACTTGGCCAAAATCGCCTGTCCTCAAAACATCAATATCCGCCCAACACTAACACATGCATTTCTTTCTGTCATTTTGCAGAATTTCAGGTTTTGAAATTAACTACAAGGTGACCAACTATTCGCACATATAGCTGTCGTTTAATGTAGAGTTATTTCCGATATGTCGACATTTAAAGTAAGGTTAATTTTCAAAGTTGATGCATTTAGTCACATGGAAAGTCAGACTTCAAAACTCCAGAAATTATGTATTATCTGATCACACACCTTGATTATACGTGGATATTCAACACACGCTCAATTTATACTTTTGAGTGAGCCAGTTGAAAGAGACGTTGGTAATAGTATTGAGAAATTACTGCACAAATAAACACAAGATTAGTAACCATAAAATTGTTGTCATATTTTGACTTTTGCATTAATGACATCAAATGCTTCATACTAATATATCATTTTTATTATCAATGCACCAAGATATAGATCATTGAATTATGTGTCTTTAGAACACAATTTTAGTTCAATTTGTATAATATTAATTTATTTTATTTGGAGTAAAACTACTTAACATTCAAAATTGTGACTCTTGACTTTGACTAAATGAAGCAAAACTGCAAAGGGCTAATTTACTAACCTGGTAATAGCCGGTGTGGTAACCACTCATGTACCAAGAGATAAGCATACTGTAGAAGGCCTCATTATCTTCTCCGTGCTCAGTAAACATGGGAGGTGGTGGAGGAACACATGGAAACATCTGGATAGAAATGAGAACACAACCAAATGGTGAAATGCTGTTGTGGTGGTCTATTAATAATAAACACCTAAAAGTCTGCCTGTAATGCAGTGATATCATTGTCTGCTAATTAGTAAATAGTACCATGAATAATTTCAGTGTGTAGTGTAAATGTGGGTCCATAATTTCTATGTGTAAATATGGGTCCATAATTTATGTGTTAAAATGTGGGTACATAATTTCTGTGTAAATGTGTGTCCATAATATCTATGTGTAAATGTGAATCACAATAATCTGGATCTTATTTTTCTTGAGCTTGATGACCTGTTCCAGAAGTAGCTGCGGATCCCAACTTTGTGTCCAGCTGACCCTGTTTTGGGCCATGAAAGTCCAGTGCGAGGTAAGCACTCCTCCAGAGGTCTCGGATGTTTTTTTGTTTTTTTTTGCATTCGCCTTATTTCTCTAATCCCCAAGACATTGTGCGTTGCACTGTGGTTTTTATTTTGCGCCTGTCAGCCCAGTGCATTCGACTTCAGCATGCATCTTATGTCAGGGTCTGTTTCCTCCTGCATTTTCTAAGGGTTTGCTTCCCCGGGGTAACCGCCGGTGCTGTGATGGGGATCAAACCCAGCATCTTCGAGTTGTGAGCCGTGCCACTTAACCAAGCCGTCACCTGCAACGGAGTCTGACAAATGCATTGGAGGTCTTTCCCGTGGTCTCCTTTTACCTTCATTGTGTTGCAACATGTGACCTGCGCATCTATGTTTTGCCTTCCCTCATAGATTACCACATCATTTACCAGTTACAATCATATGTCAGAATTGTGGAGATTTTGCATATTTGGTTCCAGTGAGTGATTCTGACCAACTATATGGAGAATAACCTGGAACCTGAACTGACAAAATGTCGCTGCACGGGCTGGGCAGCCTTCTCGTCTATTTACACGGTCCTGGATAGTATCATAGATCAGAACCTACTCCCCCAAAACCCTCTCTCAGATATGCTGCAGTGCTGAGACAGAAACACTAACAAAATGGAGTACAAACAGGGTGTACAAACACTGGAGTACAAACAGGGTGACCCAGAGCCTCTCTTGATAGATCAAAATAATTCTAGGTATAAATGTGGGTTCCTTATTGGGTAGGAAAGAATAGATCCACTGAACCACCATGTATGTCGTAGAAGGTGACTAAAGAGAGCTGTGGATGGGGCTAGCAACATCAGTGTAAAATAAAATGCTACACTTCTAATGGAGGCCAACTGTAGTGGACTGTTTGTAGCTAATCAAGAGTAAATGAATGCAATGGCTAACCTTGATTTACACAAGACATCAAAAAATGTCTATGAAATAGTACTGAAAAGTGGAAGGTAGCTCTGCCAGCGTAAACCATGCAATGTTAAAGTTACTTACAGGTGGGGGTGGTGGGTTAGGGCCTGCAGCTTGGTAGCCTGGAAAGTGTGGAGCTGGTGCTGCGGGACAAGCAGTGTGGTATCCTGGAAAGTGGGAAGGTTGAAACGATGGGAAATGCTGAGGAGAGAAACATGCATTCAAACAATTTAAAAGTACCCTAAAATCCGTGTCAGTTTTTGGTCTAAAACTAGTTAATTTGTGTCACTTTTTTGGTCTTAAACTCATAATACAAGTCACAAAATAAGTTTCAATGAGTGAATAGCTGCCAGAACAGACTTGTTAAACACATTCTCATTTTTATTCAGCTGCATTTACTTATTTGTGATGGTTTAGTGGAGATTGTTGATCTTTTAATAAAGCAATTTTACTTTTAATGATTCAATTTGTTCATGAATTATAAAAGCTCTCCTTGTAAAATAGTATCAAAGTACAAGTAGATTGACAACAATTCAAAAGCTATGATGTAAAACACATACACGCTGTGGCATCTGAGTAAAGAGGGGTGGTGGAGGTGCATAACTATTCCAAGGCCATTTAGGAGTGCGACGTCTGTTTTGTGTATTCTGATGTTGACTAGTTGAAGATTTCTTGCTTTTGTGTTTTCCAGCATTGACTTCATGTACTGTTGGAATGTAATGTAGACTCCCAGTCTATTGTACAGACAAGTACAGTTGATTAATATGAAAAATTAATAAAACATGTCAGATAAATGGGGAAAAATTAATAAAACATGTTGGATTCAAGTTAATGTCTGTGAAATACTCTTGCATAAGTTACAAACTAACACAAACAATTGACTGTAATGTCTGCGAGACACTAATATCCAGGGCCACAAACTAACACAAACAACTGAAGTTATACGCGAAATACTCAAATATAAGGTTACAATAAATCTCAAGGGTCAGGTGTGGAAACTTCATTTTACTAAGCCTGAGTTTTTGGTTTGTTTTTAGTTGGGGTGACTAGTTCCCTATCTTGCTCCCTCACCTTCTTACGCCAGGTGTCAATTTACAACAGGGACTGGAGAATTGAACATGGTACAGTTATCATCAGAAGCAAGCAGGCAGGCGCTCATCAGGAGGGCAGAACAAACGCTACATAGACTCCTTGAAAATGTCTCTGAAATGCTTCAATATTGATAACCTTCTGGGAGATGCTTGTACAAGACAGAAACTACCTGGCAAGCTAGTATCACAGCAGGTGCTCAGATCGCAGAGAGTGAAGCCATCACAGAGGCTTATCAAAAGCACGCTGCACGAAATAACAATACTCACAATTCCACTGCCCGCTCCCCACATGTGCGCCCTGAATGTGGCAGGGTGTGCCGTTCCAGGATTGGTCTTTACAGTAATCAGAGAACACATATTTCGCAGCAATAGTCTGATGCTGTAACCATCTTCGCTTGCGATGGGCAACTATTGTTATTATTACTCAAGACATGTATAAACAGATTCCTAAATGAAAACAACAAACATACAATAACACTAAGAAATGTATAAAGACAACTTTGTGAGCATTGAAAGATTCATTCGCCATATGGACAGTTACAAAATCATTTCAAGCTGGAAATTTAGAGACAGAATATTAACTTTCTACATACAACAGTTAACAATTTCAAAGAAAGATTGCTAATGAAAATATTAAATTTAGATATCTTGTGATCAACAATGTTAGGAAAAATGCCTCTTCTTCTGAGGCCAGATAAATGGAACTAAGTAGCAACTATCAAAAACATGCAGATACCATTACATGACATTCGGCCAAAGGGCAAGAGCCAGATTCTGCTGAATCCATAACAACAGATACCTCGCTAGGGGCTTAGGAAAAAAGTGGTGTCTAGGGACACTAAAGGATGAATCCATGTAACACCCACCAAGGACACCACTCAAGGATCATCTTTGTAGCACCCAGGGACACCACACAAGGATCATCTTTGTAGCGCCCAGGGACACCACACAAGGATCATCTTTGTAGCGCCCAGGGACACCACACAAGGATCATCTTTGTAGCACCCAGGGACACCACACAAGGATCATCTTTGTAGCGCCCAGGGACACCACACAAGGATCATCTTTGTAGCACTCAGGGACACCACACAAGGATCATCTTTGTAGCACTCAGGGACACCATACAAGGATCATCTTTGTAGCACTCAGGGACACCACACAAGGATCATCTTTGTAGCGCCCAGGGACACCACACAAGGATCATCTTTGTAGCGCCCAGGGACACCACACAAGGATCATCTTTGTAGCGCCCAGGGACACCACACAAGGATCATCTTTGTAGCGCCCAGGGACACCACACAAGGATCATCTTTGTAGCGCCCAGGCACACCACACAAGGACCATCTTTGTAGCACCCAGGGACACCACACAAGGATCATCTTTGTAGCACCCAGGGACACCACACAAGGATCATCTTTGTAGCACCCAGGAACACCACACAAGGATCATCTTTGTAGCACCCAGGGACACCACACAAGGATCATCTTTGTAGCACCCAGGGACACCACACAAGGATCATCTTTGTAGCACTCAGGGACACCACACAAAGATCATCTTTGTAGCACCCAGGGACACCACACAAGGATCATCTTTGTAGCACTCAGGGACACCACACAAGGATCATCTTTGTAGCACTCAGGGACACCACACAAGGATGAATTCTGTAGCGCCCAGGGACGTGACAGAAGAATGAATCTCTGTAGCATATAGGAACACATAAGGATAAACCTCTGTAGAACCCACCAAGGACACCACACAAAGATGATCTCTGTACCAACCCTCCAAGTAGAAATAATAATAATGTTCGCTTAGGCGTCTGAGGCCTGTTGCGTCGGTCGGCCAAATCCATGACCCACAGCTGTGACATGGTTTTAGGCCTCGTCCAGGGCGGAGGAGGAGGTTGCTATTTGCTGGAGCCATACTGTTCAGGGACAGCCTGTCAGGGGAAGACATATGGCGCTGAGGAACGACTTGTGTAGTATCTTGTGGGCAGGGGTTTCCTGGTCCAGCCGTACAATATGACAGAACAAAGAAACTCGGTGCCGAACAAGTGTTTCTGAGATTTGATGACCTGTTTCAGCAGAGATCTCCATGTTGCGGATGTAGTCATGCTATCGGATGCCCAGGATATGTCGCTGGTTGCATATGTGAAAGGTTTCCAGCCTCGACATGTCATGCTTCAGCAATGTCCAGTAGAAATCAAGACATATATAAATGATACTAAAAGATAACTAAAATAGAAGAGGTCATCCTTGTCTTATGTTTCTTGGGATAATTTCAAACGTCGGTAATGATAAATCAAATTTGTAACGTTTACTACCATCAATTATTCACTCGAGTGGTAAACTTGATTGAAAAGAATATATTTATTTAGGTACTTTGAACGCCAAGCATGGCACATAAGGCAGAAACAAGTCCTCTCCAGTTTGAACAGTGTGATGCTACCTTTCTAACATCTTGTATGCTGTTTAGACCCATAGTTAAGACATGTTTGATCATTCTGCCAAGTCTCTTGAGTCTCTTTTGGTTTTCCTCTTTCTTTTTGCAGTCATCTTGTCCACATAATTGTCTTAAATTCTTCTTTCTCAAACTCCCGCTATCAAGCCCAGAAAAGTGCTTTGCAAATAGCAGGATGTTGTCCAGAGAACGGAATGTGCTGTGTCATAGTTTACAGCTTGATTGCAATATCTGCACATTTTGGTCAGACACATCCGACTTTAGCAGGCATTTTTGGGTACTGGGTTAGCCTTCCCTCTTCAGTCCCTTCTCCTTGGCCAGTCTGCTCTATTGCAGCCTGTTATCCAGGATCACCATGTGGAGGTGTAGAAGGGTCTTGGCAGCTCTGGTTAGCTGCAGCTCATGCACTGCATCTTGATACCATTGTTTGAAATGAAAGTCTGTTGCTGTTCATTCTAAGCACAAGCTCAATGTATTGTATGTCCATCGTTTTTTTCTGATCATGGCAGAAAAAGGAGTCCGACAGGGATGTATCCTCTCACCTTATCTGTACGACATATATGTGGAATGTATAATGAGAAATGTTCGAGAAGATTCCAGAGTTACGATATGCAGATGACACAGTGATACTATCAAGAAGTGTAGAAGGGCTAGAGCAGCTACTTTCAGCCGTGGACTTAGTAAAAATCAAAACCTGTTCATAAACATAAATAAAACAAAGATAATGACCATCAACAAAACACAATGTCAGCATAAATTTACAGTGGGTGGTGAGGAAATAGATCAGGTCACACATTTTGAATATCTGGGCTCCAGAATTGACAAAAATGGTGACTGCTCGAAAGAAATCAGAAGAAGACTAGCCATGACAATGCAGAGACTGAACAGCCTCAAGAAATTATGGCAGGGCACCAACAAAATGATAAAAGTAAAAGTCTTGAGAGCCTGTGTTTTTCCTGTGGCAGCTTATGGCTGCGAATCATGGACGATTACCAAAACTTCTAGACAAAGAATCGAATCCTTCGAGTCAAAATATTACAGAAAGATCTTCAAAATACCCTGGACAAAGAAAAAAACCCAAAAAAAAGACATTCGGCAAGAGTTGAGCATAGAGGAGAACTGGTTTATCAATTCCATTTTGGCTAGAAAATGCAAATACTCTGGTCACATCAAGAGACACAAGTCTTGAGAGAACGGTGATGGAAGGTATGGTGCCAGGCACAAGAGGAAGGGGTAGACCAAGAAGATGATGGCACCAAGATATCCAGGAATGCCTGAGTATGACTGTGGCGGAGGCTGGAGTTTTGGCTAGAGAACGAGTTTCTTTCAGACAGACTGTGATGGAAGTGACGTTCTACGAAGGACATGCTACATGATGATGATGGCAGTAACATATTGCTGAAGCATTTATCTTAATTAGCTTGTTAGTTTCTTCCCAACCAATGTTCAATAGTTTTCTATGACATTTATTTTTAAAAGCATTCATTTTATTTTCTAACGTCTGTCGTTTCCCAGTTTTTGCATCCATACGTTAGCACTAATTTTATGTTGTAGTTAAACAGTCTGAGCTTTATGCGAAAAGAATATGACCTCTGCAACCTTCCAAGCATGTCGTAAAAGGTGGCTGAAGAGGGTTGAACTTGGTGTTAGCAATATCATGATTGTAAAAAGATTACTATTATAATCTGGCATTACGAAAGCTACGACACCTGAAAAGGGACCAGCAAAAAGGTGAATGACAGCAAATTGGATCCAGGCTTACCGGAAAAAGGTTTAGCTTCAGTGGTGACCCTGTGCTTCACAGTGGAGAGACAAGGTGAATGAATTAACCAATTATTTAAAACAATTTTTTTTGCCTATATGCACATACATCACTTGCTGTGTCTGTTTTCACATCCTGAGCTGATTCTTCGCTAACCAATGGCAAAAGGTTGGAAAGTAGTTGATCTTCTTCATTGCCATAACCAACATACTGTACTGTGCATGTTTCTGCATCTTCACTGATAGACAAAATGCGGGCCTCGTAGATCTCTCCATCATCAGTATATAGTGCACGACACACATCTCCAGTTTTCCACTTCCCAGTTCCTCCCTGGTGCAAGTAAATAAATCATGTAAAATGGTTTCAGTACAGGCTTTAGCATTGCCATTAAATATATTCCAGGGTGCATGGAAGATACAACATGGCAAGCTTGTTCATTTTTATAAATAGACAAACTATTTAATGAAAGACATTTCAGAAAAGCTTTTATTTGTAACACTTTTAAAAATGTTAGTAAGGCAGTGAGACAAAGACATATGAACAGCTCAACCAAGCCTTTGGAGTTATTTGTTTTGAAACAATCACACGTACTAAACTCCACACAAAGAAATGAAAGAGAATGGAAAATAACCAAAGTATATCCAAAATGTCATTATGCAGTCAAACCACATAGATGACTCAAATTGCATTCAGAGATATTCTCATCTCATAGATGGTGCAACACACATCAGGTTGCCCTAGTTCACTATCCAGCTACTTACCAAGAAGATATCCTATACTCATACTAGGAACACAGGATATCAGTCAGCACAATGAACAAGAAAACATACCTTCAACAAAATAAGTGCAGAGATTGAACATCAACATCTTGAGACAGAGTTTATAGCCCAGATTATGGTTAGAAATGAGAGATGATTATAGATTGTATGAGATAAGGTGACTGAACATCAACATCTTGAGACTAGATGGACCACATTAAGAGGAGAAATGTGAGAAAATTATATATTGCATGAGACAAGATTACTGAACATCAAAATTAGAAGTTTAAGAGAATTATAGACAGATTATACAATATTTCAGATGTCAGATCGTATAGACAGTAGAAGCAATCACAGAAGTGATACAAATATGATCATGGTTTTCTGTAAATTTCAGATAGTATTTTCATGATTAATTCATCTAAAAGACCAGCTTCTTCGTATAAACATCATAAATGCATACATTTCAACAGCAGTCAAAATAGAATAATAAAACAAAAGTTTGCAGCCTCACTGTTAGTGCTAAAAAAGAAACGAAAAACTCAAACAAATATTAACATTACACTATGCTAACACTAGAAATCAAGAAGCAGTATAAACTGTAAGCATTACTGGTTTGGAAGATTCTAGCAATGTGAGAGGTGAAATGATGGCATAGACAAGGAGTCAGAATGTATTCATTGGGAACATATCGTTCCAGATATATTTAAGAAGACTACGATCCTCCACAACAATATTAGAAAACAAAGCAATACAACAAGTAATGTTATCAATAAAGTTCCATAGCAGAAACTCTTGTCAAGAATGAAGTGTTAGAGACTTCACTGCACTAAGCCATAGCTTGTGTGAGGTGGGGTGGCCAGTTCCATTCCTCGCTGCCCTTCTTTCCCTAACAAAAGGTCAGGTACCTATTTACAAATTAATCCCTTATACATCTGGGTTGACTGAAGCGTGTCAGTAGTGAAAGTTCAACCCTGTACCTTCGCCTTGAAAAGTAAGTGCTCTACCACTACACTAATCAGACCCTTCTCCAAACCCGGTGGAAGAAAGCGTCTTATTTCCCTGTACTAAGTGTGACAGATAATTCAAGGCTCAGATTTACTTATTTAGCCACCTTCGAACTCATGCAAACAGTGAATGCTGACAAAGTGGTCCTCATCGATTACGGTGGACGAACAATAATCAGACGCCCAGTAATGTTAAAATACTAAAAAAATAATATTACCAAAAATTTAATGTTATACTCTTTCATTTATCTATAGGAGCAATTTTTATGTCCAATTAGACCTCAGTCATCAAGTCTTTTGGTATTTTGCTTACATTTCCATTTGTATCAAAAACCTTACATGTGGTCTTTAAAAGAAGATGGCTGGCCTGACAAGCTGCTCGCACACTTAGCTCCAGTGTTTTGTGTTAATTAAAAACATAGGAGCTCCACAAACTACCTGATGCACAATAACTTGTTTCAAATTGTTATGTACCCAAATACATCTCGGTGTGCTCAATTTAATAGCTGTCTATTTTATGTTATGCAAATATATATTCTTAGTTCTCAGTTGACCTGTACTTCTACAGGGACATCTGCCCCTGTGCAGGTCCCAGCTCTGGTATGAGCTGGATGTAGCCAGGAGAAGGGTATCCTGCTTAACGGGGCTAGGCTCGAGCAGCTTAATACTCCGCTGCGTTGGGACAAGCACTTAGGGTGGTTAACTGATGTGCAAGTCCATCTCAATAGACTCAAACACTAGAGCAAAGTAGATCCGCAGCCTGTTAGACACTATCTATGCTGCTCTAAACAAACCACCTAACCATGGCTGGTGTTATGCCATGTCACACATTCGCCTCTTACGACATGCTCTTCTGGTGCTATTCTTGTCTTTGTCATCAACAAAGACCCCAGCAAACCATTCATTTATATAATCTTAGAATATCAGGTCAGGTCATCCCGTAACCGGTCAGGTCATCCCGTAACCGGTGAGGTCGTTGGGGCACACATGAAGACATCCTCACAACCCCACACCACCCCTCTCTGTCAGATGCCGCTGCCTGTGACTCTTCTGGTCGGAGACTGGTCCATTCTTTTATGTTGTCCTCCCATCTCTTTTTGGGCCGGCCTCTTCGTCGTCTGCCATGCACCTTTCCGTGGAGGATTGTATTTGCAAGACCATTTGATCTCGATATGTGACCGTACCAACTGAGTTTCCTTCTTTTGACAGTTGCCAAGAGGTCTTCGAAAGGACCTATTGGTGTTGTAATTCTATCTCGTATTTCCTCATTTGTAACTCGATCTTTGTACGTGACGTTTAAAAGTTTTCGGAAACATCTCATCTCTAAGGCCTGTATCCTTCGTTGAAGGTCAGCTTTAACTGTCCATGTCTCACACGCATAGAGGAATATTGACAGGACCAGTGTACGCATTAATCTGATTTTCGTGCGTAGTGCTCACCGTTTATCTTGCCAGATTTTGTGAAGCCGTGCAAGCGCCACTATTGTCTGTGCTATTCTGGCCAATACCTCACATTTTGATTCTTCATCACTGACAATCTCGACCCAAGGTATTTAAAATGGTCAACCACTTCGAGTTCCGGACCGTTAGCTTTTATCCTGCTGTTGAAGCCCGTGGCGTTGTTGGTCATTAATTTTGTCTTTCCAGCGTTTATCTCCATACCATAGTCAAGAGCTGTTTCATCGAGCCTTCTGACCCATTCCTGGAGTTCTGCTTCTGAACCCGCCAACTCGTCGATATCATCTGCAAAACGAAGGTTGGTAATCGTTCGGCTCCCTATCTTGACAGTACAAACTTGACCTCCAAGTGCCTCACTCATAATTCCTTCAAGGAATATATTG
The DNA here is from genome assembly GCA_036924085.1 of Ariolimax columbianus. Lineage (NCBI taxonomy): Eukaryota > Metazoa > Mollusca > Gastropoda > Stylommatophora > Arionidae > Ariolimax > Ariolimax columbianus. The sequence goes on from JAVGWX010000001.1 coordinate 173,907,332, forward strand.
AAAAGAGTTGGAGAGAGTGTACACCCCTGTCTCACACCAACTGATGTGCGAAACCAGTCCCCTCGCCTCCCATTCACAAGAACTGCACTAAACGCCTTGTCATACAGGTGTTCAAGGACCGTTATAATATTTCCATTGATATTATACATCCTCATGGCTGAGCAGCGCATGAGCTGCAGTGGTCAGCGACCCATAGCTGACTGCTAGCGTCAGGGCCAGCGAACCAGAGCTGCCAAGATCCTTCTACACCTACACGCGGTGATCCTGGATAACATTGTGCAGCAGGGCAGACTGGCTAAGGAAAAGGGATAGAAGAGGGAATGCTAATACGGTACTAAAGAAATGCTTGCTGAAGTCGGATGTGTTGGACCGAAAGGTGCAAATATCGCAATCAAGCTGTAAACTACGACACAACGCATTCCGTTCTCTGGACTACATTCTGCTACTTAAGCCCTTTCAGGGTTTGGTAGTGGGAGATTGAGAACGAACGAAGAAGAAGATACATCCTCATAGTTGCCCAAAGCGCTTTATGCCATACCCTATCAAACGCCTTTTTAAAATCCACAAACACGTGATAGAGTGTTTGCTGCTGTTCTAGATATTTCTCGCTTAGCATCCTTAAATTAAATATCTGTTCTCTAGTGCTTCTTCCCTGTCTGAACCCTGCTTGCTCCTCGGCAATGATGTTCTCTGCTTGGGGTTTCAATCGATCAATGATTAATCTAAGCATGACCTTGCTAGGGTGGCTGATGAGGCTTACTGTTCTGTAATTTTGGCACAGCTTTAGGTTTCCAGACTTATGTAACGGTATAACTAATGATTTTGTCCATAAGTCCGGCCAGTTTTCTGTCGCCCATATTTTGTTGCAGATGTGTGTCAGGCCTTCCACCACTACCTCTCCACCCGCTTGTAAGAGCTCTGCTGGTATATTGTCCATGCCGGCCGCTTTCCCTCTTCTCAATGTCTTTACCACTGCAATTACCCCTTCCTTCGTTATCAGTTGGTTATCCGCTATATTTGTTGATGTTGGGGGGATTGTTTTCTCAGGTTCGTTTCGCCCTTCATAGTTATATAGCTCGCAACAGTACTCTGTCCATCATGCCAGTACGTCATTTTCCTCAATAAGGCACTTGCCGCTTTTATCATGGATTATAAGGTTCCTGCCTTGTCTTGGTGTTACCAGTTCTTTGACAACCTTGTATGCTCCTTTAGCATCATTTCTGTTTAGTCTCTCTTCGATGTTTGTGCATTGCTCACATATCCACGCTTCTTTCGCCTCTCTCATCTTTTGTTGTATGGCTTTCTTGACCTCTTTATAACTGCAGACCTCCTCCGGTGGGTGATTGTGTTTTTTCAGTGACCTTCTTTTATCAGAAAGGTCTAGAATGTCTTTGGTCACCCATGGCTTCTTTTTTGTTTGGTGGCATCCCAGGATCTCTGTTGCAGTATCTATGAAAGCTGCGTTAAGAGACTCTGTAACTGTATCCAGTCCCTCTCTGAGAGCCAACAGTGGCGAAAATCTCCCTCCCACCCTTGCTTGGAACACTTTGGTGATTTTTGGGTCCATTAGTTTGTCCAGGTCAAACTTTAGCCTGGTCACATCCTTCTTTGCGACTCCCCTCAATCGCAGACGCATGGTCATCATAACCAGATCATGGTCGCTTCCTATATCAGCTCCGGGGAAACTTCTCGTTTTGTCGGTGTTGATGCTCGATCGGAACCTTAGAATATATTCAAAGATTTTCTACAAAACATACTAGATGCCACAACACAAAATTATCTACATGATTGACAAAATAAATACATTGCCATTGAAAAAGAGCTACAGCTTACACTTTTCTTTTTCTTTGACTTGGATTTGTTTCTCTTCTTCTTCATCTTTGTGCTTGGCTGTGAGGGTGCAAACTCTGGGTGCTCCTCTGCAAGTTTGGCCTATTCACACAAACCATGAATGACATCTGATGTAGGCATACAATATCAAGCAAATAAAGTAAAATATGCTATTATTGTACTTAGCCCTTTTGGTTGGAAGTCATGGTGTGTAAAACAGCAATTACAGTCAGTCATATTCTCTCAAGATCTAACATTGGTGTTTCACTTAGCCACGATGATCCAGTTTTTTCAAATAATGTCAATATGGTGGAAATATCCAGCCCATGCACAGCTTATGTTCATGTAGAGTTCTCGAAAATTGATAGATATTTACACGTGTGCTGAATATGTTAAAGTGGTGCTTTTTGTGTAATATAATTTGGACTTCAAGAAATTATTAATTATTTGATGAAGACAACGATCATAAATCTGGATTACACACGGATATTCAATACAAATGTGATTCAAACTGACTGGTGGCACACAGAGGATGTGCCTGTGGAAATACTTTTGATTAAATAAGGCAGAAATAAAATTGACATGTGCCAAAGAACAACTAATTACATCATAATTGCTCCTCTGAAATGACATTTAACACTTCACACTAATATTTGTATTATGCATTATCCATGTCATAAATAGCTTAATTATTTTTTCTTTAGATCAAAATTATAGCTCAATTTTTTAAATATTCGATTGTATTTTGAGAAACAATTATTTCCCATTTAATGTCAATACTTTGGTAACTGAAAAAAAACTGATACTTGTCAATTATAAACCATTTAGTGAATCAACTGTCAGGATACAAATCTCAAGGTATCTATTTTGTTGACTTAATTTTTTAGTCTTTTTCTAGTTTCATCTAGGTGTTGTTAACAGGAAGAAATTATGGGGTGTTCTGGAGGAGTATGGTGTTATGGGGCAGTTACTGAACAATATAAGATCCATGTACGCGTATAGCGAAGGGACTGTTAGAACACATGTGGGGCAGACAAACTGGTTTCCAATACAGAGCGGAGTCCGGCAAGGTTGTGTGCTTTCACCCCTACTATTCATCATATACATGGATAAAATTACACGGTGGGCAAATCCATCTGAAGAATCTCTACATGAATTGATCTTTGCAGATGATCAGTGCCTCTTCTACAGGGATCAGACTGATTTATAACGTCACCTGACAAGCCTCGACTCTGCCTGCGTAAAATATGACATGAAGATAAACGGCGACAAGACAGTAACTATGACAATCAATCGCCTACCAATACGTCGCAGCTACCACACTGGGGGCAAAATACTACAACAGGTACAGGAGTTTACATATCTAGGAAGTGTCTTCACTGACGACGGCAGGTTTGACAGAGAGGTAGAAACTAGAATCCAAAAAGCAAATAAGATGCAGTACCAATTGGCACCGATACTGAAACACCGAAATGTAGCCATGGCCACAAAACGGAAGTTAATCGACACCTTGATCATCCCTACATTGTGTTATCAGTGTCAAACATGGACACTATTAGACAGGCATAGGCGTAAGATTGAGACTTGTGAGATGCGAGGGATCAGAAATGCTGCAGGAAAGACGATTTGGGACAAAATCAGAAACGATGCGCTTAGAAAAATAGTGGGGACTACACCAGTATACCACTATATTGAAGCACAGAGGGTAAAGTGGTCCGGGCATTTGACTAGAATGCATTATGAACAACCAGCAGCGAAATCATATTTCTTGAAGGTGGATGGTCCTCGAGCAAAAGGGCGACCACGACGTCGTTGGATCGAAGGGGTCAAGGAAACTCTCCAAAAGTTCAATATGACAATCACACAAGCCTCCCTCCTAGCGCAAAACAGAAGTCTACGCATACCTCCTCTCTGCGACGCCGCAAGGTAAGAGCAGTGGGACAAAAGAAGAAGTTGTTATCTAGATTGAATGAGTTCAAAATGGGATTAATTGCACAGAATGTCTGTCACTTCTCCCAATTTGCTACTGTCTTATATATGTTGATAAAGTGTGTTATCTATTTCCTCTAGTAGTTATTGCACTATGAATGCTATAAAATTGTTAAAAAATTGATTTCCCAGCAAATAATATGACTTTCAAAATCAACTATGTCCCACTAAACACTGTCAGGGATTGTACTCATAGTCTGAATAGAGCAATGAACGTCAGAACTGTTTGTAGAAATGTTACACGAGAAAAGATTTAATAGAGCAATAGTGCCAAAACTGTTGTTTGTAGGAATCTTACATGATAATGATATGACACATAGACCAACAATTTACATCAGGTTTGTATCTCAACTTCACAACTTCATCTACTCTATTAAGGCACTTTGGGGAGGAAGACTAACATCTGGTCAGAAACAAAATACTTATCAAACATGTTTGACAGAGTCAGGCAAAATATACTGGCCAAGTTTCTCACCTCGGCTATCTCGTAGTCCTCCCTGGAAACGGGCTGTTTTCAAGGCAGCCTGGCTAACAAGGTAAGGGATCACATGTTCCCATAGTAGTGAGCACCACGAAGCTGAAACCAAGCATAGCACAACCGCCTGGAGGACTCCGGTCCACTTTCATCAGCACGTTCGGGATGTGAGGAAAACTACGACAACCCGCCACTTCACGTCCCTTTTAGGGCGCACAAAAGAGTAACCCTACTCATTGCAGACATTCAACAACAATTAAGGCACTTTAGTTTAATTTTCTACATATCGACTCTTTCTGTTTTCTTTTGAAATGTTTTTTTTCAAAACTTCATTAAAATTGTTTACTTCGCCCCTTGAGAAGGCTACAAAATGACCAAACCATTTTAATTTCTGATTCTATATGCATCTGATCCATTAAAGATGTTACTACCAACAGTATGAACTTGAAAAACTATACGATGAAGTGGCAATGTAACTGAGCCGCCAGTTATTACAATAATGAACAAAATATGAAAGTACCTTCATTGCTGATACTGCATCGTCATAAGCTTTTATGAGCACAGTGTCATCCCAAGCATCTGACTCTCCTTCCTTTGGGGTTAAAAAAAAAGGCGAGCAGGGTTCAAATGTATAACACTCAATTGGTCACATTCAATGTATAATATAGTTACAGAGTTCAGTTATTTAAATACAGTAGCTTGAAAATTAGGTTAGAAAAATAAGAAAATTTGCAGAAACCTTTAAGTGCAGTAGATATTTTTAAAAATTGGCTAAATGTGCAACACCTTAATGACAGAAACTGCAGACATGACAATGTCAGCTACAAAAACAATCAGAAAACATACCACATAAAGTGGTTGAACAACCTTCAGTATCATACAATCAGCCTAGAACAATTTATCAAACTTCATTTGTCTCTTCCCAACTTTCAATTTCTTGTCCATCGTGTCCTCTATTTCTTCTCCCAGAAATTGTACATGTCAAATTATGTTCCAACTTTCTCTTTAAAAACACCCAGAGAATCAAAGACAGCTTCTTTGTGCTTTGGTTGCCTCAGGACATCCTTGTGTCTTTTTGGTTGTCAGCATGATTAGATATGTACAGAAATAGTGTAAACTAGTGGTACCAAGTGCATGTTCTTCATTGCTGTCATCTTCCCATTTCAGGAAGTTGAAATGCAATTATTTTCTAGTTGCATACTGTGAAACACTTACTTATGTCCAGGTAAAACACACACAAAAATCACATAAAGATGATCATTACACATGCTAAACAAGAATTAGTTCATGACTGTTTTGTTGCTGTAATGTTGCTGCACATATTCGCTTAAAATGTTCCATTATATGTGCAGATAAGCAGCAGTTACTGAAGTAAGCAGCACAGGTGCAACAAAACACATTTTGGTCAACTTTGCTGAGACTGGAATTATACACTCTAAAGGTTCAACCACAATTATATATGAACTTTAAAGACTATTACACTGCCCAGCTCAGTGGTCTAGTATTGAACAAAAGTATTGGTTAAAAAACCAGTATCCTTGAGTTAGCATTTTGTGTTTCTAGTTGTTTTCTTCCACTGATTGTCATTAATAGAACTGCATCACCAGAGAACAGAATGAATGCTTTCATGCAGTCAGCAGATATGAACCTGGCTTTGATGCTTCTGCATTACGCTAAATTATGATTACATTGCTTGAAGTGTAAGTGTTCCTAACAAGAACTTTGACTTTTGTGTCAAATGTCACTGAGATTATTATAACAATAAATGTCACTGAGATTATTATAACAATAAATGTCACTGAGATTATTATAACAATAAATGTCACTGAGATTATTATAACAATAAATGTCACTGAGATTATTATAACAATTATATGCAAATAAATGTGACTATGTCCTTGACTTTTATTTTGTGTCAAATGTCACTGAGATTATTATAACAATTATATGCAAATAAATGTGACTATGTCCTTGACTTTTATTTTGTGTCAAATGTCACTGAGATTATTATAACAATTATATGCAAATAAATGTGACTATGTCCACTCAATGACACTGACAGGATGACTGTGTAACTGATATTTTGTTCTCATTGATTGCATTACAAATTAACTAGACTATATTTAAACCATGGAACTCATTATTTAATCAAATTACTTACTCTCTCCTTCCTCTCTCTCTTCTTACCTCACTTTGTTTCATTTGACTCAAACAATCACACTTTTGTACAACTTTCACACATGCCCTCAGAGTGAGGCCCTTTGGTTGGGCTAGCTTCTGAGAGCGCCGTCAAACCTATCCATATCATTGGTACATACAGACATACGCATACATCCAAGCACTGGTTTATGCGTCTTAATATCGCCCAATTGACTACGATCTGGGGTGGAATAGGCACGCCTCCGCCAGTAGAAACTAGTGAGGCAAACAAGTAATTTTTTTTTATGTAATCAAATTTAAAATTTTGTTTTCCTCTGATTGTGATTGAATGAAGCCCCAATGGCCAAGCCCAATGAAGGTAATTTTGTGTAATGTCTGTTTAACTCTTTCATTAGACACACTTTTATGTCACCTTAACTTATTTTGACTGAATTTGTCGATCATTTTACCGTACCTGCTACCTCTCTCTATTTATTTGAATGAATTTAAATTACTATTACTATTTTTTATTAGTTCTACAATAGACTCTACAGTTCTACAGTATTAGTAGTATTACACTGTCATATTTTATTTATAAGTCTCAGACTTCTGAGTCGCTATTCCGTGAGCGTTTGTATGTTTCACTCGAAACTCAAACACTCTTCAGTGAGTACACAACTCACTGTCAGTAGTCTTCAGACTTCTGCTTTGATGCTTTGCCGGTTGTCCGCTGCTAGAAAAAAATAGAAATAGTGTTTCCAACTAGCAGGTTTCTCTTCTTTTTCATATTTCTGTATTCTGTTACTGCTTTAAACTCTACAAATTCTCTCTGAACAACTGCAAATCACAGAATCTAACTGTACCTCTCCTCTTTGATAAACGACATAGCCCTGCTCCGCAGCTGCCATCTTTCAGTCCAAAATTTGTTCAAAAGTATTCGTCAAAAGCGCACTTCGTTTACATCTCTCCTAACAGGAACATTATTATTGTCGACAAAAACATGAATTGGTAATGGCTCAGTGATCGCACCAGGACAAAAACGAAACGAAACCCACGTTGCGACCGCACCGCCTTATCGTGGAAGTCTTTAAAGCATTAAATGTAACAATGAGATATATATGATATGTAGATTTGAATACATATTTGTTACTTTTGATAAAGAAATGTGTCTAAAGGGAAAACATAGGACAACATCAAACATGTATCAGAGGTTTAAGTAGCTTTTTTATTATTTTTTTCAACATGCTGATCACACATGTGAACTTTAAAATCACGAATCAGCATTACTTTCCAAATATGGAGAGAGAGAGAGAGAAGAGGGGGTGTGGGTGTGTAATTCAGTAGTCTGGGGGCTTCATCATCGTGACGCAAATGATCCAGTCCGTCTCTTGATAAAGTCCTTGGGCGTGATTTCCTACCAGACGGATAGCATTGAGCGTCAATTGGATGGCACAATCTGTAGCAGTTATTACAACCATATCTACCTTGTCATCCTTTGTGTTGGGGATTATGTGGGTGCAGACGATTCGTGCAGGGCGTCTCATGAATGGGGGAACAGTACGAATTATTTTTACTATAATTGCCGACAAATAACTTAGCTATCACAAACTCGACTCGTTTACCGATGATTTTGTTTGTGAGATAGGTGACCAAGCCGGTATAGGATACAACACATGTGGCAATCCTGTGCAACGAATCTGTGCTACTGGTTGAATCGAAAAGGACGTTCCATGCGTTTTACAATTCCAATGGTGTGGAGGGAATCGACACATCATTTGAATGATTGTTTCATTTGCATGACTCTTCCAATTGGATATTTCTCAGAAGAAACAGCGGCATTTGACATATCCGAGTATTCACTCTGCTATCTGGCCAGTGTCTCAGGGGGGAGAATTTCCTGTTCCGGCCCACCAGAATCCTATACTCTGGAATAATGAAGAAGATAAAAATGTTAGTGTACATCCATCACCCGTGAAAGCATCTTCGTCAAGACATCCTGATTTCGGACCTATTGAAGAGTTTGAACACCCACATAAAATTACTCAGTGAAGTCAATGATCTAGTGAGAGTTTAGGAATTATTACAAAAAATAATTAAAGGAGAGCTTTTGGGGCTCTAGACTGCGAGAATGGAATCTTCTAGAAGAGAATGCACATGTTTCAGTTGTTCGTGCTCGGCAAAAAAATCTGCTTCCATATTTCCAAATTCGAGATAACCTCATCGCTTGCGTTGATATAGTGGGTCTGATGGCAGCACTACACAACAACTACACAGATAAGGATTAGAGGATGTTCATTCCTTAGCCAAAGCTGAGCTTTAAAATGTATTGCTCCATAATGGTGTGTACCAAGGATCTGAGACGCTAGTCTGGTCAGGCACAATATACTGACCATGACGTCGCGTGAGAGTCAGGCACAATATACTGTCCATGACGTCGCGTGAGAGTCAGGCACAATATACTGACCATGACGTCGCGTGAGAGTCAGGCACAATATACTGACCATGACGTCGCGTGAGAGTCAGGCACAATATACTGACCATGACGTAGCGTGAGAATTAGGCCCAATATACTGACCAAGACAACTATCTGTCTTCCATGTAGCGCTCCCTTGAAACATGCTGTTGTAAAGTCTGTTTAGCTGAAACGATCAGCGTGATTCCGTAACATCGAGCGTCACACAGATGAAGCCAAGCATTGCACAACCGCCTCTAGGACCGCAGTCTATCTTCACCACACGCTCGGGATGTGAAGAAAGCTACTACAACTCGCCACTTAACGCTCTTTTCATGGCGCGCAAAAGATTAAATATACTCATTGTGGGCATTAAACAACAACAATGACAACCATCTGTTCCAATCGTGAATGCCGTCCACATGAAAGAAACGAACAACGTGAAACGGCTGGTGTACCGCCAGCTATGAGAAGTATAAGGGACAGAATTCTTGTGACCGGAAGGTCACTGCCATCATGATGGGGCTACTGCAGGATTACACAAAGTCTTGCACTTTTTTTCAATGGGACAGCCGTACCAAGACTTCCCCCTACATGGAAACGGATTGGCCCCAACAACATTCGCATGAACCGGGAGACAATTATGTACTTAACGAACCACTTCTAGAGTTCCATTAGATCTCGCTCCCTCCTCTCCTCGTCAAACTTGGATTAATGAAGAATTTTGTGAAGGCCACTGATCGAAGTGGGGCAGGATTTGTATACCTTCGTGATAAACTTCCAAGACTTGGTGCGGTCAAGGTCAAGGAAGGTGTATTTGTCGGTTCACGTGTATGTCAGCTCTTTCGAGATGAGCGATTTGATGATATCTTCACAGGTGATGAAAAGTCAGCTTGAAATGCTTTCCAGCATGTGGCCACAAACTTTCTAGGAAACAATAAGCCTGACAATTAACTGTATCATGTAGAAACCCTGTTGTAGCGTTACGAAATACTAAGATGCATCATGTCCTTGAACTGAGTGGTCTCGAGGAAAGACGTCGACCTCGGATGCTGAAAGTTGCTGGTTCAAATCACGGTGATGACTGGGATTTTTTCACGTGGACTTTCTGGTATTTCTCCAGATCTCTGGGTAGTAGAGATCGGATGCCCGTATGCAGTGTCGCGCACGTGTAAAATTCTATGCCAATTGGAAAGTGAAAAGAGTAAGCTTAAACGCCGATTTCAAGGTAAAATTCGAAATGATGTTTAAAATCTACCTAATTTATTACGGAATCCTCGCCAGAGCAACGGAGCTCACGCATTGAGCTGAGATTCTCCAACAAGTATGGAGAAGCACAGAGCACATATGGGTTAAACTGCGTGCAATGACGCTGATTCTTCGACTAAACTAAACTAAACTATGTCCTTAAAATTAAACTTTTGCAGTCTCGTGTGAATTTCTTCCCTGCTAACTGCGATGTTGTCGGTGACCAACATGGGGAATTATTTCTTCAGTACATTGCTACCATCGAAAACAGGTACCAAGGGAAACGGAATGCAGCAATGCTTGAAGACTATTGTTGGGCCTTTGTCATAGATGTAACAAAAACTCATCACGATAGATATGCAAAAAGGCGTCTCTATGAATCATTTCCTCTGCGGTTACTCTGGTCTAACGATCAACACTAGAAAAACGGAGATACTTTTCCAGCCTGTCTCTCGGGAGCCGTACATCGAAACAAAGATTATTGTACAACATAAACGTCTCCAGACAGCCACTGGCTTTACCTACCTATGCACTGTTCTCACTATAGATTCGAGTATTGACTGTGAGGTCAATAACAGGATTACTAAGCTTGGGAGGCTCTATACAAACTTCTGGAACTAACAAGGCACCAGTGTCGCCACCAAGATAAAAATGTATCGTGATGTGGCATTATCCACTCTGCTGCGTGCCTGTGAGACACGGACAGCGTAGCAGATATGCCAGATAGCTCAATCGTTTTCACTCGAGCTGTCTGGATAGGTTGATCAGATTCAGCTGGCAGGACAAGGGGTCTAACTCTGAAATTATTTAGCAACACTAACATATTGAGCATCCACACACTTCTGGAATTGGCTCAGCTAAGGTGGACGGTACATGTTGTTCGCCACTTCTGGAATTGGCTCAGCTAAGGTGGACGGTACATGTTGTTTCCATTTTTGTATCAGAAGCCCTTGTCAGGTCTACGAAAGTCACGTATAGCCCATGTTGATGCTCTTGGCATTTCTACTGAAGGTGCCGATCTACGAATATCATATCCAGAGTTACGCGACCCGATCTGAAGCCACATTGGTTCTCTGGAAGAAGACCATGTTCTAGGTGAACAATAAATCCATTGAGGAGAACTCGTGCCAGTATCTTGTCAGCAGTCAATAAAAGGGTCTTTCCTCTGTTTTTGTCGAAAGATGACGGTTTCCCTTTTGCTTGTATAAGTGGACGATGGTAGCATCCTTCAGTCCTTGTGGGCCAGTCTCAGTGGTCCATATTGTGTTGTGGGGCAGTCTCAGTGGTCCATATTGTGTTGTGGAGCAGTCTCAGTGGTCTATATTGTGTTGTAGGACAGTCTCAGTGGTCCATTTTGTGTTGTGGGACAGTCTTAGTGGTCCGTGTTGTGGGACAGTCTCAGTGGTCCATATTGTGTTGTGGGACAGTCTAAGTGGTCCATATTGTGTTGTGGGACAGTCTCAGTGGTCCATATTGTGTTGTGGGACAGTCTCAGTGGTCCATATTGTGTTGTGATGGTAGCATCCTTCAGTTCTTGTGGGCCAGTCTCAGTGGTCCATATTGTGTTGTGGGCCAGTCTCAGTGGTCCATATTGTGTTGTGGGCTAGTCTCAGTGGTCCGTATTATGTTGTGGGTCAGTCTCAGTGGTCCATTTTGTGTTGCGGGACAGTCTCAGTGGTCCATATTGTGTTGTGGGACAGTCTCAGTGGTCCATATTGTGTTGTGATGATAGCATCCTTCAGTTCTTGTGGGACAGTCTCAGTGGTCCATATTGTGTTGCGGGACAGTCTTAGTGGTCCATTTTGTGTTGCGGGACAGTCTCAGTGATCCATATTGTGTTGTGGGACAGTCTCAGTGGTCCATATTGTGTTGTGGGCCAGTCCCAGTTGTCCATATTGTGTCGTGGGACAGTCTCAGTGGTCCATATTGTGTTGTGATGGTAGCATCCTTCAGTTCTTGTGGGCCAGTCTCAGTGGTCCATATTGTGTTGTGGGATAGTCTCAGTGGTCCATATTGTGTTGTGGGACAGTCTCAGTGGCCCATATTGTGTTGTGATGGTAGCATCATTCAGTTCTTGTGGGCCAGTCTCAGTGGTCCATATTGCGTTGTGGGCCAGTCTCAGTGGTCCATATTGTGTCGTGGGACAGTCTCAGTGGTCCAAATTGTGTCGTGGGACAGTCTCAGTGGTTCATATTGTGTTGTGGGCCAGTCTCAGTGGTCCATATTGTGTTGTGGGCCAGTCTCAGTGGTCCATATTGTGTCGTGGGACAGTCTCAGTGGTCCAAATTGTGTCGTGGGACAGTCTCAGGGGTCCATATTGTGTTGTGGGACAGTCTCAGTGGTGCATATTGTGTTGTGGGACAGTCTCAGTGGTGCATATTGTGTTGTGGGACAGTCTCAGTGGTCCATATTGTGTTGTGACGGTAGCATCCTTCAGTTCTTGTGGGACAGTCTCAGTGATCCATATTGTGTTGTGGGACAGTCTCAGTGGTGCATATTGTGTTGTGGGACAGTCTCAGTGGTCCATATTGTGTTGTGACGGTAGCATCCTTCAGTTCTTGTGGGCCAGTCTCAGTGGTCCATATTGTGTTGTGACGGTAGCATCCTTCAGTTCTTGTGGGCCAGTCTCAGTGGTCCATATTGTGTTGTGAGTCAGTCTCAGTGGTCCATATTGTGTTGTGGGATAGTCTCAGTGGTCCATATTGTGTTGTGGGACAGTCTCAGTGGCCCATATTGTGTTGTGATGGTAGCATCATTCAGTTCTTGTGGGCCAGTCTCAGTGGTCCATATTGTGTCGTGGGACAGTCTCAGTGGTCCATATTGTGTTGTGGGCCAGTCTCAGTGGTCCATATTGTGTTGTGGGCCAGTCTGAGTGGTCCATATTGTGTCGTGGGACAGTCTCAGTGGTCCAAATTGGGTCGTGGGACAGTCTCAGTGGTCCATATTGTGTTGTGGGCCAGTCTCAGTTGTCCATATTGTGTCGTGGGACAGTCTCAGTGGTCCATATTATGTTGTGATGGTAGCATCCTTCAGTTCTTGTGGGACAGTCTCAGTGATCCATATTGTGTTGTGGGCCAGTCTCAGTGATCCATATTGTGTTGTGGGCCAGTCTCAGTGATCCATATTGTGTTGTGGTCAGTCTCAGTGATCCATATTGTGTTGTGGGACAGTCTCAGTGGTGCATATTGTGTTGTGGGACAGTCTCAGTGGTCCATATTGTGTTGTGACGGTAGCATCCTTCAGTTCTTGTTGGCCAGTCTCAGTGGTCCATATTGTGTTGTGACGGTAGCATCCTTCAGTTCTTGTGCGCCAGTCTCAGTGATCCATATTGGGTTGTGGGCCAGTCTCAGTGGTCCATATTGTGTCGTGGGACAGTCTCAGTGGTCCATATTGTGTTGTGATGGCAGCATCCTTCAGTTCTTGTGGGCCAGTCTCAGTGGTCCATATTGTGTTGTAGGCCAGTCTCAGTGGTCCATATTGTGTTGCGGGACAGTCTCAGTGGTCCATATTGTGTCGTGGGACAGTCTCAGTGGTTCATTTTGTGTTGCGGGACAGTCTCAGTGATCCATATTGTGTTGTGGGACAGTCTTAGTGGTCCATATTGTGTTGTGATGGTAGCATCCTTCAGTTCTTGTGGGCCAGTCTTAGTGGTCCATATTGTGTTGTGGGCCAGTCTCAGTGGTCCATATTGTGTTGTGATGGTAGCATCCTTCAGTTCTTGTGGGCCAGTCTCAGTGGTCCATATTGTGTTGTGGGCCAGTCTCAGTGGTCCATATTGTGTCGTGGGACAGTCTCAGTGGTCCATATTGTGTTGTGGGCCAGTCTCAGTGGTCCATATTGTGTTGTGGGGCAGTCTCAGTGGTCCATATTGTGTTGTGGGAAAGTCTCAGTGGTCCATATTGTGTTGTGGTACAGTCTCAGTGGTCCATATTGTGTTGTGGGACAGTCTCAGTGGTCCATATTGTGTTGTGATGTAGCATCCTTCAGTTTTTGTGGGCCAGTCTCAGTGGTCCATATTGTGTTGTCGGCCAGTCTCAGTGGTCCATATTGTGTCGTGTGACAGTCTCAGTGGTCCATATTGTGTCGTGGGACAGTCTCAGTGGTCCATATTGTGTTGTGGGCCAGTCTCAGTGGTCCATATTGTGTTGTGGGGCAGTCTCAGTGGTCCATATTGTGTTGTGGGAAAGTCTCAGTGGTCCATATTGTGTTGTGGTACAGTCTCAGTGGTCCATATTGTGTTGTGGGACAGTCTCAGTGGTCCATATTGTGTTGTGATGTAGCATCCTTCAGTTTTTGTGGGCCAGTCTCAGTGGTCCATATTGTGTTGTCGGCCAGTCTCAGTGGTCCATATTGTGTCGTGTGACAGTCTCAGTGGTCCATATTGTGTCGTGGGACAGTCTCAGTGGTTCATTTTGTGTTGCGGGACAGTCTCAGTGATCCATATTGTGTTGTGGGACATTCTTAGTGGTCCATATTGTGTTGTGATGGTAGCATCCTTCAGTTCTTGTGGGCCAGTCTTAGTGGTCCATATTGTGTTGTGGGCCAGTCTCAGTGGTCCATATTGTGTTGTGATGGTAGCATCCTTCAGTTCTTGTGGGCCAGTCTCAGTGGTCCATATTGTGTTGTGGGCCAGTCTCAGTGGTCCATATTGTGTTGTGGGCCAGTCTCAGTGGTCCGTATTATGTTGTGGGTCAGTCTCGGTGGTCCATTTTGTGTTGCGGGACAGTCTCAGTGGTCCATATTGTGTTGTGGGACAGTCTCAGTGGTCCATATTGTGTTGTGATGATAGCATCCTTCAGTTCTTGTGGGACAGTCTCAGTGGTCCATATTGTGTTGTGGGACAGTCTCAGTGGTCCATTTTGTATTGTGGGACAGTCTCAGTGGTCCATATTGTGTTGCGGGACAGTCTTAGTGGTCCATTTTGTGTTGCGGGACAGTCTCAGTGATCCATATTGTGTTGTGGGACAGTCTCAGTGGTCCATATTGTGTTGTGGGCCAGTCCCAGTTGTCCATATTGTGTCGTGGGACAGTCTCAGTGGTCCATATTGTGTTGTGATGGTAGCATCCTTCAGTTCTTGTGGGCCAGTCTCAGTGGTCCATATTGTGTTGTGGGCAGTCTCAGTGGTCCATATTGTGTTGTGGGACAGTCTCAGTGGTCCATATTGTGTTGTGGGACAGTCTCAGTGGTCCATATTGTGTTGTGACGGTAGCATCCTTCAGTTCTTGTGTGCCAGTCTCAGTGGTCCATATTGTGTTGTGAGCCAGTCTCAGTGGCCCATATTGTGTTGTGATGGTAGCATCATTCAGTTCTTGTGGGCCAGTCTCAGTGGTCCATATTGTGTTGTGGGCCAGTCTCAGTGGTCCATATTGTGTCGTGGGACAGTCTCAGTGGTTCATATTGTGTTGTGGGCCAGTCTCAGTGGTCCATATTGTGTTGTGGGCCAGTCTCAGTGGTCCATATTGTGTCGTGGGACAGTCTCAGTGGCCCATATTGTGTTGTGATGGTAGCATCATTCAGTTCTTGTGGGCCAGTGTCGGTGGTCCATATTGTGTTGTGGGCCAGTCTCAGTGGTCCATATTGTGTTGTGGGCCAGTCTCAGTGGTCCATATTGTGTTGTGGGACAGTCTCAGTGGTCCAAATTGTGTCGTGGGACAGTCTCAGTGGTCCATATTGTGTTGTGGGACAGTCTCAGTGGTGCATATTGTGTTGTGGGACAGTCTCAGTGGTCCATATTGTGTTGTGACGGTAGCATCCTTCAGTTCTTGTTGGCCAGTCTCAGTGGTCCATATTGTGTTGTGACGGTAGCATCCTTCAGTTCTTGTTGGCCAGTCTCAGTGGTCCATATTATGTTGTGGGCCAGTCTCAGTGATCCATATTGTGTTGTGGGCAGTCTCAGTGATCCATATTGTGTTGTGGGACAGTCTCAGTGGTGCATATTGTGTTGTGGGACAGTCTCAGTGGTCCATATTGTGTTGTGACGGTAGCATCCTTCAGTTCTTGTTGGCCAGTCTCAGTGGTCCATATTGTGTTGTGACGGTAGCATCCTTCAGTTCTTATGGGCCAGTCTCAGTGGTCCATATTGTGTTGTGAGTTAGTCTCAGTGGTCCATATTGTGTTGTGGGATAGTCTTAGTGGTCCATATTGTGTTGTGGGACAGTCTCAGTGGTCCATATTGTGTTGTGACGGTAGCATCCTTCAGTTCTTGTGGGCCAGTCTCAGTGGTCCATATTGTGTTGTGGGCCAGTCTCAGTGGTCCATATTGTGTCGTGGGACAGTCTCAGTGATCCATATTGTGTTGTGGGCCAGTCTCAGTGGTCCAAATTGTGTCGTGGGACAGTCTCAGTGGTCCATATTGTGTTGTGGGACAGTCTCAGTGGTGCATATTGTGTTGTGGGACAGTCTCAGTGGTCCATATTGTGTTGTGACGGTAGCATCCTTCAGTTCTTGTTGGCCAGTCTCAGTGGTCCATATTGTGTTGTGACGGTAGCATCCTTCAGTTCTTGTTGGCCAGTCTCAGTGGTCCATATTATGTTGTGATGGTGCATCCTTCAGTTCTTGTGGGACAGTCTCAGTGATCCATATTGTGTTGTGGGCCAGTCTCAGTGATCCATATTGTGTTGTGGGCAGTCTCAGTGATCCATATTGTGTTGTGGGACAGTCTCAGTGGTGCATATTGTGTTGTGGGACAGTCTCAGTGGTCCATATTGTGTTGTGACGGTAGCATCCTTCAGTTCTTGTTGGCCAGTCTCAGTGGTCCATATTGTGTTGTGACGGTAGCATCCTTCAGTTCTTATGGGCCAGTCTCAGTGGTCCATATTGTGTTGTGAGTTAGTCTCAGTGGTCCATATTGTGTTGTGGGATAGTCTTAGTGGTCCATATTGTGTTGTGGGCCAGTCTCAGTGGTCCATATTGTGTTGTGGGCCAGTCTCAGTGGTCCATATTGTGTCGTGGGACAGTCTCAGTGATCCATATTGTGTTGTGGGCCAGTCTCAGTGGTCCATATTGTGTTGTGGGGCAGTCTCAGTGGTCCATATTGTGTTGTGGGAAAGTCTCAGTGGTCCATATTGTGTTGTGGTACAGTCTCAGTGGTCCATATTGTGTTGTGGGACAGTCTCAGTGGTCCATATTGTGTTGTGATGTAGCATCCTTCAGTTTTTGTGGGCCAGTCTCAGTGGTCCATATTGTGTTGTGGGCCAGTCTCAGTGGTCCATATTGTGTTGTGATGGTAGCATCCTTCAGTTCTTGTGGGCCAGTCTTAGTGGTCCATATTGTGTTGTGGGCCAGTCTCAGTGGTCCATATTGTGTCGTGGGACAGTCTCAGTGGTCCATATTGGGTCGTGAGACAGTCTTAGTGGTCCATATTGTGTTGTGGGCCAGTCTCAGTGGTCCATATTGTGTCGTGGGACAGTCTCAGTGGTCCATATTGTGTTGTGATGGTAGCATCCTTCAGTTCTTGTGGGACAGTCTCAGTCGTCCATATTGTGTTGTGGGACAGTCTCAGTGGTCCATATTGTGTTGTGGGACAGTCTCAGTGGTCATATTGTGTTGTGATGGTAGCATCCTTCAGTTCCTGTGGGTCAGTCTCAGTGGTCCATATTGTGTTGTGATGGTAGCATCCTTCAGCTCTTGTGGGACAGTCTCAGTGGTCCGTATTGTGTTGTGGGCCAGTCTCAGTGGTCCATATTGTGTTGTGATGGTAGCATCCTTCAGTTCTTGTGGGACAGTCTCAGTGGTCCGTATTGTGTTGTGGGCCAGTCTCAGTGGTCCATATTGTGTTGTACAACTCATTCTATGTGTTAGGACACACCTACCTACTGTGTAGATCTCAGCCGGTATTAGATCCATACCTGCAGCCTTCCCATTTGATAGTTGGTTGATCGCTGCTCTGACCTCCTCGATTTTTGTAGGAACGTCCAGTTCATTATTTAGGCGTGTCTGAGGCAGACGTTGTATGGCCTCGTCGCAGACGGAGGACGGTTGGTTGAGGAGGACCATGCGGAAGTGTTTTCCCAGCGTTCCAGTATTCTCGGGTTGTCTGTCAGTCAGCAGTTTTGAGCCATCTGCATTCAGAATTAGAGTTGCAAAGGAGCGTTGAGGGCAATAAACAGTCTTTAAAGCGTCATAGAACCATTTTGAGTCGTTTCTGTCCGCATATAGTTTAATTTCATCTGCCTTGTTTCCCAACCATGTGTCCTTGATTTTCATGAGCTGTCCTTTGACAAATCGTTGTGAACACCATCTTTTTGGCTGCAGACAATGTGTTCTTTCGATGAGCTCTAAATAGCTCATGTTTTTCCTTGATAAGGGACATGATTTTTTGTTCGTTCTCATCAAACCAATCTTGATGTTTACGTGTCGTGTATCCAATGTGTTCAGAAGCGGAGGAGTCTACAAAGTGTCTAACGGCGGCTCAGTCTTCGTCCACATTGGTCTGACCGAGCTGTAGATTCTTTAATTTTTTATCTAGGTACCTTACAAGTCATTCAATGACCATCATGCTTTGAAGTTTGGCGTTGTCTAACTTATTTTTCTTTTGCTTTCCATTCTAATTGCGAGTCCTGGGTTTGATATAGAAGTGAATGACACAAAGAGTTCAGCCGGGAGGCCAGCACTCTGTTCCAACAAATTTTGAAGGGAAAACCCCAAATATAAAATACTGAATAAAAAAAAAATCATAGAAAAAGCTAATAATTGCAAGCTGCTGTTGGCAGTCATTCGTGCTGAGCTAATTTAACTCTTAATGACGTTTGCTTAGTGAAGGATTCCAGTGACTCTCCTTAAATCTCGATGCACACTTCAGACAGTGGATCGGGGTCCTCTAGGCTATAGCACAATGCGAGGTTCCTCAGTACGCTCACTTTTATGGGGATTACTGTGTCGATCCCTACCTCGTTGACCAGACAGCTGTGATACAGGAGCACGAACAAGGATGTGAGGTAGGGCTTTGATCATTATGGTTCACCTCGCTCTGATTGCTATAGATCCCCATATTGAAATATCTCGGTGTCACATTCAAGCATAGCTGTCCACGTGACAAAACCAAGTCTTTATCTCAGGAATGAGTCAACATTGAATGCTACAATAATATAAACAGATAGTGCATACTGGAGTGTTTCTGTGACAGAGGAGTCGAACAGTTGTCTTGCATTTATACCCGAGTCTTTCTCTTTTCCCCCGCTTTTTGGTGTACTCGGTCATTGATAATAAGTCAGCAAGGAAGGACATTGTTGACCCATCTTCGGTAAAAGCTGAAATCTAGTACAATGAAGCTTCCAACTTTGCATCCTCCACAGCAATGCCTGCACTGGAACGACCGTGCCTTCAATCCTTACTGATCTTCGCATCAATGCTTACTGATCAAAGCTTCACTGTTTACTGATCAAAGCTTCAATGCTTCCTGATCAAAGCTTCACTGTTAACTGATCAAAGCTTCAATGCTTACTGATCTTGGCTTCAATGCTTACTGATCAAAGCTTCAATGCTTACTGATCAAAGCTTCACTGTTTACTGATCAAAGCTTCACTGTTTACTGATCAAAGCTTCAATGCTTTCTGATCAAAGCCTCAATGCTTACTGATCAAAGCTTCACTGTTTACTGATCTTGGCTTCACTGTTTACTGATTAAAGCTTCCCTGTTTACTGATCAAAGCTTCAATGTTTACTGATCAAAGCTTCAATGTTTATTGATCAAAGCTTCATTGCTTACTGATCTTGCCTTCAATGTTTACTGATCAAAGCTTCAATGTTTACTGATCAAAGCTTCAATGCTTACTGATCTTGGCTTCAATGTTTACTGATCAAAGCTTCACTGTTTACTGATCAAAGCTTCACTGTTTACTGATCAAAGCTTCACTGTTTACTGATCAAAGCTTCACTGTTTACTGATCAAAGCTTCAATGCTTACTGATCAAAGCTTCAATGTTTACTGATCAAAGATTCAATGCTTACTGATCTTGGCTTCAATGTTTACTGATCAAAGCTTCACTGTTTACTGATCAAAGCTTCAATGTTTACTGATCAAAGCTTCACTGTTTACTGATCAAAGCTTTAATGTTTGCTGATCTAGGCTTCAATGTTTACTGATCTAGGCTTCAATGTTTACTGATCTAGGCTTCAATGCTTACTGATCTAGGCGTCAGTGCTTGATTATCTAGGCGTCAATGCTTAGATACTTCAATTCTTTTTCAGAACCGCGCAGCCAATACTGATCTAAAGTGCCGACCAGACCTGCCCTGGGATGTAGAGTTGAGATCGAACCTGTAAGGTTGTCGTTTAGGCCTAGAAAAGACTGCAAACCTTCCTCAATCAATCAACAAAATAAAAGAATGTAAAATGGAAAACAAACGAATAGGATTGCATTGTTGAACTTTACTTTCTAATCACAACAGTAGTGGTAAACATTGTTACATGAGGAAATGTTTCACAAGCAAAAACAACAAAAAGCAAACAATATTTGGAGAAAAGATAATAATATAAAACAAGGATGTGAACAAGTATTAAAGAGTCAAAAAGACACAATAAATACAAAGTTCATTCAAAACAAAAACAAAGTTAACATATGCTAATATATTTTTATGTTTCCGAAGTTCACAATGGACAATAAACTGACAAAACGAGTTTATATTTAGGAAACACATCTTGTACAAACATGAAATATGGATAATGTAATGTAAAGTGTTGTCAAGAAAAGTGTGGTTGAACACAGCATCAAGTACAAATATGGATGAAAAAACAAAACGGAATGAGATATCAGAACAGGAAACGTCTAGAAATGTACAGATGTTGTACACATTCATCTGTTCGTGCCAGTATGAAGTATAGTCCACCACTACAGGTAACACCCCCCCCCTCCCCTCCCTACCTCGCAAGTACTAGCGTCCTCTTCTACCTTTGTGTTCAGTATGTGTTCTTTGGCCTCCTCGTTCGTTTCCTTCACTGCGTTGCTTCACTTTAGCACATATCTTGTTAGTTATTATAGCCTTTAAAGAAAATCATATAATTTATATAGTGCATATTCTAATGTGCATACGAGGTTAGTCAAACTTTCTTGTGCATAGCTGAATTAGATGTGAGGAAATATGTGAGTAAACCAGGTTAGAGAGCAATGCATTGTTCATATACAACCACATTATTGGTCAGGTAACTAATTTGCGTATGACAATCAACCGACCACTGCAGCCTGAGATATCAGCTGTTCAACAGATTAAATATTAGACACACATACATTTGCCAGTGTTGGGAGGAAAGACAAACAAGAGGTGCATAGTGACAGCATGCCATGCCCCCCCCCCCCCCACCCCCTCCCTCAGCTCCGCTTTCTCTCTATATCGCTGTCACCATTCTCTCCCGTTGTGTATGGTGACTAGATAGATCTAAAACTGGCAGGTGGAGTGATGTATGAAACAGGCGCGGTTATTTGACGGCGAGCGATGATACAGAAGAAGAAGTAAAATAGTTCCTCTCCTGTTTTGTTTCGCCATTTATTGCACAAACTGAGCTCAAGGGCTATTATACAAAAACACGTCAAATGCAGTTCTACAAGTTTGTGTTATTAACGCATTTCCTTCTTTATCTTTCACCAATTTTGTCCTTTTGACTTTTTGTAATGTAGCTTAGTCCAAAGGAAAACTGTCTTCTATATTAATGTTCGTCTGACTGATCTTTGACATCAGTTCTGATACTCGTGTTCCTCATAATCATACGCGATATGAAGGAACTAATTTGTTTTATTTGTCAGACTACACATTGTGCTCATATTAAAGATAACACATCAACAGTAGCTGACAAACTCTTCATAATAATAAGTGTTCGCTTAGGCATCAGATGTCCGCTGCGTCAGTCGAAGGCCACCATCGTCAGTCAAAACGGCGCTCTGTCAGATCTCGTAATCCCCAGGGACTGAGACAGTGGGAGCGCTGCCGCGTCCTGACTGGGCAGTGAGAATGTCGACCGCGATCCCTGTGGGCTCCTAGGAGGGAACGGGTACTCCGCTGCCTAGGAATAGGGGGCCGCGGGAAGGGAGTGTTTGAGGAGTTCTCCTTCTCCTAAGTGTCGAACCGGTGTCAGAGTCTGTCGTCTCCCGTTCTCGAAATCTACCTCTGCACCCTCTGAATGTTTCCTCCTGCGAGGCGATGAAATTCGTTCTTCGTTTAGAATACGTTGAAATGAGAGGGTTCCTAAGATCTCCAGTAGATGGAGAGGGAAAATTGACATCAAGCTGTGAAGAAGAGCCCTTGTATATCGTATCTCTTCTTGGCCTGACGCTGGGGAGCGCTAATCGGAACGAGTGTTGTCATATTGGCCTCGATTTCCGCGTCTAAGGGCTGAGCGATATTCGACCGAAAATGGCCGTATGTTTTTTTGTTACTAAACGATGCAAAGACGGCGAACACAATGCATTGCAACTAGCGAAATACACCACTCAGATGAGCAAAGACACTCTCATAGTAAAGTACCTCTGCAGGGCAACGATCAGTGCAAATATTAATCCGTTCAGAAACATGAGAACATCCTAAACAGACACAAACACCGGAAATAATGGTGAGCGCAGCTAATCAAACGCAGCTCAAACTTTATCTTTATGACATAATTCAAATTAAACTATTTTACATAAGTCAATTAAACTAACACATTCACTCTCATACATTAACATGTCATACAATGTTTGTCCTTCTGCAAACAAGTCGTTGTTGTTGTTGTTGTTTTAAAGTACTGTATACAGTCTCAAGGTTGGGCATTATTCATGATTGCTATAATTATATTTGGAGACCTGCATGGCTGGTGAAAATAGAAAAAGGAAGGTTGTATGATATGGTAATGCAAAACTTACTGACTGAAGAGGATTAAGATACATTTATTGTTTTATAACAGAGATAATACACAATATAAATATTCAATTAGATATACAATTGAGAATATAAGGCTTCGAGGTTGGAGAGTGTAGATTAATATTAAACTTAGAGGTTGAAGATGGAGCGATAATGTGTAACTTTGATGTGGAAGAGGGTTTGAAAATAGTAAACCTTCAAGACTGCAGATAACAGAAATAATGATGTAACACTTTTTAAAATGTTAAGATGAGAGAAAACAAAGATTTATATTGTAGCAATTAAAACCTAGAGGACATGGGTAGTATACAAAATTAAAGCGTAGATTAAAAAAATAACGAAATTAAAGGTATTACAAAAAATATTTAGAAAACAATGTCACTTGTAGATGTAATTCAGAACATATATTATACGTAATGGATTCGTACGTCTTCATCACAAGGCAGACAATGGAACAATTGTTAATTCTCATTGACCTTCATAACAAATTGCACTTTCCAACATGAAATAGTTCTCAGCTCATGACTACAACTATTCAGTTCATGTTTGTAGACGATACAGGAGCTAAAAGAACAAAGGAAGAAAGAAATCTAACAAAGCAATACAATAATCCTGGGATGACGGACTGTACATAGCAACCGGGATACTCATCCTTTTGTTGGTCACTGGGAAACATGGCTCAAGTCTCTCCGTTTGCTGGGCATAGTTATGTTGTATTTCTGTGTGAATATCACGGCTGTTAAGGAGGAGGAAAGTAAGAATAGATTTCTGCATCCTACTTTGCCTGATGAAATAGTCAATTTAACCGGCTATGAATGAAACTGGCATACCAGCTAGCAGAATTGCCAGATACAGGGAAGAAGTCGTCATGGCTAAAGCACATGAACGATTTACAGAAGCTTCAAGCTAGGAGGCCAACTGGCATGACCGCACGACGCTCATATCAAGAGAACTTGTAAATTGGTTGTCACAAATAAATGAAATGATGTCCTGTCCACTGCCATTTTAAATTGATTATAATCTGCATCGGCCATGTTGGCAAGAAATTAATTCTGGACTTTGAAAGCGATTTAGTCCATTTATAAATGTGTTGATCTAATGTCAGTCGTTGATGGTACAGTCTGAGCCAAACAGCAAAGGAGAGATTGTACCAACCATCAGTAGACCGGCACCCGATGATGTTGTGCAAATGGACAGCAATAAATGATGATAAGTATCGAAGAGCAACAAGAACTCAAACAAATATTGGACATGTAACGTGTCTTGTTGCTAACTGGGTCAATGATAATATACAAGGCAAGTAGTGCTGCCTTCCCTGATCGATTTCATCAATTAATTCTCAGTTACAATCATGAATATATCTTACGTTCCTTCATGCAGTGCATACATGTAAAATGTCCCCATGCTCCCAATGTCTCCATGCTCTCAATGTGTCCATGTCTCCATGCTCTCAATGTCCCCATGCTCTCAATGTCTCCATGCTCTCAATGTCTCCATGCTCTCAATGTCCCCATGCTCTCAATGTCTCCATGCTCTCAATGTCCCCATGCTCTCAATGTCTCCATGCTCTCAATGTCCCCATGCTCTCAATGTCTCCATGCTCTCAATGTCCCCATGCTCTCAATGTCTCCATGCTCTCAATGTCTCCATGTCTCCATGCTCTCAATGTCTCCATGTCTCCATGCTCTCAATGTCTCCATGCTCTCAATGTCTCCATGCTCTCAATGTCTTCATGCTCTCAATGTCTCCATGTCTCCATGCTCTCAATGTCCCCATGCTCTCAATGTATCCATGCTCTCAATGTCTCCATGCTCTCAATGTCCCCATGCTCTCAATGTCTCCATGCTCTCAATGTGTCCATGCTCTCAATGTCTCCATGCTCTCAATGTCTCCATGCTCTCAATGTGTCCATGCTCTCAATGTCTCCATGCTCTCAATGTCTCGATGCTCTCAATGTCTCCATGCTCTCAATGTCTCCATGCTCTCAATGTGTCCATGCTCTCAATGTCTCCATGCTCTCAATGTCTCCATGCTCTCAATGTCTCCATGCTCTCAATGTCTCCATGCTCTCAATAACGTTTGCACTTTTGTAGGCCCACATGAGCAGATGTGATCTCTGTGAGGTAGTTTCTCTTTATTTTAATGTAATGCATTCTCCACGTGAATCATGTTTGGTTTTCTACCACTTATCAATACATCCTTATTTCTATCTTCTATCAATGCCCTCTCTTATCTACCTTCTATCAATGCCCCCTCCTCTCTACCTTTTATCAATGCCCACTCCTCTCTACAATATTAAATGCCTTCTACTCTCTACCTCCTATCAATGACGCCTCATCTCTACCTTCTATCATTGCCTCCTCCTCTCTACCTGCTATCAATGCCTCCTCCTCTTTACCTTCTATCAATGTCCCCACCTCCAGATGCTTACATTCATATGTTTCCTATTTTGATTTCCTCCATTGAGATTCCCATGTTTGATTACAGCACAACATTGACTCTCATTTTCATTGCATGTCATCAATATATCGCAATGTTATGTCCTTTATTTACAACAAATTCATAATTTGTTTGTAATAAAAGTTCTTTTTACGCTATAAATGTGTGAGTGTCCATGCACAGCGGTTATTTGAAATGTATCACTTAGATGATAGATCAACTCCTGTCTGATTTGGCAATAAAAATGACAATCCCCGAGTTCTGCACGTCGATACAGCATACATCCCAGCATACCATCCCAGCATACCATACCAGCATACCACCCTAGCATACATCCAACCATACCATCCCAGCATACATCCCAGCATACCATCCCAGCATACATCCCAGCATACCACCCTAGCATACATCCCAGCATACCATCCCAGCATACATCCCAGCATACCACCCTAGCATACATCCCAGCATACATCCTAGCATACCATCCTAGCATACATCCCAGCATACATCCTAGCATACCATCCTAGCATACATCCCAGCATACATCCTAGCATACCACCCTAGCATACCATCCCAGCATACATCCCAGCATACATCCCAGCATACATCCCAGCATACATCCCAGCATACATCCTAGCATACATCCTAGCATACATCCTAGCATACATCCCAGCATACATCCTAGCATACATCCTAGCATACATCCTAGCATACATCCTAGCATACATCCCAGCATACATCCCAGCATACATCCCAGCATACATCCCTGCATACATCCCAGCATACCATCCCAGCATTCGCTATGATAGTTCCATGTACTAAACCTGAACATATGAAAGCCTGTATATAAATGAGAACAAGAAGATTATCTCCAACCAGCTGGCAAATTGACCAAATATCTACAACCAACAACGCTTGAGTTCTGTTATCAGAATTTAAAAATAATAGACATTAATTAAAATATCACATTTTCTTACATGAACACAAAACACCATTGAAAAAGCGAGTACATTGCTAGAAAATGACGTTAAACATATTTCTTTCTAAATCAAGTTCTATTTACGTGAAACAATTCTTACTTATTGCTATAACATATAAAGATACGCACACATTTATTAAGCAACAAATCATTGAAGCTGACATTAATCAAACAAAACAGATCCATTCTGAATATAAATTAAATGTTTAAGCACAAGATACATCCGAAACATCTGATGTTTCACAGCAATATAATTTTTGTTACTATCATTTACAATATATACTTTTCCTTTTACGTATACATATATATGAAAACACACACACACCCACACACGCACGCACGCACGCACGCACGCACACACACACACACACACAAGGGACAGTCATTACGTAACATCAATTTTATTATAAAGTGCATGGAAGAGTATGTGCAAAGGAAAATCTTATTTCATGACACAAAACGGCTCTTTAGCAATGCTGCATGTAGGGATTGTGATGACTGAGCAGTATGCGCATGTGCAATATAGCGTACAACATGGCTGTCCCACTGTCGACTTGCACCATGGAAGAACAACAAAGCGTTATTCTTGTTCTGTTTTTGTTTTGTTGTGGTAAGAACGTGTGAAACGTTCTGAAATCTACTGAAGAATGAAGGTTGGGTATAGAGACAGTAGTCTGAGTCAGAGGAGAGTGTATGAAAAGGTAGAAAGATTTCAGACCGGAAGACAAA
Organism: Ariolimax columbianus; assembly: GCA_036924085.1. Lineage (NCBI taxonomy): Eukaryota > Metazoa > Mollusca > Gastropoda > Stylommatophora > Arionidae > Ariolimax > Ariolimax columbianus. The sequence goes on from JAVGWX010000001.1 coordinate 173,934,440, forward strand.
ATCTGATTGATGAACTGCGGCTCAGGAGACCAGCGTGGCAGCTAACACGGTGAAACAGCAGATCGACCAGTCTGTGGCAACAGATGAGTCACTATTGATTAAATATCCAAATATTTCAACATGAGACACATCGCTGCGCACAGAATTGTCCACCATGACCTTGTTTGTAGGGAAGTAAGCAGCAGATGATTAGGTAACTGAAGTAGTGAAAAATTGGCTCAAGGTCACACCAAAATCCTTTTTTTCTAGAGGGCATCGGCAAGTTACTTGACAGGTGAACAAAGTGTGTTTCCAGGTACAGAAACTAGTTACTTGACAGGTGAACAAAGTGTGTTTCCAGGTACAGAGCCTATGTCGAAAAATAAGATACACAAAAAATGCTGGTTCGCACTCTTGTAAAAATGTTATTAATGCACTAGCTGTTACTTAACGACTGTCCCTCGTGTGTGTGTTTGTGATTGTTTGTGTGCCTACTCACACACATAATACTAATGTATGTATGAGTGTTTGTGATTGTTTGTGTGCCTACTCACACACATAATACTAATGTATGTATGAGTGTTTGTGATTGTTTGTGTGCCTACTCACACACATAATACTAATGTATGTATGAGTGTTTGTGTTCGAGTACTGTTTATAGACATAGGGACACAATTAGCTTCATAAATAGCTGAAACTAAAAGCAATTTCTCATTTCAGTTCAGCCTGAAATATAAACCTATATGTTGTGCTAACTGCTCATTTATTTAATCGGCCAACATATTTAGATCTTGGTTGGTTTATCGTTAACCACACGTGTTACATGGCTACTGGGTTTGCATCTTTCACGGTGAATTCCAGTGAATGACATAAGGGAGGCCTTCAAACGTATTACATCACACAATCTGCGGTATTGATTGAAACTCTTCCCCGCACCCTCCCCCCCCCCCATCTTTTTGTTTTAAAATAAACATTTCGGGTTACTAATGGCAAGTGGATGGGGGTGGGGGGGGGGGGTGGGGGGGGGGTGCAAGTTAAATAGTTTCTGCTCCACTCGGGATTAACGTCACTGCACTCTTGGTGATCCCATGGGTGCTCAGCCTCCTGCACTCTTGGTAATCCCATGGGTGCTCAGCCTCCTGCACTCTTGGTAAGTCCATGGGTGCTCAGCCTCCTGCACTCTTGGTAATCCCATGATGAGTGATCAGCCTCCAAATCTGCGGTAGACCTGCACACGGTGCTGAAGGCTTGATGTCTCTATGTGGTAACCAGTCTATCTGTTCCTTCCAAAGCTAGTAATATCAATCCGAGAATATGGCTGTCCATGTTTAACAAGTTCCTACATGGCTGAATATGAAAGCTAGAGTCATCGACATGATCTCCATTCTCATACTGGAAGATGTCATGTATGCAGCACCCCACTCGGCTGAAATCTTCAATCTCACACTGGAAGATGTGATGTATGCACCACTCCACTCGGCCGTAATCTTACCCTCTCACGTTTTCTCACGGTGCAGCACCCGTATGCACATTACCATGCATCACCCAAAACAGTATCACTTAATCAATCGCTGTTCAACATCTAACTGTGATTGTTCCCATTACACCACTCTCTGAACTTCCTACCAAAAGTGATGATGACCCGGATGTAGTCTGTCATATCTTCGCCAGTATGGATCCATGAAGTCAAGTCATGTATCGGTTCTTTACTAAGGATGAATGACTGACACAAAAGATCAGTAGTTTCAATTGTTCACACCCTGGCTTTGACAGTTTGCCGATACCTAGCATATAAAAAACTGCCATAGCCAACGTTGGTAGCAAGTAGCAAATAAGAAAATTGGTTAATGTGGTAGACTAACATTACTTTAAATGAGAAAACGATAATATTGACAGGATGATGTCACATTTCAAAATCCAACTTCCTTCTCCCCCATTTCATACTTCACTAAAGAATATTGGAAACACAACTCAACCCCCCCCCCCCCCCCCCCCCCCCCTGTACTTCGTGACATCACATCTAAATGATGCCATACATGGCTACCACCTGGTATTTCGATTCCTCGAGAAACTTTCATTTATTGAATTGCTCTTGAAATGCATTTTTTTGTAAATGTATTTGATTGGCTCTCTCTAAAATGCAATTGATATTATAACAAAAACATTTGTTACATTGTTTTCATCATCAACAAATAATGAATTTCCATACGTTCAGGTTTGTCTAAAGCAAAGCAGCCATACACCCGAACCTTTCTTTGGTTGTTCTCAAAGCTACGTCTCGGGAACCCTGTGGCTCAGTTGTCGATTAGATTACACCAGTCAGTGACTGATAGACGACTTCTTACGTCAGTGACAGAGTTGTCGAAGACAATATTTTCTCTCCAAGTGCCGACCCTGAAAACAGCTACATTCGTGCAGTCTGACTGAGAGAAAAATGTTCCTAGCTGAAACAAGATGTGTCGGACCGAAAGGCATAGATAACGCAGCGCCGCTGTAAACTACGACTCAACACAACAAACCGTCCTTTTCATGACGAACTATAAAGAAGATGTCTCATTTGGCCCCTTCGAAAACCAGCGCGTTGCTTTTTTTGGTCGCCTACCATTTTTCACAAATGGACGACACCCCCCCCCCCCCTCCCCATGGTCGATGCAGTTCTTCCTCCTTTCATTGAATCTGCATGATAGTGACGACCATATTCACGTCTGCTCTTTAGTTTCTGTTTCCTCGTTCAATGTATTGACATTGTTTTTCTCAGTGAAAGTCTGAAAGAGCTTTAAATGGCTTTTCCTCCATCTTCTTACTGCATACGCTTTACAAAGATTTGGCTTTCTTATCAGACTGCACATCTACAATCTTTATATTTTTGTAATGTAATCTATTCAGTGTTGCCATTTAACTTATAGAATCATTAAATGGTGTGTGCATTTAGTTTATTGCATGGGGTAGAAACTTGGACCACGACAAAGATAATGAGGAAGATGATTGAAGCCTTTGAAATGTTGGTTTTCAGAAAACTTGGACGAGTTTCTTGGAAAGATTGGAAAACAAATAGTGAAGTCCTGGAACAACTTAAGAGGGAGCAGACGCTTCTGAGAGGGAGGGAGGGGGGGGGGGGGGAGCAGAAAACAAAATATTTTCGTCATGTCCAGATACATGACAGTCTGCTTAATGTTAAATTGGAGGGAGGAATGGAGAGCTAGAGAGCCAGAGGGAGGCAGAAGTAACGTTGTACAGACATCAAGATGTGGTCGGGACACAGTCTGACTGTGTGGACCAAACTGACACGAGACAGAGACAGTGGGAGATCCATTACCGCCAACCTCCGCTGCGGAGACGGCATTTGATGATGATGATGATTTAACGTGTCATATTCAGCTTGAGTTTTACTGACCAAATGTCGAAACGTGCACTCTACGCCCACGTCACACGTGTTCTTGGCTGGCTGGGGTGCTTGTAATAATCTGTGCAAGTATATATGGTTAATTCTCGAGGTATTGATATTAGCTCTAACACTATATATATATATATATATATATATATATATATATATATATATATATATATATATATATATATATATATATATATATATATATATACACACACACATACATACATACATATAGCTTAAAATATTTCTCAGACGTGCGTCTGTCTGTATTTCAAACATGTGAATGAAAGAAATTTGAATGGCTGAGCGAATCACGTGATGTCATGAAGTTGAGTCAAAGTAGAGCTTGATTGGTTGTGAGCTAATTTGCATTCAACTCGACGCTTGGCGCGAGACATTATAACTAGTGCGCTGCCTAGAATAATTATGAAAGTCGCAACACAATTCTGAATCTGAAACAAATATGGATGACTTGAGATATGGGGAAGAGAAGGACGATTTGAGAAAGGAATTTGGAAAGGGAAAGATGTTGATGATAAAAGACATAGCCAAATCGGGTGGTTAGCAAATATAGCAATAGTGATGTCAGGTAGGGGTGTTGAAGGAGGAGATTCTTAAACTGTTCAACTTATGTTGTTTATTTAATATTGTCCAGCTCGACTGGCAACCAGGTATTCTGCACGAGTCTGCCAGTATATAGTTTTATAACTGTTCTATTCGGGGTTTTCAACGACAATTAGTCAGCGATTTCACATAATACATTCACTTCATCAGCTTTGTTTAGGGGTACTGTCAGTGGTCGTGCAGATATTTACGTAACATACTGTAAAAATAGTCATTTTAAAAAACCTACTCCGTTCAAAATTAAGACAAAATTAGATGGCTTATAGGAAGACAGGGGCATTTCCGGTGTTGGTAATGGTCCGTAAGGTAAATATTCCTTTTGTTGAGTTACAATGCTTTCAACAACAGAGAATGCCCTCTTGGTTACGACGTCTACTGTGGATACTTTATCATGAAGCGGAAACACAGCATAGCCATTTTAACACTATCAAATTAATTAAAATTTTTGCTATGTGGATTTTACTTATAAATTATGCAGTATTTATGATTCTACGAAGCCATTTAGACGTCTTTGTTAAAAGCAATGTACTTCAGTAGACCTTTGTGTATATCCACTTCTTATGCAGGATGACATGGCACAGAAAAATATGTCAGAGTTTAGTTTTGGGAAGTCAATTATCAAATTGAAGAAATATGTGATTATTCAATGCCCTATCTGCATGCAGATTCCCCAACTAAAATACATATTTGCAACACACACGTACAAGGTATCGCTGGAACAATCTTCATATGCACGGCGAAACAGCAGGGTACTACATTAGGTAGCATTTAGAGCAGATAGGACAAAAGTACAGAAAAATGGCATAACTATTTACTAGGGATGCACCGAATGACAGATATGTATTTGATTCAGCGCCAAATGGTGCATTATAGAGACTTAGTATTCGATGGAATAATACCCTACAACCGAAAACGACTAGATCAAAGAGTGGCCTGATAATTGTTAGACTTAGCAGTTGAAGTTCTTTGTCTCAATTTGTGTTGGGTTATGAAGTCATTTGAACAGCACACGCGCGAAAGCAGTAGTGCAGATTTGTTCTTGTCAATGTTCACACAACAGATGTCTTTTATCAAAGAATGTTGAGAAATTCGAATTTATTAATTTTTTTTAAAACGAATGCTTGCATTATTTTAAAATTAATTAATTTGTTATTAATGTTTAGCTGTTTGTTTGTACGATATTACTTTATAATTATATGAAATATCAGTGACATATTTTTAGCTTGGAGAAGAGATAGACACACCCATGGTGACACAATCAGAACCTACCTACGATCCTAGGAGGCACAACAAGCAACTGCAGACAGAGAGGGATGGCCATGGATGTAGCAATATTGTGGTGGTGTAAGCAGGAGTGCCCAATCGATCTCAAGAGGTCACAGGATGAACTGAACCACAGCCTATTAAAGTAGGCCAGGACTGAACTGTATTGAGCACAATTTTTGTTTATAGGAAACGTTCACTCACAATTAGTAACAGTTTTCGTTTTCGGCCGAATACATTCATATTTGCCGGAACAGTAGAAACGCCTATTCGGTGCATCCCTACTCTTTACTGTGTTAGAAATATGTATTTCTTGTGAATAGTCCCAAAATCAACCAAGATAATGAAACAGAATAAGCACACGAACAAGTGTCTTCTAAACACAACAATGTAAACATAAACAACAAGAAAAGAACAGGCAGAAAAGGCGAGCTTCAAAGTAAAGTTCTCCAGAGATTTGAACTGTCAATCTAAATAGCGAGGTCACATGGCTATGTCAGATGTTTGAACAGAATACCGCGCACTAAAATGGATTCTTTCCCAAATCAACAAAGAGTGCCTTGCCAATAATGCCTAACCAACAAAGCCTTCCCAACATACAATGATGACCAAAGCACTGAGAATGTCAATAATGCATCTCGTGATTCTACAAACAATGGAGGCCTAGTCACATTCTAGAGATCGTTCAGAAGAATCAAGATGCACGAGTACGACATGATGCTTTGGTAGGATCATGTTCAGTTGTGCAGGTAGAGTATGCGCCAGGGTTATGATGGACACATGTACAAGTAGTATGCGCCAGGGTTTTTATGGACACATGTACAAGTAGAATGCGCCAGGGTTCTGATGGACACATGTACAAGTAGTATGCGCCAGGGTTCTGATGGACACATGTACAAGTAGCATGCGCCAGGGCTCTGATTGGCACCTACGCAGCTGTGCAAATAGTATGGACCAGAGCTCTGGTGGGCGCCTGCCCACCTGTGTAGGTGGTATGCGCCAGGGTTATATTAGACGCATGTGCATGTTATATTACCCGTCTGTTGTGAAAGAACGGCAAAAAAACGTGTCTTGTCTTGTCCTGTTCTGTCTTCTCTTGTCTTGTTTTGTCCTGTCCTGTTTTTTCCTGTCTTATCCTGTCCTGTCCTGTCTTGTCATGTCCTGTCTTGTCATGCCCTGCCTTGTCTTGTTCTGTCTTGCCCTGTCCTGTCTTGTCATGCCCTGTCTTGTCCTGTCCTGTCATGTCATGCCCTGTCTTGTTCTGTCTTGTCCTGTCTCATTTTCACCTCAGCCGGAGCATATGGCCACCACTAAAGTTGGCCTCCTTTAGGAAGTCTACACCAAACCGCTTTGCAGTGGTGGTTTCTGCAGTGCATGTAATTATTTCTATACGGTGAGCTTGCTAGCCCCTACACAACTTTCTTAAGTCGCTCTTTACGACATGCACAGAAGTGTAGTGTCATTGTTCCCCCTACAGGACGATAAAAAACGTCTCCACCTTTTCTTGACTTTCCAATTGAGGAATTCAGGTCTTCAGTTATATTTATCAAACCCCGAGCGACCAACTGCGGTTGGGCCATATTCTTTTAATTACCGTATCATGTTTTTTCTGTTGACACGCGAGCTACATAAATAAGCACACAAATTGTATATCTAATGTTGCTCTGTATTTAATTAACTTGTTTCTTATAACGTATGTGAATATTATTGAATGCATTCATTTATTTTTAAAATGTGAACATTCATGAATTATTATGCAGATAAACACACGTAAATACTAACCAACTTTCAAAAAGAAAAATGTGGATATAATGAATTTTTTCAGTGAAAAAACACAACGTATGTAAGTTATATGTTACAAACGCACTCAAGAGTAACATTAAAATAAAGTGAATATTAATGACATTATTCACACAAAAAGTAATCGATGATTGAATCGATAGAAATATGAACTGCAGCAGACAACAATGGTTGTCATCATCTGGAGTGATAGTCCTTTCCTTTGCCATTTCTGTGTCACTGAATGGAGTTATATTTTACACGGTCATAGTTGATGATAGATACAGTGACTCGGTTATGACAACTCAATCGCGATAGGATGCGTGGCGATGTCAATCGATTAGTGTACAAACCTAATCAGATGATTACACAGTGATTGAATAATGTAATCGATGTCTTTACTAGCATACAATGATAATTAAACAGTGATTGAATGCATGAGAATTACTTCAATTAATGTAGCTAACTAGCAGTGAAATATAAAATACCAGATATTGTAGAAAAATACAGTACAATTTAGTTTTTACAAACTGAATATTAGTTTACAGCTTATGAAAACAAAAATGAAAGCAACACACACATAAAACACTGACAGCTGATAAGAAAACCACAACCTTTTTTTTTTTTTCAAATGACGGGAGAAACATGAACAATAAACTGAACGGTACCATTTGTATTCTGCTTCATATCTGTCAATGATTAACCCGTGATCTAATATAACCATCTCTAATCAGTTGTTAATATTGGCTCGCTAGGACATATAGATCATTGACCACATGTTCCCATTCATTTCATTTCAATGCTTCTTTTCTTCCTACACATGTCCATTGGCCTTTCTGTTTTGGTTCTACACCAGTTATTGGTGTGCTATGTTTGAGGCAGATCTGTGTTGGTTCTACACCAGTTATTGGTGTGCTATGTTTGAGGCAGATCTGTGTTGGTTCTACACCAGTTATTGGGGTGCTATGTTTGAGGCAGATCTGTATTGGTTCTACACGAGTTATTGGTGTGCTATGTTTGAGGCAGATCTGTGTTGGTTCTACACCAGTTATTGGGGTGCTATGTTTGAGGCAGATCTGTGTTGGTTCTACACCAGTTATTGGGGTGCTATGTTTGAGGCAGATCTGTTTTGGTTCTACACCAGTTATTGGTGTGCTATGTTTGAGGCAGATCTGTATTGGTTCTACACGAGTTATTGGTGTGCTATGTTTGAGGCAGATCTGTGTTGGTTCTACACCAGTTATTGGGGTGCTATGTTTGAGGCAGATCTGTGTTGGTTCTACACCAGTTATTGGGGTGCTATGTTTGAGGCAGATCTGTGTTGGTTCTACACCAGTTATTGGGGTGCTATGTTTGAGGCAGATCTGTGTTGGTTCTACACCAGTTATTGGTGTGCTATGTTTGAGGCAGATCTGTGTTGGTTCTACACCAGTTATTGGGGTGCTATGTTTGAGGCAGATCTGTGTTGGTTCTACACCAGTTATTTGGGTGCTATGTTTGAGGCAGATCTGTGTTGGTTCTACATCAGTTATTGGGGTGCTATGTTTGAAGCAGATCTATGTTGGTTCTACATCAGTTATTGGGGTGCTATGTTTGAAGCAAATCTGTGTTGGTTCTACGTCAGTTATTGGGGTGCTATGTTTGAGGCAGATCTGTGTTGGTTATACATCAGTTATTGGGGTGCTATGTTTGAGGCAGATCAGTGTTGGTTCTACATCAGTTATTGGGGTGCTATGTATGAGGCAGATCTGTATTGGTTCTACACGAGTTATTGGAGTGCTATGTTTGAGGCAGATCTGTGTTGGTTCTACACCAGTTATTGGGGTGCTATGTTTGAGGCAGATCTGTGTTGGTTCTACATCAGTTATTGGGGTGCAATGTTTGAGGCAGATCTGTATTGGTTCCACACCAGTTATTGGGGTGCTATGATTGAGGCAGAATTGTCTGGCGTATCTTCAGTCAATACCCATCTGCTTCCCTACTGCTTCTCCAGAGTTCAAGTAAAACTGTCATTCACTTTAGAAATCCTCAGAGAGAGAGAGAAGGCAGGGAAAATATACACCCTCATGACGCAGCCGGCAGTACTCATGCGAACACACAGCACACGAGAGAGATGAACAGAAAACGAAAAGAGAGATAGCGACAGAGTCACTGAGGGAGTGAGAAAAGTGATAAGCGGGGAAATATAATGTATAATTCAACATAAAGCCATAGATGTATGTATTGTACCCACAGTTGAGATGTTCCTAATTAGGATTGGCAATTAACGCTGCTCTATCTATTTTTGCGGGCAAATACTTTCTTTTTTTCTGAATTGTCTGTCACACTAAAATACCACTCAATATAATGGCAAATACTTTCTTTTTTCTGAATTGTCTGTCGCACTAAAATACCACTCAATATAATGGCAAATACTTTCTTTTTTCTGAATTGTCTGTCGCACTAAAATACCACTCAATATAATGGCAAATACTTTCTTTTTTCTGAATTGTCTGTCGCACTAAAATACCACTCAATATAATGGCAAATACATAACTCATATACAAACGGTTGGGGCCTGAAAGTTTAGAAAACTTGCAAATGAATTATCTATGTGAATTATCTGTGTGAATTATCTATGTGAATTATCTATGTGAATTATCTGTGTGAATTATCTGTGTGAATTATCTGTGTGAATTATATATGTGAATTATCTGTGTGAATGATCTGTGTGAATTATCTGTGTGAATTATTTGTGTGAATTATCTGTGTGAATTATCTGTGTGAATTATCTGTGTGAATTAGCTCTAGAAACATGCTGGCAGAATGAGTGTCGAGATTGACGTCCAACATACTCATGACATAGTGGGAGGATCAGTTGCAATCTTGAGAAGGCTGCTTGACAAAAATTCACGGCAGAGCCAAAAAGTTAGGCACGGAAATAAATACATAAGCTGAGATGAGATGGATAGATAAGATAAGATAAGATAAGATAAGATAAGATAAGATAAGGTAGGTAAATAGATAAGATAGATAGATAGATACGTGCCTTGGCCAGTAGAAAATAATGTGTCTTGGGCAGTGGAAAATAACGTGCCTTGGCCAGTAGAATCCAGACAGGCAAACCTTTGATGAAACAGAAGTAACCTTCGTATGCTTGTTTTTGTCTATGCAGACGGTCATGTATCAGGTCTGTTTGTACTTCAATTTGCGGATCTTGGCTTCACTAGATGGGTCGTAGCTTTATTAGGTGGGTCTTGGCTTTACTGGGTGGTCTTGGCTACACTAGGTGGGTCTTTGATTCATTAGGTGGGTCTTGGCTTTACTAGGTGGGTCTTGGCTGCACTAGGTGGGTCTTGGCTTTACTAAGTGGGTCTTGGATTCATTAGGTGGGTCTTGGCTTTACTAGATGTGCCTTGGCTACACTAGGTTGGTCTTGGATTCATTAGGTGGGTCTTGGATTCACTAGCTGGGTCTTGGATTCACTAGGTGGGTCTTGGCTTTACTAGATGGGTCTTGGCTACACTAGGTGGGTCTTTGCTTTACTAAGTGGGTCTTGGATTCATTAGGTGGGGCTTGGCTTTACAATGTGGGTCTTGGCTTTACTAGATGTGCCTTGGCTACACTAGGTTGGTCTTGGATTCATTAGGTGGGTCTTGGCTTTACTAGGTGGGTCTTGGCTTTACTAGGTGGGTCTTGGCTACACTAGGTGGGTCTTGGATTCATTAGGTAGGTCTTGGATTCACTAGCTGGGTCTTGGATTCACTAGGCGGGTCTTGGCTTTACTAGATGGGTCTTGGCTACACTGGGTGGGTCTTGGCTTTACTAGGTGGGTCTTGGCTTCACTATATGTGTCTTGGCTTTACTATGTGGGTTTTGGCTTTACTAGATGGGTCTTGGCTACACTGGGTGGGTCTTGGATTCACTAGGTGAGTCTTGGATTCACAAGGTGGATCTTTGCTTCACTAGGTGGGTCTTGGCTTTACTAGGTGGGTCTTGGATTCATTAGGTGGGTCTTGGCTATACTAGATGGGTCTTGGCTATACTAGGTGGGTCTTGGCTTCACTATATGTGTCTTGGCCCTTTCCGCGGGAGCGGCATATTCTCGAGTTTTCCTCTCTGAGTGGCTTCAAACATCGATGTGTCTGTGCGGAGTGTGGCCGTCCATGTAGTTCGCACTGCGGTTGTCATTTCCAATTCGTTGTGATCGATGGAAAAGTCTTTCACCGATGCCTTGCAGATATCTTGATATTGTAGTAGGGGTCTGACTGTGAGTGTTTTCCCTCCTGTAACTCGCCATATAGTAGCACATTGTGGATGCGTCTGTTGTCCGTTAGTGTGCATCTATGAACACAATATGCCAAGAGAAGGTTACTTTGTGGAGTACAATGAAGGTCAGACATATACAAAGGTAAAGCTCGTCAGCCATCAACTAAATCTGTGACGCAGTTAACCGTTTGACCTGGGAGACATTCCTGTTATGGCGGTAAATCTTGGTTTTAAGTGGCAGAACGGTTAGATTGGCTCTCTCTCTCTCTCTCTCTCTCTCTCTCTCTCTCTCTCTCTCTCTCTCTCTCTCTCTCTCTCTTCAAAGGGCTAGGGTTTGATTCTAGGTTTATATTAGCTCCAATCTTGATATCTTGATTTTGCTCACCGCGAAGCATATGCCCACCCATGCAACGGTCTTAATATTGAAACCTGAGCGAAACTATTATATGTGTTCTTAGTGATAATTTCCGAGTTCATTTCTTTGACATAATGAGGTTGCTATGTCCATGCTTGATCCCTTGTCTGACAAGCTTGTGATATTGCAGTAAACCTATTATATGCACACTGTGATGAAAATTGACAACGCTCCAGTCCATTCAGCTGTAAATTGTGCTTGACTTATATACCTCAAGGTATCGAGAAAGGGAACTGACCCCCACCTCAGAACAAAGTTGAGACTTGGTATGACAAAGTCTCACCAACTTTATCCCGGACTACAGTACCAGCTGTTGAACTAACATGTACAGTTGTTGCTGCTGTTTGACTGACATATCATCCTAGCAAAGTCATTAACACTCGAGTGGTACCAGGACGACAAGAATAGGCCCACTGTCACCTTTCCAATCATGTTATAGACGACTAAAGAGGGATGTGCTTGTTGCTGACAGTCTCATCGTGTAAAAATACATTGCCATTAAAATCAGCCACTGCAATAGCCTGGACACAGGCTTCATGTAACTTGCCCAGCTGTCGTTCATACATAAGAGCAAACATGTGAACGGTTGCCAACAGGCATCGGTTAAAATGGGGCCAGCTGCAGTTGTTGTCTGTGCTCCACATCGGAGCACGAAGGTGAATGAAGGAATGGCATTCATGTTTTGGAAGTGACGTTAGAGAATTGCTAGCTTCAATCATCTTCAATCATCTTACAGATCCCATCATCGAAACATGCCAGCTTGAGCTAGTAAAATGCATGAACGAAAACCTGTGTGTTTCTCACGCGTTTCAGGTTTCAGCAGGTGAATGGCCGACAAGTCTAGTATAGAGCAACACGTTTTGTCTCACTTTTAAAATTGGGGTCAACATACAAATGTATAAGTGTTTACTTCTTGTGGGAATTGCGCATAAATGGGAACTTTTGTCAAAGTCCCTGAAAAGAGATGTGCTTTGTCCAGTTATCATAACTGAGCCTAGGTCATGGATTCTTTTATCTTTACATACATGATACATGATATTCACTTTACAGAAATGAAACATGATATTCACTTTACATATATGATATACACTTTATAGACATAAAACATGATATTCACTTTACAGACATGTTACATGATATTCACAGAATTTACATATTTGCAACAGGCATGATATTTTCTCTTCACAAGCGTTATGCATTCCTTCAAAAGACATGATCCCCGTAGTAGTGAGCGACATGCAGATGAAGCCAAGCATAGCAAAACTGCCTGGAGGACCCCGGTCCACCTTCATCAGCACGCTCGGGATGTGAGGAAAGCTACTGCAACCCGCCATTTTAGATCCTTTTCAGGGCGCACAAAAGAGTAATACTACTCATTGTGGCATTTGAAACAACAACAATTCAGAAGACATATTTTATATTCACTTTACATACGTGATAACATAACTTTTAAAGGCATTATACACATCCTCTACATAAATCATACATGATACTCACTTTACAAACATGATTTATGATATTTTCTCTTTAAAGACATGATACTCACTCATAGAGTTAATATGCATTTGAATGTATGATAGAAAAAAAACCAGCGTTATCTACATTCTAAAATTGTGTAGCCAGAGCTACACCTGGGCCACACGTCATACTTCTGTGGGTAGCCCCGTACGGTGCACGTTGCTGGGCTGGTCTAACATCGAGAAGAATGAGGTGAGGTTATACTGCGTAGTTACCAATAGCTGCAGAATGAAGCAAGAGAGTTGTCGGTCCCTCTATTCCAATGTTGATGAAAGAGTTATCTATACTCATCCAAATTCTGTCTATTGGCTCCAACCACATTGTTGTCTGTCTGAGCTAAAATGAAAGAAAATACGATAGCTACGTGGCCAAGTCACAACATAACAATATGTTTTTATTAACAGATAAGAGCACATTAAGGTTAATTCTGGACTTTTAGTACATACAAGTATATGTTCGTACGTACAAGTTTGTATGTTAGGACATACAAGTATATGTTCGTACGTACAAGTTTGTATGTTAGGACATACAAGTATATGTTCGTACGTACAAGTTTGTATGTTAGGACATACAAGTATATGTTCGTACGTACAAGTTTGTATGTTAGGACATACAAGTATATGTTCGTACGTACAAGTTTGTATGTTAGGACATACAAGTATATGTTCGTACGTACAAGTTTGTATGTTAGGACATACAAGTATATGTTCGTACGTACAAGTTTGTATGTTAGGACATACAAGTATATGTTCGTACGTACAAGTTTGTATGTTAGGACATACAAGTATATGTTCGTACGTACAAGTTTGTATGTTAGGACATACAAGTATATGTTCGTACGTACAAGTTTGTATGTTAGGACATACAAGTATATGTTCGTACGTACAAGTTTGTATGTTAGGACATACAAGTATATGTTCGTACGTACAAGTTTGTATGTTAGGACATACAAGTATATGTTCGTACGTACAAGTTTGTATGTTAGGACATACAAGTATATGTTCGTACGTACAAGTTTGTATGTTAGTACATACAAGTATATGTTCGTACGTACAAGTTTGTATGTTAGGACATACAAGTATATGTTCGTACGTACAAGTTTGTATGTTAGGACATACAAGTCTGTTTGTTAGGACATACACATCTGTCTATTCGTACATATGAGTCTGTATATTAGTACATACATGTCTGTCTATCAGGACATACAAGTCTGTCTGTTAGGACATACAAGTCGGTCTCCTCGTACATTAAAGTCTGGCTGAAGGATGTAAGGTAAAGGTAGTTCTTCATATTAGACACAGCCGTCGACGATGGAGTGTTTAAAACTCCATTGTTCTAGGTAGGTAGGTGGGTAGGTAGGTAGACATGTTAGAGAGACATGCAGGTTCTGCATTTGGATCTGACATCTTAGGAAGACATAGCTGCAGAGATCAATCCAAATGGAGATGTAACCTGAAGAACCACCGCAGGCTGGGCGAAAATAGGCTCATGAAACACAGGAAAGTTAAGAGACAACAGAGGGAAGTGAAGAGACAACAGAAGGAAATGAAGAGACAACACAGGGAAATGAAGAGACAACACATGGAAGTGAAGAGACAACCCAGTGAAGTGAAGAGATAACACAGGGAAGTGAAGAGATAACACATGGAAGTGAAGAGACAACCCAGTGAAGTGAAGAGATAACACAGTGAAGTGAAGAGACAACACATGGAAGTGAAGAGACAACCCAGTGAAGTGAAGAGATAACACAGGGAAGTGAAGAGACAACACAGGGAAGAGAAGAGACAACACAGGGAAGGGAAGTGAAGAGACAACACAGGGAAGTGAAGAGACAACACAGGGAAGTGAAGGGACAACACAGGGAAGTGAAGGGACAACAGAGGGAAGTGAAGGGACAACACAGGGAAGTGAAGGGACAACACAGGAAAGTGAAGGGACAACACAGGGAAGTGAAGAGACAACACAGGAAAGTGAAGGGAAAACACAGGGAAGTGAAGGGACAACACAGGGAAGTGAAGGGACAACACAGAGAAGTGAAGAGAAGAGACAACACATGAAAATGAAGAGAAGAGACAACACAGGAAAGTGAAGGAACAACACAGGGAAGTGAAGTGACAACGCGGAGAATGGAAGGGACAACACATGTAAGTAAAAAGACAACACAGGGAAGTGAAGGCACAACACAGGGGAGTGAAGAAACAACACAGGGAAGTGAAGGGACAACACAGGGAAGTGAAGAGAAGAGATAACACAGAAAAGTGAAGAAAAGAGACACTACATGGAAGTGAAGAAACAATACCGGGAAGGGAAGAGACAACACAGGGAAGTGAAGAGAAGAGACAGCACAGGGAAGTGAAGAGAAGAGACAACACAGGGAAGTGAACAGACAACACTGAAAGGAAAAAGAAAACCAAAAATTAAGTATAGAGTTGTTACTTCAAAGTCGCATCAACATATAGTCAGACATGACTGAAAACAGGCTACTACTAGACATGTAAGTAGGTAGGTAAGTGGGTAGGTAAGTAGGTAGATCGGTGGGTAGGTAGGTAGATCGGTGGGTAGGCAGGTGGTAGATCGGTCGGTCGGTGGGTATGTAGGTAGATCGGTGGGTAGGTAGGTAGGTAGATCGGTGGGTAGGTAGATCGGTGGGTAGGTAGATAGGTGGGTAGGTAGATATGTAGGTAGATCGGTGGGTAGGTAGGTAGGTAGATCGGTGGGTAGGTAGTCCGCTAAAGCGACAAGGACTCGTCGCACTAACCGTCCGTGAACACAATAAATGCCCGAGTCCCAGGCTGCATGTAATGAGGATAATATCTTTCCGATTTGACCTAACCAGGTGGGCGGCAGCAAGGGGAGGGGCCATAATGGAGAGTGTCGTTTCACGTCATTGACGTCATGACTTGCTTTAAGATCTGGTTACCAGGAACGTCCTCGGCAAAGTCGGTGAAAATGCAACGATTTACCTGGTCGGGTGTCGTACCTGTTTGTTGGGTGACTTAGTCGTTCGATATATTGTCGTACCTGTTGGTTGGGTGACTTAGCCGTTCGATATAGTGTCGTACCTGTTGGTTGGGTGACTTAGCCGTTCGATATATTGTCGTACCTGTTGGTTGGGTGACTTAGCCGTTCGATATATTGTCGTACCTGTTGGTTGGGTGACTTAGCCGTTCGATATATTGTCGTACCTGTTGGTTGGGTGACTTAGCCGTTCGATATATTGTCGTACCTGTTGGTCGCAAGGATGACATTGTACTGTTGTTGTTGTTATTGAATGCCGACGGTGCGTTTGTTTGGTAATTCGTGCTCCCTGAAAATGGCGTTTGGTAGCGGGTTTACAGTAGCTTTTCTCACATCCTGAGAGTGCTGATGAAGGTGAACCGGGATCCTCCGGGCGGTTGTGCTATGCTTGTCTTCATCTGTGTCTCGCTCACTACTACAGGAATGCCGTCGATCCCCACCTCGTTAGCCAAGCTGCCATGACAACAGCCAGTTCCTAGTGAGATCTGTGTGGAAGTCAGGTGGGGGTCTTGACCATTATATTTCCCCTAAACCTGACTAACATTTCTGATCAATTAGTCTCCTCTACAATCCAGTTGTACAGTTTCTGCATTAAGCCAGGTGGGGTTGTTCATTACTCGTCCACGCTTCCTTACCGTTCCTAACTGTCAATTATTTCGTCTTTTACAGTAGCCATTAAAGCCCCTCGACTACCCCAGCAATGGGAAAAATGTCGTATGACATTTTTTTTTTTACAGTAGTGTAGACTGCAACGTTTTACTAACAATGAGCAGACCCGAAATGGAAAGACCTATTAATATATGCTTCTCAAACGCTTCTGTATAGTGTAGAATTTAGAAAACATAAACGGAACGTCAAACAAAAATGTTATCCAAACTCATGATAGTAATAGGTACTCTACACGCGCACGTGTCACATGACGAGAACTCTACACGCGCACGTGTAACATGACGAGAACTCTACACGCGCACGAGTCACATGACGAGAACTCTACACGCGTACCTGTCACATGACGAAAACTCTACACGCGCACGTGTCACATGACGAGAACACTACACGCGCACCCGTCACATGACGCGACTACACGCGCACGAGCCACATGACGAGAACTCTACACGCGCAGGAGTCACATGACGAGAACTCTACACGCGTACCTGTCACATGACGAGAACTCTACACGTGCACCTGTCACATAACGAGAACTCTACACGGGCACGTGTCACATGACGAGAACTCTACACGTGCACGTGTCACATGATAAGAACTATACACGCGCACGTGTCACATGACGAGAACTCTACACGTGCACAGGACCAGATATTTCAGAGTAAGAAAAGTCACAGGCATGAATTAGCTATAGCTTGTGGGAAGACATTCCAAAACATGTGTCGGCATTAAGTAACAGCTTCATCCCTACAATTCACGAGGAACAGCAAGGTACGGAAGAGGGTTACCAACTTGTCTGTCTTATAGATTAACACAGATTAACAAAGTAATGGACTCTTAACTAAACAGACGTGTACCATTGGTTAACACTTCAAACAGACTTAACTAAACATACTTGTATCATTGGTTGACACTTCAGACTCTAATTAAACAGACTTGTATCATTGGTTGACACTTCAAATAGACTTAAACTAAACATTGGTTGACACTTCAAATAGACCCAACTAAATATTGGTTGACACTTCAAATAGACTTAACTAAACATTGGTTGACACTTCAAATAGACTTAACTAAACATTGGTTGACACTTCAAATAGACAAACTAAACTTTGGTTGACACTTCAAATAGACTTAACTAAACATTGGTTGACACTTCAAATAGACTTAACTAAACATTGGTTGACACTTCAAATAGACCCAACTAAATATTGGTTGACACTTCAAATAGACTTAACTAAACATTGGTTGACACTTCAAATAGACTTAACTAAACATTGGTTGACACTTCAAACAGACTTAACTAAACAGACTTATATTGTTGGTTGACACTATAAACAGACTTAACTAAACAGACTTATATTGTTGGTTGACACTATAAACAGACTTAACTATTCAAACTTATATTGTTGGTTGACACTATAAACAGACTTAACTAAAAAGACTTATATTGTTGGTTGACACTATAAACAGACTTAACTAATCAGACATATTGTTGGTTGACACTATAAACAGACTTAACTAAACAGACATATTGTTGGTTGACACTACAACAGACTTAACTAAACAGCCGTGTCTCATTGATTCACATTTCAGACATAAGCTAACTAAACACACTTGTCTCATTAGTTCACACTTGAGAACAGACTTAACAGACCTGTCTGATTGGATAACACTTCAGACAGACCCCAAACAAAAAATAGGTGTCTCACAAGTTCATTTCTTAGACAAACGTACCTAAACAGACTAATCTGAGGGTAAACATTTCAGACATAGCATTAATTTAATTCAACTGTAGCAATAATTTGAATAATCCTCAAATGTGTCGATTTCTTGTAGATGAAAATTTTGCTTTCTTCCCTAGTATATGAGTGTTTTGAAGTACAGACACAGTCCTACGACTGATTCTCTCGCGAGCTGTCGCATTTAGTTGTTCAATAAGGTTTAGGTGGAATAGAAATATCATTGTTTCCACTGTACTTTTTAAAAGACACAAGAAAAAATACAATAGAGTTGGGTGAGCTGAAATCCCTGCACGCAAAAAGGGTGCTTCCTCTTTGCTAAAAGACAAAGGATAAATGCACAGTCGTTTTGCGACAAGTTCATTTTCCTTATCTGAACACATAAACGTCCTTTCTTAACTTATCTAGGCCCATATATGCCGTTGCATATTCAGCCATAACGACAAGTCGTACAGACGTTTATTACTTCTGTCTACAATCCCTGCTACTTACTGTTTTTGCCCCTACACAAAAGTGTGTGACTTACACAGCTGAGCCATGCTACCGAATGACTGACCTACCGGCCCCAGCCTAAGACTGAGCTTCCTACAAAGAAAATACTGTTTAGCTAGCTCTCTAATTCACACTCTATCCCCAAATGTGTTTTATGATTACAATGTTGATTTGACTGGGTTTAAAACAAATATTATTACTGTTCTAGTTATGCCGTTTTCATGTACACAGTACTCTGCCGAAAACATGCCTACGTGTTCTGCTGGTAATGTGTCATTTTGACAAGCTCGCCGAAAGGCCTGGCCTGATTTCCTTTAATGATCTTACTGCATGTGACATTATATTGCCATGTTACGCTAGTAACAGTTACCATGTATCGACCAATTGCTAACTAAAATATTTACTAACATATCACATTTGATATAAGAATGTCTCACCTTGGACAATGTATTAGAAGAGACCACTGGGAAATGTCTGAGTATCGCCAACACAGCAGAAAATCGACAAATAAATAAACAGAGGAAAATCCAGACCAGTAGGGCAGACTGCCACAGGACCTACTAACCTACATTTGATTTCGACCTCATTCCCTGTACTCGGTCGGTGGCGGCGTTCGCAGCTCAGGACAATCAAGGTGGAGGCGGGGCACTGGTAGCAGCCACTGTAGCTTCGTGGGGTCATTTGATACGTTCTGAATACTATTTCAGAAAAATTGTACACACTTCAACGAGCACTCGCCGTGCTAGATAAGAGTCACCCTTCCCTCCATTATGTGACTTACATTTCTCATTAAGACTTAGATGTTTGTCAAATGCTCATTTCAAAATATATTTAAAAATAATGTGTATGCTTTTTATAAAATGAAAAGAAATTGAGTCATAAATAAAAAATAGGAGCTATATAATTTGCATATCTGCAACATTTTACAATTATATTGGAACTAACTCCCCCATAACTTGGAATAGCCGGCGAAGTTCAAAAGCTATTACTTCAAGTTACAGTTCCCGGACAACGGGGCATACTTTGTGTGGCCTAAAGTGGTTACATAAGGCGAACACAGAGCACAGAGATTGTAGCCTTGGATGGGATATTAATCGTGACAAAGTTTGCTCATGGATGACAGTTACATGCGTTGTTAGTGATGTGTGTCGTCACAGCAATTACACAGATCTACGGAGGTGCCAAGAACAGTTAGGCTGGTCCAAATAAGTCAGGATCGAGCCATACACACAAAAATCCCTCCTCAGTAAGACCTACATCCAGAGCCACACACACAACGTCCACCTCCTCCACCTCCTCAGAAAGACCTACATCCAGAGCCACACACACAACTTCCACCTCCTCAGTAAGACCTACATCCATAGCCACACACACACCTCCCTCCTCAGTAAGACCTGCATCCATAGCCACACACAACTCCCTCCTCCTCCATCTCCTCAGTAAGACCTGCATCCAGAGCCACACACACACCTCTCTCCTCAGTAAGACCTGCATCCAGAGCCACACACACAACTCCCTCCTCAGTAAGACATGCATCCAGAGCCACACACACACCTCCCTCCTCAGTAAGACCTACATCCATAGCCACACACACAACTTCCACCTCCTCCACCTCCTCAGTAAGACATGCATCCATAGCCACACACACATCGTCCACCTCCTCAGTAAGACCTGCATCCATAGCTACACACACAACTTCCACCTCCTCAGTAAGACCTGCATCCATAGCCACACACACAACTTCCACCTCCTCAGTAAGACCTGCATCCATAGCCACACACACAACTTCCACCTCCTCAGTAAGACCTACATCCATAGCCACACACACAACTTCCACCTCCTCCACCTCCTCAGTAAGACCTACATCCCGAGCCACACACACATCTTCCACCTCCTCAGTAAGACCTGCATCCATAGCCACACACACAACTTCCACCTCCTCAGTAAGACCTACATCCCGAGCCACACACACAACTCCCTCCTCAGTAAGACCTAAATCCCGAACCACACACATAACTCCCTCCTCAGTAAGACCTGCATCCATAGCCACACACACAACTCCCTCCTCAGTAAGATCTGCATCCCGAGCCACACACACAACTCCCTCCTCAGTAAGACCTGCATCCATAGCCACACACACACATCTTCCACCTCCTCAGTAAGACCTGCATCCATAGCCACACACACAACTTCCACCTCCTCAGTAAGACCTGCATCCATAGCCACACACACAACTTCCACCTCCTCAGTAAGACCTGCATCCATAGCCACACACACAACTTCCACCTCCTCCACCTCCTCAGTAAGACCTGCATCCATAGCCACACACACAACTCCCTCCTCAGTAAGATCTGCATCCCGAGCCACACACACAACTCCCTCCTCAGTAAGACCTGCATCCAGAGCCCCACACACACCTCCCTCCTCAGTAAGACCTGCATCCATAGCCACACACACAACTTCCACCTCCTCCACCTCCTCAGTAAGACCTACATCCAGAGCCACACACACACCTCCCTCCTCAGTAAGACCTACATCCATAGCCACACATACACCTCCCTCCTCAGTAAGACCTACATCCATAGCCACACACACACCTCCCTCCTCAGTAAGACCTACATCCATAGCCACACACAACTTCCACCTCCTCCACCTCCTCAGTAAGACCTACATCCAGAGCCACACACACACCTCCCTCCTCAGTAAGACCTACATCCATAGCCACACATACACCTCCCTCCTCAGTAAGACCTAAATCCCGAACCACACACACAACTCCCTCCTCAGTAAGACCTGCATCCATAGCCACACACACAACTCCCTCCTCAGTAAGATCTGCATCCCGAGCCACACACACAACTCCCTCCTCAGTAAGACCTGCATCCATAGCCACACACACATCTTCCACCTCCTCAGTAAGACCTGCATCCATAGCCACACACACAACTTCCACCTCCTCAGTAAGACCTGCATCCATAGCCACACACACAACTTCCACCTCCTCCACCTCCTCAGTAAAACCTGCATCCATAGCCACACACACAACTCCCTCCTCAGTAAGATCTGCATCCCGAGCCACACACACAACTCCCTCCTCAGTAAGACCTGCATCCAGAGCCACACACACACCTCCCTCCTCAGTAAGACCTGCATCCATAGCCACACACACAACTTCCACCTCCTCCACCTCCTCAGTAAGACCTACATCCAGAGCCATACACACACCTCCCTCCTCAGTAAGACCTACATCCATAGCCACACATACACCTCCCTCCTCAGTAAGACCTACATCCATAGCCACACACACACCTCCCTCCTCAGTAAGACCTACATCCATAGCCACACACACAACTTCCACCTCCTCCACCTCCTCAGTAAGACCTACATCCAGAGCCACACACACACCTCCCTCCTCAGTAAGACCTACATCCATAGCCACACATACACCTCCCTCCTCAGTAAGACCTAAATCCCGAACCACACACACAACTCCCTCCTCAGTAAGACCTGCATCCATAGCCACACACACAACTCCCTCCTCAGTAAGATCTGCATCCCGAGCCACACACACAACTCCCTCCTCAGTAAGACCTGCATCCATAGCCACACACACATCTTCCACCTCCTCAGTAAGACCTGCATCCATAGCCACACACACAACTTCCACCTCCTCAGTAAGACCTGCATCCATAGCCACACACACAACTTCCACCTCCTCCACCTCCTCAGTAAAACCTGCATCCATAGCCACACACACAACTCCCTCCTCAGTAAGATCTGCATCCCGAGCCACACACACAACTCCCTCCTCAGTAAGACCTGCATCCAGAGCCACACACACACCTCCCTCCTCAGTAAGACCTGCATCCATAGCCACACACACAACTTCCACCTCCTCCACCTCCTCAGTAAGACCTACATCCAGAGCCATACACACACCTCCCTCCTCAGTAAGACCTACATCCATAGCCACACATACACCTCCCTCCTCAGTAAGACCTACATCCATAGCCACACACACACCTCCCTCCTCAGTAAGACCTACCTCCATAGCCACACACACAACTTCCACCTCCTCAGTAAGACCTACATCCAGAGCCACACACACCTCCCTCCTCAGTAAAACCTGCATCCAGAGTCAATTCTCATTCTACGTCTTATAATTCGTTTAACAACGATTTCCAAAGTGTCATATCTGCTCTTTACATCTTCGACTGCACGTGCACACACATCTTCTGGAATTTCTTTCAGTTCATTTCCGTGTCCTTCTAGATCAGAAGCTGCATCCTTGAAATTCATGGTATTATTCTGCAGTCACTCATGTACCCGGTCAATCGTCCCAAGGATGGTTCTCCAGAAAGGAAGAAATACAATTACAATTAATTATGTTTTGCAGAAGTTCGTTTGCATCAGCTCTAGTATCAGCAGTTTGTTGTCTATCTTCGGTATCAGATCTAGTATCAGCTGTCTGTTGTCTATCTTCAGTATCAGCTCTCTGTTGTCTATCATCGATATCAGCTCTAGTATCAGCTGTCTATCTTCGGTATCAGCTTTAGTATCAGCTATCTGTTGTCTATCTTCGGTATCAGCTCTAGTATCAGCTGTCTATCTTCGGTATCAGCTCTACTATCAGCTCTCTGTTGTCTATCTTCGGTATCAGCTGTCTATTGTCTATCTTCGGTATCAGCTCTAGTATCAGCTGTCTATTGTCTATCGTCGGTATCAGCTCTAGTATCAGATGTCTGTTGTCTATCTTCGGTATCAGCTGTCTGTTGTCTATCTTCGGTATCAGCTGTGTGTTGTCTATCTTCAGTATTAGGTCTCTGTTGTCTATCGTCGGTATCAGCTCTAGTATCAGCTGTCTGTTGTCTATCTTCGGTATCAGCTCTATCAGCTGTCTGTTGTCTATCTTCGGTATGAGCTGTCTATTGTCTATCTTCGATATTAGCTATCTGTTGTCTATCGTCGGTATCAGCTCTAGTATCAGCTGTCTGTTGTCTATCATCGGTATCAGTTCTAGTATCAGCTGTCTGTTGCCTATCTTCGGTATCAGCTCTAGTATCAGCTGTCTGTTGTCTATCTTCGGTATCAGCTCTAGTATCAGCTCTCTGTTGTCTATCGTCGGTATCAGCTCTAGTATCAGCTGTCTGTTATCTATCTTCGGTATCAGCTCTAGTATCAGCTGTCTGTTGTCTATCTTCGATATCAGCTCTAGTATCAGCTGTCTGTTGTCTATCTTCGGTATCAGCTCTAGTATCAGCTGTCTGTTGTCTATCTTCGGTATCAGCTCTAGTATCAGCTCTCTGTTGTCTATCATCGATATCAGCTCTAGTATCAGCTGTCTATCTTCGGTATCAGCTTTAGTATCAGCTATCTGTTGTCTATCTTCGGTATCAGCTCTAGTATCAGCTGTCTATCTTCGGTATCAGCTCTACTATCAGCTCTCTGTTGTCTATCTTCGGTATCAGCTGTCTATTGTCTATCTTCGGTATCAGCTCTAGTATCAGCTGTCTATTGTCTATCGTCGGTATCAGCTCTAGTATCAGATGTCTGTTGTCTATCTTCGGTATCAGCTGCCTGTTGTCTATCTTCGGTATCAGCTGTGTGTTGTCTATCTTCAGTATTAGGTCTCTGTTGTCTATCGTCGGTATCAGCTCTAGTATCAGCTGTCTGTTGTCTATCTTCGGTATCAGCTCTAGTATCAGCTGTCTGTTGTCTATCTTCGGTATGAGCTGTCTGTTGTCTATCTTCGATATTAGCTCTCTGTTGTCTATCGTCGGTATCAGCTCTAGTATCAGCTGTCTGTTGTCTATCGTCGGTATCAGTTCTAGTATCAGCTGTCTGTTGCCTATCTTTGGTATCAGCTCTAGTATCAGCTGTCTGTTGTCTATCTTCGGTATCAGCTGTCTGTTGTCTATGTTTAGTATTAGCTCTCTGTTGTCTATCGTCGGTATCAGCTCTAGTATCAGCTGTCTGTTGTCTATCTTCGGTATCAGCTCTAGTATCAGCTCTCTGTTGTCTATCGTCGGTATCAGCTGTCTGTTATCTATCTTCGGTATCAGCTCTAGTATCAGCTGTCTTTTGTCTATCTTCGGTATCAGCTCTAGTATCAGCTGTCTGTTGTCTATCTTCCGTATCAGCTCTAGTATCAGCTGTCTGTTGTCTATCTTCGGTATCAGCTCTAGTATCAGCTGTCTGTTGTCTATCTTCGGTATCAGCTCTAGTATCAGCTGTCTGTTGTCTTTCTTCGGTATTAGCTCTAGTATCAGCTCTCTGTTGTCTATCGTCGGTATCAGCTCTAGTATCAGCTGTCTGTTGTCTATCGTCGGTATCAGCTCTAGTATCATCTGTCTGTTGTCTATATTCGGTATCAGCTCTAGTATCAGCTCTCTGTTGTCTAACGTCGGTATCAGCTCTAGTATCAGCTGTCTGTTGTCTATCTTCGGTATCAGTTCAAGTATCAGCTGTCTGTTGTCTATCTTCGGTATCAGCTCTAGTAGCAGCTGTCTGTTGTATATCTTCGGTATCAGATGTCTGTTGTCTATCTTCGGTATCAGCTGTCTGTTGTCTATCTTCGGTATCAGCTCCAGTATCACCTGTCTGTTGTCTATCTCCGGTATCAGCTCTAGTATCAGCTCTCTGTTGTCTATCTTCGGTATCAGCTCTAGTATAAGCTGTCTGTTGTCTATCTTCGGTATCCGCTCTAGTATCAGGTCTCTGTTGTCTATCTTCGGTATCAGCTGTCTGTTGTCTATCGTCGGTATCAGCTCTAGTATCAGCTGCCTGTTGTCTATCTTCGGTATCAGCTCTAGTATCAGCTGTCTGTTGTTTATCGTCGGTATCAGCTCTAGTATCAGCTGTCTGTTATCTATCTTCGTTATCAGATGTCTATTGTCTATCTTCGGTAGCTCTAGTATCAGCTGTCTATTATCTATCTTCGGTATCAGCTGTCTGTTGTCTATCGTCGGTAACAGCTCTAGTATCAGATGTCTGTTGTCTATCTTCGGTATCAGCTGTCTGTTGTCTATCTTCAGTATTAGCTCTCTGTTGTCTATCGTCGGTATCAGCTCTAGTATCACCTGTCTGTTGTCTATCTTCGGTATCAGCTCTAGTATCAGCTGTCTGTTGTCTATCGTCGGTATCAGTTCTAGTATCAGCTGTGTGTTGTCTATCTTCGGTATCAGCTCTAGTATCAGCTGTCTGTTGTCTATATTCGGTATCAGCTCTAGTATGAGCTCTTTGTTGTCTATCGTCGGTATCAGCTCTAGTATCAGCTCTCTGTTGTCTATCTTCGGTATCAGCTCTAGTATCATCTGTCTGTTGTCTATCTTCGGTATCAGTTCAAGTATCAGCTGTCTGTTGTCTATCTTCGGTATCAGCTCTAGTAGCAGCTGTCTGTTGTCTATCTTCGGTATCAGATGTCTGTTGTCTATCTTCGGTATTAGCTGTCTGTTGTCTATCTTCGGTATCAGCTCCAGTATCACCTGTCTGTTGTCTATCTCCGGTATCAGCTCTAGCATCAGCTCTCTGTTGTCTATCTTCGGTATCAGCTCTAGTATCAGCTGTCTGTTGTCTATCTTCGGTATCAGCTCTAGTATCAGGTCTCTGTTGTCTATCTTCGGTATCAGCTGTCTGTTGTCTATCGTCGGTATCAGCTCTAGTATCAGCTGCCTGTTCTCTATCTTCGGTATCAGCTCTAGTATCAGCTGTCTGTTGTTTATCGTCGGTATCAGCTCTAGTATCAGCTGTCTGTTATCTATCTTCGGTATCAGATGTCTATTGTCTATCTTCGGTAGCTCTAGTATCAGCTGTCTATTATCTATCTTCGGTATCAGCTGTCTGTTGTCTATCGTCGGTAACAGCTCTAGTATCAGATGTCTGTTGTCTATCTTCGGTATCAGCTGTCTGTTGTCTATCTTCAGTATTAGCTCTCTGTTGTCTATCGTCGGTATCAGCTCTAGTATCACCTGTCTGTTGTCTATCTTTGGTATCAGCTCTAGTATCAGCTGTCTGTTTTCTATCGTCGGTATCAGTTCTAGTATCAGCTGTGTGTTGTCTATCTTCGGTATCAGCTCTAGTATCAGCTGTCTGTTGTCTATATTCGGTATCAGCTCTAGTATGAGCTCTTTGTTGTCTATCGTCGGTATCAGCTCTAGTATCAGCTCTCTGTTGTCTATCTTCGGTATCAGCTCTAGTATCAGCTGTCTGTTGTCTATCTTCGGTATCAGCTCTAGTATCAGCTGTCTGTTGTCTATCTTCCGTATCAGCTCTAGTATCAGCTGTCTGTTGTCTATCTTCGGTATCAGCTCTAGTATCAGCTGTCTGTTGTCTATCTTCGGTATCAGCTCTAGTATCAGCTGTCTGTTGTCTTTCTTCGGTATCAGCTCTAGTATCAGCTGTCTGTTGTCTATCGTCGGTATCAGCTCTAGTATCAGCTCTCTGTTGTCTATCGTCGGTATCAGCTCTAGTATCAGCTGTCTGTTGTCTATCGTCGGTATCAGCTCTAGTATCAGCTGTCTGTTGTCTATCTTCGGTATCAGCTCTAGTATCAGCTCTCTGTTGTCTAACGTCGGTATCAGCTCTAGTATCAGCTGTCTGTTGTCTATCTTCGGTATCAGTTCAAGTATCAGCTGTCTGTTGTCTATCTTCGGTATCAGCTCTAGTAGCAGCTGTCTGTTGTATATCTTCGGTATCAGATGTCTGTTGTCTATCTTCG
Organism: Ariolimax columbianus; assembly: GCA_036924085.1. Taxonomy (NCBI): domain Eukaryota; kingdom Metazoa; phylum Mollusca; class Gastropoda; order Stylommatophora; family Arionidae; genus Ariolimax; species Ariolimax columbianus. The sequence continues at coordinate 173,962,291 of JAVGWX010000001.1, forward strand.
GTATCAGCTGTCTGTTGTCTATCGTCGGTAACAGCTCTAGTATCAGATGTCTGTTGTCTATCTTCGGTATCAGCTGTCTGTTGTCTATCTTCAGTATTAGCTCTCTGTTGTCTATCGTCGGTATCAGCTCTAGTATCACCTGTCTGTTGTCTATCTTTGGTATCAGCTCTAGTATCAGCTGTCTGTTGTCTATCGTCGGTATCAGTTCTAGTATCAGCTGTGTGTTGTCTATCTTCGGTATCAGCTCTAGTATCAGCTGTCTGTTGTCTATATTCGGTATCAGCTCTAGTATGAGCTCTTTGTTGTCTATCGTCGGTATCAGCTCTAGTATCAGCTCTCTGTTGTCTATCTTCGGTATCAGCTCTAGTATCAGCTGTCTGTTGTCTATCTTCGGTATCAGCTCTAGTATCAGCTCTCTGTTGTATATCTTCTGTATCAGCTCTAGTATCAGCTATCTGTTGTCTATCTTCGGTATCAGCTCTAGTATCAGCTGTCTGTTGTCTATCTTCGGTATCAGCTCTAGTATCAGCTGTCTGTTGTCTATCTTCGGTATCAGCTCTAGTATCAGCTCTATGTTGTCTATCATCGATATCAGCTCTAGTATCAGATGTCTATCTTCGGTATCAGTTTTAGTATCAGCTATCTGTTGTCTATCTTCGGTATCAGCTCTAGTATCAGCTGTCTATCTTCGGTATCAGCTCTACTATCAGCTCTCTGTTGTCTATCTTCGGTATCAGCTGTCTATTGTCTATCTTCGGTATCAGCTCTAGTATCAGCTGTCTATTGTCTATCGTCGGTATCAGCTCTAGTATCAGATGTATGTTGTCTATCTTCGGTATCAGCTGCCTGTTGTCTATCTTCGGTATCAGCTGTGTGTTGTCTATCTTCAGTATTAGGTCTCTGTTGTCTATCGTCGGTATCAGCTCTAGTATCAGCTGTCTGTTGTCTATCTTCGGTATCAGCTCTAGTATCAGCTGTCTGTTGTCTATCTTCGGTATGAGCTGTCTGTTGTCTATCTTCGATATTAGCTCTCTGTTGTCTATCGTCGGTATCAGCTCTAGTATCAGCTGTCTGTTGTCTATCGTCGGTATCAGTTCTAGTATCAGCTGTCTGTTGCCTATCTTCGGTATCAGCTCTAGTATCAGCTGTCTGTTGTCTATCTTCGGTATCAACTATAGTATTAGCTCTCTGTTGTCTATCGTTGGTATCAGCTCTAGTATCAGCTGTCTGTTATCTATCTTCGGTATCAGCTCTAGTATCAGCTGTCTGTTGTCTATCTTCGGTATCAGCTCTAGTATCAGCTGTCTGTTGTCTATCTTCGGTATCAGCTCTAGTATCAGCTCTATGTTGTCTATCATCGATATCAGCTCTAGTATCAGCTGTCTATCTTCGGTATCAGCTTTAGTATCAGCTATCTGTTGTCTATCTTCGGTATCAGCTCTAGTATCAGCTGTCTATCTTCGGTATCAGCTCTACTATCAGCTCTCTGTTGTCTATCTTCGGTATCAGCTGTCTATTGTCTATCTTCGGTATCAGCTCTAGTATCAGCTGTCTATTGTCTATCGTCGGTATCAGCTTTAGTATCAGATGTCTGTTGTCTATCTTCGGTATCAGCTGCCTGTTGTCTATCTTCGGTATCAGCTGTGTGTTGTCTATCTTCAGTATTAGGTCTCTGTTGTCTATCGTCGGTATCAGCTCTAGTATCAGCTGTCTGTTCTCTATCTTCGGTATCAGCTGTCGGTTCTCTATCTTCGGTATCAGCTCTAGTATCAGCTGTCTGTTGTCTATCTTCGGTATGAGCTGTCTGTTGTCTATCTTCGGTATTAGCTCTCTGTTGTCTATCGTCGGTATCAGCTCTAGTATCAGCTGTCTGTCTATCGTCGGTATCAGTTCTAGTATCAGCTGTCTGTTGCCTATCTTCGGTATCAGCTCTAGTATCAGCTGTCTGTTATCTATCTTCGGTATCAGCTGTCTGTTGTCTATCTTCGGTATCAGCTGTCTGTTGTCTATTGTCGGTATCAGCTCCAGTATCAGATGTCTGTTGTCTATCTTCGGTATCAGCTGTCTGTTGTTTATCTTCGGTATCAGCTCCAGTATCACCTGTCTGTTGTCTATCTTCGGTATCAGCTCTAGTATCAGCTCTCTGTTGTCTATCTTCGATATCAGTTCTAGTATCAGCTGTCTGTTGTCTATCTTCGGTATCAGCTCTAGTATCAGCTGTCTGTTGTCTATCTTCGGTATCAACTGTCTGTTGTCTATCGTCGGTATCATCTCTAGTATCAGATGTCTGTTATCTATCTTCGGTATCAGCTGTCTGTTGTCTATCTTCGGTATCAGCTCTAGTATCAGCTGTCTGTTGTCTTTCTTCGGTATCAGCTCTAGTATCAGCTGTCTGTTGTCTATCGTCGGTATCAGCTCTAGTATCAGCTCTCTGTTGTCTATCGTCGGTATCAGCTCTAGTATCAGCTGTCTGTTGTCTATCGTCGGTATCAGCTCTAGTATCAGCTGTCTGTTGTCTATCTTCGGTATCAGCTCTAGTATCAGCTCTCTGTTGTCTAACGTCGGTATCAGCTCTAGTATCAGCTGTCTGTTGTCTATCTTCGGTATCAGTTCAAGTATCAGCTGTCTGTTGTCTATCTTCGGTATCAGCTCTAGTAGCAGCTGTCTGTTGTATATCTTCGGTATCAGATGTCTGTTGTCTATCTTCGGTATCAGCTGTCTGTTTTCTATCGTCGGTAACAGCTCTAGTATCAGATGTCTGTTGTCTATCTTCGGTATCAGCTGTCTGTTGTCTATCTTCAGTATTAGCTCTCTGTTGTCTATCGTCGGTATCAGCTCTAGTATCACCTGTCTGTTGTCTATCTTTGGTATCAGCTCTAGTATCAGCTGTCTGTTGTCTATCGTCGGTATCAGTTCTAGTATCAGCTGTGTGTTGTCTATCTTCGGTATCAGCTCTAGTATCAGCTGTCTGTTGTCTATATTCGGTATCAGCTCTAGTATGAGCTCTTTGTTGTCTATCGTCGGTATCAGCTCTAGTATCAGCTCTCTGTTGTCTATCTTCGGTATCAGCTCTAGTATCAGCTGTCTGTTGTCTATCTTCGGTATCAGCTCTAGTATCAGCTCTCTGTTGTATATCTTCTGTATCAGCTCTAGTATCAGCTATCTGTTGTCTATCTTCGGTATCAGCTCTAGTATCAGCTGTCTGTTGTCTATCTTCGGTATCAGCTCTAGTATCAGCTGTCTGTTGTCTATCTTCGGTATCAGCTCTAGTATCAGCTCTATGTTGTCTATCATCGATATCAGCTCTAGTATCAGATGTCTATCTTCGGTATCAGTTTTAGTATCAGCTATCTGTTGTCTATCTTCGGTATCAGCTCTAGTATCAGCTGTCTATCTTCGGTATCAGCTCTACTATCAGCTCTCTGTTGTCTATCTTCGGTATCAGCTGTCTATTGTCTATCTTCGGTATCAGCTCTAGTATCAGCTGTCTATTGTCTATCGTCGGTATCAGCTCTAGTATCAGATGTATGTTGTCTATCTTCGGTATCAGCTGCCTGTTGTCTATCTTCGGTATCAGCTGTGTGTTGTCTATCTTCAGTATTAGGTCTCTGTTGTCTATCGTCGGTATCAGCTCTAGTATCAGCTGTCTGTTGTCTATCTTCGGTATCAGCTCTAGTATCAGCTGTCTGTTGTCTATCTTCGGTATGAGCTGTCTGTTGTCTATCTTCGATATTAGCTCTCTGTTGTCTATCGTCGGTATCAGCTCTAGTATCAGCTGTCTGTTGTCTATCGTCGGTATCAGTTCTAGTATCAGCTGTCTGTTGCCTATCTTCGGTATCAGCTCTAGTATCAGCTGTCTGTTGTCTATCTTCGGTATCAACTATAGTATTAGCTCTCTGTTGTCTATCGTTGGTATCAGCTCTAGTATCAGCTGTCTGTTATCTATCTTCGGTATCAGCTCTAGTATCAGCTGTCTGTTGTCTATCTTCGGTATCAGCTCTAGTATCAGCTGTCTGTTGTCTATCTTCGGTATCAGCTCTAGTATCAGCTCTATGTTGTCTATCATCGATATCAGCTCTAGTATCAGCTGTCTATCTTCGGTATCAGCTTTAGTATCAGCTATCTGTTGTCTATCTTCGGTATCAGCTCTAGTATCAGCTGTCTATCTTCGGTATCAGCTCTACTATCAGCTCTCTGTTGTCTATCTTCGGTATCAGCTGTCTATTGTCTATCTTCGGTATCAGCTCTAGTATCAGCTGTCTATTGTCTATCGTCGGTATCAGCTCTAGTATCAGATGTCTGTTGTCTATCTTCGGTATCAGCTGCCTGTTGTCTATCTTCGGTATCAGCTGTGTGTTGTCTATCTTCAGTATTAGGTCTCTTTTGTCTATCGTCGGTATCAGCTCTAGTATCAGCTGTCTGTTCTCTATCTTCGGTAACAGCTGTCGGTTCTCTATCTTCGGTATCAGCTCTAGTATCAGCTGTCTGTTGTCTATCTTCGGTATGAGCTGTCTGTTGTCTATCTTCGGTATTAGCTCTCTGTTGTCTATCGTCGGTATCAGCTCTAGTATCAGCTGTCTGTCTATCGTCGGTATCAGTTCTAGTATCAGCTGTCTGTTGCCTATCTTCGGTATCAGCTCTAGTATCAGCTGTCTGTTATCTATCTTCGGTATCAGCTGTCTGTTGTCTATCTTCGGTATCAGCTGTCTGTTGTCTATTGTCGGTATCAGCTCCAGTATCAGATGTCTGTTGTCTATCTTCGGTATCAGCTGTCTGTTGTTTATCTTCGGTATCAGCTCCAGTATCACCTGTCTGTTGTCTATCTTCGGTATCAGCTCTAGTATCAGCTCTCTGTTGTCTATCTTCGATATCAGTTCTAGTATCAGCTGTCTGTTGTCTATCTTCGGTATCAGCTCTAGTATCAGCTGTCTGTTGTCTATCTTCGGTATCAACTGTCTGTTGTCTATCGTCGGTATCATCTCTAGTATCAGATGTCTGTTGTCTATCTTTAGTATTAGCTCTCTGTTGTCTATCGTCGGTATCAGCTCTAGTATCAGCTGTCTGTTGTCTATCTTCGGTATCAGCTCTAGTATCAGCTGTCTGTTGTCTATCTTCGGTATTAGCTCTCTGTTGTCTATCGTCGGTATCAGCTCTAGTATCAGCTGTCTGTTGTCTATCGTCGGTATCAGTTCTAGTATCAGCTGTCTGTTGCCTATCTTTGGTATTAGCTCTAGTATCAGCTGTCTGTTGTCTATCTTCGGTATCAGCTGTCTGTTGTCTATCTTTAGTATTAGCTCTCTGTTGTCTATCGTCGGTATCAGCTCTAGTATCAGCTGTCTGTTGTCTATCTTCGGTATCAGCTCTAGTATCAGCTCTCTGTTGTCTATCGTCGGTATCAGCTGTCTGTTATCTATCTTCGGTATCAGCTCTAGTATCAGCTGTCTGTTGTCTATCTTCGGTATCAGCTCTAGTATCAGCTGTCTGTTGTCTATCTTCCGTATCAGCTCTAGTATCAGCTGTCTGTTGTCTATCTTCGGTATCAGCTCTAGTATCAGCTGTCTGTTGTCTATCTTCGGTATCAGCTCTAGTATCAGCTGTCTGTTGTCTATCTTCGGTATGAGCTGTCTGTTGTCTATCTTCGATATTAGCTCTCTGTTGTCTATCGTCGGTATCAGCTCTAGTATCAGCTGTCTGTTGTCTATCGTCGGTATCAGTTCTAGTATCAGCTGTCTGTTGCCTATCTTCGGTATCAGCTCTAGTATCAGCTGTCTGTTGTCTATCTTCGGTATCAGCTCTAGTATCAGCTCTCTGTTTTCTATCGTCGGTATCAGCTCTAGTATCAGCTGTCTGTTATCTATATTCGGTATCAGCTCTAGTATCAGCTGTCTGTTGTCTATCTTCGGTATCAGCTCTAGTATCAGCTGTCTGTTGTCTATCGTCGGTATCAGCTCTAGTATCAGCTGTCTGTTGTCTATCTTCGGTATCAGCTCTAGTATCAGCTCTATGTTGTCTATCATCGATATCAGCTCTAGTATCAGCTGTCTTTCTTCGGTATCAGCTTTAGTATCAGCTATCTGTTGTCTATCTTCGGTATCAGCTCTAGTATCAGCTGTCTATCTTCGGTTTCAGCTCTACTATCAGCTCTCTGTTGTCTATCTTCGGTATCAGCTGTCTATTGTCTATCTTCGGTATCAGCTCTAGTATCAGCTGTCTATTGTCTATCGTCGGTATCAGCTCTAGTATCAGATGTCTGTTGTCTATCTTCGGTATCAGCTGCCTGTTGTCTATCTTCGGTATCAGCTGTGTGTTGTCTATCTTCAGTATTAGGTCTCTGTTGTCTATCGTCGGTATCAGCTCTAGTATCAGCTGTCTGTTGTCTATATTCGGTATCAGCTCTAGTATGAGCTCTTTGTTGTCTATCGTCGGTATCAGCTCTAGTATCAGCTCTCTGTTGTCTATCTTCGGTATCAGCTCTAGTATCAGCTGTTTGTTGTCTATCTTCGGTATCAGCTCTAGTATCAGCTCTCTGTTGTCTATCTTCTGTATCAGCTCTAGTATCAGCTATCTGTTGTCTATCTTCGGTATCAGCTCTAGTATCAGCTGTCTGTTGTCTATCTTCGGTATCAGCTCTAGTATCAGCTGTCTGTAGTCTATCTTCGGTATCAACTGTCTGTTGTCTATCGTCGTTATCATCTCTAGTATCAGATGTCTGTTGTCTATCTTCGGTTTCAGCTCTAGTATCAGCTCTCTGTTGTCTATCGTCGGTATCAGCTCTATTATCAGCTGTCTGTTATCTATCTTCGGTATCAGCTCTAGTATCAGCTGTCTGTTGTCTATCTTCGGTATCAGCTCTAGTATCAGCTGTCTGTTGTCTATCTTCGGTATCAGCTCTAGTATCAGCTGTCTGTTGTCTATCTTCGGTATCAGCTCTAGTATCAGCTCTATGTTGTCTATCATCGATATCAGCTCTAGTATCAGATGTCTATCTTCGGTATCAGTTTTAGTATCAGCTATCTGTTGTCTATCTTCGGTATCAGCTCTAGTATCAGCTGTCTATCTTCGGTATCAGCTCTACTATCAGCTCTCTGTTGTCTATCTTCGGTATCAGCTGTCTATTGTCTATCTTCGGTATCAGCTCTAGTATCAGCTGTCTATTGTCTATCGTCGGTATCAGCTCTAGTATCAGATGTCTGTTGTCTATCTTCGGTATCAGCTGCCTGTTGTCTATCTTCGGTATCAGCTGTGTGTTGTCTATCCTCAGTATTAGGTCTCTGTTGTCTATCGTCGGTATCAGCTCTAGTATCAGCTGTCTGTTGTCTATCTTCGGTATCAGCTCTAGTATCAGCTGTCTGTTGTCTATCTTCGGTATGAGCTGTCTGTTGTCTATCTTCGATATTAGCTCTCTGTTGTCTATCGTCGGTATCAGCTCTAGTATCAGCTGTCTGTTGTCTATCGTCGGTATCAGTTCTAGTATCAGCTGTGTGTTGTCTATCTTCGGTATCAGCTCTAGTATCAGCTGTCTGTTGTCTATATTCGGTATCAGCTCTAGTATGAGCTCTTTGTTGTCTATCGTCGGTATCAGCTCTAGTATCAGCTCTCTGTTGTCTATCTTCGGTATCAGCTCTAGTATCAGCTGTCTGTTGTCTATCTTCGGTATCAGCTCTAGTATCAGCTCTCTGTTGTATATCTTCTGTATCAGCTCTAGTATCAGCTATCTGTTGTCTATCTTCGGTATCAGCTCTAGTATCAGCTGTCTGTTGTCTATCTTCGGTATCAGCTCTAGTATCAGCTGTCTGTTGTCTATCTTCGGTATCAGCTCTAGTATCAGCTCTATGTTGTCTATCATCGATATCAGCTCTAGTATCAGATGTCTATCTTCGGTATCAGTTTTAGTATCAGCTATCTGTTGTCTATCTTCGGTATCAGCTCTAGTATCAGCTGTCTATCTTCGGTATCAGCTCTACTATCAGCTCTCTGTTGTCTATCTTCGGTATCAGCTGTCTATTGTCTATCTTCGGTATCAGCTCTAGTATCAGCTGTCTATTGTCTATCGTCGGTATCAGCTCTAGTATCAGATGTATGTTGTCTATCTTCGGTATCAGCTGCCTGTTGTCTATCTTCGGTATCAGCTGTGTGTTGTCTATCTTCAGTATTAGGTCTCTGTTGTCTATCGTCGGTATCAGCTCTAGTATCAGCTGTCTGTTGTCTATCTTCGGTATCAGCTCTAGTATCAGCTGTCTGTTGTCTATCTTCGGTATGAGCTGTCTGTTGTCTATCTTCGATATTAGCTCTCTGTTGTCTATCGTCGGTATCAGCTCTAGTATCAGCTGTCTGTTGTCTATCGTCGGTATCAGTTCTAGTATCAGCTGTCTGTTGCCTATCTTCGGTATCAGCTCTAGTATCAGCTGTCTGTTGTCTATCTTCGGTATCAACTATAGTATTAGCTCTCTGTTGTCTATCGTTGGTATCAGCTCTAGTATCAGCTGTCTGTTATCTATCTTCGGTATCAGCTCTAGTATCAGCTGTCTGTTGTCTATCTTCGGTATCAGCTCTAGTATCAGCTGTCTGTTGTCTATCTTCGGTATCAGCTCTAGTATCAGCTCTATGTTGTCTATCATCGATATCAGCTCTAGTATCAGCTGTCTATCTTCGGTATCAGCTTTAGTATCAGCTATCTGTTGTCTATCTTCGGTATCAGCTCTAGTATCAGCTGTCTATCTTCGGTATCAGCTCTACTATCAGCTCTCTGTTGTCTATCTTCGGTATCAGCTGTCTATTGTCTATCTTCGGTATCAGCTCTAGTATCAGCTGTCTATTGTCTATCGTCGGTATCAGCTCTAGTATCAGATGTCTGTTGTCTATCTTCGGTATCAGCTGCCTGTTGTCTATCTTCGGTATCAGCTGTGTGTTGTCTATCTTCAGTATTAGGTCTCTGTTGTCTATCGTCGGTATCAGCTCTAGTATCAGCTGTCTGTTCTCTATCTTCGGTATCAGCTGTCGGTTCTCTATCTTCGGTATCAGCTCTAGTATCAGCTGTCTGTTGTCTATCTTCGGTATGAGCTGTCTGTTGTCTATCTTCGGTATTAGCTCTCTGTTGTCTATCGTCGGTATCAGCTCTAGTATCAGCTGTCTGTCTATCGTCGGTATCAGTTCTAGTATCAGCTGTCTGTTGCCTATCTTCGGTATCAGCTCTAGTATCAGCTGTCTGTTATCTATCTTCGGTATCAGCTGTCTGTTGTCTATCTTCGGTATCAGCTGTCTGTTGTCTATTGTCGGTATCAGCTCCAGTATCAGATGTCTGTTGTCTATCTTCGGTATCAGCTGTCTGTTGTTTATCTTCGGTATCAGCTCCAGTATCACCTGTCTGTTGTCTATCTTCGGTATCAGCTCTAGTATCAGCTCTCTGTTGTCTATCTTCGATATCAGTTCTAGTATCAGCTGTCTGTTGTCTATCTTCGGTATCAGCTCTAGTATCAGCTGTCTGTTGTCTATCTTCGGTATCAACTGTCTGTTGTCTATCGTCGGTATCATCTCTAGTATCAGATGTCTGTTATCTATCTTCGGTATCAGCTGTCTGTTGTCTATCTTCGGTATCAGCTGTCTGTTGTCTATCTTTAGTATTAGCTCTCTGTTGTCTATCGTCGGTATCAGCTCTAGTATCAGCTGTCTGTTGTCTATCTTCGGTATCAGCTCTAGTATCAGCTGTCTGTTGTCTATCTTCGGTATTAGCTCTCTGTTGTCTATCGTCGGTATCAGCTCTAGTATCAGCTGTCTGTTGTCTATCGTCGGTATCAGTTCTAGTATCAGCTGTCTGTTGCCTATCTTTGGTATTAGCTCTAGTATCAGCTGTCTGTTGTCTATCTTCGGTATCAGCTGTCTGTTGTCTATCTTTAGTATTAGCTCTCTGTTGTCTATCGTCGGTATCAGCTCTAGTATCAGCTGTCTGTTGTCTATCTTCGGTATCAGCTCTAGTATCAGCTCTCTGTTGTCTATCGTCGGTATCAGCTGTCTGTTATCTATCTTCGGTATCAGCTCTAGTATCAGCTGTCTGTTGTCTATCTTCGGTATCAGCTCTAGTATCAGCTGTCTGTTGTCTATCTTCCGTATCAGCTCTAGTATCAGCTGTCTGTTGTCTATCTTCGGTATCAGCTCTAGTATCAGCTGTCTGTTGTCTATCTTCGGTATCAGCTCTAGTATCAGCTGTCTGTTGTCTATCTTCGGTATGAGCTGTCTGTTGTCTATCTTCGATATTAGCTCTCTGTTGTCTATCGTCGGTATCAGCTCTAGTATCAGCTGTCTGTTGTCTATCGTCGGTATCAGTTCTAGTATCAGCTGTCTGTTGCCTATCTTCGGTATCAGCTCTAGTATCAGCTGTCTGTTGTCTATCTTCGGTATCAGCTCTAGTATCAGCTCTCTGTTTTCTATCGTCGGTATCAGCTCTAGTATCAGCTGTCTGTTATCTATATTCGGTATCAGCTCTAGTATCAGCTGTCTGTTGTCTATCTTCGGTATCAGCTCTAGTATCAGCTGTCTGTTGTCTATCGTCGGTATCAGCTCTAGTATCAGCTGTCTGTTGTCTATCTTCGGTATCAGCTCTAGTATCAGCTCTATGTTGTCTATCATCGATATCAGCTCTAGTATCAGCTGTCTTTCTTCGGTATCAGCTTTAGTATCAGCTATCTGTTGTCTATCTTCGGTATCAGCTCTAGTATCAGCTGTCTATCTTCGGTTTCAGCTCTACTATCAGCTCTCTGTTGTCTATCTTCGGTATCAGCTGTCTATTGTCTATCTTCGGTATCAGCTCTAGTATCAGCTGTCTATTGTCTATCGTCGGTATCAGCTCTAGTATCAGATGTCTGTTGTCTATCTTCGGTATCAGCTGCCTGTTGTCTATCTTCGGTATCAGCTGTGTGTTGTCTATCTTCAGTATTAGGTCTCTGTTGTCTATCGTCGGTATCAGCTCTAGTATCAGCTGTCTGTTGTCTATATTCGGTATCAGCTCTAGTATGAGCTCTTTGTTGTCTATCGTCGGTATCAGCTCTAGTATCAGCTCTCTGTTGTCTATCTTCGGTATCAGCTCTAGTATCAGCTGTCTGTTGTCTATCTTCGGTATCAGCTCTAGTATCAGCTCTCTGTTGTCTATCTTCTGTATCAGCTCTAGTATCAGCTATCTGTTGTCTATCTTCGGTATCAGCTCTAGTATCAGCTGTCTGTTGTCTATCTTCGGTATCAGCTCTAGTATCAGCTGTCTGTAGTCTATCTTCGGTATCAACTGTCTGTTGTCTATCGTCGTTATCATCTCTAGTATCAGATGTCTGTTGTCTATCTTCGGTTTCAGCTCTAGTATCAGCTCTCTGTTGTCTATCGTCGGTATCAGCTCTATTATCAGCTGTCTGTTATCTATCTTCGGTATCAGCTCTAGTATCAGCTGTCTGTTGTCTATCTTCGGTATCAGCTCTAGTATCAGCTGTCTGTTGTCTATCTTCGGTATCAGCTCTAGTATCAGCTGTCTGTTGTCTATCTTCGGTATCAGCTCTAGTATCAGCTCTATGTTGTCTATCATCGATATCAGCTCTAGTATCAGATGTCTATCTTCGGTATCAGTTTTAGTATCAGCTATCTGTTGTCTATCTTCGGTATCAGCTCTAGTATCAGCTGTCTATCTTCGGTATCAGCTCTACTATCAGCTCTCTGTTGTCTATCTTCGGTATCAGCTGTCTATTGTCTATCTTCGGTATCAGCTCTAGTATCAGCTGTCTATTGTCTATCGTCGGTATCAGCTCTAGTATCAGATGTCTGTTGTCTATCTTCGGTATCAGCTGCCTGTTGTCTATCTTCGGTATCAGCTGTGTGTTGTCTATCCTCAGTATTAGGTCTCTGTTGTCTATCGTCGGTATCAGCTCTAGTATCAGCTGTCTGTTGTCTATCTTCGGTATCAGCTCTAGTATCAGCTGTCTGTTGTCTATCTTCGGTATGAGCTGTCTGTTGTCTATCTTCGATATTAGCTCTCTGTTGTCTATCGTCGGTATCAGCTCTAGTATCAGCTGTCTGTTGTCTATCGTCGGTATCAGTTCTAGTATCAGCTGTCTGTTGCCTATCTTCGGTATCAGCTCTAGTATCAGCTGTCTGTTGTCTATCTTCGGTATCAGCTCTAGTATCAGCTCTCTGTTGTCTATCGTCGGTATCAGCTCTAGTATCAGCTGTCTGTTATCTATCTTCGGTATCAGCTCTAGTATCAGCTGTCTGTTGTCTATCTTCGGTATCAGCTCTAGTATCAGCTGTCTGTTGTCTATCTTCGGTATCAGCTCTAGTATCAGCTCTATGTTGTCTATCATCGATATCAGCTCTAGTATCAGCTGTCTATCTTCGGTATCAGCTTTAGTATCAGCTATCTGTTGTCTATCTTCGGTATCAGCTCTAGTATCAGCTGTCTATCTTCGGTATCAGCTCTACTATCAGCTCTCTGTTGTCTATCTTCGGTATCAGCTGTCTATTGTCTATCTTCGGTATCAGCTCTAGTATCAGCTGTCTATTGTCTATCGTCGGTATCAGCTCTAGTATCAGATGTCTGTTGTCTATCTTCGGTATCAGCTGCCTGTTGTCTATCTTCGGTATCAGCTGTCTGTTGTCTATCTTCGATATTAGCTCTCTGTTGTCTATCGTCGGTATCAGCTCTAGTATCAGCTGTCTGTTGTCTATCGTCGGTATCAGTTCTAGTATCAGCTGTCTGTTGCCTATCTTCGGTATCAGCTCTAGTATCAGCTGTCTGTCAGCTCTAGTATCAGCTCTCTGTTTTCTATCGTCGGTATCAGCTCTAGTATCAGCTGTCTGTTATCTATCTTCGGTATCAGCTCTAGTATCAGCTGTCTGTTGTCTATCTTCGGTATCAGCTCTAGTATCAGCTGTCTGTTGTCTATCTTCGGTATCAGCTCTAGTATCAGCTGTATGTTGTCTATCTTCGGTATCAGCTCTAGTATCAGCTCTATGTTGTCTATCATCGATATCAGCTCTAGTATCAGCTGTCTTTCTTCGGTATCAGCTTTAGTATCAGCTATCTGTTGTCTATCTTCGGTATCAGCTCTAGTATCAGCTGTCTATCTTCGGTTTCAGCTCTACTATCAGCTCTCTGTTGTCTATCTTCGGTATCAGCTGTCTATTGTCTATCTTCGGTATCAGCTCTAGTATCAGCTGTCTATTGTCTATCGTCGGTATCAGCTCTAGTATCAGATGTCTGTTGTCTATCTTCGGTATCAGCTGCCTGTTGTCTATCTTCGGTATCAGCTGTGTGTTGTCTATCTTCAGTATTAGGTCTCTGTTGTCTATCGTCGGTATCAGCTCTAGTATCAGCTGTCTGTTGTCTATATTCGGTATCAGCTCTAGTATGAGCTCTTTGTTGTCTATCGTCGGTATCAGCTCTAGTATCAGCTCTCTGTTGTCTATCTTCGGTATCAGCTCTAGTATCAGCTGTCTGTTGTCTATCTTCGGTATCAGCTCTAGGATCAGCTCTCTGTTGTCTATCTTCTGTATCAGCTCTAGTATCAGCTATCTGTTGTCTATCTTCGGTATCAGCTCTAGTATCAGCTGTCTGTTGTCTATCTTCGGTATCAGCTCTAGTATCAGCTGTCTGTAGTCTATCTTCGGTATCAACTGTCTGTTGTCTATCGTCGTTATCATCTCTAGTATCAGATGTCTGTTGTCTATCTTCGGTTTCAGCTCTAGTATCAGCTCTCTGTTGTCTATCGTCGGTATCAGCTCTAGTATCAGCTGTCTGTTATCTATCTTCGGTATCAGCTCTAGTATCAGCTGTCTGTTGTCTATCTTCGGTATCAGCTCTAGTATCAGCTGTCTGTTGTCTATCTTCGGTATCAGCTCTAGTATCAGCTGTCTGTTGTCTATCTTCGGTATCAGCTCTAGTATCAGCTCTATGTTGTCTATCATCGATATCAGCTCTAGTATCAGATGTCTATCTTCGGTATCAGTTTTAGTATCAGCTATCTGTTGTCTATCTTCGGTATCAGCTCTAGTATCAGCTGTCTATCTTCGGTATCAGCTCTACTATCAGCTCTCTGTTGTCTATCTTCGGTATCAGCTGTCTATTGTCTATCTTCGGTATCAGCTCTAGTATCAGCTGTCTATTGTCTATCGTCGGTATCAGCTCTAGTATCAGATGTCTGTTGTCTATCTTCGGTATCAGCTGCCTGTTGTCTATCTTCGGTATCAGCTGTGTGTTGTCTATCTTCAGTATTAGGTCTCTGTTGTCTATCGTCGGTATCAGCTCTAGTATCAGCTGTCTGTTGTCTATCTTCGGTATCAGCTCTAGTATCAGCTGTCTGTTGTCTATCTTCGGTATGAGCTGTCTGTTGTCTATCTTCGATATTAGCTCTCTGTTGTCTATCGTCGGTATCAGCTCTAGTATCAGCTGTCTGTTGTCTATCGTCGGTATCAGTTCTAGTATCAGCTGTCTGTTGCCTATCTTCGGTATCAGCTCTAGTATCAGCTGTCTGTTGTCTATCTTCGGTATCAGCTCTAGTATCAGCTCTCTGTTGTCTATCGTCGGTATCAGCTCTAGTATCAGCTGTCTGTTATCTATCTTCGGTATCAGCTCTAGTATCAGCTGTCTGTTGTCTATCTTCGGTATCAGCTCTAGTATCAGCTGTCTGTTGTCTATCTTCGGTATCAGCTCTAGTATCAGCTCTATGTTGTCTATCATCGATATCAGCTCTAGTATCAGCTGTCTATCTTCGGTATCAGCTTTAGTATCAGCTGTCTGTTGCCTATCTTCGGTATCAGCTCTAGTATCAGCTGTCTGTTGTCTATCTTCGGTATCAGCTCTAGTATCAGCTCTCTGTTGTCTATCGTCGGTATCAGCTCTAGTATCAGCTGTCTGTTATCTATCTTCGGTATCAGCTCTAGTATCAGCTCTATGTTGTCTATCATCGATATCAGCTCTAGTATCAGCTGTCTATCTTCGGTATCAGCTTTAGTATCAGCTATCTGTTGTCTATCTTCGGTATCAGCTCTAGTATCAGCTGTCTATCTTCGGTATCAGCTCTACTATCAGCTCTCTGTTGTCTATCTTCGGTATCAGCTGTCTATTGTCTATCTTCGGTATCAGCTCTAGTATCAGCTGTCTATTGTCTATCGTCGGTATCAGCTCTAGTATCAGATGTCTGTTGTCTATCTTCGGTATCAGCTGCCTGTTGTCTATCTTCGGTATCAGCTGTGTGTTGTCTATCTTCAGTATTAGGTCTCTGTTGTCTATCGTCGGTATCAGCTCTAGTATCAGCTGTCTGTTCTCTATCTTCGGTATCAGCTGTCGGTTCTCTATCTTCGGTATCAGCTCTAGTATCAGCTGTCTGTTGTCTATCTTCGGTATGAGCTGTCTGTTGTCTATCTTCGGTATTAGCTCTCTGTTGTCTATCGTCGGTATCAGCTCTAGTATCAGCTGTCTGTCTATCGTCGGTATCAGTTCTAGTATCAGCTGTCTGTTGCCTATCTTCGGTATCAGCTCTAGTATCAGCTGTCTGTTATCTATCTTCGGTATCAGCTGTCTGTTGTCTATCTTCGGTATCAGCTGTCTGTTGTCTATTGTCGGTATCAGCTCCAGTATCAGATGTCTGTTGTCTATCTTCGGTATCAGCTGTCTGTTGTTTATCTTTGGTATCAGCTCCAGTATCACCTGTCTGTTGTCTATCTTCGGTATCAGCTCTAGTATCAGCTCTCTGTTGTCTATCTTCGATATCAGTTCTAGTATCAGCTGTCTGTTGTCTATCTTCGGTATCAGCTCTAGTATCAGCTGTCTGTTGTCTATCTTCGGTATCAACTGTCTGTTGTCTATCGTCGGTATCATCTCTAGTATCAGATGTCTGTTATCTATCTTCGGTATCAGCTGTCTGTTGTCTATCTTCGGTATCAGCTGTCTGTTGTCTATCTTTAGTATTAGCTCTCTGTTGTCTATCGTCGGTATCAGCTCTAGTATCAGCTGTCTGTTGTCTATCTTCGGTATCAGCTCTAGTATCAGCTGTCTGTTGTCTATCTTCGGTATTAGCTCTCTGTTGTCTATCGTCGGTATCAGCTCTAGTATCAGCTGTCTGTTGTCTATCGTCGGTATCAGTTCTAGTATCAGCTGTCTGTTGCCTATCTTTGGTATTAGCTCTAGTATCAGCTGTCTGTTGTCTATCTTCGGTATCAGCTGTCTGTTGTCTATCTTTAGTATTAGCTCTCTGTTGTCTATCGTCGGTATCAGCTCTAGTATCAGCTGTCTGTTGTCTATCTTCGGTATCAGCTCTAGTATCAGCTCTCTGTTGTCTATCGTCGGTATCAGCTGTCTGTTATCTATCTGCGGTATCAGCTCTAGTATCAGCTGTCTGTTGTCTATCTTCGGTATCAGCTCTAGTATCAGCTGTCTGTTGTCTATCTTCCGTATCAGCTCTAGTATCAGCTGTCTGTTGTCTATCTTCGGTATCAGCTCTAGTATCAGCTGTCTGTTGTCTATCTTCGGTATCAGCTCTAGTATCAGCTGTCTGTTGTCTATCTTCGGTATGAGCTGTCTGTTGTCTATCTTCGATATTAGGTCTCTGTTGTCTATCGTCGGTATCAGCTCTAGTATCAGCTGTCTGTTGTCTATCGTCGGTATCAGTTCTAGTATCAGCTGTCTGTTGCCTATCTTCGGTATCAGCTCTAGTATCAGCTGTCTGTTGTCTATCTTCGGTATCAGCTCTAGTATCAGCTCTCTGTTTTCTATCGTCGGTATCAGCTCTAGTATCAGCTGTCTGTTATCTATCTTCGGTATCAGCTCTAGTATCAGCTGTCTGTTGTCTATCTTCGGTATCAGCTCTAGTATCAGCTGTCTGTTGTCTATCTTCGGTATCAGCTCTAGTATCAGCTGTCTGTTGTCTATCTTCGGTATCAGCTCTAGTATCAGCTCTATGTTGTCTATCATCGATATCAGCTCTAGTATCAGCTGTCTTTCTTCGGTATCAGCTTTAGTATCAGCTATCTGTTGTCTATCTTCGGTATCAGCTCTAGTATCAGCTGTCTATCTTCGGTATCAGCTCTACTATCAGCTCTCTGTTGTCTATCTTCGGTATCAGCTGTCTATTGTCTATCTTCGGTATCAGCTCTAGTATCAGCTGTCTATTGTCTATCGTCGGTATCAGCTCTAGTATCAGATGTCTGTTGTCTATCTTCGGTATCAGCTGCCTGTTGTCTATCTTCGGTATCAGCTGTGTGTTGTCTATCTTCAGTATTAGGTCTCTGTTGTCTATCGTCGGTATCAGCTCTAGTATCAGCTGTCTGTTGTCTATCTTCGGTATCAGCTCTAGTATCAGCTGTCTGTTGTCTATCTTCGGTATGAGCTGTCTGTTGTCTATCTTCGATATTAGCTCTCTGTTGTCTATCGTCGGTATCAGCTCTAGTATCAGCTGTATGTTGTCTATCGTCGGTATCAGTTCTAGTATCAGTTGTCTGTTGCCTATCTTGGGTATCAGCTCTAGTATCAGCTGTCTGTTGTCTATCTTCGGTATCAGCTCTAGTATCAGCTCTCTGTTGTCTATCGTCGGTATCAGCTCTAGTATCAGCTGTCTGTTATATATCTTCGGTATCAGCTCTAGTATCAGCTGTCTGTTGTCTATCTTCGGTATCAGCTCTAGTATCAGCTGTCTGTTTTCTATCTTCGGTATCAGCTCTAGTATCAGCTCTATGTTGTCTATCATCGATATCAGCTCTAGTATCAGCTGTCTATCTTCGGTATCAGCTTTAGTATCAGCTATCTGTTGTCTATCTTCGGTATCAGCTCTAGTATCAGCTGTCTATCTTCGGTATCAGCTCTACTATCAGCTCTCTGTTGTCTATCTTCGGTATCAGCTGTCTATTGTCTATCTTCGGTATCAGCTCTAGTATCAGCTGTCTATTGTCTATCGTCGGTATCAGCTCTAGTATCAGATGTCTGTTGTCTATCTTCGGTATCAGCTGCCTGTTGTCTATCTTCGGTATCAGCTGTGTGTTGTCTATCTTCAGTATTAGGTCTCTGTTGTCTATCGTCGGTATCAGCTCTAGTATCAGCTGTCTGTTCTCTATCTTCGGTATCAGCTCTAGTATCAGCTGTCTGTTGTCTATCTTCGGTATGAGCTGTCTGTTGTCTATCTTCGGTATTAGCTCTCTGTTGTCTATCGTCGGTATCAGTTCTAGTATCAGCTGTCTGTTGTCTATCTTCGGTATCAGCTGCCTGTTGTCTATCTTCGGTATCAGCTGTGTGTTGTCTATCTTCAGTATTAGGTCTCTGTTGTCTATCGTCGGTATCAGCTCTAGTATCAGCTGTCTGTTCTCTATCTTCGGTATCAGCTCTAGTATCAGCTGTCTGTTGTCTATCTTCGGTATGAGCTGTCTGTTGTCTATCTTCGGTATTAGCTCTCTGTTGTCTATCGTCGGTATCAGTTCTAGTATCAGCTGTCTGTTGCCTATCTTCGGTATCAGCTCTAGTATCAGCTGTCTGTTATCTATCTTCGGTATCAGCTGTCTGTTGTCTATCTTCGGTATCAGCTGTCTGTTGTCTATTGTCGGTATCAGCTCCAGTATCAGATGTCTGTTGTCTATCTTCGGTATCAGCTGTCTGTTGTTTATCTTCGGTATCAGCTCCAGTATCACCTGTCTGTTGTCTATCTTCGGTATCAGCTATAGTATCAGCTCTCTGTTGTCTATCTTCGATATCAGTTCTAGTATCATCTGTCTGTTGTCTATCTTCGGTATCAGCTCTAGTATCAGCTGTCTGTTGTCTATCTTCGGTATCAACTGTCTGTTGTCTATCGTCGGTATCATCTCTAGTATCAGATGTCTGTTATCTATCTTCGGTATCAGCTGTCTGTTGTCTATCTTCGGTATCAGCTCTAGTATCAGCTGTCTGTTGTCTATCTTCGGTATTAGCTCTCTGTTGTCTATCGTCGGTATCAGCTCTAGTATCAGCTGTCTGTTGTCTATCGTCGGTATCAGTTCTAGTATCAGCTGTCTGTTGCCTATCTTTGGTATCAGCTCTAGTATCAGCTGTCTGTTGTCTATCTTCGGTATCAGCTGTCTGTTGTCTATCTTTAGTATTAGCTCTCTGTTGTCTATCGTCGGTATCAGCTCTAGTATCAGCTGTCTGTTGTCTATCTTCGGTATCAGCTCTAGTATCAGCTCTCTGTTGTCTATCGTCGGTATCAGCTGTCTGTTATCTATCTTCGGTATCAGCTCTAGTATCAGCTGTCTGTTGTCTATCTTCGGTATCAGCTCTAGTATCAGCTGTCTGTTGTCTATCTTCGGTATCAGCTCTAGTATCAGCTGTCTGTTGTCTTTCTTCGGTATCAGCTCTAGTATCAGCTGTCTGTTGTCTATCGTCGGTATCAGCTCTAGTATCAGCTCTCTGTTGTCTATCGTCGGTATCAGCTCTATTATCAGCTGTATGTTGTCTATCGTCGGTATCAGCTCTAGTATCAGCTGTCTGTTGTCTATCTTCGGTATCAGCTCTAGTATCAGCTCTCTGTTGTCTAACGTCGGTATCAGCTCTAGTATCAGCTGTCTGTTGTCTATCTTCGGTATCAGCTCTAGTAGCAGCTGTCTGTTGTCTATCTTCGGTATCAGATGTCTGTTGTCTATCTTCGGTATCAGCTGTCTGTTGTCTATCTTCGGTATCAGCTCCAGTATCACCTGTCTGTTGTCTATCTCCGGTATCAGCTCTAGTATCAGCTCTCTGTTGTCTATCTTCGGTATCAGCTCTAGTATCAGCTGTCTGTTGTCTATCTTCGGTATCAGCTCTAGTATCAGGTCTCTGTTGTCTATCTTCGGTATCAGCTGTCTGTTGTCTATCGTCGGTATCAGCTCTAGTATCAGCTGCCTGTTGTCTATCTTCGGTATCAGCTCTAGTATCAGCTGTCTGTTGTTTATCGTCGGTATCAGCTCTAGTATCAGCTGTCTGTTATCTATCTTCGGTATCAGATGTCTATTGTCTATCTTCGGTAGCTCTAGTATCAGCTGTCTATTATCTATCTTCGGTATCAGCTGTCTGTTGTCTATCGTCGGTAACAGCTCTAGTATCAGATGTCTGTTGTCTATCTTCGGTATCAGCTGTCTGTTGTCTATCTTCAGTATTAGCTCTCTGTTGTCTATCGTCGGTATCAGCTCTAGTATCACCTGTCTGTTGTCTATCTTCGGTATCAGCTCTAGTATCAGCTGTCTGTTGTCTATCGTCGGTATCAGTTCTAGTATCAGCTGTGTGTTGTCTATCTTCGATATCAGCTCTAGTATCAGCTGTCTGTTGTCTATATTCGGTATCAGCTCTAGTATGAGCTCTTTGTTGTCTATCGTCGGTATCAGCTCTAGTATCAGCTCTCTGTTGTCTATCTTCGGTATCAGCTCTAGTATCAGCTGTCTGTTGTCTATCTTCGGTATCAGTTCAAGTATCAGCTGTCTGTTGTCTATCTTCGGTATCAGCTCTAGTAGCAGCTGTCTGTTGTCTATCTTCGGTATCAGATGTCTGTTGTCTATCTTCGGTATCAGCTGTCTGTTGTCTATCTTCGGTATCAGCTCCAGTATCACCTGTCTGTTGTCTATCTCCGGTATCAGCTCTAGTATCAGCTCTCTGTTGTCTATCTTCGGTATCAGCTCTAGTATCAGCTGTCTGTTGTCTATCTTCGGTATCAGCTCTAGTATCAGGTCTCTGTTGTCTATCTTCGGTATCAGCTGTCTGTTGTCTATCGTCGGTATCAGCTCTAGTATCAGCTGCCTGTTCTCTATCTTCGGTATCAGCTCTAGTATCAGCTGTCTGTTGTTTATCGTCGGTATCAGCTCTAGTATCAGCTGTCTGTTATCTATCTTCGGTATCAGATGTCTATTGTCTATCTTCGGTAGCTCTAGTATCAGCTGTCTATTATCTATCTTCGGTATCAGCTGTCTGTTGTCTATCGTCGGTAACAGCTCTAGTATCAGATGTCTGTTGTCTATCTTCGGTATCAGCTGTCTGTTGTCTATCTTCAGTATTAGCTCTCTGTTGTCTATCGTCGGTATCAGCTCTAGTATCACCTGTCTGTTGTCTATCTTTGGTATCAGCTCTAGTATCAGCTGTCTGTTGTCTATCGTCGGTATCAGTTCTAGTATCAGCTGTGTGTTGTCTATCTTCGGTATCAGCTCTAGTATCAGCTGTCTGTTGTCTATATTCGGTATCAGCTCTAGTATGAGCTCTTTGTTGTCTATCGTCGGTATCAGCTCTAGTATCAGCTCTCTGTTGTCTATCTTCGGTATCAGCTCTAGTATCAGCTGTCTGTTGTCTATCTTCGGTATCAGCTCTAGTATCAGCTCTCTGTTGTCTATCTTCTGTATCAGCTCTAGTATCAGCTATCTGTTGTCTATCTTCGGTATCAGCTCTAGTATCAGCTGTCTGTTGTCTATCTTCGGTATCAGCTCTAGTATCAGCTGTCTGTAGTCTATCTTCGGTATCAACTGTCTGTTGTCTATCGTCGTTATCATCTCTAGTATCAGATGTCTGTTGTCTATCTTCGGTATCAGCTGTCTATTGTCTATCTTCAGTTTCAGCTGTCTGTTGTCTATCTTCGGTATCAGCTCTAGTATCAGCTCTCTCTTGTCTATCGTCGGTATCATCTCTAGTATCAGGTATCTGTTGTCTATCTTCGGTATCAGCTGTCTATTGTCTATCTTCGGTATCAGCTCTAGTATCAGCTGTCTGTTGTCTATCTTCGGTATCAGCTCTAGTATCAGCTCTCTGTTGTCTATCTTCGGTATCAGCTGTCTGTTGTCTATCGTCGGTATCAGCTCTAGTATCAGATGTCTGTTGTCTATCTTCGGTATCAGCTGACTGTTGTCTATCTTCGGTATCAGCTGTCTGTTGTCTATCGTCGGTATCAGCTCTAGTATCAGCTGTCTGTTGTATATCTTTGGAATCAGCTCTAGTACCAGCTGTCTGTTGTCTATCTTTGGTATCAGCTCTAGTATCAGTTGTCTGTTGTCTATCTTCGGTATCAGCTCTAGTATCAGTTGTCTGTTGTCTATCTTCGGTATCAGCTCTAGTATCAGCTCTCTGTTGTCTATCTTCGGTATCAGCTGTCTGTTGTCTATCTTCGGTATCAGCTCTAGTATCAGCTGTCAGTTGGCTATCGTCGGTATCAGCTCTAGTATCAGCTGCCTGTTCTCTATCTTCGGTATCAGCTCTAGTATCAGCTGTCTGTTGTTTATCGTCGGTATCAGCTCTAGTATCAGCTGTCTGTTATCTATCTTCGGTATCAGATGTCTATTGTCTATCTTCGGTAGCTCTAGTATCAGCTGTCTATTATCTATCTTCGGTATCAGCTGTCTGTTGTCTATCGTCGGTAACAGCTCTAGTATCAGATGTCTGTTGTCTATCTTCGGTATCAGCTGTCTGTTGTCTATCGTCGGTATCAGCTCTAGTATCAGCTGTCTGTTATCTATCTTCGGTATCAGCTCTAGTATCAGCTGTCAGTTGGCTATCTTCGGTATCAGCTCTAGTATCAGCTGTCTGTTGTCTATCTTCGGTATCACCTCTAGTATCAGCTGTCTGTTGTCTATCTTCAGTATCAGCTCTAGTATCAGCTGTCTGTTGTCTATCGTCGGTATCAGTTCTAGTATCAGCTGTCTGTTGTCTATCTTCGGTATCAGCTCTAGTATCAGCTGTCTGTTGTCTATCTTCGGTATCAGCTCTAGTATCAGCTGTCTGTTGTCTATCTTCGGTATCAGCTCTAGTATCAGCTGTCTGTTGTCTATCGTCGGTATCAGCTCTAGTATCAGCTCTCTGTGGTCTATCGTCGGTATCAGCTCTAGTATCAGCTGTCTGTTGTCTATCGTCTGTATCAGCTCTAGTATCAGCTGTCATTTGTCTATCTTCGGTATCAGCTCTAGTATCAGCTCTCTGTTGTCTATCGTCGGTATCAGCTCTAGTATCAGCTCTTTGTTGTCTATCGTCGGTATCAGCTCTAGTATCAGCTCTCTGTTGTCTATCGTCGGTATCAGCTCTAGTATCAGCTCTTTGTTGTCTATCGTCGGTATCAGCTCTAGTATCAGCTGTCTGTTGTCTATCTTCGGTATCATATAATTCATGTTGGTGGTAGCTTAACACGATGGGCACGTGCAGTTTTTGAAAAACTCAACTCGGGTTCATAACCAGGTTGACGACCGTTGGCCTAAGGCAAATATGCATTCCCCGCTTCCGCGAGCACAATCAATTATCGATGGACTCTGATCAATGAAGTAGTGCAGTCAGGGTTTATATAATGGATGTGATCATTTCCCCAGGTTTACTCTGTTGTTTCCCAGGCAACCACTGCGTACTCCGACGTCAGAGCAAAATAATTATTTTTGCGAAATTACCAGCACATTTATATAGGACTTTTTTTATAGCTTGTTTTTTACCCAATTTTAAAACACACTTTTAAAAATGGATAGATGGACAGGTGGGAAACCAAAGGTAACTCATAGATGGACAGGTGGGAAACCAAAGGTAACTGATCCAAAATACCTCTACTAACTATGGCAGGCTCTGGTGTGATCACGTCGAAAATAACTACTATAATATGAGCCGAGCTGCCCATGAGATTAGCGAGTGGTAATGCTAAACTAATAGCCACATATTAGCGATATGTTAGCGGTTAGCGACTCATAATGTTAAAATATGTAACTCTACACTAGTACAAGGGGGTTGTCATAAGTCTTTACCCTGATTATGAAGGAGTAGAAGGAGATAGTTGAAATTTGGCAAATATGTAGCTCATTCAATTTGTACTGGACTTGAGAAGTATGAATTTCCCTCATTGACGGGTTTACCCGGTATGGTGCATGGCGCAACATACCTTATTGACCGGATCTGCTACTCTAACGGTTTATCAGAACAATGGAGAAATCAGAGGCCAGAATTGTGATAAAATTCTTGATGTTGCAGGGAAAAACACGTACAGAAATACACAGGGAGATGGAACCAGTGTTTGAGGAATTATGTCCTTCGTATGCTTCTGTAAAAAACTGGTGTAGGCAGTTTAAGTGTGACCGTTCCCATGTTACTGATCTTCTAAGATCAGGGAGACCATCCACCGAGTGCAGCGATGACAATGCTGCAAGAATGAAGAAAATCATTGACCAGGATAAGAAAATGACAAGTCCAGAGATATCTAGGTCAGCAGAACTGAATAAAAGTACAGTTTTTAGAATTTTACACAACAGACTGAACATGAGAAAAGTGTGTGCCCGCTGGGTCCGTCGTCTGCTGACATGTGAACAGAAACAAACGAGGGTTGATTGCTGTGGCCAGTTGCTCATAATGTGTCGGTCGAAAAGCATGTTGCCGACCATGGTGACAGTAGATGAGACTTGCGTTCACAATTATGACCTAGAATACACAATTTCCAGCATGGAAAACGGTGAAAAACCCCCGGCTCACCAATATATAACAAGCCGAGAGTACAGAAATCTGCAAGAAAAGTTATGCTGACTATTTTTGGGACGTCAAAAGTGTCATACTGCCTCTTGGCAACACCGTTAATGGGCAATATTATGCAGATCTCTTTACAAAACTAAGAAAGACTGTGACCAGAAAACGAGGGATAGCACACACTCAAATTTTGCCTTTGCTTCAAGACAACGCGACCTCCCATAAAGCAAGGCTTGTACTGCAAACATCCAACGATTTTAATATTGAAATTCTTCCCCACCCACCATATTCTCCGGATTTAGCTCTATCAGACTTTTTTTCTTCTCCCAAAACTTAAAAAACAGCTGAAAGGAAATCATTTTGGCAGTGACGAAGATGTCATACTGGCTTGTGATAACTGGTTTAGTTCGAAAAATAGGTTTCTTTATTCTGTAGGTTTTTTCGAGGTCACGCAAAAATGTCAGAAATGTATAAATTCAGGTGGTGGCTACATTGAGAAGGAATAAGCGCTGTGCAAAATTTCAACTTTCTCCTTCTACCCCTTCATGGTCAGGGTAATGACTTATGACAAACCCATTGTATAATTTAAGCGTTTGAAATGTTTAGGCTAATATAAATGTATTAAATATTGCATGAAATGTATTTTTAAAATCAGTAATGCCTTTGCCGCCTTCTGATGATAAACTGTTGAACCAACCTTCTTCAAATCATTATATCCAGTGTCATCTTCTACGAACCCAACTACGATAGTCCTGTTTCTTTGACATTCCTATCTATTTCTCTTTCCCAAGAATGTCAAGTCTGCCTGTACATTTCTTGCCCTTAGGTGTCCATAACAAAGATTGTCTCGCATTGACAAATTATGGCTTCCTTAGTGCATGACCTGTCCACTTCTATCGTCTTCCTCTTGCCCTGATCGATATCGATTTGCCTGGTCCTCTCTAAAAGTGCGACTTTTAGTACATTGTCATTCAATTTCGTAATTCTGCACATCCATTTTTCGATGCAGGTCTAAACCTTCTTGGTAGACGTTTTTGTTGACAGTCAAGTTTGAGAACCGTACAAGAACACCGACTTAACACTGGAGTTGAAGATATCCATTTTCGCGTAGAACCGATTTTCCCTTGATCACAAATTATCGAGTACCGTGAAAGAGATTCTAACTTAGGCAGCAACTTGCCTGGTGTCGAGTATTAAGACAAACAATTTTAATGAAGCCTTAATTAGTATCATTCTCGCCCTCCATCTCCTCACAGAACTCCAACGGGATTTTAACCGCCCTTCCCACATCGCCTACGGGGCTGCCTTCGATTATGTGGATAGACACGCCCTGTGGAAGGGCCAACAATGAGTGGGTATACTAGGCAGTCGGCTGACTAATTGAGAAGCTCCACAGTCACACCAGCGCCAAAACTCGGCTCGTGCGAGATCTCACGGAGGGGTTCTCTACATTATCTGGTGTCCGGCAGACATACGTCCAATGCGTTTTTCTGCTGCCCTATAAACTTGATCCTCACACAGTCTTCTGCACACAGTTCAGGAGGTCCTTGTCGGTGGCTCCCTGATAACCGATCTCGTCTACACTGATGACGTTATCATACCGGACTACAGTTCTCAGGCCCTGACAGGCTCCCTGGCAGGCAAAGGGTAGGTCAGCTACCCATCTAGGCTTGCACATCTGCTGGACAAAGACACACATCTAAAACCTAAGCACTACTAAAGCGGGACTGGCAGACTATTGAAACCTTCCATCTCCGCAACCAGAGGCGCATCCTTTGGATCCACTGGCACGACCTGATTTTCGGCAGTGAAGTAGTTAGGCATTGCCTCGACGATTGATCGCCGTCGCCTCTCTGTTCGGTCACGTTACCCACCTCCCCCGGAAAGCCCCGGCCTACGAGATGCTCCGGTCGGCTGTGGGGACGAGGGACAGGAAGATGCCCTGCTCGTCCTGGTGACGTCTTGGTGGCCATCATCACAACACCTAACCTAAAACAGATCGCTACCTCTCCAACAGAACAGCAGGTTGCCTGGGACGCGGTGATCAGACGTGGCCATGGGCATGGTCATTCGACGAGACGGGCACTGGTCGCTTAAGCGCCTATTGTATTTTTTAAAGCGAACCGCTTGGCGCACATCTCAAGGCGCAGCTATTTGCGAGGCATCCATAAAAATGGCAGTTGAACAACGGGGACAGGATAGACATGCCCATGAAATTAAGCTCTCACACCAAGCCTGCACTTCCTACCCTCACTGTCCGAGGCTTTTCAATTCCTTATCACACTGGGCTCCTTAGTTACCATCGAACTCGTCGACTGACTGAACATATTCTAAAAGAAGAAACAGAGAAAGAGGGAGAGAGAGTGGCCTTCATTCCCCGTCATTGTACCACGTAAATATGTATCGCCTTTTATGATCTGATTTGAATATCTCTATCAAAATCTCCGAATTTATCGATGTTGCTCCAAAGATATTTGAAATTCATAGGTACATATAAATGTGTGGGCATATATAAATAAATAGGCACATATACATGTATGGGTATATATAAATGTAAAGGCATATATAAATGTCTGGACATACATAAATATATAGGCACACATAAATGTCTGGGTAAATATAAATGTATAGTCATATATTAATGTATAGGCATATATAAATATATAGGCATATATAAATGTCTGGACATATATACATGAATGAAATATATTTCTTATATAAATTTATAGGCATAAATAAATGTATGACATATATAAATGTCTGGAATGTATGGAGTAATGGAGCGACTACTGCAGAGAAATATATGAAAACACAACATCTAAGTCACCTGATTCAGCGCCGGAGCCTAGTGTAGAAGTAGTTTGAAGACATGGGAATTAAGATGTGATGATATACCCAGTGAATTTGTTCAAGCAGCAGGGAAGCCAGTGTCCGCATTTATTACGCACTATGTTGAAAGGTCTGGCACAGTGCAATATAGCCAAGAGCATGGACAATATCTGTGTGCAACACCAAGTGTCGTGGAACTTAATGAGAGACACGAGGTTCCCAATGAACTTGATACAATTGATCGAATAACTATATAAAGAACAACAAGCTGGGGTCAGAATAGCCAGCGAAACGTCGGATTGGTTCGAAGTTCAAAAAGGCGTAAAACATGGATGCATACTCTCACCTTATCTATTCAATATATATGCTGAATCTATAATAAGGAACGTCAAAAACGATGGAAATTATGACAAGTTCGAGCCATTAACAATCGGTGGGAATGAGATACCTGAGCTCAGATATGTAGATGACACAGTTGTTGTCTCAAAGAGCGCTGTGGGACTGTTACGGATGATCGTGTCAGTAAAACAACACATCACAGACAAAAATCTATTTCTGAATATAAGTGAAACCAAAATAATGAACATAGACAAGGCAAAGACCAAACCTTAAGTTATTTTAGAACAACAGGAGATTGAGAAAGTCACAAGTTTTGAGTACCTTGGCTCAATTATAAGTAACAATGGACATTGTCTGAAAGAGGTCAGGCGGAGAATATCTATGAAAAAATGAAGAGGTTGAATAAAATTAGAAACTTATGGCAGAACTCTAATTAAAAGACGAACATTAAAAAAAATCCTGGGAACTTGCATCTTCCTGGTGGCAACGTACGGGTGTGAAACGTGGACCACCACACTTGAGGAAAGGATTGAATCGTGTGAACTAAAATGTTACAGAAGGATGCTCAAAATTACATGGATAAGGAACATAAAAAATGCAGATATTCTAAAAGAACTGGATAGCGCAGAAAATTGCTTAGTAAACAATATATTGTCCAGAAAGCTAAAATATTTTGGGCACATCAAACGTCATAATGGCCTGGAGAGAACGATAGTGGAGGGTATGGTGCCCGGAAAGCGGGGCAGAGAGGAGGAGATGGACACAAGACATCGCGGAGGTCCTAGACATGACAGCAATAGAGGCGGGAGTTCTGGTTAGAGATCGAGTCTTATAGATCGGCTATTGTGAAAGCGACGTTCTGCAAAGGGTATGCTACATGATGATGCAATGTATGGGCATATAAAGAAGAATATGTCTGGCATGTGCCCATATCTGTATTCGGGTATTGGTATTATTGTTTACAGATAACAACTGATGAGTTATAGTATAAGGATTGAAAGGTAATGTGGGGGCAATCGTAGAAGATACAATCTGGGCAGTTGAGAGAAAACGCCGAAACAACAGAAGTGACGGAGGTAGAAAGAGCACATATGTGAACACAATGCAAGATTGTGGTAACGATGGCTTTCGTGAGCAGAACTAGACTAATTCTCAGTTGTCAGTTTCACAATTGATACCAAAGACCATTACAGACCCACCCCGTTAATCGACATCTCACATGTTCTATGCTTCGCTTAACCGACCCTTTTCAATGATAACTTTACCCGATTTAATTAAGCGCGATCCTTGCTTTCCTGACCTACTTCGACGATCAACGGTTCCATCTATTCTCTCAGTCGACGCCATCTTTATTAGCATGATCAGAATAAGGGCATTGTATTCTTTTTTATGTGTGCTTATAACATGCATTTTAGTATATGGGCATTGTTAGCGAAGATGCTCTTTTATGTGTGCTTATAACATGCATTTTAGTATATGGGCATTGTTAGCGAAGATGCTCTTTTATGTGTGCTTATAACATGCATTTTAGTATATGGGCATTGTTAGCGAAGATGCTCTTTTATGTGTGCTTATAACATGCATTTTAGTATATGGCCATTGTTAGCGAAGATGCTCTTTTATGTGTGCTTATAACATGCATTTTAGTATATGGGCATTGTTAGCGAAGATGCTCTTTTATGTGTGCTTATAACATGCATTTTAGTATATGGCCATTGTTAGCGAAGATGCTCTTTTATGTGTGCTTATAACATGCATTTTAGTATATGGGCATTGTTAGCGAAGATGCTCTTTTATGTGTGCTTAAAACATGCATTTTAGTATATGGGCATTGTTAGCGAAGATGCTCTTTTATGTGTGCTTATAACGTGCATTTTAGTATATGGCCATTGTTAGCGAACATGCTCTTTTATGTGTGCTTATAACATGCATTTTAGTATATGGCCATTGTTAGCGAAGATGCTCTTTTATGTGTGCTTATAACATGCATTTTAGTATATGGGCATTGTTAGCGAAGATGCTCTTTTATGTGTGCTTATAACATGCATTCTAGTATATGGGCATTGTTAGCGAAGATGCTCTTTTATGTGTGCTTATAACATGCATTTTAGTATATGGGCATTGTTAGCGAAGATGCTCTTTTATGTGTGCTTATAACATGCATTTTAGAATATGGGCATTGTTAGCGAAGATGCTCTTATATGTGTGCTTATAACATGCATTTTAGTATATGGGCATTGTTAGCGAAGATGCTCTTTTAAGTGTACTTATAACATGCATATCTTCCTTTTCTTCTTTGTTCATCCTCAGATCAAAGTCCCGGTTTCTCTTACAAAGCATACCGTTGTTTGCAAGGATGTTTTATTGTCATTCAGCTTTTGTCTCCTTTCTGTCTCGTGAGGCCAGTATTTTTCCCTTTATTCCTGCACGAGCGTGCAGCTTTGTAGGATGTGTTCCCCGATCATTGTATGCTCCCCACATGGGCACTTATCATCTGTCCCAATCCTCATTTTGTTGTAAAGATGACCCTTGAGTCTGTTATGCCCAGTTCTCAGTCTGAAGATGATGACTTGCTCTTCTCTATTTAAGTTATAGTAGATGTCTTCTTCTCGGAAGTCGTGGTGTTGATCAGCCCATTTTACCCTGAAGTTAGCTTTAAATATGGTCTTGGCCTCATTATATGTGATACTCAGGTCTGTTTGAGGGGATGCTCCTCCACTCTTTGCTAGTTTGTCTGCAGCTTCATTGCCTTCAAAATTGCAGTGCGATGGGGTCCCCTGGATGACCAACTTCTGGTGTTTCGATGAGAGCTGTGTTAGGGAAGACACAGTGTTCGAGATCTTCCCTTAGAACAGGACACAACCGACTCCGCAGCCACATGTACACAAAATTTAAGATTGACAACTCAGCTGCGTATGCATGTGGACAGGCAACCCCAGACTGCAGAGCACATACTACAGAATTGCCCCGATTATAATATACAGCGGTGACGGCGTGGACTAGTGGTTAAGTGACACGGCTCACCATACGAAGGTGCTGGGTTTGATCCCCATCACAGCACTGGCCGTTACCCCGGGGAAGCAAACCCTTAGAAAATGCGTGAAGAAGCAGACCCTTACATAAAATGCATGCTTAAGCCGGATGCACTGGGCCGACATGCGTAAAATAAAAACCACAGGGCAACGCACACCACCTTGGGGATTAGATAAATAAGGCGAACGCAAACAAAATTATACAAAAACAAAATATACAGCAAAAATCGCACTGGCCCATAGAAACAACACTAGAAGAGAAACTTTATGGACCTGTATGTGAATTACAAAAGACAGTGAAGTTTATACAATAGCCAATATTGCAGATCTATACATATGTTCAATCGAACGAAAGAAGCAGTCTGAGGTCTTCATCGTTGTGCTGTTTTAGCGCTGCTAATATTGACGAGGCATCAGTCAGAAATACTGGATCTTGGTTAGCAAGCTTAGCTGCGGCCTTTGGTGCCTCTGCTTCTGCACGGAAGTTATTGTTGTTAAAAATACTCAAGTTTTCTTCTCCGTTTTTCCGTTCCTTTGTCTATAATAGACCCCTCCACCGCCATTGGATGTGGCTTTGTTAGATGAGCCATCTGTTTATATATTTACCCATGTTTCTGGCGGACATACTCTCCAAAGACATTCTTCCGTGATAAATTTCCCTTCTAAATCTGTCCGAGTTCCCTTCTTCCCTATTCCCTCTATGGTTTCAACTATCACATGAGATTTTTTCCATGATGGAATTTGGGATGTTTGTTATAGATTTCTAGCAACTGCTGGATTATGAGTTGAACTGCTCTTATTTTTGTATGAAGTGTTTTTTTTTTAATCTATCTTTTTCCATGCGATATATCCAGTGCGATAAATTGGGTGATCTGGCATTCGTTCAATTTTATCTGCCTGCTGGAGTGTTTTGGTCTCGGCGCGTCTCCATACTCTCGATTCTTGTGATGCGCTCCATTGCATTTATTTGTGTTGTTCTCGTAGCTTCAGTGATGATATGTGTACCTTGGTTTTGGGTTGGATTTATTTTTTGGAAGGTATTTTGTTGTTGCTGTGAACCAAGCTACTATCCTATATTCTAGCACTGGTCTCGCATAACCTTTTTACAGTTTCTTTAGTGTACTCGTGTCAGCTCTCCCTGTTGAGCCCGATATCTTTTTTTTTAATGACCATTCTGTTCTGAGCTTTGCTGAGGGCTTTTTTGGATCTGGTTTTTTTCATGCCAGCATTAGGTCCATTGTTATCCCTAGAAAAGTTGGACCTATGTCAAGGGAAAGAGTCTGGCTATCTACTTGTAGGATCACTTCTTGTAGTTTGGGAGATAGGGAGGAGATGTGTACGTGGTTTTGGTTTCGTTCATGGCGATTTGTCATTTCATTGTTCATGTCTCTATTTTATTTAGGGCCTCCTGCATTTGGTTTCTAGCTACATGTATAGACTCTTCGGATGTCAATAGTGCCAGGTCCTCTGCATATAGTTCACGGTGTACTCTTTTCGGGATTTCTGTGATTATATTCCTGATGTATGCGAGGAACACAATTGGTGAGAGTTTTCCACCTTGCGGAATTTCTTGTTCCATTAAAATATTTTTGCTGAGGTGTCCTTGGAGTTGCACCCTTGCTGTCCTGTTATCTAGGTAGCCACTGATCCATTTGTACATGTTGTTGGTTATACCCATTTGCAGTAGTTTGAGTTTTAACCCGCTCTTCTATATTTTATCAAAGGCTTTTTCTAGGTCTATCCAGACTGTCAGTGCTTTATTTATTTTTTCTTGAAATGTATCTTCTATCTCCTACATGATAAATGTCACCTGATCTTTAATCGATATGTTTCTACACCAACCTGGTTGCTGGGGGATAAGTATTTTGTTTTAAATTTCATATGCAGGCTATTCTAGTGTTAATTATTCTTTCCATTAGTTTCCCCACAGCTGAGTAGACTCATGTGTCTGTAGCTGCCTGGCTTCATATTGTCTTTTCCATGTTTAAGGATAGGGATAGTCCTTGCCTCCTTCCACTTTCTGGGGACAGCTCCTTGTTTCTAGCGTGTGTTAAAGATGTTTAGCAGTTTGTTCTTTATTATTTCATCCATGTTAGAGAGAATTTAATAATTTATGACATCCTTTCCTGTGTCTTTTCACTTCTCGTGTTTTTTAATGACGGAATCTACTTCTGTCTTGTGATATTTACTATCATATGTTCCTCAGATAACCGCATTGAGTGCTCCATGTGGTTTATCATAACTTTTCATGTCTGGGAGGGGGGGGGGGGGGGGGGGGGAATTACGTTTCTACCTAATTCTGTCTAATTTTAGGATAGAACAGCTGCAGATTTTTTCCAGGTTAGTACCTATTTTGTTCATTTTCAATCGCAATTGTTGGCCTCTAGCTGTTGTCATCACTCAGCGCCTTTGCTAGCTTCCAGAGCTTCTTTCTCTCTTTATCAAAGTTGAGGGTTTCTGTATGATCGTGTCAGTTTTTCCTGCATGCTTGGTGGATTATTTTTCTATATCGTGCTACAGCTGTCTTGAGGGCGATATTACTTCCTTGATTGTAGTTATGTAGTTAGTTTCTGCTCTTTCTCTTACTTTTGTTAGTTGAATTTTCATCTGTATCACTTTCGGTGACCAATAAAGTTTGTAGTTTCTTCTGACGCTTCTTGGCATGTTTTCCATTTCTGCCTTTAGAAGACAATGGTTGGATTTTTCTACCATCTTATCTACTTTCCTGTGTAATAGCGTAGGCTTTACGTAAGGTTTATATCATCACCGGCATATCACGGTTTCGATATTTATATGTGGCAGCGACGCTTTAGCTGAATAGTTATCGTATAAAAGATATCCTGGTCACTCGGACCAATAATGTATATGTGGTAGATTAGACTATTTCTTAAGAGTTTACTGACTGACAACATAGACTAAATGACGTTACGGTACCCTTCTACACAGAAACACTAAACCTATCACTAACCATTGAGACAAAACAATATCATTTATTACATGAATAATGGTTACATCATTTCAACAACCAAAAAGAACTTCTAAACTAAATAATAACAATATATATATAAATTAAACTAACACAGAAGATCCAAGCAAGTGCTATTGATGTTACTTATGTAACGACATAAAACCCAGATTCTACGTCTCATGTGAAAAAACATCAATCCTAAACTTAGTGGTTCTGGCTAACTCGTTGTCCTCTGCTGCACACTCACATGGATTAGATCTCGCACTCAGACGATCTGCACACTTACATGTGATTAGATCTCGCACTCAGACGTTCTGCACACTCACATGTGATTAGATCTCGCACTCAGACGTTCTGCACACTCACATGTGATTAGATCTCGCACTGAGACGATCTGCACACTCACATGTGATTAGATCTCGCACTCAGACGATCTGCACACTCACATTTGATTAGATCTCTACTCAGACGATCTGCACACTCACATGTAATCAGACCTCGAACCCAGACAAGTCTGCAGACTCGCATATAATCAGTCTGCACACTCACATGTGATCAGTCTAGACACCCACATGTAATCAGACCTCGGACCCAGACAAGTCTGCACACTCGCATGTAATCAGATCTCGTACTGTTCACAGGGTGTCCATCATGCACACCTATTGAGTGTGAATCGTGAGGCTCGAGGTGTATGATGGGATAATCACTCCGTAAACTTAGTTATGTGTGCATTGTCTTGTATAGCTTATTTAGTTAGCTCTAGAAACAAACATGGCTTCCCAGTGGTCCTCTCCAGTTGGCTGGTTAGCCATCACTCTAATTTGGTCCCACCCAATCTAACATTTTATTGGCTGCCATATTTACAGGTCACTGTCGCTTTAAATGTAACGGCCTGTCATGTGAGTATTTGTTAACAACTAACCCCTATCCCATTGTTTCTGTGACCAGAATGGTCAGTCTGATACCCACCCCTCAAAACTAGTCAAGCTTGTCCCACAATCGTGAATATTTACCTCTCGCTTTTCTGAGTGCGCCAAGGCTTGGTGGTGTGACTGGAGTTGTCCCTTGCTCGTCCAACAACATTCAGAAAACTTTTGATTCTTAGCGAACACCGTCGCCAGCCCAATCTCCCCTGCCCTAAACGTCCATGCTCAACGTGAAGTTGGAACTGTCAGGTCTGTGGTGGATGTTGATGGACTGGCAGTAAAGATTTGCACATGTTGCAAGCTTCTACTAGTCTGGTTTCTTATAGTTCCATGTAGGCAATGGCTTGTGGTCTGATGAAATGTTTCCCAGCTTTATTATAAGTTTTATGGGTCTGTGGTCACTTTCTGCTAGAGGTGCGGGTACTGTTCAAGTGGATTTTTGACATAGATTGTGAGTAGCAAAAGCAAGGTATGGGGATGATGTTGATGTCGATCGCCTTGAATATAACGTGGGAGGATTGTCTGGGATGTCGATCACGTAGAGGTTACTATCAGCCTCTCATTCTTCTAGGTCGTGTCCTCTTGCATTGGTCTGTGCCTAACCCCATCTCTCAGACTGGCTCTTAAAATCTCTGACCACTATAGTTGCCTGGTCCGTAATATTCATGGTCTCTAGAGCCAGATATTTTATTGGCGACCAGAACGTATTATTGATTCTTGCTGATTCGGTAAGGTTACGTCCACTCTTATTGTTTCGGCTTCTCTGTTTGTTTCTCTGTTTCCACCGAGCCAATCTTTGATGGCATCAATTTTGATGGGAGAAACATGTCGTTGTCTGTGAGTCTCTCTTTATAGTCCGGTTTCTTGATGATCCTTGGATGAGATGTGTAGTGATATGGTTTGCAGCAACGAGCT
The DNA here is from genome assembly GCA_036924085.1 of Ariolimax columbianus. Taxonomy (NCBI): domain Eukaryota; kingdom Metazoa; phylum Mollusca; class Gastropoda; order Stylommatophora; family Arionidae; genus Ariolimax; species Ariolimax columbianus. The sequence goes on from JAVGWX010000001.1 coordinate 173,997,721, forward strand.
GTTTTATTCGCACCTTTCGGTCCAACATTTCCGTTTTCAGCTAACATTTTTCTCAGGTTCGCATCCCTAGCCTTTGGTTGTCCCCAACCGGCATGGCGGCTAAGCCTGCAAGGTGGCAGGTTATTTATTGATACCATGTTTATATATGGTTTGATGATGTAGTTATACGGTCACCCTGATAGTTGCCCCATGTCAGAGAAGAGGCAGGAGATGTCCTATTTGGGGTCCATGAGCTTGGCGACGCTCCTCTTGCCCACCAGACTACCACGTTCAAAGTTGTTGTCCCAGCAGCCTTTAGTAGGTCGGCACGCCGTGGACTTGAGGTCATTTGTTGTACCAGCAGCTTTTAGCAGGTCGGCACACCGTGGACTTGAGGTCATGTGTTGTCCCAGCAGTCTTTAGCAGGTCGGCACACCGTGGACTTGAGGTCATTTGTTGTCCCAGCAGTCTTTAGTAGGTCGGCACACCGTGGACGAGGTCGTTTGTTTCGATTTGGTGGAGCGATTTTTGGTCAGATATTGGGGTCTGGGAATGACTTTCCCCTTGGGCTTTTCCTGGGTTGGACTCGTTAGATAATAATGTTCTTAGCTGCCCTCCTGGGTTGGACTCGTTAGATAATAATGTCCTTATCTGCCCTCTTGGGTTGGACTCGTTAGATGATTATGTTCTTAGCTGCCCTCCTGGGTTGGACTTGTTAGATGATTATGTTCTTATCTGCCCTCCTGGGTTGGACTTGTTAGATGATTATGTTCTTAGCTGCCCTCCTGGGTTGGACTTGTTAGATGATTATGTTCTTAGCTGCCCTCCTGGATTGGACTCGTTAGATGATTATGTTCTTAGCTGCCCTCCTGGGTTGGACTTGTTAGATGATTATGTTCTTAGCTGCCCTCCTGGGTTGGACTTGTTAGATGATTATGTTCTTAGCTGCCCTCCTGGGTTGGACTTGTTAGATGATTATGTTCTTAGCTGCCCTCCTGGATTGGACTCGTTAGATGATTATGTTCTTAGCTGCCCTCCTGGGTTGGACTTGTTAGATGATTATGTTCTTAGCTGCCCTCCTGAATTGGACTCGTTAGATGATTATGTTCTTAGCTGCCCTCCTGGGTTGGACTTGTTAGATGATTATGTTCTTAGCTGCCCTCCTGGGTTGGACTTGTTAGATGATTATGTTCTTAGCTGCCCTCCTGGGTTGGACTTGTTAGATGATTATGTTCTTAGCTGCCCTCCTGGGTTGGACTTGTTAGATGATTATGTTCTTAGCTGCCCTGCCCTCCTGGGTTGCGAGCTCTATCTGCCCGAACCTTGTGTAGAGTTTCCCTCTCTTAGGTGGTCGGTCTTCCTGGAACTTGAGCACCAACTACCCGGCTGCTACAATTCTTAGGCTAGCCCCTCTCCATTGACTTATCCAGCTCGAGTGACCCTACCAGGAACATACGTTCCCGCCAGCATAGCTCCATCTCGACAAGGTAATGGTATCCTGGTGGTAGGAATGGAGGGTGGATTACATTCATATCAGTATATAGGCATTGTTAGCAGTGATTCTCGTATATATATATTATATTATTCATATCACACAAAGGATAAGCGACAAAGATGATAGTGCGATTCCAGAATTACAGTTATGAGGAACGACTCAGAAAAACCGGCCTACAGTGTCTCGAAGAGAGAAGAATTCGTGGTGACTTAATACAGGTTTATAAGATGATCAGAGGAATCGATAAATTAGACTATAACAATTTTTTAAAAATACAGCCACCTACAATAACACGAGGGCATAGCTACAAGCTGACTAAAGAGAGGTCCAGGTTAGATATTAGGAAATATTTTTTTAGTCAGAGAGTGGTGTCTACTTGGAATGCATTGCCAGGGGAGGTAGTGGAGGCAGGGACAGTTAATGCATTTAAGAATAAACTGGATGCGCATAGCTTTTAGAGCAAGGTGATGTAAATGTAACTGGTTGTATACAGACTCTGCAGGGTCTTCTAAACCAGTATAAAGACGTTAAGTTAAGTTAAGTTAAGTTAAGTTAAGTTAAGTTAAGTTAAGTTAAGTTACTGTTTGCGGATGACTGTGATCGGAACAGTCGCTCAGAACGGAATAGGAAAGGCGGTATGGATCGGTTCTCTGATGGTTGTGACAACATTTGGCTTGACAATTAGCACAAAGAAAACCGAGGTCACGTATCAACCAGCCCCAGACACATCGTATCAACCAGCCCCAGACACATCGTATCAACCAGCCCCAGACACATCGTATAAACAGCCAGTAGTTACGGCGAGGAGACCGAAATTACAGACGGTCTACCTCGGAGCACGGTGCCGAGATAAGTGGCTATTACTGATGAGCTGGCTAATAGAATAACAAAGACCAGCACAGCTTTTGACTGAATACGCTCACAATATGGGAAGGTCCGAGGAATCAGCATAATGACTAAGCTGAAGGTCTACCGTGCTGCCATTCTTTCCATCCTACTCTATGCGTGTGAGAGCTGGACAATCTACGCTGGTGACGCCAGGAGGCTAAATCATTGTTACATAAACTGTCTGAGACGCATATTGCATTTGCGATGGCAGGACCATATCACAGATACTGAAGTGATGTCCAGAACCAACATGCAAAGTATTCATGCATTTTGCAAAAAAATCAGAATTTAGATGGACTGGCCACCTTGTCCGAATGTCAAACGAAAGGCTTCCAACGGCTCCTGTATAGCGAACTGAGAGAAGAAGAACGATTACGAGGACAACCAAAAAGGGTTTCAAGGACAGCCTGAAAGAGTCCCTTAAGTGCTGTCAAATAGACATCAACACCTGGGAGAACCTGGATCACAATCGCTCAGCATGGAAGCGCGCGGTCACGGACGGCGTTGAGCTCAGTGAGGGTCTCCATATCCAGGCAGCCCGGGATAGACGTGCAATCAGGAAGTATAGAGCAGAGAAAATTTCAGAGACAACTGCTGATTACATTTGCCAGTCGTGCTATAGACTTTTCCAGGCTCGAATTGGCTTGATCAGTCACGAGCACAGACACATACTCAAGATTGCATTATGGCACATGATGATGTTGGTGGTCCTCATTGACAACGATGGACGAATTATTATTATCACACAAACACACATATAAACTCACAGACACACATATACACAGATAAACTCACAGACACACATATACACAGATAAACTCACAGACACACATATACACAGATAAACTCACAGACACACACATACACATACTCACACATACACAGATAAACTCCCAGACACACACATACACATACTCACACATACACAGATAAACTCACAGACACACACATACACATATAAACTCACAGACACACATATATACACACATATAAACTCACAGACGCACATACATACACACATATAAACTCACAGACACACATATACACAGATAAACTCACAGACACACACATACATAGACTCAAACATACACAGATAAACTCACAGACACACACATACACAGATAAACTCACAGACACACACATACACAGATAAACTCAAAGACACACACATACACATACACAGACTCGCACATACACAGATAAACTCACAGACACACACATACACAGATAAACTCACAGACACACACATACACACATAAACTCACAGACACACACATACACAGATAAACTCACAGACACACACATACACAGATAAACTCACAGACACACACAAACACAGATAAACTCAAAGACACACACATACACAGACACATAGAGACACACACACACAAACACATACATACACTTACAAACACACACATATACATACAAACAGACACAGTCACACACGTACACATAGGATTTGTTGGGGTTAGGTGCAGGTGGTTGATGTAGTTTTAGAACAAGCGTTACCAGGTAGCTCTGACGCTCAGGTTACAGTAAGAACTTGCACCAGAACAAAGGGGGAGTCGATGTAGGGCAATCGTCATGTTTCCTCTGTGTGGCAATTTCTTCGAAACAATTCCAGACACACACATACACAGATAAACTCACAGACACACACAAACACAGATAAACTCAAAGACACACACATACACAGACACATAGAGACACACACACACACAAACACATACATACACTTACAAACACACACATATACATACACACATATACATACAAACAGACACAGTCACACACGTACACATAGGATGTGTTCCAGAATTACAGTTATGAAGAAAGATTAAAAAGAACTGGCCTTCAGTGTCTAGAAGAGAGAAGAATTCGTGGTGACTTAATACAGGTGTATAAGATGATCAGAGGAATGGATAAAGTGGACTATAACAAGTTTTTTTTAAAGTACAACCACCAAGAAGGACAAGAGGGCACAGCTACAAGTTGACTAAGGAGAGGTCCAGATTAGATATTAGGAAGTATTTCTTTAGCCAGAGAGTAGTGAATGCTTGGAATGCATTGCCAAGTGAGGTGGTGGAGGCTGGGACGGTCAATGCATTTAAGAACAGATTGGATGCGTACAGCTTCTAGAGGAATGTGTTGTAAATGGAACTGGTTGTATACAGACTCTGCAGAGTTTTCTAAACCAGTATAAAGACGTTAAGTTAAGTTAATTCTTCAACACAGGAGCAGTAAAATATGGCGACTGCGTTCTATCAGAAATCCCTTGCACTTCAAGGATTTGTTGCCTTTTCTAGATATCCTACAATTAACTTAGTGTGTACAGGTGGAAACATTACAAAGCGAGGTACATTTATGTGGCCTCGTGTAATCTACTTGTTTGTTACTCGTTGTCAATGCTTTGATTCCACATGACAGGACTGACTTCCTCCAACATTCAACAAACATTCTTTCTTACCTTCCAGAAACAAAATCTATTGCAAACCATTTAAATAAAAACTTGTTGAAGTACAGTACTGTCTTGCGTTACTCTATTCCGTACTTCTTGGGACTGTCATCAATATGTTGCTCTTGTTGAGCTTATGTTTTGTATCATTTACTGTAGGTCTCCCTGTCGAAGACAGATGTGTCGGACCAAAAGGTGCAAATATCGAAGTCAATCTGTAAACTAGTGACACAACGCATTCCATTCTCCGGACTAAATCCTGCTTCTTGCAAAGCCCTGTTCAGGACTTCGTAGTGAGAGATTGAGAACGAACGCAGAAGCAGAAGCACTGTAATTCTTCATTCTTGACAGCTCATCATGTGTCAGATATTGAATCGGCTTTTCCCCCTTGTTTAGAGACTGGATGTACTGTCACTTCTACTTGCCTATCATTCCCACAAGCTCTGATTTTTGTTTTTGCTTAATTAAAACTTGTGTGCCCACTGATATTTCTAGCTTATTTTCTATGCCTAGGGATTTTGTCTTCTTTTTCTTCTCCTCCTTTTTCTTATTCTCCTCTTTCGTCTCCTCCGTACGCATGCACACACATACACATTAACTTAACTTAACGTCTTTATACTGGTTTAGAAGACCCTGCAGAGTCTGTATACAACCAGTCACATTTACATCACCTTGCTCCAAAAGCTATGCGCATCCAGTCTATTCTTAAATGCATTAACTGTCCCTGCCTCCACTACCTCCCCCGGCAATGCATTCCAAGCAGACACCACTCTCCGACTAAAAAAATATTTCCTAATATCTAACCTGGACCTCTCTTTAGTCAGCTTGTAGCTATGCCCTCATGTTATTGTGGGTGGCTGTATTTTAAAAAACTTGTTATAGTCTAATTTGTCGATTCCTCTGATCATCTTATAAACCTGTATTAAGTCACCACGAATTCTTCTCTCTTCGAGACACTGTAGGCCAGTTTTTCTGAGTCGTTCCTCATAACTGTAATTCTGGAATCCCACTATCATCTTTGTCGCTCTTTTTTGTATTCTTTCTAGCATGTTTATGTCCCCTCTATGATAAGGAATCCACACCTGTACACAGTACTCCAATCTAGGTCCAACTAAAGTTTTATACAGTTTGACGATCACTTCCTTGCTCCTATGTTTAATATTTCTTTTTATCATACCTAACATTGCATTTGCCTTTTTCACTGCTACCTTAACTTGCTCACTCACCTTTCCTGTATGATCTATTATAACCCCTAGGTCCCTTTCCTTATCTATCTTTCTAATATTGTTTTCTCCCATTCTGTAATTATGTTCCATATTGGATCTACCCATGTGGATGACTGTACATTTATCTACATTAAACTCCATTTGCCAGCTTACAGACCATTCTCGAATTTTATCTAAATCCGACATCAATATATCCACTTCCGCTTTAGATGAGACACTACTGCATAGTTTTGTGTGTCATCAGCAAATTTTGCAAACATGGATCCCATATCAATGTCCAAATCATTTATATATATCATATATGGATATACACAAACACACGACGTGGATACAGTTGCGGTCTCTTCATGTTTCTGTTGTGCTGTTAGAGAATGGTAGCATGATTAAAATTGGTACTTGTATCTATCTGTCTCAACCTTTGTTGAGAAGATATATCGGTCGCTTTCCAACACTCGTAGCTAATAATGGTTGACATTTCACATTCTTAATCGTTCTTATTTCCAATCTGTCGACGTGTTTCCATTGTTCACGGACTTCTATCAAAGGTATTGTGTTGTCACAACATCGTGCTAGAGTTGTCTGCTCCTTGTTGTCTTCCATCTGTTATCATTGTACCCTTACCTGCACTATAGGGGTGCGTTATTTCCTGTGGTCTAACAGTGCTGCACGATAGGGGTGCGTTATTTCCTGTGGTCTAACAGTGCTGCACGATAGGGGCGCGTTATTTCCTGTGGTCTAACACAGTGCTTCCCAACCGCCGGTCCGCGGACAAGTGCGGGTTCGCTCAGGGGTGGGGTCCCTAGGTGAGAGGTACATCGTTCACCACTCATGGAAAAGGGGGAGTGCGGGGGGGGGGGGGGGGGTAGTAGCTATAGCTGACAGGTATGTTCACCTCTCTATGTAACTATAGCTGACAGGTATGTTCACCTCTCTATGTAACTATAGCTGACATGTATGTTCATCTCTCTATATAACTATAGCTGACAGGTACGTTCACCTCTCTATGTAACTATAGCTGAGAGGTATGTTCACCTTTCTATGTAACTATAGCTGACAGGTACGTTCATCTCTCTATGTAACTATAGCTGACAGGTATGTTCACCTCTCTATGTAACTATAGCTGACAGGTATGTTCACCTCTCAAGAAACAAACGAACAGAAGCGTGACACAGTAGCTATTTAGAATCCTCCAAGTTTTAAACATCACTTTATCTCAAGAGGTGAGATGGGCTTCTAGTCTTATTGAAAACAGACGATAAGCTCAAAGGTCCTGCACACAAGTTGCACACATAAAACAACCCTTGGCAGTAGTTTATTGCTATGTGCTCAAAAATGCTATGTCTATCTAAATTTCTACCAAATAGTGGCCTTACAGAAGATCAGGCAAATGCACATCTTTTTGTCTGCACAATCGATTGCAAATACATAGAAAGAAGACGTCTACACCACAAGGGTAGAGAAGGAGCGACTAAGCCAAGTATATAACTTCCTAGTGACAGGATTGTATTATAAAGTGCAGCATTTATTGTTTGACGCGCAACTACACGTGATTCTGCATACGGTCATGACTTTCATTGCACACACCATGGAAGACGCTTCCCTGCTCAGATTGGTCTTACGAGTCACATTCGTTACCGCCATGGACTGTAGTTACATACCTTTTTTTTCAAAGCACAATTACGATATAGGCCAATAAGCCTGCTCAGCTGTGTTGGAAAAGTCATGGAAGAAATGGTAAACGCAAGACTAATAAAACATCTGGAAAAAAACCATCTCCTACTCAATTCACAGTCAGCCTTTAGGAAAACCCGCAACACAGAAGACCAACTAGTGTACCTAACCCAAGAAATAGAAAATGCATTCCAGGGTAAGGAAAAAGTACTTGTGGTCTTTGTGGATATGGCAAAAGCTTTTGACAAGGTATGGAGAAAAGGACTCCTCCTAAAACTATTAAACAACAAAATAGAAGGGAGAATGTACAGCTGGATACAAGACTTCCTCCGATACAGAACAGCAAGAGTCAAATTAGATGGATGACTGAGCCATAGAATAACTCTCCAACAAGGCGTACCCCAGGGAGGAGTCATCTCTCCTACCCTCTTAATCCTGTTCATAAACGACATAGCGACAAAACTCCCAAAGAAAGTATCCAGTGCCCTACACGCTGACGACTTCGCAATGTGGAGTGCTGCAGAAAAACTACCAACAGCTGAAAATAGAATGCAGACAGCACTGGACACTGTTGGAAAATAGATTACAGATTGAGGATTGCAGATTAACATCTCAAAGACAGTTACAACATGCTTCTCACTGTCCAACACCAAGGAAGTAAAAAAACTTATTCTAAATGGCAAAGAGCTTGTACAAGAAAATACCCCTGTGTATCTCGGAGTTAAAATGGACAAGAGACTCACATGGAGGGAACACATACAGGAGATAGAACAAAAAGCTACCAGAAAACTATCCCTCATGAAGAAGTTGGCCGGAACAAGCTGGGGTGCAAATAGCAACATCCTCAAAAATGAATACACTGGCACAGTCAGGCCAGTACTTGAATACGGCATGACAGCCTGGACCACAGCATCAAAAACAAACACGGATCGCCTAACCAAAATTCTAAATTCAGGCTTAAGGATAATAACAGGAGGAATGAAGACTACACCAATCCAGAAAATGGAAACATATACAAATATAAGACCCCTAAATTCTAGACGAGAGGAAAGAGGGCTGACACATAGTGAAAAGATGACATGCATGCCTGATCATCCCATACATATCAAACTAAAACACCAAGTTAAAAATAGGCTCAAGAGAACCAGCTTCATCCATATATCAAATAACCTACACCAAAAATATGGAGAACTAATTCCCAACCGACCTACAGAAATAGAAATGCTTATTAACTATGAAGAGCCAAGCTGCAACATAAACAACATAGAAATAAGTACAGAGATCCCAGGAATAAGAAGAAAAGACCAACACAGTGTCCACGAGCTGAAAATTTTAGCACAAACAATGATTGAGGAGAAATATAATACCAAGGAATGGACACAGATGTACACAGATGGTTCAGGAGATGGGGCAGGCCGAAACGGGGGAGGGGGCATATTCATAAGACACAAAGAAGGAAATATAACAGAAGAGGCCCTCCCAACAGGAAAGTTGTCCACACACCTTAGAGCAGAATCGATGGCCCTCCTGCGAGCACTGAATATACTTCAAACAGAAAGGCAACCTCCAACAAAAATAGCTGTATTCACGAACTGCAGAGAACTATTAGAGACAATACAAAAAACAAACAACGAACCACTGTTATCAGAGATCAGAGCAGAACTGGGAAAACTCCAGAGATCCTCAACAATAGCGTTCCAGTGGCTACCCTCCCATTGCGGAATCGCGGGAAACGAGAGAGCTGATGCTCTGGCAAAAGAGGGCAGCAAAAAGGCACAATCTAATCATCGAGTACCATACAGAGAAATCAAGAACATCATCAGAAATCAGTATATACACCAATGGAGAGAAGACAGAAACATAAGCAGTATGCCAGACCCAATTCACCAACTCAAAAGAAATAAACAAACTACCTTATTTCGCCTGAGAACTGGACACTGCAGACTACTAGAACATCTATACCGACTGAAGATCTCACACACTAATGAGTGCCCATGTGGAACAGGATGCCAGAACCCTGAGCATATTCTACAGGAATACCCAATCTATAGGGACATGAGATGCCAGACCTGGCCAGAGGGTGTGGAGCTGAGACAAAAGCTGTGGGGCAGCCGCTCTGACCTGGTGAAGACTACAGACTTCATCATGGCGACTGGCCCTGCAGATATAGCATGACCAAAAGCTGTGGGGCAGCCGCTCTGACCTGGTGAAGACTACAGACTTCATCATGGCGACTGACCTGCAGATATAGCATGACCAGAAGATCCTGAACGCAAAGAAGAAGAACGATCGTCCGACAAGATGGAAAGAGCCATGAATGAATGAATTTATTGTTTGTTATTCATCATTTTATTGATCACAATTTTAACGCGCCAATTGACGAGGAATAAATCAAGGATCTATTGAGGAGGACCTATTCAGCACACTCGGGATGTGAAGAAAGCTACTGTACCCCGCCCCTAATGCCGTTCTCAAGTCGCACAAAAGAGTTAAGTTACTCGTGGACATTAAACAAGAACAACAACCTCGGAGTTAGATCAACTAATGGCCAATTTTATTACTTCCCTGTAAGCCAGGAATATGGGACTAGCCGATAACTGAAGGTAAACCATAAGTGCTTTCCCAGTGCGGTATGTCAACTGATGAAAAGAAAAAGTGGACACCGAAAGAAAGAAAACAGAACCAGAAACATGCGTAGAACGAGGATAATGTCTGGAGTATTGCTCTTACACTGATGTTCTGCGCCATCTATTTGACCTCGTATCGCTGGATGTCAGAACCCAGTGCCATCATATCTTTAGCCATCTTCGATGCTGTGCTACGCTACGAGCCATGGTTCTGTAGAACTAGAAACGAAATACATCATGTTCTTTAAATAGGCACAGATACGCGTGTGGATGGAGTTTATTTTGAGGACGTCTGCTGTGTGTCGTGTCAATGACGCCAGAATGTCTAATGTGTGTCGTGTCAATTATGTCAGACAGACGACGAGGGTTGTTCACTAACTTTGTGTGTGTGTTGTCAATATATACTGTCATGTTTATATTAATTAATGACTTCCTTGGCTCATACGGTAGAAGTAGCTATCACCATGTGTCGCACATTGAGACGTTGATTATCTGTTTCATCATAATTATATTGTTGTTGTTGCTAATGTCATTCCTACTTAAGTTAGACACTCTTGACGGCTTTGTCGGTGGCAGGTTACAGTGGTTCTCCTCACATCCCTGGACGTACTTGTGAAGGGAGCCTGTGGTCCCCCTGGCTGTAGTGCAATGAGAGGCTCTTTAGTAATCTCACCACTATGGAATCACAACGCCGATGCCCACATCGTTAGTCAGACGGTCTTGAAATAGTATTTCCATTGAACAGCTGCTTAGGGTGGAGATTGGGAAGGGAGGGGGGGGGGTATCTTGATCAGTATGTTTTTTCACCTGGCCCTACTAACATAGTCTGATCGCTACGGCATGCATGACTCGTGGAGTGCTAGTCTCCATATAGTTCTCGTGGAGTGCTAGTTTCCATACAGCTTTCTCGTGGAGTGCTAGTCTCCATACAGCTTTCTCGTGGAGTGCTAGTCTCCATACAGCTTTCTCGTGGAGTGCTAGTCTCCATACAGCTTTCTCGTGGAGTGCTAGTCTCCATACATCTTTCTTGTGGAGTGCAAGTCTCTATACATCTTTCTCGTGGAGTGCTAGTCTCCATACAGCTTTCTCGTGGAGTGCTAGTCTCCATACATCTTTCTCATGGAGTGCTAGTCTCCATACATCTTTCTCATGGAGTGCTAGTCTCCATACATCTTTCTCGTGGAGTGCTAGTCTCCATACGTCTTTCTCGTGGAGTGCTAGTCTCCATACAGTTCTCGTGGAGTGCTAGTCTCCATACAGTTCTCGTGGAGTGCTAGTCTCCATACATCTTTCTCGTGGAGTGCTAGTCTCCATACAGTTCTCGTGGAGTGCTAGTCTCCATACATCTTTCTCGTGGAGTGCTAGTCTCCATACATCTTTCTCATGGAGTGCTAGTCTCCATACATCTTTCTCGTGGAGTGCTAGTCTCCATACATCTTTCTCGTGGAGTGCTAGTCTCCATACATCTTTCTCGTGGAGTGCTAGTCTCCATACATCTTTCTCATGGAGTGCTAGTCTCCATACATCTTTCTCGTGGAGTGCTAGTCTCCATACAGTTCTCGTGGAGTGCTAGTCTCCATACATCTTTCTCATGGAGTGATAGTCTCCATACATCTTTCTCGTGGAGTGCTAGTCTCCATACATCTTTCTCGTGGAGTGCTAGTCTCCATACATCTTTCTCATGGAGTGCTAGTCTCCATACATCTTTCTCGTGGAGTGCTAGTCTCCATACAGTTCTCGTGGAGTGCTAGTCTCCATACATCTTTCTCGTGGAGTGCTAGTCTCCATACATCTTTCTCATGGAGTGCTAGTCTCCATACAGCTTTCTCGTGGAGTGCTAGTCTCCATACAGCTTTCTCGTGGAGTGCTAGTCTCCATACATCTTTCTTGTGGAGTGCAAGTCTCTATACATCTTTCTCGTGGAGTGCTAGTCTCCATACAGCTTTCTCGTGGAGTGCTAGTCTCCATACATCTTTCTCATGGAGTGCTAGTCTCCATACATCTTTCTCATGGAGTGCTAGTCTCCATACATCTTTCTCGTGGAGTGCTAGTCTCCATACATCTTTCTCGTGGAGTGCTAGTCTCCATACAGTTCTCGTGGAGTGCTAGTCTCCATACAGTTCTCGTGGAGTGCTAGTCTCCATACATCTTTCTCGTGGAGTGCTAGTCTCCATACAGTTCTCGTGGAGTGCTAGTCTCCATACATCTTTCTCGTGGAGTGCTAGTCTCCATACATCTTTCTCGCGGAGTGCTAGTCTCCATACATCTTTCTCGTGGAGTGCTAGTCTCCATACATCTTTCTCATGGAGTGCTAGTCTCCATACATCTTTCTCGTGGAGTGCTAGTCTCCATACAGTTCTCGTGGAGTGCTAGTCTCCGTACATCTTTCTCATGGAGTGATAGTCTCCATACATCTTTCTCGTGGAGTGCTAGTCTCCATACATCTTTCTCGTGGAGTGCTAGTCTCCATACATCTTTCTCATGGAGTGCTAGTCTCCATACATCTTTCTCGTGGAGTGCTAGTCTCCATACAGTTCTCGTGGAGTGCTAGTCTCCATACATCTTTCTCATGGAGTGCTAGTCTCCATACATCTTTCTCATGGAGTGCTAGTCTCCATACAGTTCTCGTGGAGTGCTAGTCTCCATACATCTTTCTCGTGGAGTGCTAGTTTCCATACAGCTTTCTCGTGGAGTGCTAGTCTCCATACAGCTTTCTCATGGAGTGCTAGTCTCCATACAGCTTTCTCATGGAGTGCTAGTCGCCATACATCTTTCTCGTGGAGTGCTAGTTTCCATACAGCTTTCTCGTGGAGTGCTAGTCTCCATACATCTTTCTCATGGAGTGCTAGTCTCCATACATCTTTCTCATGGAGTGCTAGTCTCCATACAGTTTTCATGGAGTGCTATTCTCCATACAGTTCTCGTGGAGTGCTAGTCTCCATACAGCTTTCTCTAGTCTATGTAAGATCGATCAGCTATCCAATCTACCCACATGCAGCAGTATTTGAATGTCATTTCCCGTGGAGACATTCTGTGATTTAAAACGTGGTCACACATTCCACCCCAACGAATCGTTCATCAATAATAAAGGAGAGCTATTTGTATGTGCAGTTACTGTATCTGAAGTTTGATATGTGCACTTTGATGTATGCAGTTTGATATGTGCAATTTGATATGTGCACTTTGAAAGTGTTGTTTGATATCTGCAGTTTGATATCATAACTTAACATCTTTATACTGCAGAGTCTAGGGGACGGCATGGGCTAGTGGTTAAAGTGACACGGCTCATAAGCCAAAGGTGCTGGGTTTGATCCCTATAACAGCAATTAATTAATTAATACTGTTAATGTGGGATTTCAACTTTCCAGAAATAAAATGGGATATGGCTGAAGCACTTTTGTTAAATGCATAACTGACAATTTTTTAATCCAACATGTGGGAGCAGCCACCAGAGGCAAAAACACACTTGACTTAGTTCTTATTATAGAAAAAAAATATGATTGAAAACGTTACTGTTGGGGAACTTTTTGGCGCAAGTGACCATCAAATCATCCGTTGGGATCTTATTGCAGGCAAAGGAGTAAACATAAACACACGAACATACGACTACTCTAAGGCAGATGTTAAGAGGATGGAAGAGGCAGCGCGCCTCATAATCTGGAAAGACATTGTAGGAGGAACAGGTGTTGAACAAGAGTGGGAGAGTTTTAAAACAGTTCTAGAAACGCTAAAAGAGAAATGTGTTCCATGTGGGGAGGTAAGCCCAAAGCGTAAAAAGTGGATAACTAGATTTGTTGTGAAATGTAGAAGAGCAAAAAATAAAGCATTGAAAAAAATATATAGGGACAGGTAAATCAAAAGAAACATGTTTAAAATATTTGGACAAGCAGAATATAGCTCAGAAAGTGAATAAAACGGCAAAAATAGACTTCGAAAAAAACTTGCTCAAGAGGATCAAGACTGATAGTAAAAGCTTCTTTTCTTTTGTTAGAAATAAACAAAGAACGAAAGACAAAGCAGGCTTTTTTTATAGACAGAACAGGGAAAATAATAAGCGAGAATAGGGAGGCACCTAATCTATGTAACAGTTCCCGCCGGAGCAAGGGGAGTTTAGGATGCCTGAACATGTTAAAGCTTAAAGCTACATGAATGCATGTCAAGGTCACTCACCGTCTCAGCAAAGGAGAACAGAGTTGAGTTAAGGAATGTGGACAGGTAGAAACTGACCACTGGCCTTCCGATTTTGGTAGGGGGAGATTGATTGACAGACGAAATTGGCAGCGGGGCTTGCTGCGAGAGAATGAATGACAGGTGGGCAAAGTGTTTCGTTCCAATTGGAATTGAAGATGACCATTACCTGAGATCGATTGGTCAAGCTCTGGCCTTGCTTGAGGATATATAACTCGAGACAAAGTTTAGCTCGAGAGGCTGGAGGAGAGATGGAGAGTGAGGGAGAGAGTGAGGCTGTATAGAGATGGAGTGTGGGAGAGAGAGAGAGAGAGACTGAATGTAGATAGTATGTTTTACTCACCGACTTAGGTAGAGGAGCGATTGATAGACTGTTGGACGAATGTTTAGTGATAGAACAGGATCGCTCAAATAGGTGAATGAGTTTTGCATTAATGGATAATCTGAAAGTGTGTTTGTAAGCAAGGACACATTGTGAACGAGTTATGTCGAGATCGCCCGCCTGAGGGGATTTCAGTGAGGAAGAGTATTTGATAAGGTGCGTTGAAGACGCTGTTAAGGCGATGTGTGTGTGATGTAATTGCAAGGCAATAGAACTGTTTTTTTTTAGATAGTTGGGAATTCCATCAATAGCTAATGCTTACAATTCCTGTTTTAGTAGAATGTTTAGTTAAGATATGTATTATATTATGCTTGTAATTTCTCTACTCATTCTATGATATGAGTATGATTTAATAAATATGCCACCTGCTGTGTGATATGTCATTTACTGAGTATGGTCATGATGATGTGGATGAGTGTGAGAATGATCTAAGTTAGATCACGGCCAAGGCAAACAGTGGGATCTGTTACACGTTATTATTATTTTGGTGCCTGTTGACCACGGATAGTCGTGGTAGATTTATAAATATAGTGCGTGTGTAGCTATAGATCTTGATTTGCACGTTTAACACAAGTGTCGCAGTTATATATAACTTGTGTGTGTAGTTAGGAATAGAGGAGTAGCTAGTGGTTAGAGTGTTAGTACCATAGACAGCTTTTCCAATCATCTGACTGGTAAGTGTGACATTTTTCTTCCACCCATTGTTGTATTATTGACAAGACTTTGTGCGTACTTGACAGTCTTATAAATTTTTTTGGTGGGCCAGACGGGTTTATTCAATATGTCGAGGTTGGACAATGTTAAACAATGTTATCATTTTCTAGCTTTTGGACATTTGTCTATCGGATGCCCTAATATTCTTCGGAATATTAACAGTTCCTGGAGAAGAGGAGGACTGGTTGTCAAAAACAAGCCTTTCATGGCACGAGCTACAGTCAGCGATAAGTTGAAGGACAAAAGTCAACTACAAAACCAGCTAAGAGAACTAACAGGCAGAGTTATTCGGCTGGAACGGCAGGAAAACGACCTCCAATGGACGCTGCGACAGCTGTTGCAACAGTTTGAAAACGGAGCTTTCAAACCAGCTAGGAAGGAGAGAAGAAATCAAGAAATCACAGAAGGAAACACGGCCCAGTATTTTGGAAGGGGACGGAGTGGTAGGAAAGTGAGTAGGAAGCCCGTACAACTTCCACATTCCGATCCGTGGAGGGACAGAGGTGGAAATCTCAGGACGGACGTGTGTGGACGATTGGAAAGAGGTGGCGAAAAGAGTAGTAGTTTGACCCAGGTGCAGAGGCCAAGTCAAGTGAGAGGAGGAGGAATGGTTGGGCAGAAGTTTGAATCGGGTAGATTCTTAGCCCACAAGAGGCCTTTTGTACGGTTACAGATGGAGAGGCAGGACAGGAGCTATCAAAGAGACTTTGAGCACGAGGCGGATGGACGGAAAGAAAGAGATACAGGTTTTGTGTATCCAGAAAAGTTAGGGACGGAGGGCAGGTTACGCAATGCAAACGAGACAAACGTTCGCTCAGAGGTCCAGATAAAATGTTACCGCATCGGACAGTGTAGGCCGAGAATTCAGGAAGAGGGTATTACGTCGATTAACATGGTCGGGCGTGCTGAAATAGGCCAAGTTTACCAGGAACTTGTGGTCAAGCCTGGTAGAACATTAGTTAAAGTCGACGAAGAATCGAACAAGGAAATAGTCGGAGATTCGTCAGATAAAGAGGAAAGGAGAGGAGGAGGAATGGTGGCAGGGCCTAGCCATGCGGGAGAAGTTGTTGAACAGACCGAAAGAAGGGACAACCCTTCGGCCACCGAGGAAGGAAGTGGGAATGACGCACACTTGGAATGCGAAACGGACGCACCAACAGCAGCCAACAAAGGAGGAACAGAGTTTCTAAGGAAAACGAAGAAAAGGGAAAGACAGGTTAACCACAGCCAGTACAGTGAACCAGTCATCGAAGCAAAGATGAAAAGATCTCAGTTCGAGATAAGCCAACAGTCAAACGAACAGTGTGAAAAGTCTTTCCCACAAATAGTGAATACAGATGGACGGAAGGCTGAAGTAGCGGACGATGTAAGTGTACGTAACACTACCAGAGAACCGGTGGGTACGAACCAAACAACCGTGAAACAAACAGACCAGACGATGGGCGTTTTACAGGAGGAAATCGCGCAGCAGTCAGAGACAGCTGATGGGGCAGCGCATAGTCTGGTTAAAATAAGCAGTAGTGATAAGGAACGGTTGATACAATGTTTACTGACGCTAGCCAAAAACATGGAAATCAGAAATGGAATTAGGTAAAGTCGTGTGGAGTACTTACACACATGGGCTATCATGTGAAACTCCAGTTAATGTATGCATTTGCATAAAATTTGTTTCATCTACCGTTATCCTTGGGAAACGGAGATTTGGATAATTAGGGGGTAGGGTATAGAGATGGAGGAATGACCAGATGTTAAAAATTCCTCTGAATTCGTTGTCTGAAGTACACGCCAGACAATGAGCGGACGGTCAGTCTGAAGCGAAGACTGGCCGAGATCAAAGGGACATTTCCGACCAGAGAAACGGACAGAACGGACAAGAGACGCAGGATAGCTGGATGCGCCAGGTAATGATTACGCGACGCAGGGTAACACGTGGGCGCGATGTTTCGATCAAAATCTGACCAGGTAGCTTTGATGCGAAGAATTTGGGGAAACAACGGTGAATTAGTTAGATCACAACACTCGGTTTTGATTCCTCGTGACAAAGCAAAGACCGCCAGCAGTTAAAGGGGCTAGCCAACTTTAACAAAGACTGCATCGTGACTAGTAGGGTTACAGCATGACGTAATTCGACAGGTGGACGATTCGGTTTTTGACTTTTGACTCAGACATAGTTTAGTATCTGATTAAGTTAGAACTTAGTCATAGTTTAGTGACATAGTTTAGTATCTGATTAAGTTACAACTTAGTCATAGTTTAGTGACATAGTTTAGAACTTAGTCATTAGTTTAGTATCTTTTGAAGGGGGAATTAACAGGTGCTCATCTGTGGGGCACGAGCAGGAGTGAAGGTTGATGGCACTTGGTCATGTTTATGTGTGTAAATATTTTGATATTTGGATTTTGACAAGCGAATTACTTGCACTTTAATTGATTGTTGTTGGTTTGTTTAAACATGATTACATATCCTGACAGTATCAAAGTGTGATACTTACGGACTGAAATACTGATATCTGAGTATGCGTGCAAATATTTTGACATTTGTATTTAGTGTTTGGGTTTCGACATTGTATGCAATGCATTTGTCTTGTGTTTTGTTGTTTTTGTTGTTTAATCATCATGTTTACAGGTATTTGATACAGGTTATAAAGGCGATCTACGGAGCAGTATATCTCATCCAGACTGTAGGCCTCCGCAAACAGAGGTCACCACGAGTTCCAGAACAAGAAATAGCATGTTGGAACACTGAGCTGGCTGACTTAGTGTTGTAGTTACTGACTTGTTATGGTGTATATTTTATCACATGTATGTGGAGTCTTTGCAGAGAAGACTATATTGATCAGAAGTGTAATATTGACTATGACATATGTTGTCAAATATCGTATTTGTGGGAAACATCAAGAATTTTGCTGTTTTCTTTGAGAGGGGATAGCTGTCAAGAGAGACAGTGATAACTAGCCCGAGGATAACCCACGTAAATTCGTGGCCTCACAGGAGTTAGTATGAAGTGAATTGTCGGCCAGGCGTGTACTGAGACCGCCTGAGAAAATTGACCTGAACTGGTCGAGTGTAACAATGAAGGTTCGTGTCCTTAGAGGAAGGCACGAGAACAGGGCGAGGTATGTTGACCTCAAATGAGTAAGGAGAATTCCTTAAGGTGTTTCTGTTTTGATGAGTTAAAGGTCCCGCAGGGACAGACTTGGGTGTATTTGACTGCAAAACGATATAAAAGTGGTGGCTTGTGTTGTAAAAACGACCAGCCACAGTGTTTTTCTTCTGCTTGTATTGATTGTGTATGTATTACAAAAAGTTTATATGTATCAAATGACATGTCTTTTATGCATGTACGATGTGAGTGAAGTTGTAAACAGGAGTGGCGTTTACATTTTGGATAGAGACGAAAATGGTGGTCATTTGCCAGATGATAAAAAAATGACCATCCATGTTTCGGTCTGTAGTTTAGGGAGGTAATGTAACAGTTCCCGCCGGAGCAAGGGGAGTTTAGGATGCCTGAACATGTTAAAGCTTAAAGCTACCGGAATGCATGTCAAGGTCACTCACCGTCTCAACAAAGGAGAACAGAGTTGAGTTAAGGAATGTGGACAGGTAGAAACTGACCACTGGCCTTCCGATTTTGGTAGGGGGAGATTGATTGACAGACGAAATTGGCAGCGGGGCTTGCTGCGAGAGAATGAATGACAGGTGGGCAAAGTGTTTCGTTCCAATTGGAATTGAAGATGACCATTACCTGAGATCGATTGGTCAAGCTCTGGCCTTGCTTGAGGATATATAACTCGAGACAAAGTTTAGCTCGAGAGGCTGGAGGAGAGATGGAGAGTGAGGCTGTATAGAGATGGAGTGTGAGAGAGAGAGAGAGAGAGACTGAATGTAGATAGTATGTTTTACTCACCGACTTAGGTAGAGGAGCGATTGATAGACTGTTGGACGAATGTTTAGTGATAGAACAGGATCGCTCAAATAGGTGAATGAGTTTTGCATTAATGGATAATCTGAAAGTGTGTTTGTAAGCAAGGACACATTGTGAACGAGTTATGTCGAGATCGCCCGCCTGAGGGGATTTCAGTGAGGAAGAGTATTTGATAAGGTGCGTTGAAGACGCTGTTAAGGCGATGTGTGTGTGATGTAATTGCAAGGCAATAGAACTGTTTTTTTTTAGATAGTTGGGAATTCCATCAATAGCTAATGCTTACAATTCCCGTTTTAGTAGAATGTTTAGTTAAGATATGTATTATATTATGCTTGTAATTTCTCTACTCATTCTATGATATGAGTATGATTTAATAAATATGCCACCTGCTGTGTGATATGTCATTTACTGAGTATGGTCATGATGATGTGGATGAGTGTGAGAATGATCTAAGTTAGATCACGGCCAAGGCAAACAGTGGGATCTGTTACATCTACTCAATCAGCACTTTGGCATAGTATACACAAAAGAGGACTGCTCCAAGATACCAGAGCCTATAGATATCTTTCAAAGAGACATGGATACAGCGGGATTAAGATCAAACTATTACAGAAAAAATGTTTTTTTTTAATTTGAGGGGTTGAAAGTGGATAAATGTCCAGGTCAAGAAGGTATTCATCCAAAATTACTGTTTGAAGTTAGAGACCATCTAGCAAAACCATTGGCTATATTATGTTCTCAATTACTTGCAAAAGGGATTGTTCCACAGGATTGGAAAGATGCAGGAGTGATCGCCATATTCAAAAATGGCAAAAAATAAGATCCAGCGAATTATATATCTGAGAGTTTAACGAGCATCGTCTGTAAATTGTTAGTCAATAATCTAAGAAAACATTGGAATGCATTTAGACAAATTTACCGGCTAATAGCAAGAACAGTCAACACCCAGCAGCGACCATGTCCCAATAACTTTAGAAATATGTAACGTGGGACAAACAAAGATAACAGATATGCACCCAAGCTGGAATTTTAAAAGAGCAAACTGGACTCTATTTAAAGAAAATGTAAATAAATTCTGTCAAAATATATCCCACGCCAAAAATGTTAACAATAATGTTACCATCATGACGGAGGCTATCATCCAGGCAGCAAAGAAATCAATTACACGTGGAAAATGGAAAAATTATAAACCCTATTGGAGCAACAAACTAGGGAAAATGCACAAGGAACTAAGTGAGGCAAGAGATACCATGGATAAAAATCCTTCACCAGAAAACACAGGGAAACACAGCAAAATTAAAAACACATTCGTAGAACAAAAGAAGGAGGAGATCCAAAGAAGTTGGCATGAAAAGAATGAAAGCCTCAACATGGACAGGGATACAAGTAAACTCTGGAACCTGACAAGAGCCTTAATGAAGACGGGAAGACGGTCATTAAGGAAAATGAGAAACATCATACAGGGAAAATGGCAGCAAACATCCTGGCTGAATTTTTCAGAGAGGAGAGTACCACAACATTGACACAAGAATGCAAACTAGAGGTCAAAAAAGAGATAAAAGAGAACCTGAAGACACAGAATGCGGATACCTGCATGAAGGTAATCATTCAAAATGATAGAGTTAAACACTGCTATTCAGAAACTGAAAAACAAGAAAGCTCCAGGAAAAGATGGCATCACAAATGAAATGATTAAAAACCTAGACCAAGTTGTCAAGAAGAAAACTCCTGAAAATATTCAATCAATTATGGAGCACGGGTAAGATCTCAGACCAGTGGCGGGAGGCTATCATTATCCTTATCAGAAAACCAAAAAAGGACAAGACAAGCAAGGAAAGTTATAGGCCAATAAGCCTGCTCAGCTGTGTTATCCAACACAGCTGAGCAGGCTTATTGGCCTATAGTCATGGACAAAATGGTAAACGCAAGACTAATAAAACATCTGGAAAAAAAACATCTCCTACTCAATTCACAGTCAGCCTTTAGGAAAAACCGCAACACAGAAGACCAACTTGTGTGTACCTAGCCCAAGAAATAGAAAATGCATTCCAAGGTAAGGAAAAAGTACTTGCGGTCTTTGTGGATATGGCAAAAGCTTTTGACAAGGTATGGAGAGAAGGACTCCTCCTAAAACTATTAAACAACAAAGTAGAAGGGAGAATGTACAGCTGGATACAAGACTTCCTTCGATACAGAACAGCACGAGTCAAATTAGATGGATCACTGAGCCATAGAATAACTCCAACAAGGCGTACCCCAGGGAGGCATCATCTCTCATACCCTCTTTATCCTGTTCACAATCGACAAAGCGGGAAAACTCCCAAAGAAAGTATCCAGTGCCCTACACGCTGATGACTAGGCAATGTGGAGTGCTGCAGAAAAACTACCAACAGCTAAAAATAGAATGCAGACAACACTGGACACTGTTGGAAAATAGATTACAGATTGGGGATTGCAGATTAACATCTCAAAGACAGTTACAACATGCTTCTCACTGTCCAACACCAAGGAAGTAACAAAACTTATTCTAAATGGCAAAGAGCTTGTACAAGAAAATACCCCTGTGTATCTCGGAGTTAAAATGGACAAGAGACTCACATGGAGGGAACACATACAGGAGATAGAACAAAGAGCAACCAGAAAACTATTCATCATGAAGAAGTTGGCCGGAACAAGCTGGGGTGCAAATAGGAACATCCTCAAAAATGTATACACTGGCACAGTCAGGCCAGTACTTGAATACGTCATGACAGCCTGGACCGCAGCATCAAAAACAAACACGGATCGCCTAACCAAAATTCTAAATTCAGGCTTAAGGATAATAACAGGAGGAATGAAGACTACACCAATCCAGAAAATCGAAACATACACAAATATAAGACCCCTAAATACTAGACGAGAGGAAAGAGTGCTGACACATAGTGAAAAGATGACACACATGCCTGATCGTCCCATATATATAAAACTAAAACACCCAGTTAAAAATAGGCTCAAGAGAACCAGCTTCATTCATATATCAAACCACCTACACGAAAAATATGGAGAACTAATTCCCAACCAACATACAGAAATAGAAATGCTTATTAACTATGAAGAGCCAAGCTGCAACATAAACAACATAGAAATAAGTACAGAGATCCCAGGAATCAGAAGAAAAGACCAACACAGTGTTCATGAGCCGAACATTTTAGCACAAACAATGATTGAGGAGAAATATAATACCAAGGAATGGACACAGATGTACACAGATGGTTCAGGAGATGGGGCAGGCCGAAACGGGGGAGGGGGCATATTCATAAGACACAAAGGAGGAAATATAACAGAAGAGGCCCTCCCAACAGGAAAGTTGTCCACAAGCCTTAGAGCAGAATCGATGGCCCTCCTGCGAGCACTGAATATACTTCAAACAGAAAGGCAACCTCCAACAAAAATAGCTCTATTCACGGACTGCAGAGAACTATTAGAGACAATACAAAAAAACAAACAACGAACCACTGTTATCAGAGATCAGAGCAGAACTGGGAAAACTCCAGAGATCCTCAACAATAGTGCTCCAGTGGCTACCCTCCCATTGCGGAATCGCGGGAAACGAGAGAGCTGATGCTCTGGCAAAAGATGGCAGCAAAAAGGCACAATTTAATCATCGAGTACCATACAGAGAAATCAAGAACATCATCAGAAATCAGTAAATACACCAATTGAGAGAAGACAGAAACATAAGCAATACGCCAGACCCAATTCACCAACTCAAAAGAAATAAACAAACTACCTTATTTCGCCTGAGAACTGGGCACTGCAGACTACTAGAAAATCTTTACCGACTGAAGATCTCACACACTGATGAGTGCCCATGTGGAACAGGATGCCAGAACCCTGAGCATATTCTACAGGAATGCCCAATCTATAGGGAAATGAGATGCCAGACCTGGCCAGAGTGTGCGGAGCTGAGACAAAAGCTGTGGGGCAGCCCCTCCGACCTGGTGAAGACTACAGACTTCATCATGGCGGCTGGCCTGCAGATATAGCATGACCAGAAGATCCTAAACGCAAAGAAGAAAGAAAGGCAAATTTAATCTAATCAGAAATAGTCAGCAAGGGTTTACTACAGGGAGATCATGCTTCACAAATCTATTAGAATTCATGGAGGTTACTAAAATTATAAATAAAGGGGAGCCAGTGGATGTTATTTATCTAAATTTTGCAAAGGCCTTTGATAGAGTACCACATCAAAGATTATTTCAAAAGTTAAAATCACATGGAATAGGTGGGGAAGTTGCCAAATGGATTGAAAATTGATTGACGGGAAGAAGGCAAAAGGTGGGCATAAATAACGAGTACTCTGGGTGGTGTGAAGTGAAAAGTGGAGTTCTACCGGGCTAGGTTTTGGGACCAATTTTGTTCTTGAAATATATAAACAATTTAGACATTAATATGGGATCCCTGATTGCTAAATTTGCTGATGACACAAAACTATGCAGTAGTGTCTTATCTAAAGTAGAAGTCAATATATTGAGGTATGATTTTATAAAATTTGAGAATGGTCTGTAAGCTGGCAAATAGAGTTTAATGTAGATAAATGTACAGTCATCCACATGGGTATATCCAATATGGAACATAATTACAGGATAAGAGAAAACAATATTAGAAAGATAGATAAGGAAAGGGACCTAGGGGTTATAATAGATCATACAGGTAAGGTGAGTGAGCAAGTTAAGGTAGCAGTGAAAAAGGCAAATGCAATGTTAGGTATGATAAAAACAAATATTAAACATAGGAGCAAGGAAGTGATAGTCAAACTGTATAAAGCATTAGTTAGACCTAGATTGGAGTACTGTGTATAGGCATGAAGTCTTTATCATAGAGGGGATATAAACATGCTTGAAAGAATAGATATTAGGAAATATTTTTTTAGTCAGAGAGTGGTGTCTGCTTGGAATGCATTGCCAGGGGAGGTAGTGGAGGCAGGGACAGTTTATGCATTTAAGAATAAACTGGATGCGCATAGCTTTTAGAGCAAGGTGATGTAAATGTAACTGGTTGTATACAGACTCTGCAGGGTCTTCTAAACCAGTTTAAAGACGTTAAGTTAATTTAAGTTAAGTTAATACAAAAAAAGAGCAATAAAGCTGATAGTGGAATTCCAGAATTAGTTATGAGGAAAGACTCAGAAAAACCAGCCTACAATGTCTAGAAGAGAGAAGAATTCAAGGTTACTTAATACAGGTTTATAAGATGATCAGAGGAATGGATAAATTAGACGATAACAAGTTGTTTTTTCAAAATACAGCCACCTACAATAACATGAGGGCATGGCTACAAATTAACTAGAGGTCCAGATTAGATATTAGGAAATATATTTTTGGTCAGAGAGTGGTGAATGCTTGGAATGCATTGCCACAGAAGGTAGTGAAGACAGGGACAATTAATGCATTTAAGAATAAATTGAATGCGCATAGCTTTTAGAGCAAGGTGATGTAAATTAAACTGATCGTATACAGACTCTGCTGCAGAGTCTTTTAAACCAGTATAAAGATGCCAAGTTCAGTTAAGTTACCCCGGAGATGCAAACCCATATAAAATGCAGAATGAAGCAGACCTTACATAAAATGCATGCCAAAGTCGGATGCACTGGGCCGACAGGCGCAAAATAAAACCGTAGTGCAAGGCACACTGCCTTGAGGAATAGAGAAATAAGATGAGCGCAAAAAAAAAAAAAAAAAAAAAAAAAAAAGGAAAAAAATGCAAAGTCTGTATACAACCAGTTTAATTTGCATTTTCTTGCTCTAAAAGCTATGCGCATCCACTCTATTTTAAAATAAATGAATTGTCCCTGCCTCCACTACTTCCTGCGGCAATGCATTCCAAGCATTCACCACTCTCTGACTAAAAAATACTTCCTAATATCTAATCTGGACCTTTCTTTACTTAATTTGTAACTATGCTCTCTTGTCCTTGTAGGTGGTTGGATTTAGAAAAACTTGTTTTATCCTTTCCTATGATTATCTTATAAAACTGTATTAAGTCACCTCAATTTCTTCTCTTTTCTAGACACTGTAGGCCGGTTTTTTTTAGTCTTTCCTGGTAACTGTAATTCTGGAATCCCACTATCAGTTTTGTCGCTCTTCTTTGTATCCTTTCCAGCATGTTTATATCTCCTCAGCAATAAGGACTCCAGACCTGTACATAGTACACCAATCTAGTTTAACTAATGCTTTATACAGTTTGACAATCACTTCCTTGCTGCTATGTTTAATATTTAGTTTTATCATATCTAACATTGCATTTGCCTTTTTCACTGCTACCTGGACTTGTTCACTCACTTTAGCTGTATGATCTGTTTTATAACCCCTGGGTCCCTTTCCTTATCTATCAGTCTAATATTGCCCTCGCCCATTCTGTAATTATTTTCCATATTGGATCTTCCTGTACCCATGTGGATGACTGTATATTTATCTACATTTAACTCCATTTGCCAGCTCACAGAACCTTCTCAAATTTTATCTACATCTGACCTCAATATATCGACTTCTGCATTAGATGAGACACTACTGCAATAGTTTTGTGTCATCCGCAAATTTTGCAATCATGGATACAGTATCAATGTCCAAATCGTTTATTTATATCAAGTACAAATTTGGTCATAAAACAGAGCCCTGTGGCACTCTACACCACTCAGAGTACTCCTTATTTATGCCCACCCTCTGCCTTCTTCCCGTTAAACAACTTTCAATCCATTTGGCAACTTCCCCACCTATTCCATGTGATCTGAACATTTGAAATAATCTTTAATGAGGTATTCTATCAAAGGCCTTTGCAAAATCTAGATAAATAACATCCACTGGCTCTCCTTTATCTATCATTTTAGTAACCTCTGTAAATTCTAATAGATTTGTTAAGCATGATCTCCCTCTAAACCCATGCTGACTATTTCTGATTAGATTAAATTTGTCTAAATACATTACAATGTTTTCTTTGATTATTGACTCTAACAATTTACAGACTATGCTCGTTAAACTCACCTGTCTATAATTTGCTGGATCTGATTTTTTGCCATTTTTGAATATGTGCAGTTTGATATGTGAATAAATGCACTCAACGAACAGCTTCATTATTATTACAAGATTAATGACCATCTATTGTCAATACAAAAATAGAACCGTCTCTTTTAATTGTTAATCCATGTTTGGCAATGAGCTTTATCCAAATGAGCATTTGAATTATATTTGAATAATAATATCCTTTTCTTGATTTTTGTGGTTGGTCCTTTTTCAAAGCACCTAAAACCCTAACCCCATTGTCAATGTCCAATTCAGCTGAGGGGGATCTCTAGGCTGATTGGTGTTCTCATATAAGGCACTACTTTTCACAAACCCTTTTTAATGGTAATGACCTGATTATATACATATAGCTTTATTAATAGATGTATACTATTTTGTTTGCCTCTTACTAGTAATTGTTATTTTCAATAATGTTTGACCCTTGATGTTGGAGTAACTCCAAGAGAATACTTCCTTCATTGACAGAAAAAGTTTTCCACTTTTATTTTTCCTTCTCTGATGTTTCTTGACGTAATCTGAATAATCTGCTATGCTATTTTCTTTACCCCTAAACTTTTCAAAACTTTCTCTTGAGAAGGAAATGTAATGACCTTGTGACTTAAGCAACTTCACTGCCTCATTGAGGTAAATTGCTATTGTTTGCAGTTTTTGGCTTGTTCTGATGAAATCTCTATGTATTCCATTCTTCAAATTACTTCACTTCAACAGGAGACCTTTAGTTTCATGTCGAGCTCTGACTTCAGCATTTTCAGCAAATGTGTACAATGCGTCCTTTATTCTTTCATAATACACAGCCAGAATTAGGTAGCTTTGCTGCCTCAGTATGAGCAGACCAGCACTTACCACTTTACAACAGGTAAACCATCAAGAGCAGCAACTACAAGTGCTCATATGTGAACTGATGCACTCAAGAAACATCAGACATTTTCAACTAATTCAATGAATTCACTCGCTGCAGAGATATTGTCTACGGCAGAATGGCACACCAAATTAAATGAATGCACAAATCATGGTATGTTTTCAGCAAGAGAATATTTCTCAGGAATTCTAGCTTATAAAGCTGTATATTTACCACACATATTTTATGAATTACTACATGAATGTCCTTTACAGTTGCCATGCTATTCCAAAACAGACAAAAATACTATGGCAATCACTGCAGTACTCGGAGCCTTCATCTTGATGAACTGAGCAAATCTCTTAACTTAATCACTACCCAGAACATAACAAAATATGCAGCACAACTGATCTACGTGGCTAGTGTCTGGTGCAGAGTCCACAGAAAGATCATGATACCTAGCTTGTCTAATTTATTAAATGATAGTTTTCAGTACATAATCTTTCTGAGATTGTCACAAGTGCTGGATGGCAGGTAAAAAAAACAGGAGCTTTTCCTTTGTTGCTGTATTTCTTTTATATGTGCAACAAATAAGGGACCAAATTGGTCCAATGACTTCATATTGTCTAAAAGGTTGCCCTTGGTTGTTGACTACATCGGAAAGCCAATGCACCATCAGCTATGAATTGTTCTTCTTCCTTCTTCTTCTGTTCTCAATCTCCTGCTACCAAGCCCTAAACAGGGTTTTGCAAGTAGAAAGATGTCATCCGGAATGCATTGTCACTAGTTTACAGCTTGACTGTGATATTTGCACCTTTCGGTTTTCACATAACCAGTAGCATTTGGTCTTTGCCAAAGGGTGCTGGTCGTTTTTCTATGAGATCTGCTTGCTTAGTGAACTGAAAAGCGTTGAGATTCATTTTTCCAATTATTGAGTTCTCATTTGGGAAACAGTTTGCACTGAAAACATATTAACAAATCTATATAATAATTTATTATTATTATTATTTAGCGTATGCACGGGCTCCTAAGCTTTAACATACAAAGGGGACAATGAGGCTAATGTCTGGTCAGGCAAGAGACACTGATCAGACAATGTTAGCCTGGGTCAGGAGAAATATACTGGCCAAGACTCTCACCTGACCTTCTCATTGGCCATCCTGGACATGGGCTGTTGTCGAGGACAACAGTCTGGCTAACACAGTGATGTTCGACGTGATCCCCATAGTAGTGAGTGACACGCAGATGAAGCCAAGCATTGAACAACCGTCTAGAGGACCCCAGTCCACTTCATCAGCACGCTCAGGATGTCAGGAAAGCTACTCGAGTAGGCTACTGCAATCTGCCACAAGCTCCGCCCTTTTCAAGATGCACAAAAGGGTCACCAACTCATTGTGGCCATTAGAAACCAACCAACCAACATACAAAGCTTTAGAAAATAATTATCAGACTGCCCATTGTAGCATAATGGTTAAGAATTCCAAGAGGCAAATAACTGTTTAAGTAGCCATATTCTTACGATTAAAAAAAAATGTTGAATGAAACTTAAAAAAACAAAGAACTACTTTGTAATGATGTCTGGACATTTATAAGACGCTCACCTAATGGTAACAAAACAATCAGAAATAAACCCCAGTTTGTTCTCCCAAACCCCTAACTGGGGAGGAAAGAACGGGGTCCCTTGTCCTATATTCAACAATGTATAGATCTATTGCAAACATCAAATGAAGAGGATTGTGCATTGGACTAGCAATCTCATTATGAATAGCCAACTGAAACCACTACTGCAAAGGTACATACATTGCTTTGCTGCAGGCTTCCAGCACGGAGCCTTCTACAGCGGTAGCCCAATTCTTCAAGAGGACACCCACGATACAAATTAACGTAAGACATCGTAGAATCATTCAGTGGTTCCAACAACTACTATTCTATTTTGGTTTGGTAGGGGTAAACATTTTACTCCCAAGTTAATACACAGAAAACTTTCGTATCTTCTTCACGGCCTTTTGTAGGGGCCTCAGGCCTGTAAATCCGACCCTTAACAATGATGCAAGTATATCTTTATTTTGTACTGATGATATCATCTACACAAGCGTTAATTAATGAAGTATATAACTAAATCTAATCAATACGTAAACGTTAGCCGGTCGTTAGGTCTTCAACTTCAAGATTAACAAATTGAAGATAATTTATTTTAAGAATGGACTGAGTCAGTGGAGTGGAACTCTAATCTGTAATTGTCACACGATTTAGTATCTGATTGAGACAACATAAAAAAGCGAAAAGAACGTGAAACAGGAAACACAATCTCTTACATTGCTCAACAACATCGATCAAGTAAAGATTTTTGTTGTATTGATTGATTATTTCGTTTTAATGTTGTATATTTTAAGCTCATGCGAAGTCTTAGTAATCCATAATTTGAATGGGTGTGTAAACAACGGAGGAATCGATTCTTTGATAACTCATTATGTCAGGTAGTCGTCAGTCCATCATGTGATAATTTCATAACTTCAGTTATCGTTTGTCAACTTGTGAATTGTGGTCCACTCTTTCTTTGGAGATTATATTTCCATCAACCGGCATCCGTGTTCAAACGTGAAGCTTCCTTATTTGTCTTAAATAGAACTTGCTGTGCTAAATACATCAAAGTGCGATACTTGCAATCACACATACAGCATTATATTTATTCATAACTCAACTGTTATTGGTGATGAACACTGGTACACTACTAGTACTTAGTAGTGACTAGTGCCCCAGTACTGTGCTGGTAAAAGGTATGTCTGCATGTGTACCGTATGGTATCATCTGTTCAGCTAGTGAATGAGTCAAGCGTGTTGAGTCATTGAATTGATTAACTGAGCTAGGTTACCATCCCTCACAGATTACAGACTACTACTACTAAGTACTAAGTCTTAGTTTTGGGATTACTTAATTAGGGAAAAATAGTAAATATTGGAATATATAATTAATATAGTTATTCATTTATTGATTGATATTATTATTAATTCTATTAATTTTATAAGGTATTCAGAGTTTCAAAGATTGATGAGACTGGTTTAAACATTATGATCATACTTGATAACCGATGCTTTTCTCTGAAATTATAGAGCAAACGCATTAGTGTGGACTGTGGTCAGGTCATGTTGCAGAACAAGCACGCAGAGTCAACATAGGCCTATATACTATATAGAAAAGGTAAGAGTCAGTGATACGAGTAATGATAGAGTACTGTTACCTGCTAATACTAAGTTTTTTTACTAAGACTACTAACTTACTAAGAGGAGTAGCAAGGCAATCTGGATTCAACTTTCTGATTGTGGGTGATCATCACCATCAAACTTGCTTAAGTTAATGTTCCCTTTCGTTTTCACATTTGTAATAGTATATAATATAGTTTATAATAAAGTATGGATAATGGTTAGTCTTTAGCTGGCATTGAATGTACAGGACAATATAACATAGTTGAGCATACTGCATAGTAATAGTATATAAGTAGTCTTCTTTCGTTCGCTTTAAAATATTGTCTATATCTGCAATGTTGTCTCTTGTATAAACTTCAGTCTTTTGTAGTTCACATACAGGTCCATAAAGTTTCTCTTCCAGTGTTGTTTCTACGGGCCAGTGAGATTTTCTCTGGACATCATATTCGGGACAGTTCTGTAGTATAGTATAAGTACTAAGTAGTAGATCACTAGTATCAGATGGTTGAGCTTGGTGGTTAGTCATTTGAATTGTTGTTCCAAGCTACTTCTGATGAGTTAATTTAACTATAGGTGATGTTTCTTTGGTAGCGGGTTTGGCAGTGGCTCTTCTTACGCACTGAAGCATGCTGGTTTCTTTTGACTGTAGTGCAGTGTAAGGTTTCTTAGTAGGCTCACCACTTTGGGGATGTGGCGTGTCAATCCCCACCTTGTTGGCCAAACAGTTGTGACGCAGCCTACTTCCAGGAGCAGAATATGGATGAGAGGTGGAGGTCTTGATCAGTATGTTTCACCTGACCCGTGATATTATTCTATCTCTAGAAATTTAAATTTTAAAATCTAGCTGCATTTTAAAATTGTAATTTCAACAATCTGTTATAAGTAATAAATCAGTTGAATGTTATTATCTTACAGTTGATGTGATAGTCCACTCATGCCAGGAACAGAATGAGTGGTGGGAAGGTGGACATCAAGGTTGTCCTCCTGGGAAAATCTTATGCTGGGAAAACCAGTCTCGTAGAGCGATACATTCACAACCGATTTGTTGGAGACACAGTCCCATACCAGAACGTAATTGTAATGTAGCACATCATTCATAATCTTGCACCTTGCTTGCCAGCCTTTGGTGCTATGGGCTTTTTTTTTTGTGTATTTTCCATGGCAGCCTATCATTGTTGCAATTTCAGATTTAGAGGTTAATGGAAAATTTCTTTTTTTTAAAACCATTTTTTATGTTGTTGTCATGAATAATTTAGAATGTCATTATTTGATGTGTTTGTGAGCATTTTCATTATTTGCAATTTGGCCTCATTTGCCGTTGTTTAGCATGTCATGGTTAATGATTATTTTTATATTTGTTTTAGAGAAAACTGGAGGTCCTTCTATGTCATTTCCACATTTGAAGTTTTGTTTGTCTTAATAATGAATGTTTTATTTCAGACTTCTTGTCTCAGTTTTGCACATTAAAGATCAGTGCAGTTGGATTACTTGCAGATAGCTTGTACCAAAGCACATTATGTGCTTTTGTAGAAATTTGTTTAACCTGTTTAGGTGTTGCACCACCCAGAACCCTCTAATTCTGCCTGTTACAACATACTTGGGAGGGTACATTAGTTCAGCTATTTGTCTCCAAGTGTGAGTATCCTGATTCCACATTCTATTTGTGTTTGTGGAAATTATTTGTAGTTTGTAAGTCTGCCAGTGAAATTGTTAATGTTGCTTGTCAAACTTTTATTGTTATTAACTTTGGTTTGAATGTGAATGGTATTAACACTCCTTCATGTTGACTTTTGTTAGCCTTATCTATATCATATGTTTTTGGCTGTTAGTGTCATTTTCTGCTGCTCTCATAAAGTAGACATACTCGGATAATATATTTGTCAGTTCTCTTCACACAGGCACTTTGTCTATCTCCAAATATCGTGGACAATGTTTCATAGATTCTGATTATCGTTAGTTGTGTGTATGAATACTATTAACTTTGTGAATTGTCTAACTTCTTGGCTGTGGATGTTGATAGCTTTATATGACTGATATATTATTATTTGCTTTCATTTGAGTGCATGCAATAGCTTATTCTATCTTGTAAATTGCACTCTGAACGTATTGCTTAGCATGCAGAGCAATATTTTAATTATAATTTTCATATATTATACATTTATTGTAATGCATTGAATATGACATATAATATTAATTACTCTATATTTCATTATACATTTGAAGCAGACCCGATTTTATAACATTACATTATGGTGTATGCCGTTTCACATAAGTACCATTTGAAAAAAATGATGAAAAATATGCATAAGAAGATCTTAAAATCCAGTATAGTTAGTCAGTACATAGACTCACTACAACAAGACACATTAATCAGCATTAGCACAATTACAGTCAGGCTGACCCAGACTAGCAATTCAATATGGTAGGGAAAAAAAAGGAAGACTTACAGACACAGCATTGTTGCAGTTATTTTCTAATGTCAAAAGACCTCATACTTGGTTGACTCTCCGT
The DNA here is from genome assembly GCA_036924085.1 of Ariolimax columbianus. NCBI lineage: Eukaryota > Metazoa > Mollusca > Gastropoda > Stylommatophora > Arionidae > Ariolimax > Ariolimax columbianus. The sequence continues at coordinate 174,030,883 of JAVGWX010000001.1, forward strand.
CAGACCTATTTCATTATCATGCCCCTATTTAAGAACTTCATTACTCATTATTATTGTAACTTGATGTTAAAAGTTTTTGTTTTTCATGGAATGCCATTTTTATTTCTCACGGAATACTGTTTTTGCTACTGCAATTCTAGTTCTGATTTTGACTTCATAACAGGCATTGTCCATAATAATTGTGTTCAAATATGAAAACTTCTGCATATGTTTTATGATATTTGCTCTTTGGATTTGTTTGGCTTTTACCATTGCTTTTGTTTTATTATTTTCATTTCAAATGCCTGGGATGTAGATTTTGTACGGTAATGATTTCAAATGTGAACGTGTCGGAACTAAAACAAGCACACTCGTTTCAATACTTGGGAACCTACATTAGTTCTAATGGGAGATGGACTTATGAAATAAAGAACAGAACAGCCAAGGCAAAATCAGTCTTTCAGAGTATGAGGGGAATCTTGTGCAACAAAACTCGACTGCTGTAATTAAGGAAAAGAGTTGTTGGATGCTATGTGGAACCAGTACTGACATACAGCAGCGAGTCATTTATAATTAGCAGGCAATTATTGGAGGCAGCGGAAATGTAGTTTTAGAGAAAAATGTTGAAAATTCCATGGACTGCAAGCTAATAATGTGGTTCTTGGGAAGGCACAGACACAAAGACAGCTTATGACAACACAATCATCTTGTTCTTGAGGAGGCACAGACACAAAGACATCTTATGGCAAGACAATCATCTTTTTTTTTCAGACATGTTATGAGAAGAAGCAGGTTGGAACACACAGTGACAATGGACAGAGGAAGGCAAAGAGAGAAAATATTGGACACCTTGATGGCATGAGACAGGAAGCGATCAACGGCGGAACTGTTAAACAATAAATGTGATAAGGAATTAGAGGTCCATGGCCGCCAATCCAAATCGGCAGAACACTTAATGATGATGAGTTCTAATTTTCCTATTATGTCTTCATCAGGGTCATCTCTAACTATTATATTCCAGTATCCCATTATAATATTTTTAGTTGCTTTATTGCTCTTAGGATTTATTCCAGAAGGTTGTAAATCTCCCTCCACCTTTTCATCATTAGGTGTTACAGTGGGCATGTAAGTTTGTACAAGATTCTGTGTACACTTGCCAAAGTAAATCATATAGCGATAACTCTATGATTGTAAATTTTCACATCTGTTAGTGCCATTTTTTTGTTTGGTGTTCACCTTTATTGTATTTCTCTATTCCCTAAGGCGGTGTGTGTTGCACTATGTTTTTATTTTGTGCCTGTCAGCTCAGTGCATCTGACATCTGCATTCATTTTATGTAAGGGTCTGCTTCCTCCTGCATTTTCTAAGGGTTTGCTTCCCTGGGGTAACGGACGGTGCTGTGATGGGGAGCGAACCCAGCACCTTCAGATTGTGAGCCGTGTCACTAGGCCACACCATCCCCTAATACTGTTGTGGCATACTTTTCACCACAAATGTCACTCCTTGTCCTTTGTCATTTCCTGATTGAATCACATGATATTCCTGTCTCCAGTATTCTCCTTCATCTTGTCACACTCAATCTGAGGAAGTTTATATATTCTATATTCTAATTTCATCATTGTCCTGATATTCCATTTTTCAATGTTTAGACAAGGATTTCACTGAATTCTTGTCTTTTGTCATGATGGACTAATATCCTAATATCTCCTGCTGAGGTCCTCTTTTGCCAGAATGGGCTCAGATCTGTGACATGTTCTTATAAATATTATTTATATTTCATGGTTATAAGATAACCACAAAAGTGTAATATTAAAAAGCACTCATTTTGTTCCGTTCTGTTAAAAATCAACATAACTGCATTCCATACAGATTCATAGGTACTGAGTTTCCTTGAGTAAATGGCTACAAGTATTCAAACGCTGATATTAACTTTTATGGTTCCATTTTCTTAGTGAAGAACTTATCACATTTAAATGCATTATAATTCTTCCTCAATTTACGTCACTTCGGCTGATGGCTCTGGGGAGGCAGAATATAACCTCAATGTAAAGATGGGCACACTTGTATTTCTAATTGTGTATAAATCATGTTCAATATTAATGTCACATATTAGGAGGCCTGTGGGGGTCATAAGTATTTTAAGATACATGTAATTTTGTACAATGCCAAATGGGAGATTGAAGATTGCCAATATTTATGTGTCCCCCATCGACACTTATTCATAAGAACATTAACGCACTTCTGTACCTCATGTTGTAAAAGGTATTTAATGAGGGTTGTTCATGGGGCTGGCAACCTCACCATGTAAACCATAGTGCTATAGAAGCATCACAGTGAAAGTATATACATGCTTTGGTTTGTACTCTAGAAGACAGCAGTGGCGCCTATGGTCCACCTAAAGCAACCAACATTTTTGTTATGTTCATGTGTTTTGTACTTCTCACCTCTCGTTCATAACTGATTTAACTGTTTGCTTTTTAGACCATTGGTGCTGCATTTGGGGCAAAGACAGTTGTGGTTAACAGCAAAAGTGTGGTCATAGGAATATGGGTGCGTTGTCTTGACTATGTTATTAAATGTGTCACATTTATTCAAAATATTTGGGTTGCAGCAGAATTGATATTTCTTGTTTTTCTTGAATTATTTCAAGTTTTATTTGTTGTATTGATTTATAATTTATTAGCTTTTGAAATGTGTTTGTACAGTTACCACTGACATTTCTTTACATGCACAGTTTTCTGATCATCTGTTTCATTATATATATCAATATTAGAAAGGTAGAATAGGAAAAGGACCTAGGGGTTATAATAGATCATACAGGTAAGGTGAGTGAACAAGTCCAGTTAGCAGTGAAAAAGGCAAATGCAATGTTAGGTATGATAAAAAGAAATATTAAACATAGGAGCAGGGAAGTGATCGTCAAACTGTATAAAGCATTAGTTAGACCTAGATTGGAGTACATTGTACAGGTGTGGAGTCGTCATAGTAGAGGGGATATAAACATGCTGGAAAGGATTTATTAAAAAAGCGACAAAGCTGATAGTGGGATTACAGTTATGAGGAAAGACTCAGAAAAACGGCCTATAGTGTCTAGAAAAGAGAAGAATTTGAGGGGACTTAATACAGGTTTATAAGATAATCAAAGGAAAGGATAAATTAGACTATAATAAGTTTGTCAAAATACAATCACCTTTAAGAACAAGAGAGCATAGCTACAAATTAACTAACTAAAAGGTCCAGATTAAATATTAGGAAATATCGTTTTAGTCAGAGAGTGGTGAATGCTTGAAATGCATTACCACAGGAAGTAGTGGAGACAGGAACAATTAATGCATTTAAGAATAAATTGGATGCGCATAGCTTTTAGAACAAGGTAATGCAAATGAAACTGGTTGTTTACACAGTCTTCTAAACCAGTATAAAGACGTTAAGTTATATATTCTGTAAAGTAGGTAAAGACTATTTCTGATTTGAACGACATGCTAGAAATCAATATAATAATATTTTTCTTAAATATTCATGACTATACTTGTGACAAGACAATAACACATACTGGATACAAATTTAAGGAAGCGATCAAAGTGCTGATTATGTCAAACTAAAATTGTGCTGTGTGTTAATAAAATAACTCCATTTGTTGCCATCAGGACACGGCTGGCAGCGAGCGTTACGAAGCCATGAGCAGGATCTATTACAGAGGAGCAAAAGCTGCAATTGTTTGCTATGATCTTACAGATAAATCCAGTTTTGATCGAGCAAGATTTTGGATAGGAGAGTTACAGAAACATGAAGAGGTTGCTTGTTTTTCACATTTCAAAGCTGTTGTTAAAATGAAGTGCTGTTTATGAGTTTTTCAGAAGACACATTTGGCCATCTCCCATTTCATTCTGAGACAAGTTCAATGAGATACCAATAACCTTATGCGGACGAACCACATCCAAGTTGACGCGTGAGAGTGTACAGAGCAGAACAATTTTTCACATTTTTAAAATGTACTTTCATTTTCAATTTGTGGCAGAAGATGCAGCAGTGAGCGAAGTAAATATACAAAAGTACTGTACAGTAAAATGAACTAAAGCTTGCCTTGAAATATTTTGATTTTTGCATATGTGGCCAATACATATTATATTAAATGAGCTAAGGGCTTTTGCCTGGTTAATGCCTAATCTTAGAGGAACATTGTTGTTGTTTTTGTCTTGAATTCACACATTAAACAGTAAATTTTTCCACATTGGCAATTAAACTGTTCCACTTTCTAATAACTTCAATTAGGCTGTCCCACTTTATAATGTCTTCAATTAGAATGTCCCCTTTTCTAATAACTTCAATTAGGCTGTCCCACTTTCTAATAACTTCAGAATACCCTGGATATTTATAACTTCTTCTAACAATTTGACTTTATTCTTAACAATTATGCTAACTGTTGAGTCAGATAAGTCTAGCTTGTGGTCTATATCAGTCATGGACACTTCATTCTCATTAAGTTTGATTAGTTCTAGCTTTTCTTGCAAATTGAGAATCATATGAGCTCTTCTAACTTTTTGACTGTAATTAAGTGTCATTAAGAATATAAGAGGTACTGCGCACAATTTCTAAGAGATGAGTACACAGACCAAACAAAGTGATTGCGACAAGCCATTGAGAGGAAAAGGCAGCACGTGGTCATGGAAACATGACTAAATAGGTCGAAAGAAGAAGGCAACGAATCAAATGGTTTTCATTGAAAGGGACAAAAGAACACAACAATATGCGCCTGACCTGGTCTCGGAAGATCTTTTATTAACTCGCGACCTTCTTTAAACATCGTTGTCCAGTTCTTCACTATTGTCTTCAAAACACTTTTGTCACCATACACTGCCTGCATTCTGCGATGAATGTCAACTGGTTGACATCCTTCAGCTATTAGATAAAGAATCACTGCTCGCTGATCAACTCTGGGCGGATTTCATATCACACCCGCCATGTTTTCAGCGGTCTGCTGAGGAAACTATGAGTCGGAGGATAATGAAATTTTGCAAACTTGACGGTTGGTATGTGCTGTTTACACCAGAAGTGATGTCATCATGTGCATTGTACGTATGTTCACTTGTTGCAGTTTGGTTTTATGTTTTATAATTCTCTTTTTCAACATCTCTGAACTTTAAGTTTGTTTAAAGCCATGTTGAAACATTCCAATTCATTTGGCTGTGTGTAAGCTCATTCAAGTCTTTTTAGTATTGGAATCAGTTTCGTGGATTAAATATGTTTACCGTTCTTCCGCTTTCTATTTCAGGGTTGTCAGATCTATCTGTGTGGAACAAAATATGATCTTATAGAAGAAAATCCAGAGCTTCGCAGAATTGACCAGAAAGAAGCAAAAGCTTTAGCACTAGGTATAGAATGCAGTTGTATGAGTGTTAGCATGGTACAAAAGGGGAGCAAAGAGTAGTTACACTGTAACCTGCCAGACTTGTCATAAAAGGTGGCTAAGTATTGGGGGGGGGGCTCTGACTGACTATCCCATCCTGTAGTAACTTAAAGCAACCAAAACTTCAACAAATATGGACAGGTCAACATTTGATGACTTGGTTTGTTGTATGTGTTGAAGACCTATGCTCCACAGGGAGCTGAAATTGTATTGATTGATTGAATGCAGTGAAAACTATGTACTGATATAATTGTTGTCTTATGCCACTTCACATACATACTGTTCCTGGAAATTGTATTTTGTTGTTTCAAAAAACATAATTGCTAGAATTACCCTTTAAACCCTGTCCATCTGGGGTAGTTGTCTCGCCGCCGCGATTCAATTTCAACCAGTGTTCGTAAAGCGATCTCAGTCCCGCCAGGCGGAGCGATAGCGCGGGCTTGCGGAAAACGCTCGCCTGCCTTTCCCCGTAGAGCTATTGGGGTGCGGTTTGTTGTGGCGTCTCCTCCACCGAGGTGCGCTTGTCTGGTCCGTATCAGGAAACGGGGTCCGTCCGTGGTGATTTATCTAAGGCTTATAGCAGAGCTCGACAGTTCGTCTCGCTGGTGGTCAGACTCTCGCAAAGAGCTTGTGACCGGCAAATGGAAAGCAGGAATCGTGCCTCAAGGCCCTGCGTTCTCCTCGGGAGAAGGGCAGGCCGGCAGGCCAAATTGTCTCTAGTGCCATCCCTCCTCGAGCGAGCCCGGTCGGTCGGTCGTCTGGTGCATGTAGGGGCCCCTGTCAGGCGGTCCTAGGTCGACGGAGTGAGGGACGGGTGGAACAACCGTCCGTCCGTCCCGTCAGTCGGTCCCTGCGGCCGTCCCAGTGAGGCTTTTCACACACCCTTCCTCCGCCGACCGGTGTGTGCTGTACGTACGTCTCCGACAGATATCTGGTTGATCCTGCCAGTAGTCATATGCTTGTCTCAAGGATTAAGCCATGCATGTCTAAGTTCACACTGTCTCACGGTGAAACCGCGAATGGCTCATTAAATCAGTCGAGGTTCCTTAGATGACACGATCCTTCTTGGATAGCTGTGGCAATTCTAGAGCTAATACATGCTTACTAAGTTCCGACCCTCGCGGAAAGAGCGCTTTTATTAGTTCAAAACCAATCGTCGTTTCCCCTCGCGGGGTTGCGGCGTCCCCACTGGTGACTCTGGATAACTTTGTGCTGATCGCATGGCCTCATGTGCCGGCGACGCATCTTTCAAATGTCTGCCCTATCAAATGTCGATGGTACGTGACATGCCTACCATGTTTGTAACGGGGAATCAGGGTTCGATTCCGGAGAGGGAGCATGAGAAACGGCTACCACATCCAAGGAAGGCAGCAGGCGCGCAACTTACCCACTCCCGGCACGGGGAGGTAGTGACGAAAAATAACAATACGGGACTCTTTCGAGGCCCCGTAATTGGAATGAGTACACTTTAAACCCTTTAACGAGGATCTATTGGAGGGCAAGTCTGGTGCCAGCAGCCGCGGTAATTCCAGCTCCAATAGCGTATATTAAAGTTGTTGCAGTTAAAAAGCTCGTAGTTGGATCTCAGGCGGGCGGTCCGGCTCGCGCCGGTTCACTGCCCGTTGTCTCCTGCCCTACCGTCTGCCGGCTCTCTCCCACGGGTGCTCTTCGCTGAGCGTCCTGGGTGGCCGGCGCGTTTACTTTGAAAAAATTAGAGTGTTCAAAGCAGGCCTCGGCTGCCTGAATAAATGGTGCATGGAATAATGGAATAGGACATCGGTTCTATTTTGTTGGTTTTCGGAACTGGAGGTAATGATTAACAGGGACAAACGGGGGCATTCGTATTGCGGCGTTAGAGGTGAAATTCTTGGATCGCCGCAAGACGAGCTACTGCAAAAGCATTTGTCAAGAATGTTTTCATTAATCAAGAACGAAAGTCAGAGGCGCGAAGACGATCAGATACCGTCGTAGTTCTGACCATAAACGATGCCGACTAGCGATCCGCAGGAGTTGCTTCGATGACTCTGCGGGCAGCTTCCGGGAAACCAAAGTGTTTGGGTTCCGGGGGAAGTATGGTTGCAAAGCTGAAACTTAAAGGAATTGACGGAAGGGCACCACCAGGAGTGGAGCCTGCGGCTTAATTTGACTCAACACGGCCAAACACTGACATGATTGACATGCCGAGAGCACTTTCGTTGGGTCTAATATGGAACGGGTGCTGGAATTAGATCCTCGAAAATCTGGGGCTACCCTCTAAGTAACTTGATTGTCTCGCTAAAGGAATTGACGGAAGGGCACCACCAGGAGTGGAACCTGCGGCTTAATTTGACTGAACACGCCAATACTGTAGAACGACTGACAAATCGAGAGCACTACCGTTGGGTCAAATAATGAACGTACGCTGGTATTAGACTCACGGAAGACAAGTCAGCTCTCTAACACTCAAATGAAAGAACGCTACGGAAATCGTGTTTAACCCCGCAGAAACCGCAGATTTCAAATACCTGGTCATTGACAAACAAAAGCCCTCAATAAATTCGTCTGGCCAAATAGTGAACGGGTGCTGGAAATAGACCATCTGAAGACAGGTCAGTTTTAGCCTACTAATGACAGGGCGTTGCTACGGAAAACCAGCTCATATCGAGAGGAGCCGCAGACACTTCGGTTCACGTACCAGGCTGATAAGCCAATGGCGCGAGGCTACCATGTGGGGGATTACGGCCGAACCCTTATAAGCCGCAATCCCACCCAAAATCTCAGCACCACTGCAATGGGAGGCTCCTACATGCTCGGGGCCTGTGGCTCGCGCCCCAGCCCTATCCGGTAGAGCCGCAGAAAGAGGTCTCTGCCGTCCGCCGATCAAAGCGGGCGGACAGCTGCTTGATACTCACCCTATACGGCGATGGGGTGCGAAACCACCAACACAAGACTTAGTCCCTGGTCGGGGTGTCGAAAACAGTAGAGCAGCCACCTCACTGTGAACTGTCGAGACTCAACCAATGACCATGAGATCTGTCCGCACACTAGGCGAACAACATCTCTGACATTACCAGGCTTGTCCTCTGGTTAAATGCACTTCGGCTTCGATATCTACCTCTGTACGCTATCAGCCATATAGCTATCATGCTGGACACAGAAGAGATGCAGACCAGCGGACATTGCACACCTGCCCCACTGTGTCAACATCCCAGGTGGCGGGGAATGCTAGGCGTACCATCCCTGCATAGAAGCCAAGAAAATAAAGGGAGAAAGAGATACCCCACTCACATGCAAATGCTACGTTTCTGGCAGCACGTGACGATCCTGGGGTACAGACACACTGGACTGCCTCTCTTCCGGGTAAACCAGTCCATCTCATATATCATCTCACATATCATCATCGCACCCTATAGACACGAGTAGTGAAGACTCGATAGTCTGGTAAGACAACTTCCATAAGAGAGACAACTCTGATCATAAACAACTGCTGCCTTGCAGATAGGTTGGAGACAGCCAAAGGCTAAGGAGGGCATCCCTACATAAACGCCTGTTGAAATCGGATGCACAGGGCCGCAAGCCTAACAAAACAGTGCAACGTAAATCGCAGCATGATGACAGTACAACCGATTAGAAAAACGCATGGCGCTCATCCTGCGGAGTCCCGCCAGGCAGCGATAGTGCCGGGCCTCACGCCTCGAAGGGGCCCACCCTTGACTACTGGTGGTCACCCACCCATGTGTCGTGGAGTCAAGGCACATGGCTATGGGGCAACATTTATTGACCAAAATCTCAAGACCCTCAAAATACTACAGTGGAATGCGGAGGGAGTCATGGAGTCATTAACAAAAAACTTTCCCTAACACATCACCTGCATGAAGGTAAGATTGACGTGGCATGTATCCAGGAAACGCACCTCAACAATAATCATAATTTTCTCAATCAGAGGGTACCAGACCTTCCGTCTCGATAGAGAAGGCCACAAAGGAGGGGTCCTGATACTGACCAGAAACTGCATACCGAGTAGCGCGGTATCTGTCAATCACACCAGACAAGCAGAAATTGTAGTAGTTGACATAATGGCTCAAGAGACGAAGCTCCGCATTTTCAATCTGTACGGACCACCAAAAGAGACCTATCGCTCTCGAGTATGGAGGTCAGAGACTCCAACTGCATAGTAGTTGGAGATTTCAACAGCCACTCGGAGAGATGGGGATACTCTGACACAGACAGCAGAGGTGACGAAGTGGAAGATTGGGAGATAGATGCAAATCTCTCCCTAATCAATAGGCCGGAGGATAGCCCTAGCTTCTATTCAAGAACATGGCATACCACCTCGACTCCAGATTTGGCCTTCTCCACACAGGACATACACCATAAAATAAACCGCCAGGTGCTAACCCAACTGGCAGGTAGCGACCACAGGCCGATCAGGCTAACCATTGACATGGAAGTAGGCCCACAGGAAACAAAACCGCTCCCACGTTGGAATTACAAACGAGCCGACTGGGACAGATTTGCAATCCTGACAGATGGTCTGTGTGAAACCATCAACACACGAAACACCAAAATGAAGCCCATGGTGGAAAGCCTAAGCAAGGCAATAATGCAAGCCGCCACTGAAACCATCCCAAGAGGAGCTAGGAAAAACTATAAGCCCTACTGGAATGATGAGTTGCAGAAAGTGGAAGATGCAGTAACAAATGCTAGGAACATGGCAGAGCGAGAACAATCCATGGAGGCAACATCGCCCTCAAAGCCGCCACGGCGAAATACAAACACACTCTCAAGCAAACAGCAAAAGAAAGCTGGAAAAATAAAACGGAAAGCCTAAACCTGGACAAAGACGGGAACAAGCTATGGAAGCTAGTCAGAGCCATGAATGACGAAACCCCGTCAAATAAACAAATTACCATCAAGCAGGGCGAGAACTTGATCACAGGTAAGAAAGCCGCAAACGCTTTTGTCGATCACTATGCCAGAGCAAACCACATCGAGGTCCCTGCAGATAAGCATACAGACATTAGCGAATAGCTAAAGGGGCACGACAACATGAATACGGCACCTGAAGAGCACATGATGGCCAAATTAACAATGCGCGAAATGGAAGAGGCTATGAGAACATTAAAGAAAAGGAAATCGCCCGGAAAAGACGGGATAACAAACGAAATGCTGATGGGGCTGGGCCAAACAGCGAAGAGGAAACTGATATCGGTCCTGAACCAAAGCTGGAAAAGGGGAATTGTACCCCAGGCATGGAAAGACGCAATACTGGTACCAGTACCAAAAACGGGAAAGGACAAAACAGATCCAAATGGATACAGGCCCATTAGCCTACTGAGCTGTGTCGGCAAGCTGATGGAACGTATGATAAACACCAGACTGATGTGGCATCTGGAAGAAAAACGAATACTAATTCCACAGCAAGCCGGCTTTAGACAGCACAGATCCACTGAGGACCAGGTCATCCTCATAGCTCAGGAAATAGAAGATGCCTACCAGGCACAGAAACACACAGTAGCTGTATGGGTGGATCTGGAAAAGGCATTTGACAAAGTCTGGAAAGACGGACTTAGAGTCAAGCTAAGAAGAAGTGACGTTTGTGGGAAAATGTACAAGTGGATCAACCACTACCTCAAACAAAGAACGGCCAGAGTCCAAGTACAAGGGCAGATAAGCAAAAAGGTGACACTCGAGCAGGGAGTACCCCAAGGGGGAGTACTGTCACCCACACTCTTCCTGGTATATATAAACGACATTACAGAGAATATACCAAAGAGAGTCCATAGCTCAATGTTTGCAGACGATCTGGCTATGTGGACCTCTGAAAAGAATCTCACCATAGCAAGAAATCGGATGCAGACGGCCTTAACATCGCTGGAAGAGTGGGCGAACTCATGGCTGGTCAAAATAAACGAGGAGAAAACCACATGCACAATATTCTCGCTTTCATTAAAACCCCAAAATACCAAATTAAGTCTAAATGGCAAATTCCTGCAGCCAAACGACAACCCAACCTATCTGGGAGTCACATTTGATCGGCGCATGACATGGAAAAGTCAGATTGAGAGAAACCGAATGAGAGCCAGAGAAAGAATGGCAATCATGAGGAAACTTGCTGGCACAAGCTGGGGAGCAGACGAAGGCATACTAAAGAAACTGTACACTGGAAGAGTGAGACCAGTTCTCGAGTATGGCATTGCGGCATGGACAACAGCAGCAAAGGCGAACTTCGATAAAGTTAGCAAACTTCAAAACCAAGCCATGAGAGTTATAACAGGAGGCATGAAGTCAATTCCAATTGTAGAACTTGAAAAGATTACAAAACTGCAATCCATGACCGATAGAAGAGACTGCAGAGCCCAGCTGCAGGCAGAGAAACTCCGAAGACTGACTGACCATTCAATGCACCAGAGACTAAACAATTTGGGAAATGGGAAACTAAAGCGGAGAAACTTTGCAGAAATAGCCAAAGCAAAGATGCACGAAGATCCCATAAACGCACTAACAACACCAAAATCCATCACTACTGTACGAAAACCTACCTGGAGGCAGGATATATTTCCAGAGGTGGTAGAAAATATACCAGGTATTGGAAACAAAAACTGCCAGACTGAAAAAGAAAGGAGAGATACTACCCTAAGCTTCATATCGAAAAGCTACCCAAGCATGGACTGGACCTATGCATACACCGACAGTTCTGTAACAAACACTACACAGAACGGAGGGGCAGGAGCATTCCTGAACCTACCAAATGGCAGAAAAATAACACTGTCATTCGCTACTGGTAAGTACACAAGCAATTACAAAGCGGAGGCAGAGGCACTGAGGGCGGCAGTGGAAGAAATGGTGACACACAATGAAAATGAAAGCCATATAGTCCTGCTTACAGATGCTCTCGCCGTAGTCACAGCGCTAAAAAGCCAGAAAAACACTGAGCTTAATGACTTAAGAGCAGCACTCTGCAAACTGTGCCAGCAGTCACCACCAAAAAGGGTGGTGGTGCAGTGGGTCCCATCACACTGCAACATCCAAGGCAACGAGGAGGCAGACAGACTGGCAAAAGAAGGTGCAAGACTACCACAAATAGATACTAGTATGACGTACGAAGAGTCAAAACGGCTTATCAAAGCCAGATACATGACCAAATGGGAAACCGAACATACTGGTTACACCAAAAACGATGCCTATTACCAGTTGAACCGAAGAGAGCAGGTCGTTGTCTTCAGACTGCACACTGGCCACAATAGACTGAGGTACCACCTATTCAACAAATTGAAGATAGGTGGTACCGACGAATGCCCGTGCGGTACTGGTAAAATGACCGCTGAACATCTGCTGCAGAACTGCCCGACATACGAGGATCAGAGAGAGCAGATGTGGCCATCACCAGTGGAACTGCAAGACAAGCTCTATGGCAGTGGCGACAGCCTCAGGATGACCGCCGCTTTTTTCGAAAAAATAATGGTTACTGTCTGACTGCGTACGAAGAAGAAGAAGAAAACCCTGTCCCAGCTGAAAGTGGTTAACTTTTTCCATATCCCTATCCTGCCCAGAAGTGCTCTTTGAGAACTGCTGTCTTAAAATTGATATAAAATGAGCTAATTTTGCACAAAACAAAATGTCTGTGTTTTTAACAACCACAGATCATTTCAGATACAAAATAGTGTACATATTGTTTATATAATAACATTTACAAGTTGTCAAATCTCATTTTCAATCTATAAATATCGAGACTTTTGTCATTTCATTGAATGACCATGGGATATGAGAAATGGACTTAATAATGACAAAAGTCCTAGCAGTAACTAAGAAAGTTATTCTGAATAGGATATCAATGTTATTGTTATCAAAAATGTAGATTTTAATATGGATATCGAAGTTGAGACTGTTGGATAATGAGTCTGGAGTGACGGATTGACAGATGTAAATATTGACATTTTCACAGAATCTATCGGTCCTGTCTGGGTCTAGAAGCTACTAGCTCTTCTGTTTGCAAGCCTATCAGGCATGTACGTGTTGGAACTGTGATTTTCATTGGCGGGTTTCTTTTCAAGCTATGCATCATCATTTCATGGCCTCTCAGCACAGGTCTGTCGTGTTGTGGAAGCCAAGACTGGCTACATGCTGAGTCTGTCGTGTTGTGGAAGCCAAGACTGGCTACATGCTGAGTCTGTCGTGTTGTGGAAGCCAAGACTGGCTACATGCTGAGTCTGTCGTGTTGTGGAAGCCAAGACGGGCTACATGCTGAGTCTGTCATATTGGGGAAGCCAAGACTGGCTACATGCTGAATTTTAGGTTTCACGCTGAAAAGATTTTTGGGCTATTGCAGTATGGCATAAGCAGCTATAATCATAATGTAGTCATCAATAATGCAGTTGATTACCTTGATAAATATCACTACATTTACTTTGATAATACTTTACCTCAGTAAAACTGCTGAGAATTTGCTCCAGAGTAAAGGCTACATTTGTGAAACCACCAAGCAAGCTTGGAAAGGATAGTGATTTTACACTGGTGGTATTAGACATTCGGCTGCCTCTAACCATCTGGTGGTATTAGACATTCGGCTGCCTCTAACCATCTGGTGGTATTAGACATTCGGCTGCCTCTAACCATCTGGTTTTTCACCTGTCGTTACTGGAGAACTTTTAACAACAAGATTCTGGAATGACATCAGATATGGGAGACTTCAAGTGTTTCCTGAAACCTGTTTTAGAGAACCACAGCCTGATTCATTCCACAGCAGAAAGAAAGTCTGTTTTCAGTACTCAAATAGGAATGTATGGATGCTTATTGATTTCTGTCTAATGAAAGGGACAATATCATTTGACATTTCACTCAGACTCATGAATGTTGCAGAAAATACCAGTCAAATTTTATATATATGTGGAAAATATGTTTAAAAAAAGACACACATTTTTTTAAAGAAAAACCATTTTTATGTGTTAAAATTTGTTTAATGTCTATTATCTATCACAAATAGTTTATAAGTTATATTTTTCTGAAAATGTATCCATTTTCCCATATACTTAAACTTGTTGTTTATATTTTAAATGTATCAAGATATTAAATTTATAAATTTAAAAAAAACATTGTATATGCAAGCAAGCAAAAAATAGTTTTCACCCAGTCCTGATGAGTAGATAATGTATTTCCTAATCTGCGGCTTAGAGTGCAAATGGTTAACTAAGCCAGATTTTCCTGCATCTACCTTACACTACAACGAGCGAGGAGGGCCCAAGTTGACATTCTATACAGGGGCTGGGCTGTAAGATTATCTTCTACAAACCTGCTATCAGAGGACATTCCTGAAGAATAAAGAACTTCAATGAAAATGACTTTGAAAGCATTTATTTATCATCATAGTTCGTCAGTGACTAAGCCCATGTGCAAGACCTCTATTTTTGTATATCTATAGTTGTTGGTTTTTCTCCAGAATTATTTGATTAGATTTATATTCAAACTTAACTTTGTCAGCACATATACATTAAATTAGCCTTTTTGTGGCACTGTTTAACAAAATATTACATGATTTTGAACACTTAATATTCAATGAATTTTACATTTTTTGTTATTTATTGGCATTATTCAGATTTGTTTAAAACAAATTTCAGCTACCAAATTTTTTTTTATTGATTCAGTATGTGGCTTGGGTATATTGTCAGGAAACCAACACATTTGCTTTGGCTATTGTGGACACAAATTTTGGCGATTGTGGGAAAAAATTCCCAACTTTTACATTCCAAGTTTTCCTAAATTTATTCATGTATTTCTTGGTGGATGTTTTACTTCTGAAAGCGACACTTCATTGCTTTTGTTTAGTAGTGTTAGTTCTAGGTCTAACAATGAAACTGAATCTCAATATGTTGAGATAGAGTTGTCAACTTTTGTCCTAATGGCAGTAACAGTGTGTGCAAAAAACATGCTTTAAAATTTGACAATTGAAAGGTTGAAGATCGTTTAGTTTTGCTGCTGTATAATACAAATGTGTGTCCCTGTGTTTTGAATGCAGCAGGAACATTGTGCCAAGCATAGCACAACCACCTGGAGTACCCCAGCTCACTTCTATCAGGATGTGAGGAAAGCTGCTGCAACCTGCCACTTAACGTCCTTTTCAGGGCGTACAAAAGAGAAACCTACTCATTGTGGGCATTCCAAACAACAACATAAACTATATAGGCAGACGTGTTGATTTGGGCTATTATTTTGGGGCACTTTTCAACTTCAAGTAAATATTGTGAAAACTACTGCACATAATTAGGTGAAACTTTGAGAAAATCTTCCCACCTGAATTACTTTCATTAATGTTTTGGTATACAGCTGAATAATTGACTGGTGGATGAGCCCAAAAACATCCTAATTTATTTTAATACCAAAAACTTATGCAATTATTATCTTTACTGAAGATGAATAAGTCACAACTAAGTGAAGCTGTGCTTGAGTTTTACATTTAAAAAAAATTCATTCAGATGTTTAAAAAATTAAAGAGTGAATGGGTTAAAATGCAGAGAATGGAGACAAAAAAAATATTTTTAAGGCAGAATTTCACAATATGTGTGCTGGAGTGCTTTGCAAAATGGAGAAATTTTAAGACTCCTTACAAATATGCATATAGACTTTCTACATTGATGGTTTGATGATGATCACACACATACATGTTTGACTGAGACTCTTTGTTTATATTCTCTGCAGCTTCTGATATTCTATGTTAATATTGTTTGTTAACACAATATTTGTTATAGCTATTTCTTATTTCAGATGTTAGAGGTGATGTCTATGAAACCTCAAGCAAGTCAGGCAAAGACATTGGTATGAAATAACTTGTATCATTTTTGAAAGATAGCCATGATGTATAACAGACTCCCTAATTGTCAAATCTTGTTATAAAGAGCACAGACTGCTTGATCTCTTCTTTGTAATTCAGTTCAAATGCCATTCTCTACAGTGAAGGTCAAATGCAATGGATCTCCAATGTCCTCTGTACTTTATGGTATTACCTGCCAAGCTTTTTCTTGCCGATGTTGTTGATGTAATCCTCCTGCTTTTAGTGATGTTTGCTTCTGGCACGTCTGTCCTCCATCTTTTCTTTCAGTGAACGATTATGTCTTGTGATGTGGCCAAAATATCTTTACTGTGTCTGACCCTGATTTGGTTTATAAATTCTCTTATCTACAAGATTTCCATATTTGTTTTCATTTCATTCCCATGAGATGCACCCAAGTCTTCTATGCATCTACATTTCAAAGGCATTAATTGTCTATACAAATGATTGTCCGTGTTCCTATGTTGCACAGTAAAGACAAGCATATGAAGCAAAACTATGTCATCCGCATATCTGAGATTGTTTATTGGTATACCATTAATAATCAGTCCTGACATTCCCTCTGTCAAAAAATGTGTTCTGTAAATGTTAAACATACAAGAGGACAATCGTACTCCTTTTTTTTACATCAACATAAGTTGAATAAATCCTGCCAGTCCTTACAGGGACAGTTTGCTCGCAGTATGTTACTGAGTATTCTTGTGTCTTTTCCATTGATATCTATGTTTTTCAGACATGTAATTAGTTTCTGATGCTGGACTCTGTCGTAGACTTTCTTCTGCGTTCGTTCTCAATCTCTCGCTACCAAGTCCTAAATAGACCTTTAAAAGAAGCAGGATGTAGTCTGAAGATGTAGTTGTGTCACTAGTTTACAGCTTGACTCCGATATTTGCACCTTTCGGTCTGACACATCTGTCTTCGGCAGGGTCATAGACCTATTTGTAGTCTTTACCGCTATATATTTGTTATACTAGTGTCCTTTTACAGATTATTGATTCTCTTGTTCTGTTTAAATCCAAATTGTTCATCAGGAGCTTCTACGAATAATTCTATCCAGAATGATTTTTAGCAGAATCTTAATGGTGTGGCTCGTCACGCTGATTGTTATAAATTCTGAACATTTAGTTGCTCAAGGGTTTTCAGGTAGTCTTATAAAGGTAAATGTAATTAGGTTGCTTAGTATAGATCAGTGATTTCACCTACATTGAATGCCTTGTAAGCCTCTAATATTTCTATGATTATTTTGCCAACATACGAGCTGCTTTTTCCTTGCACATATCTTTTATTGCTTTCTCTACTTTTGATCTGAAAATAAACTGAACATACCGGCTACACGAAAAACGATGCCTATTACCAATTGAACAGAAGAGAGCAGGTCATTGTCTTCAGACTTCACACTGACCACAATAGACTGAGGTACCACCTATTCAACAAATTGAAGATAGGTGGTACCGACGAATTCCCGTGTGGAACCGGGAAAATGACCGCTGAGCATCTGCTGCAGAACTGCCCGACATACGAGGATCAGAGAGAGCAGATGTGGCCATCACCAGTGGAACCGCAAGACAAGCTCTATGGCAGTGTCGACAGCCTCAGGATGATTGCCGTTTTTTTTGGAAAAAATAATGGCTACTGTCTGACTGCGTACGATGAAGAAGAAGAAGATCTGAAAATGCTGGGGGCCATCATTATTAAATGTTGACAGTTTGTCAACTCTCTTGTTAGTGAACAGTTCACTTATATATTCCATCTATCTGTTTGATATATCTTTCTCATCAAGCAAGATGGTCCATTCTTATCCATAATGCCTCTTCCTTCTAGAGCCTTTGATATTAACATAAATGGCAGGCTGCTAAATCGCCATCACTTTGCAGATGATCTAGTACTCATCACGGAGGCAGCCACAGACAGACGATCTAGTACTCATCACGGAGGCAGCCACAGACAGACGATCTGGTACTCATCACGGAGGCAGCCACAGACAGACGATCTAGTACTCATCACGGAGGCAGCCACAGACAGATGATCTAGTACTCATCACGGAGGCAGCCACAGACAGACGATCTAGTACTCATCACGGAGGCAGCCACAGACAGATGATCTAGTACTCATCACGGAGGCAGCCACAGATGCCAATGAAATGCTAGCAACGCTCCACCGAGAGGGAAAGAAAGCGGGATTGGAAATGAATACGCCCAAGACGAAAGTCATGCGCAATTGTTTCGCTTCCCGTTACCCATTCTTCATGGAGAGAGACTCGATGACATGGACGAGTACATCTACCTTGGATGCCTGCTCAATATGCAGAATGACTTAAGCCCAGAGCTGACAAGATGACGTCGTTCGGGTTGGGCGGCTTTCTCTTTGATAAAGCCTGTACGGAACAACATTCACGACCAGAACTTGCGCACCTAGCTATTCAATTCCACAGTATTACCTGCAATATGCTATGCGGGGGAAACATGGACATTCTCAAAGGAGTTGGAGTTCAAACTCAGAGTGACTCAGGCCTCCCTCGAGAAACGCATGGTTGGCCTAATGCTTCATATCCAGCACACAAAAGGTCTCCATAACTCGGACATACGTTAATTGTCATTGGTGGAAGTTGCAGTTATTTATACAAACAAGATGAAACATCGCTTGGGGGGGGGGGGGGGGGGGGGGGGGGGACAACTTACTGCGAAGAACGGATGATCCATGGAGCACAGCAACAGCAATATGGTACTCCAGAGACAAGGGATGACCACCACTACATGTGTCCCTTGCATCCCCAAACAACATTCATGATACCACAGATGGGCAACTCATTATCCACTGGTCCACCATGGCCCCCGACAGACCGTTGAAAGAGAAGTTGGGACCCACACTGGTGTAACGGCAGCTGAAAAACGAGTCGTCCAGTAATCCTTCTTGAGCCAGGCGTGTCTGAAAGATGTTTTCTTTCTGCAAGCATAACGCTTGTACATCTTTCCCATGTCTTCTACTACCTTGCATTTTGATTCCAACCAGTTCTTTTGTATGTCGACACATGGTATATATCACATTGTCCAGTATTCTATGTTCTGGCGTATTTTGTGCTCTTTTTCTGTGTTCAATTTTACCAAAGATATCTGTCATCCGTACTTGATTTTGCATAAGCTTTTTTATCTGTAGAGTTTTTAATTTAACAATTATTGTTGCTGCTTCTGTGCTTGTTTACAGTCAGTCCCAATTAGGGCTCAGTCTTTTCTTGGTTTTCTCTTTTGAAATATTCCAGGCTTTCTGACAGTAGACTATCATATTTATTTTTAACTTCCACAAGATATTTATGTTTAATGTCTGTGCTGATAAATCTATTTGAAGAACCTTTGTATATATTCTTTCTATATTTTTCAATCTGATGACAATTTTAATCACTACAGGATTGTGTTTGGAAGTTATGCCTGATTCTGATAAGTTTTTGCATCTGACCGTTATCATAATAAAGTAAATCATATTTCTCACTATATCTCTTGAATTTTTTCCCCTGTGTATAATTTTCTTGGGAGATCAAGATGCTAAGTAGTGTATGAGCTGCACCTGTCAGTGACCCAGAGCTGCCACGACCCTTCTACACCTTCACATGGTGATCCTGGATAACAGGCTGCAACAGGGCAGACTGGTTAAGGAGAAGGGATCCAAGAGGGAAGACTAACCCGGTACCCAAAAATGGCTCCTGAAGTCAGATGTCTTGGACCGAAAGGTGCAAATACGCAGTCAAGCTGTAAACTATGACACAGCATATTCTGTTATCTGGACAACATTCTGCTACTCGCAAAGCCCTTTTCATGGATTGGTAGCGGAAATTTCAAGAAGAAGAATTTTCTTTGAAAAATTTGTTACATATAACAAATATTGATACACATGTTTGTAAAGTGGCCTTGAGTTGGTGCACATGTTTGTAAAGTGGCAGTATCGAATAGTTTAGCCCTCAACTTCAGCAGCGTCGTTCGATCAATGTGTGTCGAATAACCCCACATATTTTTCAAACTATTTTGTTAATCAATATTCCTACTTTTCGTCGATGATCTGCACTTCCTGAATGGACATCACCTCACAAGTCTCTGAGGTAGAATTATCCCACTTCCTAAATCCATGTTTTGAAATTCTATTTTGTATTTAGAGTTCTCTTCCCACTTTTTAACTGGTCTTTCTCAGAAAGCCCTCTTCACATAATTTGGGAATCATTGATCGTTTTACTCACTGTTAATATTTACAATGTATTTTCAGGGGGAGGGGGGAAGAGAAAGAGGAAGTATCTGCACAACTGTATCTAGTCATTTATCCTTCATTGCAGTAAGATGTATTGATCGTGAGGCCCTGTTCTTTCTGCAGTGTTCAATTGTTATTTTCTGTTATGTTCCTATACAACTTAAGTGATTCACACTTTGCTGTTCCGCTTTGGGAACAATTGATCTTTATCACTCATCTGATGGACGTTTCCATAAGAGTCTCTCTTACTTTCCTGCCAAATACAAGTTATTCAATGCAGCCATATGAGGGGCTGCTTCCATGACCTTTGGCTATACTGAGCTCACCTGCAGCAGTTGTTGAGACATGCATGCATACATATATATGTCTGGGATCACACAGTAACATGAACATGGCCAGGAGAAGATTGAGCATGCTTCTGAAAACAATCTGCAAAAGACAGATGTATGTGGAAGGAATGAATTGTTTAAGTGGAGTCGCTAACTTTTGCTAGACATGACATTTGATAACCTTTATCAGCAGCTGTCAACACGTCTTTGTTTGTTTCTTAAATTAAAAAAAATTTTTTTGCTTTGCAGATAAAATCTTTATAAAAATAGCAACAAATTACTTAAATTCAAAGCGAGATACTTTGGAAGAAGGTATGACATGTCTCTTGTATTATTTGTTATTTCTGTTTTATTCATTCATGAACACATGATGGGCTTAAGGTCAAGGTTGGTGAGAAGAAGTATGTGTACTTACCATATGTTCCCTAAATTATCACTTGTTCATTAACTTATCACATGTTCACTAACTTATCAGATATTTAACATTATCTCAGACGCTATAATAGTTTGGCTATATAAAGGCTGCTAGTCAACTAAAATATATATTATATTTAGGTAGATTCTGGATGAAGTCAGAGAGAGATTGAGTCATGGCATGCAAGTAGGGTGAGCAGAAATATTTGAAAACTTTAATACACATGAGCACTTGTGAAACCTGGGATTTCATACTTGGGAGCAAAGCATATGACAACTGCACCAGACCAGACATTGTTGTAACAAGTGTTACGTATAGGGTTGACTCTTTCACATATGACAAATGCACCAGACCAGACATTGTTGTAACAATTGTTACGTATAGGGTTGACTCTTTCACATATGACAACTGCACCAGACCAGACATTGTTGTAACAAGTGTTACGTATAGGGTTTTGTTGTAACAAGTGTTACGTATAGGGTTGACTCTTTCACATATGACATCTTCCAATTCTTTAAACAAATACAAGGATGTCAAATCTGAAGTCTTTATGATTCCCTTAATCAGATACTCATCTATTGAATGAATGAGCAATCGTTTTGTTTATTGGAAGGGATATTCCATCCAAATCAAATTTGTGGGTAACTGTCTGTAATTAATAAACTTTGAACACATTTCAGCCAAACAGTTCTTTAGCAAGTTCAAATGTTTTTCTTCTCTAGTTCGATGTCATTAGTTTTACCTCGTTCGTCTTTTAATGGATGCTATATATATGTAAAGTTGTAAATTTTATCACCTGTAGGTCTACAAATTATTTAGTCAAAATTTAGTTTTGAAAGTGTATATATAAGAAATATTGAAAAACAAGAAATACATAATGGAAGGGAAACAATTTTCACTAGGTTAACCCATTGTACCATTACAATCCCAACATTGCTTCAGAAGCTGTACCTATTCTGTCTAATACAAACAACATTCAGTGGTATTTGAGGATCATTCCCACCATGTCGGCAGAGTATTCTTAGATATATGGAACTACTCAGGGAGAATTTCATTACACATTCTTGACACAAACCAAAGATTATCTCGGGGACATCCGATTTATTTTCTTCTGTTTCAGACATCTCTGATATCATTAAACTGCATCCACCCAAGAAGCATTTGTGTCCAGCTTGTCACAGTTGATTCCTGCCCAGTATCTGCCATTTCAATGTATAGTTTGCTGCAAGTAGCCAGGAGAA
Organism: Ariolimax columbianus; assembly: GCA_036924085.1. Taxonomy (NCBI): domain Eukaryota; kingdom Metazoa; phylum Mollusca; class Gastropoda; order Stylommatophora; family Arionidae; genus Ariolimax; species Ariolimax columbianus. Next base: position 174,053,285 of record JAVGWX010000001.1, read on the forward strand.
AATATGAAGACTTGAATTGATGTATGTCTTATTGTACATTGATCTATTTGCTATGCTTGATTATCAGATGCAAGTGTATCATGTTGTGGGGTTATTTTAAAGTGTTGTCAATGAGGCATTTATGTACTGCAAATATCCAGGGTTTATTAACAGAGTCTTCTATTATTAAGTAAATGAATACTTTACATGCATCTAAACTTGATTACTCACTAAATTTGTATGATTAAACAAATGTTAATGTTGAAGCTTTATTACTTTGTACTTTTATGAATGTTATTTTAGTGAAACAATTCCCAAGAATGTTGGAAGATACAGCATATATTTACATTCTGCATTTATAGGAACGGTTTACACAGAAGATTATGGTTGCTTGTCTGAAACATTAAACCTCGTATAATGCCCACTACACATGCAACCAGGAGTAGGTCTATGTGGAGTTTGGTGTACACTATTTATAAATTGTCAATCTTTTCTGGCTGCTAAAATTGGCTGTGTTAAGTTGTACATAAGTTAGTCAATTAAAGGCCAGTCGTTGACGTCTAAGAGGTCAGATGTTATTGCGTAAGAGAGTGAGGGGTCAGACATTATTGTGTAAGAGAGTGAGGGGTCAGACATTGTGTAAGAGAGTGAGGGGTCAGATATTAATGTGTAAGAGAGTGAGGGGTTAGATATTAATGTGTAAGAGAGTGAGGGGTTAGATATTAATGTGTAAGAGAGTGAAGGGTAAGACATTATTGTGTAAGAGAGTGAAGGGTCAGACATTATTGTGTAAGAGAGTGAGGTTCAGGTGTTAATGTGTGAAAGGTCAGATCTAATGTGTAAGAGTGAGGGGTCAGATATTGTGTAAGAGACTTATTTTATTTGCTTATTATAATGTATTCCTTTCATGCAGTATATGTTTTGCTTCTGGTAGAGTTCTTGTAAGTCTTGAAGTAACTTTTCACCATTGCATGAAAAATGAATATGGAGTAGTGAACTTGCAGTAATCTGCACCTCAGTAATTATTTTGTGAAACTTTCTTAACATCTTTATACTGGTTTAGAAGACTCAAGAGTCTGTATATACAACCAGTTACATTTGCATTATCCTTCTATAAAAGCTATGTGCATCCAATCTATTCTTAAATGCCCCTGCCTCCTGGGGCAATGCATTCCAAGCATTCACCACTCTCTGACTTAAAAAATATTTCCTAATTTCCAATCTGGACCTTTCTTTAGTTAATTTGTAGCTGTGCCCTCTTGTTCTAGTTGGTGGTTATATTTTGAGAAACATGTTAACCTGCATTGTTATCCCAAATTTTTCTCTTTTCTAGACACTAGGCTTGTTTTTCGGAGTCCTTCCTCATAACTAATTCTGCAATCACACTCAGGTATGTCGCTCTTTCCAGCATGTTTATATCTCCTCGGCGATAAGGACTCCAGACCTGTACACAAATCTAGGTCTAACTAATGCTTTATACAGTTTGGCAATCACTTCCTTGTTCCTATGTTTAATATTTATTTTTATCATACCTAACATTGCAATGTGCCTTTTTCACTGCTACCTGGACTTGCTCATTCCTGCTTAGTTTTGCGTCTGCAAATTTTGCAATTTTGGGTCCTATATCAATATCCAAATCGTTTATATATATATAAATACAACAATATTGGTACCAAAGCCAAACCCTGTGGTACTCCACTTTTTGTTTCCTAGACAGCATCTACAGGAGAGACATTGAGGAATGATGGCATTCACAAAAGGGCCGGTTCCATCCCTTGTGTCGAACACATGTCCAGACAGACAGAAGGTAAAATGGTTGGTCGTCTCATGAGAATTCTCTTTGATCAGCTTCCCTTGCAGATGTACAATGTCAGAGAATCTGGCTTCCAAGTGAAAGGGCGACAAATGGGGAGGTGGAATTTGTTTGTTTTTTGCGTTCGCCTTATTTCTCTATTCCCCAAGGTGGATGTGCGTTGCACTGTGGTTTTTATTTTGCGCCTGTCAGCCCAGTGCATCTGACTTCAGCATGCATTTTATGTAAGGGTCTGCTTCCCCAGGGTAACGGCCAGTGCTGTGATGGGGATCGAACCCAGCACCATCTGGTTGTGAGCCGTGCCACTTGCCCACGCCGTGGAGGTGGAATTGACAACAGCAGACACTGTTAACTAGCTATTCAAGCATTTTAAGAATCATTGTGTTTTGATTCATTCGCAAAAGGACTTTTTGTAAAGGATATTCATAAAGATATGCTGCCTGTTTTACGGTAACAAGAGTTCGTTGTGTATAGTGGTGCATAACTGGGTTTATACATTTTCTCAAGGACACTAAACAAATTGGTTGATGTAGCCTAAACTGGTTGTCCTATTCAAATTACAATAGAGGCATCTGTGCAGAAGATGATACGAGCTGATAGACAGTGTAGCAACTGCAATGGGGTGTTGGCATGGTTTAGCCTACAGTATAATGCATCATCCCACCTTGGAAGGAGAAGTGAAAATAACGAAGAGGTTAAATGCAAATGTGGCTGAGACAAGGACCAAAGACTGTGTTACAGATTTTGGCGCACTGATAAAGAGAAGAGACAATGTCAAATAATAAATGGTTTGTATCTAATTTAGTTCGGTTTTTTTTAAACGACCATTTGTTGACACTTGTGATAGTATATTACAAACCAAATTTAGACAGAACTGTCAGCCTCAGAGTTGTGGCTAATATTCTAACCTAATTTGGTATGCAGATGCCAACATGGACAAGTACGGATGCACATTACAGTAAGGATGAATAGAAAACATGACCATGGCAAAGAGACGACACACATAAAACCAGGAACCATTGGGACTGTATGCATGAAAGAGATGGCCAGATAGACTGATGTATAAAGTACACAAGCAGTAGTACAAGAAGACCTCTCTAAGCTTCGTGTTTTTCATTGTGCTTCATGTATAATCTTTTCTACGTTGGCTGTCTGTCCTACACATTCAATGTCTTGTAACACTAATTTTGCCTTTTATCTTGCAACATAAATTAATGTAGTGGAACAAATAAAAATGCTAACACACTTTGATGTTTGTGCTTTGACTAGAATAGAAGCTAGAGAACATATTTATGTCTTCAAGCGAAGCCGAATTATCTGGATTAAAATTGCTGTGGTGGAACTCTTCACGGCTCCCAAATGGCTTTGTGTGGAAGTTCATCTCTGTGGGCCAGTAAACTATAAGTCTTTTAGGATGTTCATCTGTCTGTCCTGCTTCTTCACACAAACTAAATCGGGTCAATCTTTGTTTGTGTAAGTGACCATCCATTGTATTTTGTCCCGTTCTCATGTGGAACAGAATCACTTGTTCTGCTCAATCAAATTAAGTGGATGTCAGAGAGAGAAAAGAAAAGTCTAAATTCAGGTTAATGGAAAAATTTATTTGACACAGCAGTACAGATAAACTAAAAGCTTTGTGATTGGATAGTCAAATGAGCTAAGACAATGTTATTTAGTCAATGAGCTCAATCATTTCCTGTATATATATATTCTTATAACATTACATGGCTTTACTGAAATCTGTTTTGTGACAAACATTATATAAGCTTGACAATGTATGACCCTACTAGTATCACAAATTCGTTATAATTTTTCAGATGTCATGGTCCCCCAACAGTGGGTGAGATGTCAGTTGCTGATATTCAATCTTTCCATGTTATAAACCTGGGATACAATCTAAGCTAATCTTGAAAGATAGCCAGCCAACCACCTGACACAACAGTGCTAGAGGCAACTCTTATTTACAGCACAATCTCGAATATCGGAGAATTAGTCAAACTAAATGTAAAAAAACAAGAAAGCAAGAAAACATTTCAACAACAAAAATACCAGGCAAAACAAAACATATCACGATAAGGCTGGAATAGGTACTAAAGAAACAAATACATGCAATGACTTCAAAATTATCATTAAAAAAAATTACCGATGTTACCAACCATGAAGTCCCTGTCTCAGCACTTACATGTGGTAAACACATGCTGTGAATATAGTAATATATCGCTCTCAAATTTGTGGATCACATAACCTCTTGTGCTAGGTTCCACCAAATGCCTGTTTGTTTATACACAACCTCTTGATACCAAGTGGCATATGGATTCAACCTATTCTACAAATGATAAATGCACAATCTAACACTCTAATGCTGCATAGTTTCCTAGCAATAAATGTGCAGCCTTCATGTTGTTTTGTCACATTCACAAGATATACACAAACCATAAATTGGCTCCATCTTGGATTAGTTGATCTGTCATGTCCAACTACTGTATCCCCCTTGTCTGCACTGATTCCAAAATCTTAGTATATTGTCGAAAATGTAAAGTGGAGGCACACAGTACACAAAATGTAGTCAATGTAGAATGTTTAGCACAACCATGTACATAACACAATGAACAAAACCCAAATCTGTACAAACAAGATGTTACATAGGAACAGATGCATACAACCATAGCCACTATGGAGGTTAAACTAAGATGAGACAAACGTTTACAACATATGCAAAGCTGCACTATATAATTATGCATGTCATGTGACAAACTGAATGTCATAAAATCAAAGTGAGCAAATTCATTTTTGTTTTAATATGTTCATCTAAATAGTCACTAATATGATCTACAAAATGAAATAAAATCTCCAAAAGTGGGTATAAAAGTCACACACAAAAAAAAAAAATAAAGATTCTAATGTGCTAGCCGGCCACACAAGCATGTCTGTCTAATTATAGTCATTACTTTAGAACCTATTTTCAGGTCAAGAAAAGAATAACTTTTGTAGACAGTGACCCCCTCAAATGCTGAGTTACAGCAGAATGATGGAAATCTGTTTTGCACTAAGCCACATTTTGCTACAATCATCTGACTTTAAACAATGTATTTTGCTTCGGTCACAATACATGATCCACATGATACACAATCAATTTGAGACCTCTGATCAAAGTTGCACCAGGCATTGTTGAGCAAGATAATACATGGAACGCTTTCCTGTTGCAAAAAAAAAGCAAATCCAAACTGTTGGTTCTATAACACATTGAAACTTTTGCAAGATGAAGTAGTCCTGGACAAGGAATGAACTATCACAGCCATGATGCATCACAGTGTTATGATGTGTTGTTGCCCTCCACATGCGACTACAAATGGATCAGCTATTGCAAAACTGCACATTATGTTCTAATTTCAAAAGGCAATGTTACAATGTGTTGTCTGAAGCTCATGAAAGAGTGCAGCACTTCTAAATCTGGTGTTTTGTCAGTCCATCAACAATGGCTGGACTCAATGAGTAAACCAATACAAAAAAATGTCATCCAAAATAATCTTTACTCTTCTAAAAGAATATATCTTTGTATGAAGCACCGTATTCATGCATAAATCTAACAACAACAAATAAATAACTTAAAGATACTTAAAACTGTTCATTTGACAATTTGAAACAATCTCCCTAGCTGTTAGTGCAGAAAACACTGTATACACAGTAGGTATTCTATGGAGAAGCAACATTTTAAGTGTAGTACAAGAAATGCAGGTATTCTATGGAGAAGCAACATTTTAAGTGTAGTACAAGAAATACCCTAGCACATAAGGTAGGTGGACATAACCATCAACCAACATTTGGAAATGAACTAATCTCACAACTCCCATCTATCTCTGGGATAGCTACACGGGTGAGAACTACCACACTCACTGTCAAAAGAACAACTGCTTGAGTGGCTAATGTTCCACAACTCTCACCATTGCAGGCACAGCCTTACAGGAGCTAAAATGTAATTACTCCACACCAACCTGGAACACTCAAAGCAAAAAACTGTCCTGCCATAAATGTGAAGTCACTGGATCTGTAATGAAACAAAGTAGATACTTTCACCCCAAGGGGGAGACGTGCAGGTATTATACACAGCAAGTGTGGGAAAGGTTTGTTAGAAGAAATAATGTTATAGTTTTTAGTTATATGTTTATTATATAAAACATTGTTACACTGTATAATGTGTACCACATTTTTGGTGTAGTTTCAGGTCAAGGTGACGTAATAAGGCAAAAGATTTCATAGCAAACATAACAATGTCAGAACCATCACACTATTAAGAGCTGTTTAAGGAGGCGATTCACTACATTCATTCCACTGCTAGGGACATTCAAAGGATATTTCTGTTACTTGAGGCGATTCACTACATTCACTCCACTGCTAGGGACATTCAAAGGATATTTCTGTTACTTGAGGCGATTCACTACATTCACTCCACTGCTAGGGACATTCAAAGGATATTTCTGTTACTTGAGGCGATTCACTACATTCACTCCACTGCTAGGGACATTCAAAGGATATTTCTGTTACTTGAGGCGATTCACTACATTCACTCCACTGCTAGGGACATTCAAAGGATATTTCTGTTACTTGAGGCGATTCACTACATTCACTCCACTGCTAGGGACATTCAAAGGATATTTCTGTTACTTGAGGTGATTCACTACATTCATTCCACTGCTAGGGACATTCAAAGGATATTTCTGTTACTTGAGGTGATTCACTACATTCATTCCACTGCTAGGGACATTCAAAGGATATTTCTGTTACTTGAGGCGATTCACTACATTCACTCCACTGCTAGGGACATTCAAAGGATATTTCTGTTACTTGACAAAATAGCAATTATTCTGCGTACGCTGTCAACCTGTATTTGTTTGAAGAAAGCAGCTGTCATCCTGAGGCTGTCGACACTAAAAATAGCAATTTAATTATAGAGAAACATCTTTACAGTAAGGCCATGCTCATATGGTAAGCTAGGTTCCAGATCCCCAACGAAAATCGAAAATCCGAGAATAGTGAAAAAATAGCATTTTTCTTCAACTGCGATTGCAAATAAAAGCCTAATGTGCTTAACCCATCGTAAATTATATGTATAACAAGTGCTGTCTAAAAATTGAATCAACGATGTCAAAATTGAGTGTGGCGCACTTCTCGGATTCAGTCGACCACAGCGAACTATTCCAAAAACTGACGAAAGAGCGGGTCAAGTGCCTAACATGGTAAAACACCAAATAAGCAGGGCCCTATTGTACTTCATTACTGTTGCTGTTTATAGGCGAGTTCAAATGGTACACCAACATAAAACAAGCAAAACCTTGGATACAATTCATTGAACATTTATTCACCTTTCTCTACATTTCCTTGCTGGCAATATTAGCCTTGAGTCAGTTAATTGTCCTTCGCAATAAGTTTATTCTGTTTTCTCACTAAGAATCGTCTTCACTGCACCCCAGGCATACATACCACTACCCCTGAATCTGTTTGTTTGAACCATTTTGCAGTCTGAATTGCTGATTGATTTATTGTGGTGTCAACAGACGGTCATTGATAGACATCACAAGGTCACTCCTGTCTATCCATATCTAATGTGCCAACAAAAAGGATGGAAAAAATGTGCACATAATGGGTGCTGTAAGACAACTCTTTCATTGCTCCAAACTCGAGCATGACAAGATTCAAACCAGCCCATGGAGGTTTTCTACATTTGCTATACACTCATGCTTTAGCCAGCACTTCCAAGTATCTTATGAAGCAGGGATTCAGAGTCTGACATGACAATGCCCTTGTTAAAGAGGTCTCAGTCTTTATATCTATTTTCATACTGGAAGAAGTTGTAATCCTGACCTCTCACTCTAGCATAGAAGTCCCAACCTGATACTTCACCACGCAGCACAGTTCTATCAGTATATTTGATGACTTCAATATTAACAGATAAGATGGATTGATCAGCAGTATGGAGACCATGAGACATAACATTCTTTAGATAGGTATCATGAAATGAGGATGTTTTAAATATGTGACATGTACATTCTAGGTGTTTTGCTGGAGGGCAACAAGCATACAACATCTGGCACACAGCCACACATAGCTCTGCACTTAACATCACAAAGATGGAGAGCTGAAAATATTCATGACATCCTAAAAACATGAAAATGAACACTTGAGTAAACTATTGGCCATTATTCTGCCAACAACAGCACCCAACAATGAGCTTATCATGTTTGATTTCCTTCTATCGTTCACAGTCAATGAACTGGAAGAATATTCATAAATATCTAGGACAACAATACCAATGAAAAAAACTTTTTAAAGAAGCGAACAAAGATGAAAAAATAAACACCTGACTTCAGAAAAGTCAAGAAGGTAAATTTAACATTTAAAATATAATAAAGATGTTCAGTTCATGAACTGAATGATGATGGTAAGCCATATCACATTTCTCTCAAAGAATTCTAGAGTTCCTCATAAGTATACCACATTTCAAAACTGAGAAGCAATACACATGTATGCTGGCTATGTATACAATATAAGCAAGTCCACTGTCTTCATGAAAAAACACTTTAAAAGTGGGACCACAGCTCTGAAATTATTTGGAAAGTTATACAAGAGTCAGGCAAAGTGGATCCGAGGTTGTCCTAACTCGATGTTTTTGCATACTTATAAAACAAATGTAAGGAAGCAGTCATCATCAGAATAAGCATTGTTTTCCAACAGTAACAAAGCATAACAGAAGATTCAGAGAGTTCTCAAGAATACATGTATCTTACCCTAGTTGCTGATATTTACTGTGAGATATAAGTATCATTATTTCTTATTTTTATTCTGTATCTCTGAGATAAAGCAAAAATATTGCATAAGTAGTCCACAGCAAATTGACATCACAAGAGTGGCAACAAACACAAACAACAATGCCTGTACTGATTATATATGTATAAAGTACGTTTGCAGCAGTCATCAGTTCACATACATTGGAATACAGTACAACTCTCACACAAACAGGAATATAAATACCAAATTCTACAGCAAATTTGTCTTTGTTGTACTTGCAACTTTAAGTCTCAAAACTGACAATTATTTATCAACAGAATGGCCATACAAAAATAAAATTCACAACACATGAAAGCAATGGATGTTTTAATGAAGTGGACACAAAACATCCATGTCTGCAAACAATTTATACACATCACTGCTGTATTGCTCTCATTTATAGATGAAGTTCTGTAGAACATCAGTTCTGATCTATACCATGGTATAGTCATGGAGTTGAACACAAAGCAGTAACTCAGACAACCATATGATAGTGTGTAAAAAATAGATTGGGGAAGCCTGCTACAACAGTGATAATAGTGATGATGATAAATAATTGCTAGCATAGTCAAATGAAGTTGCCCAAAAATGTGTGAGAGGAGTTTGTCTTGAGTGACTTTGCTTGTTGTTGCTCTCTTGATTTTAGATAGCACTCTCTTTGCTCTCCTTGCTCTTCTTCTTGGAGAAAGAAGGAATGCGAAACTTCTTCTTCTTCTTCTTTTCCTTGGTTGGTGAAGGATGTTCTTTGGTAGGAGAGCCCTGAAATAATTAAATTAAACTTTAAAATTGCATTATCTGCAAAAAGAAATTTTTTTTAATGGATAATCATAGATGTGAAAGTAACACAAATGCCAACATTACATCAAAAAGATATGAAAGTAACACACAAATGCCAACATAACTACATCAAAAAGATGAAAGTGACACAAATGCCGACATAACTACATCAAAAAGATGAAAGTGACACAAATGCCAACATAACTACATCAAAAAGATGAAAGTGACACAAATGCCAACATAACTACATCAAAAAGATGAAAGTGACACAAATGCCGACATAACTACATCAAAAAGAGATGAAAGTAACACACAAATGCCAACAGAACTACATCAAAAAGCAACTTCTTCTTCATCAACTGATGCTATGCTTCTAGAACGGTGAGGTCCACAAAGGAGACTGTGCGATTCAGGTCTTCGCCGGTCCCGCACAGTTTTTCGAGCATGGTCGCTCGTCCAGGCCAGACTGTCTCTCTTTGGTCTGCATAGGTAGAGCATTCTTGTAGAATATGTTCTGGTGTTTGCTTGGGTGCTCCACAATTGCACGTGACATTGTCTCTGAAACCCATTCTGTGGATGTGGGCTTTGAGTCTACAATGTCCTGTTCTGAGTCTGAAGATATTTGTCTGCCCATCTCTGCCAAGTTTGTCTATGCTGTCATTTTCTGGCTTGCAATTCTTTGTCTCTCCATTCTGTCCTCATAGATCGTTTGATGAGTATCTTTACTTCTTTATAGCTCTGTGGATGGGGGACTATGTGTACCTCCACTTCTGGATTTTGCGAGCTTATCTGCTTTCTTGTTTCCAGGGATACCACAGTGGGCTGGAATCCACTGTAAGACTAAATCTGTTTTTTTTAGACAGCAACCCTATGTTGTATCTTATTTCATGTGAGACTTTTATCTTGTTTGGGGCTTGAGAAGGCTTGAAGTACATTATGGTCCTTGTCTGGATTTTCTCTATATTTGACTTCCAGGAAAGTCTCGAGTCAAATGTGACTCCAAGAAATGTTGGTGTGCCCAACTGGGGTATTTGTTGGTTTCCTATCTTTATTATAATTGTTTATTTTTTAGGGGAGAGTGAAAAGAGAGTGGTGGAGGTTTTGTGTGTGGTTTACTTTCAGTCCCCACCCTTTAATTCAGTTCTTCACCTTCTCTACTGTCTTTTGGAGCAAGTATGAGGCTATTGTTGCATGTTCTGTGGCTGTTCATACTGCAAAGTCATCTGCGTGTAAGCTGTTTGAGACATGCTGATGGCAGCATTTAGTGATGTTGTTTATATACATAAAGAAGAGAGTAGGCACTATTACACTTCCTTGTGGCACTACCTCTCTCAGCTTGACTGACTTGCTGGTATAGTTGTTCAACTTAACCCAGGCAGATCTTTGGAAGTAGTAACTTTTAATCCCCGGGAACATATTGTTGGTAACTCCAAAAATCAACAAAGATGAAACTAACACACTAATGCCAACACAACTACATCAAAAAGCAACAAAGAGATGAAAGTAACACAAAAATGCCAACTATATCAAATAATACATAGATCAAAGTAAGGTACAAACACCAACTACATTAATCAACAACAAACAGACAAAAGTAACACATTCACACTCAAAATACTGACAAATAACCTGCTAAAGTATGGTTATATTTCATTACATTCATTCATCTATAACTAACTAATGGAATGCCACAGTTTAGAAACAATGTTTATCTCAATATTTGCCAAGAAGCTGGAGAGAGTTAACATCATCTGGACTTTATGGAAAGTGATTCTGACTGCATGACTTTATGGAAAGTGATTCTGACTGCATGACTTTATGGAAAGTGATTCTGACTGCATGACTTTATGGAAAGTGATTCTGACCGAATGACTTTATGGAAAGTGATTCTGACTGCATGACTATGAGTATAAAGAATACAGTTAGAAGTAAATTTGTAATGAGAAGAGAATATGCATACCTCCTTACTGCTCCTGTCTTCAAGAGTCTCCCCGCCACTAGCACTGTCGGTTGATTTCAAGGTGTCTGACTTGGATGGGGAAGTAGGCTTGCCCTCTCCCAATTCTTCTGAAAGAAGTCAACATTTTTGTTACTTTATGCATAAAACAGTAAGCTGGGCTGCTACAAATTACCTATTATAGATCTCAGCAGTGTTCTTTCATGAAAATAATATCAGGCTGTAGTGTACTGATGTAAAATATGTTCTGCTATATGGTTTCTAAACATGATATGTAGTTAAGAGTACGATATCAGGCTGCAGAACAGATGTCTTTGCCACACATTTGATGTTAGATAGCCATACAAATTAAATAGTACACAACTATGACAAAAAACACAACAATAATGAATACAGCTGCAGATTAGAGAGAGAAAGTGAAAAAGGACAGGGCATCTTCAGTGAGAAACCTATGAACCTAGCGCAATGGATTGGAACCTACTGGGGAAGAGAAGGTTGTGAAGGCCAGAGTACATGTGATGAAATGAGGAGGCAAAGAAAGCTGGAGTTTCACGAACATGTATCAAGAAGAAGCCCATAAATAAAGTCTAAAAGCATTCATTGCATGTCATGTTATATGGATAGTTAGAAGGATTAAGTCAGGTCATGATCAGTAGAACTGGATGGATTAAGTCGCCAAAATCAGTAGAACTGATGTATTAGGTCAAGATCTGAAGGATTACATCAAGTCAATATCAGCAGAACCAGAAGGATCAAGTCAAGATCAGTAGAACCATAAGGATTAAGTCAAACAAATTGCGGTAGAACTAAAACATTAAGTCAAATCAAGATCAGTAGAAATAGATGGATTTAAGTTGTCAAGATCAGTAGAACTAGATGGATCAAGTCAAGTCAAGATCAGTAGAACCAGAAGGATTTAAGTCGTCAGGATCAGTAGAATTAGAGGATTAAGTCAAGTAAAGATCAGTAGAACCAGATGGATTAAGTCAAGTCAAGATCAGTAGAATCAGAGGATTAAGTCAAGTCAAGATCAGTAGAACCAGATGGATTAAGCCAAGTCAAGATTAGCAGAACCGTAAGGATTAAGTCAAATAAATTGCAGTAGAACTAAATGCAGTAAGTCAAATCAAGATCAGTAGAACAAGCTGGATGAAGTCAAGTCAATATCAGTAGAACCAGATTAAGTCAAATCAAGATCAGATACCTATCATGTTCACAGTGAAGGGTGATCCAACTTCATCTACCTAAAGAGCTACCATGACCAATTCTCAAAGCCCATGACTCATTTGTGATAGAAATGTATATATTAAAAATTATCCTTTACTAAAAAATCACATAACAGCTGACATGATGCAAGACGTTGGGTTAAAACTAATAACACAACCTCAGATGCAGCACTTCAGGATAATGCCTGCAGGCTTAAGAATATAGCTTACTGTCTGACAACTTTTGGTCATAACTCAGTTATAAATATGCATACAATTAAAGACATATTTATTGCATGATATGTAGCCTGAGCATGTATTTATGCTGGTTATAGTGAGCCCATATGGTTGTAGTAGGACAACCCTGCTCTATCTCGATAAATCCTCACCCTAGAGCAATTGTATTGCACTTTAATATGACTGACTGCTCATCTTCTACCATGGAAACATCCAGTTTCCATGAAATAGCAATACTAGCTCTTTAATCTACATACAATATTTATGATCTGCATGTGCAACTTTTGTATTTTTAGTACTTCAAAATAAATGTATTTAAAATACTGAAACATTTCAGAACACCATTTTTGTTGTTGTAAACACAACAAATTGTTTATTTCCAACAAACCAACAAATCCCCAAAACCCATATATAAACCACACTTGAAAGAACAAATTAATCCACAAGATTCACAAGAAATTATTGCATTTAGATAAATGAAAATGTAAGATGTATTTTTCATGCAGCAAGGTAACAGTCCACATTCTCTACGATGAATAGGATAGCATAACATGCCGCAAAGCTAACAAGGCAAGATGCTGTCAAACAAAACTTCATGCAATGTAGTTTATAAAATGAAATTAAAATATTTCTAACAAGCAATTTTAGATCTAAAGTTGAATCGTCATTTCTAACTATTTGAGGTCTAACTAAAGTTTAAACTTTATTTTTAACAAAGCTATTTTCAGAATTTCAAATATTTCTCAAACAGAGGCAATTACAGACTTATAAAACAGACAGACAACTTACTCAGTTTTTGACGACGATCAGACTTTGATCTCCCAACAATTTTGCGATCCAACTCCTCAACAACTTAACATTGATAAATGGGAAGGGTGGGAAAACAAAAAGAAATGAAGAGATACACAATATAAACAAATATCACGAAAACTAGGAGGTGAAAACAAATATTCTTCTTGCCACATATGAACGACATCATGTTGAGACAACATGAAATGTTCTAGAACTAAACATGTTCAGCTCTGACGCCAGTTTGCATTAGATTTAGTTCAAACCAAACAAAAAGCATCTTATGCAAGGAAATGAACAGCTATGGTACACAATGATTTCACCACACTTGTAGCTAAAGGATTATAGCATAAATTAAATATTTAGTAAGTTTAAATCATTTACTGACACTTAACAAAGCATTTATGAAATTGTATTAACATTTTATGTGTTTAGGACAGTTTATGTGCATAGACTTTCAAAAGCAGTAATGAGAATATATAAGTTACACACTAACAATGAAATGCCAGTTTGGTATGAATACCCCTTTATATTGCATATTAGCTTGTCTCAATATATACAGCAGATAACTGCAAGAGAACTAACAGCTACTTGCCCATCAAAAGGAAAATACACCAAATAAAATGGGAGTTGTGGTTGCTATGTCACCTGATAAAACAATGGTTAAACTTACTCTGGGGGTTTCTAACAGGCTCTCTGGTTGATTCTGATCGCTTCACTGCCACAGGGGGCGGCTGCGGGTCTGTCAATACATGCAGATGCACATGAATACCACAACGCATAAACACAACATCCATGAAGCATTAGCCACATGCTAAACATGTACATCAGTGCAAGATAACTAGCCTAAAATCAGTTCAACTTCTATAGAAATATTAATCTAGTTTATGAAGGCTTTTAACAAAGTTCACAACTCAAACTTCTTTTGTCATTTAAGTTTTACAGAGTTGATACTAATTTTCTTTAATTAATAATATGTTCATTAAACATAGGCATTTTATTTCATGGTACAAAGATTGGCAATTATATTCACATTTTTATATGCTACAATGTCACCATATGCTAATGACATAATTGAAAGACAAGTTCATATCTATATAATTAATTTGATGTTTTCTTTTATAAGGAGGAAACACTGTCTGGTTTTATTTCTCTTGATCTAGTATAAACATAAGGAATTTAATATATTAAAACACAGAATTCTGGACAATAATTTTTAGTGTCAATGACCAAATTGTTCAGTTGAAAAATAATTTTTAGTATAGATAATATGAAGATACAAAAGCAGCAAAAAAATATTCAAGAGAAAGCAGACCAAGGTTATACTACATACAATTGTGCAGGGAGTACATGTTTTAACCAAGTGATAATATTAAGCCAATGGCATTGGTCTAAGGCAAGTGATTAGTGCAAAGAGCTGCCTCTACACCCCTTTATGGGTGATATGAAGGCACCTATTGGCACTCAGTAAAGCTTCCTTCCAATGACAATAAACATATTGAAACAAACTATTAGATACTACCAAAATATAAATGTGTTATGTTAGCAAGCAAGCAATTAAATAAAAATAAACAACTAAACTAATACAGCAAGAAAATTCCTCTACCAGTAAAATGAATTGGTTTTACTCTCCTGAGACAGTTGTATACGAGATTACTAGCAGTTTGTAACCCAAGTGGTCTGCGGGATCTTTGTGTATGACAAGGACAAGAATAGCACCACTGCCTCACAGAGCCTGTCGCAAGAGGAAACTGTGTGACATGGCATAACATCGGCCATGGTTTGGTGGTTTGTTTAGAGCAGAATAGATGGCGCCTAACAGGCTGTGGGTCTACTTTGCTCTAGTGTTTGAGACTATTAAGATGGAATTGAAAACGGTTCCCCAACCTTCATAAGTGCTTGTCCCAACACAACAGAGTATTAAGTTGCTCAAGCCTGGCCACTAAGCAGGAAACCCTTCTCCCGGCTATATCCAGCTCATACCAGAGCTGGAACCTGTACAGGGGGATCTGCTCTTGTAGAAGTACAGGTCGTCTAAGAACTAAGCAGTTTGTAACTAGTACTAGCAGACGGTAACCAAGTGCTTACTTCAAACCATCCAAGTTAGTGCTATGTGCATTTACTAGCTGATTATAACATTTTTGTGTTCACTCAAGGTCAACATATTTCTTATCTCAAATTAAAATCTAACTGTTAAAATGAAAGCACTACAAGAAATCACCGACTCCACAATCAACTTGCTTGTAATATTGCTCGCACATTACAGACAAGCTATTCCCCATGTTAATGTTCTTGTGATATCCCTCACATATTATAGACAAGCTATCCTTTTTGAAGTTTTTTTTAACCATTTACTGTTCTGACTAACCCCCCCCCCCCCCCCCCCCGGAATTCTCATGGGCCAACTACCCTGTTCTCCGCCGCTAGATGGTGGCTTCTCTCGCCGTTACATAGCAACGAAATCTCGCTACGTATGAGATCTGAACTAATGCATATTACATATGCAAGGGTACCTATTTCTGCAAACCGTTTAAAAATGGGTCAATATTTAGAATTTCTGTGATTTTTTTTTAAAACTATGGCGTTTGATGTGATGGAATCTTTGCTGCAGCCGTTGAGAGATGACAACACCCTTGATGGATGTTTAGAAGATTCGGCTGAGTTTGATGTGGAAATTGAACACAGCAATTTAGAAGATGCCTAGACTTAGATGTAGCGAGTTGAGTGAGGCTGTTAATAACGAAATCAATGTTTACTGAAATTAATAGCAAACTTTACCAGGGCTGGGCCTAGTAGTAATGAAGTGCTGAAGGAATTTCAGACTTTGTGGAATGTTCTGGACCTAAACACAATTTAAATGCTGCCCTATACAACTATTTCAATTTATTTATAAATGAACAGTTTTATGAATTGTGCGCAGAGCAAACTAATTTATTTACTGAGCAGAGACAATGAATAGTTGGTGGAAGCCATGCTCAACAGAAGAAATAAGTTTTTTCATCAATTTTATGTTTAGCATAGTTGCACTGCCTGAAACAAACCTATAGTCTAATGTTATATACTGGTCATCTGATATTAGACAATCTGCTATTGCTGATGTGATGTCACAGAATAGATGTTTTTAAATTAATGACTTGGAGAAGGCTGTTCCTCAAGGTCCAAGTTAGGTTGCGACCCACACCATAAAGTTCGACCGATGATAATGGAGAGTCAGAAAAACTATTATCCTGGAGAGAGGTCAGCATTGACAAGGCAATGATTGGCTTCAGTTGAAGACTGTTTTTCAAACAGCATGACAAGTGCCTAGTAGACTATCTGTTTTGTCAACCAATTGTTGTGCAGAAATGTGTTCTGTTTTGCATCGTACAAAGGAAGGCAGAAGAGACCACAGCATACCCCCTGTCAATCCATTCCTATGACCAACATGGGTGATGTTGACAAAGCAGATCAACACAGACCATACTACCTACTTGGTGGGAAATCTAGAAAATTATGTGCTGTTGTTTATGGTTTCTCATGCAGATGACAACTATCAACTCCTCCATCCTGATGAAGTCATCTCGTACTTTACAACGCAGAAGTGAGACACCCAGTCATTTGCAGTTCCGTTTTGGTGTTCTGGAGTCGATGGCTTGAATGGTGTGTCTCATAGAAAGAGCGCTGCTAGAGACACCCCAATCATCCAAAAGCAACATCAAACAATGAAACATGATCTAATCCTAATGCTGAGATGCAAGAAAATGTAGTTTGTTGGTTCCAAGAACAAGGCGAAGACTGCTCATGGATATGGTATAGAGACTATTTTTGGCTGCTCAATTTGCTATTCATTATTCCATAGACAATTATAATTTGTTCTAAATTTATGATATTTATGTGATTGTATAATTTGGGATTAATGAATAGCACAATACATTTTTTTTTTGCTTCATAATAATGATTTTATTTCATTCTGCAATTTTATTTTTACACATGGATGCTGTACCTTATACATAATTCAGTTATTTATGTTTAATATCAAACATCATCATTTTAGCAGGAGCAGTATTTTTTATATGCATTTTTTTTTTACTGAAGCCAGTGTGTAAAAATATTTTACTTCCCATGTCCCGGACTTTCGGGTACAAATTGCGTAAATAAGGCTGGGCTGTAAAGGGTTTTAAGCTGAAAACATATTTGCTCAATTTTGAAACAAAAATATAGATTTAAATAAATGGGCATAGTAATAATAAGATGTTGCCACGTGTGGATCCTGGGATCGGGTCCCTTCACCCTACTATGGCATGACATACATGGTGGTTAAAGGCTAAGTTTGAGACTGGCAACAGCATGTCCATCAGTCCGACAGAAACACATTCATGGTTTGGCTCAGGCCTCCTGTGAGAAACTACATGCTCCTCATGGAGCAGGCAGAAAGTTGAGGAACAACTACAGTCTAAAGATGCAATCTAGAAATAAAGAAGACAATTTCCAAACCTAACACATGTAAGAATAGTCAAAAAGTGACAAATATTTATTGATGAAAGAAGTTCTACAATATTGTAACAAGTGCTAGGCACACTGTTTTACGGAGGCACATTGTGAACAATTATAGCAAATGAAGATAATCATTTGAAGCTAACATATCCTGAGAGGTAAACATATGCATTGATCAAGTCTAGGTTGTTTAAATTGTTACATTTGGAAAACTTAAGAAAACAGTGGCAGTAGGACTGAAAAAGAAATATAGAATGACAAACAAAAGATTCTGGACAGTCTAAGCAATATAGCACAGGAAGATGTTTACAAAAGAGAACCAAAAGGATGCAAAAGTGGACAGACAACATAGTAATACCAGTGTCATGTCAGAGTATTTAATTTATTTTGTCTCTATCAGTTGAATAATGTAGTATTCTATCTTTGGTTGGCACCCTAAACAAACTCTTTAGCAAAAGTATGTTTAAAAGATAATGAGCAAACACAAAAGAATGTATCAATGGTAAAGGTAAAAATGTAATTATTCTTTGCAACCACTTAGAAGCTGGCCTACACCTCAGAATAAAGACATTTTACAAGCAACATAAAAGCATTTTTACAACTAAAGTAGTTTAAGAGAATGAGAACATATAAATAAGGCAGGACTTAATCTTCTTATTAGTTGTCAAAAGTTAAATGCTTCATAAGACATTAGTTTAAATTATTAGTCGATTATCCCCTCTCCTGCACATGCAAGTCAAGCAAAAAGAAATCCTGATCTCAGTATAGAATTTGAAGAATATTTGTTGGTCTTTTGCAGTGTGCATAATTGTTCACCAAATACATTAAAAAATGGCCATGGATTTTGTAATAATTCTATAAATGTGCAACAAATACTTGTCTTCGTCTGACAATGTGCACAATACATGTGTTCGAAATAATGAGTGGAAACAAACAAATAAGTAAGAAATGAATAATGTGGATTTGTACAGGGGCAGCCAGATATATTATGTGAGTAAAAGACTATGACAGGACGGATGATCTCTGCATCAGCTAAGCTTCAATTGCGCAAATATTTTTGTTACATTAACTTTACTCTCAGAAATAACAATAAATGTTCAGTTTTGTACCACTTATTAGGCATTCACAACCAATACTGCTGTTCTTAAAGATGTGTCAGCAGGGAAAAAATTTTCACAATAAGTACACACAAGAGAAAATTATTTACAATACACATTAGGCTGCACAACAGACAAGAAATAAACAACTCTACAGTTACATTTTTCTGGCTACTCAGCATGGCTACACAAATATACTGTTAATAAATTACATACATTTTTCTAAAATTGCTCTATAATAGATCAAATAAAATCACGTTATCTGGTCTAAGTTTAGAAAGAATAAAGAAACACTACAGTTAATGTTTGTCTAATCTAGATGAAAATGAACCCATGTTTATTCTGAGTACATGTATTGTATGCAGCAGCACAAGCTTGAAGATATTGTGCTAGTTCCATCAAACAAAATCTTCATAAGGTTAACATTTGAATAAGGCAGGGTAGGGGTGGAAAAGGTCATCACAGTCCACACAACATAATTCCCAACTGTTTCCCATTTAAGTCTCCTAACCCCATAGGTATTTCTGATCTGATAAACAGCTGTGTGACCTATTTATACAAACTGATAATTTTGTTAGTTGCACTCAGGTTTTTATGACAATATGCACTGATATTGTTAACCAAGTTAAATGTGGTTAAGACAAAGTAACTGGAGATTAAAATGACGGGTCAGTCTGAATATATGACATTTGTTTGATGTTATTAATAACAGTGCTACCAGGGCCGATGAGCTCGGGCACTGGGTGTATGTTCTATTACAATACATCACTCTCTACAGAAGCATGTTTTACAAGGGTTAGGATGGAACTGCAAGATACACTCCAATAAACGAGAAGTATGAGCAGTTAGAGCACCTGTAGCACAATCTTGTGCAAGCATGCATTAATAAAGAGATACAAAAAGATGGTGTTACCAGCAGGATGTGCAGACTGGTCAGAACTGGAGAACAATCGCAGCTTGGTGGGGGCAACAGATCCAAACGAGCTGTCCCCTAGCAAGGCACATGAATGGACACATTGCTGGGGCTGATGTGTATCATATCTATCACCCATTAAACCTATCTTTAAGCCACACTAGTAGAAACAGTGCTATTGTTTCATCTATAAAATTAGATGTATGGGGTTTGGCAGTCCCTTTTAACATTCCTGGTCTGATAAATGCGGATTGCAAGAAAACAATCAACCAAAGAGAAAATTACATTGCGTCTCCAGTTCTTATTAACTAACTGATGCAGAGAGGGTCACATGAAAAACACCAGATGATAGCTGTTCAAGACTGTAGAACCCATTGCCAGATAAATTGTGTCCGAGGCCCAAAGTAGTACTGATTGTTTCAGATAATCCGAGTCCATGGTCCAAAATAGAAATGATGGTCTGGTAATTTGTGTATGAGGCCTGGAATCTGATGTATGTAAATGCTAATGCATACAGCTGACCCAATAGTCCAGTTTATTTCCTGATGGTAATTTGCAGCATCCAGTTGTGTTGAGTCCAGACTAAGCATAAATCTAGTTCTCTAGGTTGGAGGTCAACAGAAGGCCTGTCATTAACAAATTACAACTCACTGACCTAAATCCAATGAGCAATATTTCCAAAAAGACCATTTGAAATATGAAAAGACTCTTAACAAAACAATTCATATAACTAAAGATGAAAATAAAGCAATTCAGACAAGATATAAAATCAAGATGGCTAGAATGTTGCAACATTTCCAACACACTTCTACACCAGATTAAACAACACAGTCTTGTTATTTCTATCCTTATGGAGTGTGGGATTACTACTGCACAGGTATCCATAGTAATAATTTGACAAGCCATGTAGCAGGGACTGCAATCTTTTACAACAGACTTGGTAGGAGGCAGTGGAGCCATTCTTTGCTTCAAAACAACAGATGGGACCTCATCACATTAAGATGGAAGCAAAAGTCTGAAAAAGTTTGCAAAACAAGTGGACTTTATGACACTATACACGAAACAAAGACCCTACCAAGCCAATGAAACAAAGACCCTACCAAGCCAATGAAACAAAGACCCTAGCCAGTCAATGAAACAAAGACCCTAGCAAGCCAATGAAACAAAGACCCTAGCAAGCCAATGAAACAAAGAAACAAAGAACCTAGCCATCCAATGAAAAAGACCCTAGCCATACAATGTAACAGACCATAGCAAGCCAATAAAAGATAAGACAGATCATCTGCAAGGAAAAGACACTGACAGGTTAAATATTTTTTACAAACTTAAAAAAGAAACAGGGTAATACACTAAACCAATATAGAGCCAGCAAATAAACTTATGTTTGTAAACATACATAACAGAAGATTACACAAATTCGAAAGCTACTAAATAATGGGAAAGCTGAGGACTAGATGGAGTTCCCATGTTTTGAAGGCAAGTATTAAATCCAATACAGACCAGTTGGTTAATTAAATAACACAACACAAGGTTATTCCAAAGGTTGGAATGACTGTGACCTGATTTCACTGTCCAAGAAAATAACATGGCTGTTTGCAGTGACTGGCAAGGCATAACAACTTGGCAATTACATGGACTATTCTGGCCAAAATAACGATAAGGAAATGTTAAGTAGTCCATCTTACTATAAATTTTAATTTGCAGAAGAACTGTGCTCATAGGCCAATAGGAGAAATACAAATGATTACAAATATTTATAGACAAAAGTGACAATGATCAAAGAAATGTACTAACTGGTAAGATTTGCAAGATGACAACTTTGTGAAACATATGGGGCACATATATTATAGCTGAAAAACAATTACTGAAGAATTGAGTGATCAGAATCTGGAGGGCTAGCAAACTATGAATGGTCAAGAAAGCACACAGGCTGTGTCCAGTCAAGAAAAAGTGACCACATAAAATCAGAACCATGCTGTTAATTATATACTACTACAGACTTGAAGATCTGATAAACAAGAAGAAGAACAATGACAATATTTGGGAAACCAAATCAGATTTGTAATATTTAATTTTAACAATGGAATCAGAGTAAAACTAAGTACTATATACTATAATATATTACTATACAGTAATGATGGATAGTAAAAGTAATATTACAAATATACAGCAGTAAAGTAGAGTAAACGCACCAAAACTATATACATTATATAGTATCACAAAGATTAAAAAACCATACCAAATACACAGAAATAGTGGATAAATGTAATGAAACAAATATGTAGTTACATTGAGAATTAAAAAAACCAAGAACTGTACAATTAGAAATATGCTCAATGAAACAAGCTCACTGTTCACACATGACAAATGATAGGAGATCAATAAGGCAAATATAATCTATACAGAACAAATAAATGAACATTGGAATGTCATTGATGTTTAACTCTGGAAGAAACAAGGGAATCTGACCAAAGCAACTAAACTCATCCAAAAATGAAAACTGCGTCACCGCAAAGGCATGAACAGAAAGAAAAATTTTAATGTAGAAACAAATAAAATTACCTGATCAAAAATGAGCTTTCACAAAAAATTATAATGGGTTCTGACAAGAACCAGAAAGAAAAGGACTAACAAGAGCAGTACAGGACTGAGAAGCAGAAATAGGAGAACAGAGAAAAAAAAAAAAAAAAGGAAGAAAAACTGTTCTTGCCAATAAGGCTCAAAGCATAGAGGAATCGGAGGAATTGAGCTTGTCCGGCGGAGGTGGGAACGATGCGTCAGCCTCAAAGCCGTCAGCATCACCAAACGTTGGGGGCGGAACCTGAGCTATGAAATCACTTAGTCTGGTCTCTGATCTCCGAGACAGAGATGTAACCTCCTTTCTCGTGATTGATATGCTGGAATTGATGTCACTTTTTCTGGTCTCTCTGTATTCAGATGGTTTATGTCTCAAGCGTACACCCATATCAATGCTGGGTGGCCTGTCTTTCTCAATTTCCTGTGAGGAATGTGCAGATTTCCCTTCAAAAGTCATTTCTGTGTCCCTGGGCAGCTGTTGGAGTCTTTTTTCTCTCATCTCTGTCATATTACCACTAACAGACACATCCGCTGCAGTTTCTGACTCTGGACTTCTGACATGTTCATATTTATCGAGGGCAGGTCTGGCAATGCTAGGTTTAATGTTGGATTTACCAAAGCTCATGAATGTTCTAAATTTTCCCTCCTCACTTCTTGATATGTCCAACTCTTCATCAAAGGAATCCTGCTTTTCAATACTCATCTTCTGTGGAGTCTGATCATCTTCTGAGCTGGAGGTTACAAAGCCCTCTGGAGCTTCTGAAGGATCAATGAATGTTGATAGTGGTCTGGGAGAACGAAAAGGTGGGGGTCTTTTCTGGTACCTGTCAGTTCTGCGAACATGCAACGATCCTGGGGGCTGCATATCGGGCAGTGGTGGGGGGCTTTGAACAGATTCTTCTTGCGACTCTCCAAGTAAGGCTCCAAAGGTCTCGTCAGCACCATGACTACCTTCTGATGTGTCATCTGGTTTCTCAAAATACATAACTTTTCTTTCCTCTTTATCTTTCTCTCTTGACAGCTTCTTTATTTTTCTTTTCTCACCTTCCTCATAATAAGCCGTTGGCCGTTTCTTTTGAGATTTTCCCATCATTCTAGAAGCATCTGCACTTCTTCCTGCAACACAGCTAAACAAACTGAAAATGCCCTTCTTTGGTGATTGTTGTTGTGAAGTCTCTTCATTTTCTTTATTACTGTCCATACTGTACTCAATGGGGTTGTCATGAACCACTGCACTAAAATGATCCTTTAAGTAATCATCTGACTTTGCTTCACTCTGATTGGTCGACTTAATCGAGATCTCATTCTTAGACACCATTTTAGTGCCATCCAACTTATCTTGGCGTTTCTCATTCATATCCTCATCTTCAAGACTCACCCCTCTCATTGGATGGGATTTTCTTCCACTTCTACCCGTCCTCTTCACAAACCCTGCATACTTCTGCTTCTCTTGTGCATTGTAAACAGTTTCAGAAAACTCACTTTCTTCATATATGTGTGTGTCATCTGTAGAACTGTGGTTCATGGAAGACAACTCTGGATGCTTCATGGAAGACAACTCTGGATGCTCAAATCTTTTCCGCATGCTCTCATCCACTATTCTCCGGTCTTGTTTTGGAACATCTCCTTCAGATACACTCCTCCAATCTCTTTTAACTGGAGTTTCAGAAACGATTTTGGAAGCCCTTGTTCTATCACCTCTATAAGGACTATTCTTATTTTCATCAGCAAAATCTGTGCTAGGGATTCCTCTTTCACTTCTCATACCAGGATATGATCTCCTGGCTTCATTTCGAGCCTTCACAACAGCTTCAGAAATTTTTGAAGTCCTAGTTTTGTCATCTATAGCTAACCTCTTCTTATCTTCACCAGAAAACTCTGTGTCAGGCACATCTTTATCACTTCTCGTGGTAGGATATCTCTCTGCTCCACTTCTAACCGTGACAGCGGATCTTGGAACAATTCTGGAAGATCTACTACTGTCATCTGTATGAGGTCTTCTATTCTCATTACTTTTCTGATCATCAGAACTATCTGTATCAGATAAGCTTTTTTCACCTTTAACTGGATACCACCTGTCTGACTCTCTTCTACCCCTGACAATAATTTCAGGAACCACTTTTGAAGATCTAGTTCTAGCATCTTTATAAGGTCCTCTTTTCGCTAAATTACCTTTCTCAGCTTCCTCAGAAACATTAACATTAGATATGTCAAATGCTTTTACAACGTTTGTCCTGATCTGGTAACCTCCTTCTTCTTCAACTTTGACAGCAGTTTTAGGAACCACTTTTAAAGAATGTCTGCTGTTATTTTTATAGACATTTGACTGTTTATTCTCATCTTCTTCAGGGTCATCTCTGTCGGACATACTTCTGTCTGTTCTTTTAACAATGACTCTGTGTTCTATGTCTTCTATTTTCCGTTTCTTGTCACTTGGAGAAGTTTCTGTAGCCTCATTTCTATTTTTGACCACTGAAGTGTCAGCTCTGTATTCTTTGTGAAAATATTCATCCTGCAAATCTTTCTTAACTTTCTTGACAGAACTTTTCACATCTTTATCAGAAGAATGTGTACCAGATACGCCACTCAAGTCAACATTCATGGTTAGAGGAAGCTCGCTAATCTCTGCTGTTTTTGGAGTACTGTCCATTTCTGGAGCTTCTCCCACATTGCCCTCATTTGGGTTAAACAATTTACTGGTGTGTTCATCGATGTTAGACTCTCTATGCTTAATCTCAATCTTGTTGTCAACACCTTTCATGTTTATTTCTTTTGTTAATCCAGTTATGTCCTTTCTATAAGCTTGTAGTTTTCTATTCTCCAATTCAAATGTCTCACCAACTTGCTTAATGTCTTTTGCAGATCTAGTTTTACCCCCTTTGTGAACAGCTGTCTCAGACCTATCATCTTTGTGAACATCTGTCTTGAACCTATAATCTTTGTTAACATCAAGTTTAGTTCTATCCTCTTTCTGAACAGCAGACTTTATTCTGTCATCTTTGTGAACATCAGATTTGGATTTATTGCCTTTATGAACATCAGACCTAGATGTATCATCTTTGTGAACATCTGGCTTGGATCTATCATCTTTGTAGTCAGCAGACTTAGTTTTTTCATCTTTGTAGACATCAGATCTATTTTCATCTTTGTAACCATGAGATTTAGATTTATTGTCTTTGTGAACATCAGTCTTAGTTATATCATATTTATGAACATCTGGTTTGGATACATCATGTTTGTGAATATCAGACTTGGATCTATCATCTTTGTGAACATCAGGCTTACCTCGATCATCTTTGTAGTCATCAGATCTATTTTCATATTTGTGAACATGATACTTGGATCTATCATCTTTTTTAACATCCATCTTGGATCTATCATCTATATAGACTATAGTTTTGAATTGATCATCTTTGTAGACATCAGACTTAGTTCTTTCATCTTTGTAGGCATCAGACTTGGATCTATCATCTTTGTAGACATCAGACTTGGATCTATCATCTTTGTAGACATCAGACTTGGATCTATCATCTTTGTAGACATGAGATCTAATTTCATCTTTGAGAACATCAGGCTTTGATTTACCATCTATGTGATCAAGCTCGGATATATAACGTTTGTAGACATCAGACTTGGATCTATCATCCGTGTAGGCATCAGACTTGGATCTAAAATCCTTGTAGACATCAGAAACAGTTTCTGCATTCTGTGTTTGATGTTTCTCATCCTTTACATCTTTCTCTATTACAATTCTAGCTCTGTCCTTAAGTTTAGATTCTCTACTAGACTTCTGAACTTCATCTGCCATGTCTTTCTCTCTCATAGATGAAGATGAAACATCTCTGTAGACATCAGTAACTCTGCTCCTAATTTCTTTTGCACCAATTAACAAATCATCTTCAAAAACAGCTCGTGGTGCACTGCCACTTACTTTGACAATTCTAGGAGTCTTGTGATCTTTGCTCACCGCAGTACCTCCTCCTACTGGAATTTCTGGAACCTCCTGTCTTTTGTCCCTAGGCTTCCCTGTTACACGTCTATCCTTAATTAGATAAGGTTCTGGATTGTTCTGCTTATCTACGTCATCCCCCTCAAGGTATTTACTGTATTTTTCATGAATGTTTGTAGCAGGTAAAGTGCCTCTAGTTTTCTTGATGACATCTGTCTTTGCCTCATCCATTTTCTCATATGCCTTGTTAAAATCATCTCTTCGCTTCTCCGATTTACCAATTTTGTTAGATCTATTCCTGTGTGAACTGTGTAAGTCAGGTTCTCTTTTCTTATCTGTAAGATCAATATTCACATCAAGTATTTGATTCTGTACAGGATTAGGTACACCTGGGCTCTTTATAAGAGGTTGCTCTAGGGAAAATGGGATTTTCACAGACTCCTTTATCAGGGGATGAGAGTGAAACAGAAGTTCATCATTGGCTGGATCAACATGAGATGTAGGAATATGGTGATCTCTTTCATTGAGAGGGCTCCTATTTTCAACCCTCATATGTGTTGATTTAGCAAGTAAAGTGGTGGATCTCCCAACTACAGAGCTTTGCACAGCTTCCTCTACTGGTTGAGCAACCAACTTATCTGACTTCTTATCTCTGTACCTTTTGCCTTTCTCTTTGACATGACCTCTATCAGATTCATGCCGTTGTTCTTTCTTTTTTCTTCTGGTATATTCAACTTCGGCTCCAACTTCGCCACCAATCTTTACCTCACTACCAGATCCAGGGATGTCCTCTATTACCTTCTTCTTGTCATGATCACTCAGGCTAGCAATAGCTCCACCATGTTCTCTTCTTAACTTTGACACTCCCTCTAGAGCAATGTTCTCAGCAATAGCTCCACCATGTTCTCTTCTTAGCGTTGACACTCCCTCTAGAGCAATGTTCTCAGCAGTAACTCCCCCATGGTCTCTTCTTAGCGTTGACACTCCCTCTAGAGCAATGTTCTCAGCAGTAACTCCACCATGTTCTCTTCTTAACTTTGACACTCCCTCTAGAGCAATGTTCTCAACAATAGCTAAACCATGTTCTCTTCTTAATTTGGGCACACTGTCTACAGCAATGTTCTCGTTGGTGATGATTGCAAACCTATCACTCTGGTCAGCAATAGCTCCACCATGTTCTCTTCTTAGCTTTGACACTCCTTCTACAGCAATGTTCTCAGCAGTAACTCCCCCATGTTCTCGTCTTAGCTTTGACACACCCTCTAGATCAATGTTCTCAGCAGTAACCCGCCCATGTTCTCTTAACTTTGACACACCCTCTAGAGCAATGTTCTCAGCAGTAACTCCCCCATGTTCTCGTCTTAGCTTTGACACACCCTCTAGATCAATGTTCTCAGCAGTAACCCGCCCATGTTCTCTTAACTTTGACACACCCTCTAGAGCAATGTTCTCAGCAGTAACCCGCCCATGTTCTCTTAACTTTGACACACCCTCTACAGCAATGTTCTCAGCAGTAACTCCACCATGTTCTCTTCTTAGCTTTGACACACCCTCTAGATCAATGTTCTCAGCAGTAACCCGCCCATGTTCTCTTAACTTTGACACACCCTCTAGAGCAATGTTCTCAGCAGTAACTCCACCATGTTCTCTTCTTAGCTTTGACACACCCTCTAGAACAATGTTCTCAGCAGTAACTCCACCATGTTCTCTTCTTAGCTTTGACACACCCTCTAGAACAATGTTCTCAGCATCAATATCACGTTGAGGCCGCTGTTCTTTCTTTTTTCTTCTGCCATATTCAACCTCGCCTCTAATCTTTACTTTACTGCCAGATTCAGGGGCGTCCTCTTTTCCCTTCTTCCTGTAATGATCACTCAGGCTAGCAATAGTTTCACCATGTTCTCCTCTTAATCTTGGCATACTCTCTTGAACAATGTTCTCAGCAATAGCTCCACCATGTTCTCTGCTTAATTTGGGCACACTCTCTAGAGGAATGTTCTCGGTGATGTTTGTAAACCTATCACTCTGGTCAGCAATAGCTTCACCACGTTTTCTTAATCTTGACACACCCTCGTGAGCAAGGTTCTCATCACCCCTATCAGATTCAGGACGTCGTTTCTTTTTTCTTCTGTCATATTCAACCTCGTCTCCAACTTTGCCCCCGATCTTTATTTTACTACCAGATCCAGGGATGTCCTCTATTACCTTCTTCTTGTTAAGATCACTCAGGCTAGCAATAGCTCCCCCGTGTTCTCTTCTTAACTTTGACACACCCTCTAGAGCAATGTTCTCAGCAATAGCTTTACCATGTTCTCTTCTTAACTTTGACACTCCCTCTAGAGCAATGTTCTCAGCAGTAACTCCCCCATGTTCTCTTCTTAACTTTGACACTCCCTCTAGAGCAATGTTCTCAGCAGTAACTTCCCCATGTTCTCTTCTTAACTTTGACACTCCCTCTAGAGCAATGTTCTCAGCAGTAACTCCCCCATGTTCTCTTAACTTTGACACTCCCTCTACAGCAATGTTCTCAGTAATAACTCCACCATGTTCTCTTCTTAGCTTTGACACACCCTCTAGAGCAATGTTCTCAGCAGTAACTCCCCCATGTTCTCTTCTTAACTTTGACACTCCCTCTAGAGCAATGTTCTCAGCAGTAACTCCATGTTCTCTTAAATCTGACACTCTCTCTAGAGCAATGTTCTCAGCAGTAACTCCCCCATGTTCTCTTCTTAACTTTGAAACTCCCTCTAGAGCAATGTTCTCAGCAGTAACTCCTCCACGTTCTCTTCTTAACTTTGACACTCCCTCTAGAGCAATGTTCTCAGCAGTAACTCCCCCATGTTCTCTTAACTTTGACACTCCCTCTAGAGCAATGTCCTCAGCAGTAACTCCCCCATGTTCTCTTAACTTTGACACTCCCTCTAGAGCAATGTTCTCAGCAGTAACTCCCCCACGTTCTCTTCTTAACTTTGACACTCCCTCTAGAGCAATGTTCTCAGCAGTAACTCCCCCACGTTCTCTTCTTAACTTTGACACTCCCTCTACAGCAATGTTCTCGTTGGTGATGTTTGCAAACTTATCAAATGCAGCAAGCTCTTCCTGTTCCATCTTTGCTGCTCTGTCACTCAATACTTGAGTGCTACTGACAAGAATGTCTAATACATCATCCTTGCTGCCATTTGGTCTTCTAGAAAGACGTTCAATATTTTGATGTGTTTTTCGTCTCTGATTTTTGTCAGTCGTACTGTCGTTTTCTTTCTGTTCTTGAACCATGTGATCTTCTGGAGATTTCCCAACAAAATCATTTCTATATGTTTGCTTGGCATTAGATTTTAGTCTGTGTTTAGAATCACCACTTATACTTGCATTGCTTTCATTAGGTACACTATTTTCTAATGTGTCAGTCTTTTTGTCCCTACTACCATCAATATTCTTTCTAGTCTCCTCAAAATCTGGTCCCCTTCTTTGCCTGGTTGTGTCTTCATACTTGTCTCTCTGCTTTTCGTCCTCACTAGTCCTCTTATCCTCCTCATAATCTTGCCTTCTATGCCTGGCTCTGTCTACACTCTTTCCTCTCCTCCTTCCTTCATCAATAATCCTCCCATCCTCCTCATAATCTCGTCTATCTCTAGACCTGGCTCTGTCTGCACTTTTTCCTCTCCTCCTTCCATAATCATTAGTTCTTCCATCCTCATCTTGTCTTTCCCTCCTCCTTCCATCCTCCTCATCTCGTCTTCCCCTCCTGCTACCATCATCACTAGTTCTTCCATCCTCCTCATCTTGTCTTTCCCTCCTCCTTCCATCCTCATCTCGTCTTTCCCTCCTCCTTCCATCCTCCTCATCTCGTCTTCCCCGCCTCCTACCACCCTCCTCATAATCCCGTCTATCTCTAGTTCTGTCTGCACTCTTAGCCCTCCTCCTTCCATCATCAGTAGTCCTCCGATCCTCCTCATCTCGTCTCCCCCTCCTGCTACCATCATCACTAGTCCTTCCATCCTCCTCATCTCGTCTTCCCCGCCTCCTTCCACCCTCCTCATAATCCCGTCTATCTCGATATCTAGTTCTGTCTGCACTCTTAGCCCTCCTCCTTCCATCATCAGTAGTCCTCCGATCCTCCTCATCTCGTCTTCCCCTCCTGCTACCATCATCACTAGTCCTTCCATCCTCCTCATCTCGTCTTCCCCGCCTCCTTCCACCCTCCTCATAATCCCGTCTATATCTAGTTCTGTCTGCACTCTTAGCCCTCCTCCTTCCATCATCAGTAGTCCTCCGATCCTCCTCATCTCGTCTCCCCCTCCTGCTTCCATCATC
Organism: Ariolimax columbianus; assembly: GCA_036924085.1. NCBI lineage: Eukaryota > Metazoa > Mollusca > Gastropoda > Stylommatophora > Arionidae > Ariolimax > Ariolimax columbianus. The sequence goes on from JAVGWX010000001.1 coordinate 174,084,184, forward strand.
ACTCGTCCTCCCATCTTCCTCATCTGGTCTCCCTCTGTATCTGATTCTCTCTTCACTTTTCCCCCTGTATCGACTACCACTCCTCCGCTGCCCCTGCCTGTCCCTATAATCACCCCTCCTATTTGCAAAGCTTGGCTCTTGGCTCCTCAGTGACAGGCCATCATCATCCCTGCTGCCAGGCTCAGTCTTATCAGACAGCCCACTAACTTTAACTGCTGCAGTAACCGAATCTATTAGCGTCACATATACTTCATCTGGTTTAGCTGCCAAGTTTTCTACCAGGTTCCCTGAACGCACTGTCATCTCCTGGATGTGTTTTCTCACCACTTTTTGCTTCTCTGTGCCCTCACTAACCTCTAATATTCTGCTTTTCCTGTCTTCTATTTTATCTTTCAACTCTTTTATCAATTTATCAGAATCCTCAGTTTTTTGGTTATGACCTCTTGATCTGGCAGATTTTCTTGTCTCTGAACTAGCATCACTATCTGTTTCAGATTTAGCATAAGCCTCTCCTCCATACTGCCCCTTATGTCGGAACTCTCTTTCACTTCTCAAATCATGCCTGCTGTCAGTCTCTCGCAATCCCTGTCCTGGGCTTCTACTAAACTCTGTATCACCAGGGCTCGTATCCCCCCTCCTGTCATACCTTCTTATTATGTTGTAAGATTCAATGCTTACATCACCAATGTTTTCACCTGTGTATCCTAGGTCTCTTCTAGACAATGCATTTCTGTTCTGTCTCTGATCTCTATATCCACGAGGATAGCCATCCTCCCTTCCTTTCCCATGCTCCTCTTTTCTTCCAGCACCGATAAATTCTGCCTCTCTCTGACGCATTTCCTCATGTCTAGAACGTGCTTCCTCATTTCTCCTTGCCTTCTTGTCCTCCCTTTCCTTGCGCAGGGCATCTTCACTCCTTAAAGATTCCAACCTACCTTCATCTGAGTCAACATCCCATCTCTGTCCCTGCCTCCCATAATTTCTCTCAGCTGTTCTTGTACCTTCCCTGCGCTTCGCATCTTTATCAACTCCCCCAGCGACAGCCTGCTCTGACTCTTGGTCAAGATTTCTCCTCTTTTCATTCTTTAGTTTAGGCACCCACTTTTGTTTAGAAGCTGATCCACTAGTATCTCCTCCACCACCCTGAGCTGTACCAATCCTGCTATCTGGGGTTCTAGTCAACTGAGGAGAGAGGTTATGTCTTGACCATCCACTATCAGATGCTCTTGGAATATCTGTAGTGCCTTGGACTGGTGACCCAGTGACTCTCATCACTGGATAAGCAATTATTACAGGTGTATAGAAATAATGTCTGATAACATCAGTGGGCTTCATTAAATTGCAGATGTCAAACATAATCTGTGATAACTCAAAACTGTCATTTTTTGGACTGTCCAATGGTTGGAAATGGTCAGTAAGAATCTCATTAGATTTTGTATGAACAGGAAGTGGCAATTCCACTGGCCATTCATTCATTTTGTTGAGATTAGTATCTAGACGTTTGCTGCCAGACAACAAAGATTTGGTAGAGTCATCTGCTGTTCTCTCTAAACTCTGGCAAGGTTTTGCAGAGAATGCCTGAACATAAGTCTTGCAATGCTGTTCTGATCTAGCTCTGTCCATCTTTAGTGCACATGCTTGGCCTGAACATTCACCAACAACCCTCACATTTTGAGACCGTCTCATCTCAGTTGCTTTAGTGAAAGGAATGTCATCCTTATTGCTGATATCAAAAGTGCATCTAGACGTACCTGATTTGACCAAAACATTTGTTTTTTTTAGGTTCATAGAATTATCACTAGTGACAATGACTGGATATTTTAAATGTTCCTTAACATGCCTCAGTTTGCTTTGAGATAAGAAGTTGACAGAATGTTTGGCCACTGACAATTTTTCATCTGCAACTTTGCTGGCTTTGAAATAATTACTGGTTGGTTGCTGCTGTGTAAAAGTTACAGTGGGTTTTCTTTTCCTCCTAATGTCAGTCATGACATCGTGCTCAACACAAACCACACAGTGATCATTGCTACTGCTGCCAGCTTCAGAACATTCACAAGATGGTCCTGAGGCAGAACTTCCTTCACATGGACCCCCTCTGCTCAGTTCTGCTCTAAAATTCCTCCCCCTCATGGGTGTCTTATTGGACTGTCCCTGGAAAAGTTTATAATTCAGTTTATACATTTCAAGACCACCATCAAGACTTGCAGGCCCTGCCTGACAAGGACACATCTCTTCTGTTGCTGCCCCTACAGCCTCTTCACGACTCCTACTGCATGCGTCATTACTTCTGCTCACCTTGTCTAGGCATGTTCTGTCTGAGTTTTGATGGTGAAAACCTGAACATTTATCATCATGAAAGTAATTTCTAACAGAAGTTACAGAATCAGACTGAGTCCCACTACACAAATTAGGAAAGTCTCTATGGTCAGAAATAATCTGGCTACCCACTGGAACATGCTTTAAAAAATGGTGCTTCTGCAAGGGTTCAGCCCCTGTTAGTATCTGCTGCCCCTTACCCTGGCGCGCGACAGACAGTGCATCATGAATGACAGACTGCACCACTTTGTCAGCCAGCCGGGCCAGCAGCGCCTCTTCATTAATTGTTTGGTGCCCTAGGGTCATAGTTTGAAACAGCTTATTAACTATGTTAGTCAACCAACATTCAAGTAAATCTATCTCATATAATACACATTAATATTAATGCTTCATTCATACCTTTTTAACTAGAAAAGTTCTACTAAGATATATAACAATTAATTTAAACCTATGAACCAGTGTCATCAATAATTGTTATAAAGTATGTGATACTAAAACTTTAGTTTATACATGTGCTAATATAAACTTTTCTTACATTCAAACTCATATTCCAAGCATTAATGATTTCATACTTGGATAACTGTAAAAGCCCAGCACAGACAATTTCATATTGTTAAAATATTTATTTGATTGGTTTGAAACCAAAAGAAGGTATGTGTGTGCACATGAAAAGTTGGGATATTTGTTTAGAACCCAAATAAGAAGCTTGACACAATGAGCTGCAGCAAAAGCCACTAGGGTGATAGAAGGGCAAGACAGCAGAGCTGGATTATTTATATAATAGTTCAACTAAGAAAATATCTGGGCCTGTGACAACAAAAAAAACAAACTACTAACCAATTCAAGCAATGCACAAAAATCTAAGCTGCCATGAAAATTATATACAATAGTATTGTACAAACATGTTCGTTTCATTAACATTTTCCAGTTCGTAGGCGTCGTCACCGACTACAGTAAATTGTAATGTACTGCGACCAATGCAAGACTTTTGAAACACGACTTTACGTTTTTGTTATTTAGTTTGTGAATTTAACTTTTTGACACCATTACTAGATGATTCACGTATACGCAGCTGACATTTAATGGTAAAATTACTTCCAATTTCACTGCAGAGTTATTTCCAATAAGTAGGCATTTTAAAAAGTTATGTTTCAAAGTTGACACATTTAGTGGAAGAAAAGATTTCTTCAAAATCAGATAAATTATTTATTTTATCAAACCAATGTTCACACATCTGGACTCCTTGTGGCTGTTCAACACATGCCTAATCCAGACTTCGAAACATAAAGATATGCGTAACAGAAACGAACACACACCATGGTGAGTTACAAATGTTTTTTGCTCTCCAATTTCCGTCACCTCATTAATGCTTCACACGAATATATAATTTTAATTAAGAATACTTCATGTTATAGATATATATTTTTTTTTTTTGCGTTCGCCTTATTTTCTCTAATCCCCAAGGCGGTGTGCGTTGCACTGTGGTTTTTATTTTGCGCCTGTCGGCCCAGTGCATCCGACTTCAGCATGCATTTTATGTAAGGGTCTGCTTCCTCCTGCACTTTCTAAGGGTTTGCTTCCCCGGGGTAACGGCCGGTGCTGTGATGGGGATCGAACTCAACACCTTCAACTTGTGAACCGTGCCATTTAACCACGCCGTCCCCATAGATAGTTTAATTCGCAACCAAATCAATGCCATTTAATGCTTCACACGAATACATAATCTTAATTAAGAATACTTCATGTCATAGATAGTTTAATTCGCAACCAAATCAATGCCTCACACGAAAATATAATCTTAATTAAGAATACTTTAACCTTTAGCACACTATGTCCGATCCCTTCTAACCAACTAGGCCTACAAAAACGGTGTATGGAAAAAAAAAAATTTTTTTGAACGGAGTCACTCCCGACAGCCATTTTTTACATATATACACGATATTTTGCCGGTTAAAGTATCGTATGTTCTATTACAAATGGCTTTTGAATAGTTTTAATTTTGTATACGCCGTTTGAAGCAAGCCGACTTTTTGCGAAAGGGGAAGTAGGTTGTTGGGAAAGATCTTTATCGAGTAGATCTGTTTATTTTGTTTGTTTAAATGAAAGAACTACTTCTGAATTGGAAACTAACAGTTGTGTCGATATTGTAAACACAGTATCGATACGTTGTTATGGTTTCCATGGTTTTCTATCGAAGCGACTAGGCCTAGAGGTCGTGTCCAAATTTTTTCAGAGATTTTCATAAATTTTCAACTTCATATTTTTGAATCTCAAAAACTAACAAACACACAACAAAAACAATAACACCCACATGTTCGTTATGCTATTGTGTGTCTACACGCCAGAAAATCATATTTATTGACAAACAAACATAAAAATTAAAAATTTTGTAAGACGACTACCATAGCAAGAAATTAAGAAAATTAATTAGGTCAAATTTTTTCTAATAAACCGTGGCGTGCTAAAGGTTAAGTCATAGCTAAGTTTAATTATGTGACCTTTGATGCTTAAATTGTAATTATAGATCAATTTGTTAAATATTAATTTATTTTATTTTGAATCAAACTTTCACATATGGAATTGCGCCATTTGACCCGAATGGAAGACACACATCGGCAAAATTAGCCAAGACTGGAAAGTGTTAGTGTAAATTCATGTGCGTCATAATCGTCTTTGTTTTTCTTATCCTTGGATAAAGTTTTTCACTCTTGTATTCTCTATAGCATGTGTGGGTATTGTTTCTAGAGCTTTCTTTCACAGCCGTTAGGCTACTCCACACTCAAAGGCAGGCTGTGCAATGTCATGAGTTGGGAGTTTTCTATCCTAGAGCGGTTAATGTTCACGTTTATGTACAAATATCAAGATTGAATATTTTTAAGGGAATAAACAGGCACTTGTTATTTCATGCTTGCAGCACTGAGATAGCAACCTCCCACAAACTCACTTCAAAGTCAAATGAGAATATTACTGGACTAGAAGGTTAAATTAGTGTGTTATTATGTAAGATGGTCAAAGGCCGAGCAAAGCCACTGTGAGCCCTACCTTGTAATGGCTGATATCTGCTGTTGTCTGGTACTTCGATCATATCTCCTTGTGGTCTACTTCGTCTAGCTATAATATTAGCAATTACAACACAAAAGACTATTACATGCAGCAACCATTTAATGGGGGGTAACATCAAAAGATAACTATAGCACAACATGCTACAAAAACAACACAATTCCAGCACAAGTATTCACCAAAAATAAATAAAATCTCCCCTTTGTTTACGTAAGCTTGATTTATGGTTTTTTTTGGTGGATTTAATTCACATTTTTTTTTCATATTTGAGAAAAATATTCTATTGCAGCTTAATTTGTATTCATATTATAGACATTTAAAAATCATTTTACCATAATGCATATCTCTCATCTATCTATGACATTCTTTTAACCACATACATTGATAACGCATGTCAATGGGAAGCTTTATGGACACATATTTTGCAAATAGTTGTATGCTTAGTCTAGATTCAAAGCAGGAAACTGTGTAATTCATTATGGACATTATATACTTTGATTTATCAACATATCTCAAGAACCTTGATGCCAGTACATCAATGTTAATCATAACTAGAATTTTGTTAAGTGTCATGAAGCCTATAAGTTTGTTGGGTTTTTTTTTGTGTGTGCAGAGGTTGAAACATATCACTGAAACAAAAAGATGCTACTCTACTAAAAGTCAAAACTTTACAGAAAAGCTACAAATGTATTTTCTATTTGGCCTGCACAGTCGTCGTAGGTTTTGTAAGGATCATGCAATTCAATGGAGCACAAAAATGCACACAATAACCACAGCTCTCCAAGAAAAGATGGTCAACAATAGATGTTTTTAAAGGCTAAAACTGATGCATTCTGTCAATTCCATTTCCATCTAGAAAAAAACCAAATAAGGAGTAATGGAAGACAGCGTGTGAACTCTACATCTTATTATGATGCCCCAGCAGTGAAGTTTCATGTGCAGAACATGGCATTTTTTTTACAGTAATAAAGACTACATAAGGTTACAAGATTGGTTTGATTGATTAATCAATCAATCAAGGTTACATATGAAGTAGGAAACACATTTTTAAAAAAAATTTGTTTTAGATGCAACAATGACTAATTTAGACACATGCATTTAAGGTGCTAGTATTTCTTACTTTATTTTCTCTTTTAAACCACAAATTACAGCAAGTGTACAATGACTATGTGACACAAACATAAGATCAACACACAACTCTCATGATCGCAGTAAATTATCACCTTACCTTCTGTTTCTTGTCTCTCAAGCTCAGGTGGTGATTGATAAACTGCAGTTTTAGTTGGTGTTTCAACAGCTGGCTCTGGGATTTCTTCTTCAACTGGCCGTGACAAAAGCAGACAATTTTTTTTAAATTATCTAAACTCCCATGTTCATTAGGTACTACTTGCAGACATGTCTGTTCAATTGTCAATTTATAACACAGTATAGCATTAGTTTTCATTCAGTCTTACTTCCATTTACAGCATAAAGTGCAGTGGAGAAAAACAGTTTCTATTCTTAGTCAAGATATGTTGACTTGGCTATGTTTCTTCAGAACTGAACCAATACCATTCCTTCATATTTCTCTTAGATGCTCTCTTGTCATGAAACTATCTTCTACCACAAAGGTTTTCAATGACTGGGATGTGTTTTATCTAATAAAGTATCCAAATTATTTTATTTTTTGGCCTAGAAGATGCTTCTCACAAATATTTCTTTTTCGCTCAAATGATATGTATTATAGTGACACTCTGCACCTTCTTACAGTAATCCCTTATAGTTCCACTAGCTAATATTGCTTGTGTTATTCCATACTATCTATCTGTCTATCTACAGTCTACTTATGTCGTTAGACGTCGTGGGGAGGTGTGATCTCCTTTGTTCAATATTTTTTGGCAGACAAACTGCCACTGGTGACTTGCCAGGTCAATCCCAGCATCTGTTAGCCCCTGGAATATATGATCGCCTATTTTTGGGACTGGTGGTGGTGGAAGCGTAAATTAGAGCAAGGTAGACCAGCAGCCTGTCAGGCGCCACCTATGCCGCTCCGCTAACCACATAACCAAGATCTGATGTTATAGCCACACAGTCCCCCTTTGTGCAATATATTCTCCGTGGGGTGAGAATCCCTAGAAAAGTTTTAGTAGATTTTAAATTGTTGTCAGAGCAGCGGCCGTTAGGCCTACACTTTTCGATTTCCAACTGCTAAGGTATTTTTAAAGTGCACGCCACTGCAAAGGGTGTCTAATCTCACTACTCAGAGATCAGGGGAAAAATTTATCTGGTGATCCACATGAAACCCGCGACCTCCAGCGAGTGCCTTACCTCGAGACCACTAGGTCTCTCTTTTTTTCATGTTAACTAATAACATATTTATTTACAAATTGTTTTTCTCAAAAATTAAACAAATTAACTTTCTAAAAAATAATGTGTAACAATTGGCATGTTTTTGGCTTTTGTTTTACAAGGGTCGGGTTATGTGACCAGCTTGGTCTGACCTCACCAACTTGGATTATAACTTTGTCATGATTTATATTAGACTAAAAGCTGAGATACATAGAGAAGAACTACCCGAGCACTGACTGGACCTATTCATACACTTGTACTTCTGAGTCTAACAAATGGTAGAGAGTTTATGCTGTCAGTGGCAATTGGAAAATCCTCAAGTACAATCAGAGCAGAGCCATTGAAAGCTGCAGTAGAAGCTATGCTGACAGACAAAAGCAATGAAAGCCAGGTAGTCTTTTTTACAGATGCCCTGTCCGTGGTTAGAGTGCTAAAAAGCCAGAATAATACAGACCTAAATGACCTAAGATCAGTACTCTGTCAACTATGCCAGCAGTCCAAACCCAGAAGAGTCGTAGTACAGTTGGTCCCATCCCACTGTAACATTCAAGGGAACAAGAAGGCAGACAAGACTGGTGAAAGAAGGTGATTCCAGATTCAAATGTGACTTTCGAAGAGTCCCAAAAGGTTTGTTAGAGCCAGATACATGGACAAATGGTGAGCATTAAAAGAATGCAAAGAGAAAGCATTTTTAAAAATGAATGCACTTACCAGGCTCTCCTCTCTCCCTCTGCTGTACCTCAGCCTGGTACTCCTCAATCTCAGCCTCAGACATGTTTTCAAATGGGTTGGCAGCATAGTACTGACGATACACAACAGCGTTGTGTTGATGGTCCCTTTGGATGATGCCTTTAGACGCAGCACCAACTACAATTAACTGGTCACCTGCCCCACTAACCTGGCCATCCTAACAGCAGAAACACACCCACAAATTAGTACTCATAAACATGCTCATTGGTTGACAACTAAAATGGTCATCAATTTTCACTTCACACAAAAACAATGTAAGCAAAATGAATGAACCTTTTTCCAGTCCTAGATAATTTTACTGATTTGTGTCTTTCAGACCAGACCAAGAGAAGTGCCACAATTCTATATTTTTTTATGTCAATAGGCGATGATTTGTGCACATAAAGTTATTTCCGATAGGTAGACATTAAAGAACGTAGTGAAGTTTCAAGTTTATAGGTCTAGTGTGAGGAAAGTTGGACTTCAAGACCCGAGAAATTATTTATTATTTTATCAGATTAATGATCATGTATCTGGGTCACACATAGAAATTCAACACATATCCAAATCAAAATTTGACACAGAAGGCAGAAACTGGTAAGAATATTAAGGGATTTAAAACAGAAATACTTATGACATTTGTCGTATAATATTTTTTTGGTTCTTTGATGGGCGATGTTTTCTCTTCCGCAATATTGACATTTAAAGCTTCATACTAATATATATATTTATTTTGAATACATGTCAGTGATCATTTAATTATGTGTCTCAGGATCATTGTATCGCAATCTTAGCTCAATTTGTTTAATATTAATTTATTTTCTTTTGAAAAAAACTATTTCACACACAGTTGCAGCATTTGTCACTCTCCTAGACTATAAGACACAAATCAAAAGAAATTATTCAGAACTAGGAACGGTTAAATTTAACAAATTTGAGTTAAAATTACAATCTAAACATTATCATCATCATCTGGTTGATCAGTCCTGAGACTGGTTGTAAGGTTGTCTGAGTATGTCTCTCCATTTGACCCTATCATCTGGTTGATCAGTCCTGAGACTGGTTGTAAGGTTGTCTGAGTATGTCTCTCCATAGACCCTATCCTCTGGTTGATCAGTTCTGAGACTGGTTGTAAGGTTGTCTGAGTATGTCTCTCCATTTGACCCTATCCTCTGGTTGATCAGTCCTGAGACTGGTTGTAAGGTTGTCTGAGTATGTCTCTCCATTTGACCCTATCCTCTGGTTGATCAGTCCTGAGACTGGTTGTAAGGTTGTCTGAGTATGTCTCTCCATTTGACCCTATCCTCTGGTTGATCAGTCCTGAGACTGGTTGTAAGGTTGTCTGAGCATGTCTCTCCATTTGACCCTATCCTCTGGTTGATCAGTCCTGAGACTGGTTGTAAGGTTGTCTGAATATGTCTCTCCATTTGACCCTATCCTCTGGTTGATCAGTTCTGAGACTGGTTGTAAGGTTGTCTGAGTATTTTCTCCATTTGACCCTATCCTCTGCAGTTCTCTTCATTTCAGCATGTTCATACTTTAATGTCCCTGCATGCCTAAGATGTAAAGGTGAGTCTTGGTCGCCCAGGTCCTCTCTTCCCTTTATTATTTTCTGTAGAAGACTTTCATGTCTCATATTGTGATCCAGCCAACTCAACCAACATTGTATAATATGCATTATTTGTCATTGTGCACACACATGTACACAGATGGATCTGCCTCAGTGAGTGATAAAAGCGGAGGCAGTGGAATCTACATCGCACACTCCAATGGCTACATAGAATAATCACTTCATACCAGCAGGAGAGACCTGCACCAATTTCAGAGCTGACACAAGAGCTGTTCATGCAGCAACTTAAATTCTTATCAGCCAAAACATAACAAGGAAAACGGTCATTCTAACAGACTCCAGGAGTGTACTCCAAGCCATCTCAAGCCACAAACAAGATAGACTCTCACATGAAATAAAATACAACATAGGATTGCCGTCTCAAAAAACAGATAATAGTCCTACAGTGGATTCCGGCCCACTGTGGGATACCTGGAAACGAGAAAGCAGATGAGCCGCAAAAGCCAGAAGTGGAGGCACACAGACTCCCCATCCACAGAGCTATTAAGAAGCAAAGAATCTCATCAAACAATCCATGAGGACAGAATTGAGAGACCAGCACAATGAATACAAGCCAGAAAATGACAGCATAGACAAACTTGGCAGGGACGGACAAAGATCTTCAGACTCAGAACGAGACATTGTAAACTCAAGGCCCACCTCCACAGATTGAGTCTCAAAGACACTACCACATGCGATTGTGCAGCACCTTAGCAAATACCAGAACATTTTCTGCAAGACTGCCCTACCTATGCAGACCAAAGAGAGAGACTATGCTCAAAAAGCTGTGGGCTGTAGGAGACTGGCGAAACCTGAAACACAGTCTCTTTCGTGAACCTCACTGGACTAGAAACAACGCATCAGTTGATCAACGAAAAAGAAGATGCAATATTTATCATTGTGCGTTCACTTCAGTGAGTGCATTGTCATTAGATCTTTTTGTCCAATTCACTCTTTCCCTTCTGCGGTAGCACCACATTTAAAACGCTTTCTATCTTTTTTCATCCTCCTATGCTAGAATTCATTTCTATACAGTGCAATTGGCCATATATGAGTGGCAATTATTTTTATCCTCAGTTCTATCCTGGTATTCTTTGAATTAACAGTTTGTTCTTCACCGAAACCCTTTTTTGCCATTGCCATCCTTGTCTTAATTTCTGTCCCATTGCATGAATCTTCTACTTTTGGTTTGCTCCAAACTTCTGTACTTGTTCGATATTTCTCTACTGATGATCAAATTTATTTTCCTATATTTCTTGGATGTTACCAATGCCGTTGTCTTCGATGTGTATATTTTCATGTCAAATCTCTTTTGTTCAAGCAGCATTTACAATGTTGCTACCCTTCCACTATCCCTTGCTTTGTCATCAGCAAATTAAATTATCTGTGACATTAAGTAATTATATTAAAGATTATATATTAGTATGAAATTTTAACGATTACATAAGACATCTCTATAGCGCTTATTATGAGATGATGTTGGAGTGGTTGCAACAGGCCAGACTGGCTAAGGAGAAGGGATCAAAGAGGGCAGGCTAACCCGCTATCCATAAATGTTTGCTGAAGTCGGTTGTATTGGACCAAAAGGTGCAAATATCGCAGTCAACCTGTAAACTACAATACAGCGTATTCCGTTCTCCAGACAACATCATGCTACTTGCAAAGCCCTTTTCAAGGTTTGGTAGCGGGAGTTTGAGAATGAACGACGAAAAATAAGATGATGGAAAAATGGTTTGAAAGCTGTTGCAATCAAATTTGCTGATGATCGAGCCATATGTGACATGAGTCTTCTACAGCCGATACTAGAGGGCAAGATCCGGCGAAAAGAGAAAGGGGAGACCAAGACTCACCTTTACATGCCAGGCATGCAAAGACAAAGTACAGACTTATGTTGAAAGGAAGAGAGCTGCACGGGATAGATATGGTCAAATGGAGATACTTACTCAAGCAACCTTACAACCAGGTGATGAAGTGTTTATGACATTTATGTGGAGGCTGTCAGAACAGGCTCTACAATCTATAATGGATTAAAGACAAGAATATGCTGCAGCAGAAGTTTAAACAAGACAATTACCTTTGCCCTCTGTGCTTCATCCCAACTAATTCCTTCTAAAATTCTTGACTGTGGACCTGCAGTAATTCTCTCTTCATAATAGTCCTTCTTAATCTGTGGAAAGTAAAACACAAGCAGTGAACACTAGTTACATATATTCTCATCATTTCCCTCTATATACAAAGTATTACAAAACTTATCATACAACAGTTATGTACAAAATACACCTGAACTATGTATACACCTACAACAGTTATGTACAAAATACACCTGAACTATGTATACACCTACAACAGTTATGTACAAAATACACCTGAACTGCATATACACCTACAAGTTATGTACAATATTCACTTGAACTACATATACACCTACAAGTTAAGTACAAAATACACCTGAACTGCATATACACCTATAAGAGTAGTGTACAAAATATACATGAACTACATTTACACATACAAGAACTATATGTACACCTACAAGAGTTATATACAAGTACTATATGTACAAAACACAAATGAAAGTCTCTACATCTACCAATCTTTCTGTAGTGATGATTATTAATGTTGATAGAAAACTAGACTTTAGATAAACACATTTGAAACTCAAGACAGCTCACAACCCAAAATTACTTATGGTTAGATTCATGAATGGGTGTGCCCCTATGGGATGTAAATCTATTAATAAATAGCTCACGAAAGTCGGATATGCTGAGCCACTATGACACAAAACCTACCTGCCTTGGGAAACATGGCAGATGGGAGAAAGAACAAAAAAGGTGTGGCAGATGAAAGTGGTCTCTGAAGTGGTTTACTGAAGGTCACTTACACTCTTCTGTTTTTCTTTGTACTCCTTGGGATTGCCTCCTTGTGGAGCAAATTGGTTTGGATGTTCAACTTTGACGGGTGTTCCTCCAGGTCTGTTAGGGGAATCTTCTTCAGGAACCCACTGAAACACAATCAGTTCATTAGCATAAATAATAAAACACATACTGCACCAATCTAAGTATTAGCATACATAATAAAACATAAGAGGGGAGTAACGTTAATATATTTTTTCATAGTCATTGCCGGTGTTATGCCATGTCACACAGGTAGTCATCTCTTACGACATACTCTCTGTGGGCAGTGAGTGGTGCTATTCTTGTCTTTGTCATAAATAAATACGCACAAGGAAAGTGAGAAATGATTAATTATTTGATCAGGATTACTCATGGATATTCAGCACATTCCTGATTCAGACTACTCGTGGCACACATAATAAGAAAGGTATATGTTAACGGAACTTATGGAACCAGCAAAGTGTGACAACTTTAAGTGATAAGAAATAAATGAGTGCAAGTCAAGTATGATAAAACAAAGCAGATTAAACAATATGTGCATGTGCAACAAGAGACCCATGATTCTCTCCATTGTTATTTTTAGTGTGGAATATTTTATCATCTCCGTTCCCATCCCACAAAATAATAGAATAATATCTACAAACAGCCCCTTACAAACCTTAGTTATCTTTTTTGGTGTTGTTGTACCAATTTCTGCAACTTCTGTCTTCTTGTATGCATTTGGTGTAGTCAGCCAGCCTGCTTTGTATGCTTTCTTTTGTCTTTCCATGGCAGCTTTCACAGGAGATCTGTGAAACATGTACAAGTGTCTAGGAATAAATATACTGATAAGTATGTCATCAAATGACTAGTGTTTACATATTTATGAAAATGCAAGCTTTATGCAATTAATACAGATTTTTGCCTTTGTTTTTCAATAATAATATTAACCTTTACCGCACTAGCGACGAGAAATTTTGACCGTTCAGTCCATACGGCGGTAGAAATTCTACGCTCGCTCGAGGGTCATCGCTTTATCATAAACTACCAGATTAATGCCATGTAAATGGATTACATACTGCTCTTTTGATTGTAGAGAGTTCCAACTTCCTTCATGTATGGTTATACGAAAACAATGGCGATTTTGAAATTTGTATTATATTTTTGGAAAGGATTTCTTCTGTTTTTCACTTGGATTTGAATATTTGCCGATTATTGAGAATGGGGGGAATTAAGTTTCTGAAACTGATTTTTCTGAGGTAGATCCATTTAGTTTGTTTATGTATATACAATAATTACGTTTATAGTCAAAGTGACAGACATAGTCAATATCGTAAACATCAATAGTAGTTTTTTTGTTTGTTTTGGCGTCCGTCTTATTTGGGAATTGAAACGGAAATGATAAACCAGTTCTCCTCTAAGCTCAACTCTTGCCGAATGTCTACATTTGTCTTTTTCTCTGTCCAGGGTATTCTGAGGATCTTTCTATAACATTTTGACTCGAAGGATTCGATTCTTTGTCTAGTTGATAATCGTCCATGATTTGCAGCTTTAAGCTGCCACAGGAAAAACATAGGCTCTCAAGACTTTTACCATTTTGTTGGTCAGGTCATCCCGTAACTGCTGAGGTCGTTGGGGCACACATGAAGACATCCTCACAACCCCACGCCACCCTTCTCTGTCAGATGCTGCTGCCTGTGACTCTTCTGGTCGGAGACTGGTCCATTCTTTTATGTTGTCCTCCCATCTCTTTTTGGGCCGGCCTCTTCGTCGTCTGCCATGCACCTTTCCGTGGAGGATTGTATTTGCAAGACCATTTGATCTCGATATGTGACCGTACCAAGTCAGTTTCCTTCTTTTGAAAGTTGCCAAGAGGTCTTCGAAAGGCCCTATTGCTGTTGTAATTCTATCTCATATTTCCACATTTGTAACTCGATCTTTGTACGTGACGTTTAAAAGTTTTCTGAAACATCTCATCTCCAAGGCCTGTATCCTTCGTTGAAGGTCAGCTGTAACTGTCCATGTCTCACACGCATAGAGGAATATTGACAGGACCAGTGTACGCATTAATCCGATTTTCGTGCATAGTACTAACTGTATATCTTGCCAGATTTTGTTGGTACTCTGCCATAATTTCTTCAGGCTGTTCAGTCTCTGCATTGCCATGGCTAGTCTTCTGATTTCTTTAAAGCAGTCGCTATTTTTGTAAATTCTGGAACCCAGATATTCAAAATGTGTGACCTGATCTATTTCCTCACCACCCACTGTAAATTTATGTTGACATTGTGTTTTGTCGGTGGTCATTATCTTTGTTTTATTTATGTTTATAAACAGGTTTTTATCTTTACTATGTCCATTTACGGTTCAAATTAGCTGCTCTAGCCCTTCTGCACTTCTTGATAGTATCACTGTGTCATCTGAGTATCGTAACTCTGGAATCTCGTACCCACTAATCGTAAATGGGTCGAAACTTTCAATGTTCTCGTCTTCTCTAACATTTCTCATTATACATTCTGCATATATGTTGTACAGATAAGGTGAGAGGATACATCCCTGTCGTACTCCTTTTTGTACTGCAAACCAATCTGATGTTTGCCCAGATACTCAGACAGCGGCTTGTTGATCTTGGTATAATGTTTCAATGAGATGAATAATATGCACAGGAGACGCCATTTCCTTCACGATTCTCCACAGATTTTGATGATTTATCGTATCGAAGGCCTTGGTGTAATCAATGAAACACGTGTACGTGTCTATATTAAACTCTCTACATTTTTCAAAGATATTCCTCATATTGAATATGTGGTCCCTGGTCCCCCTGTCTTTCCTAAAACTTGCCTGGACTACGTGAATTTCAGATTCAAACCTTTTCTCTATCCTTCTTAATAGGATTCGCAAGAGTATCTTGCTAGCGTGGCTGATCAACGCAATAGTTCGTGCACAGCTTCAGGTTGCCTTTTTTGGGGAGGGGAATATAAATTTATTTCTTCCATGCATCTGGCCACTCTGTGCTGTGCCATATCGTGTGTTCGATTACAAATGGCTTTTGAACAGTTTTAATTTTGTATACGCCGTTTGGAGCAAGCCGACTTTTGCGAAAGGGGAAGTAGGTTGTTGAGAAAGATTTTTATCGCGTAGATCTGTTTATTTTGTTTGTTTAAATGAAAGAACTACGTTTGAATTGAAACTAACAGTTCTGGCGATATTGTAAACACAGTATCGATACGTTGTTGTGGTTTCCATGGTTTTCTATCGAAGCGACTAGGCCTAGTGGTCGAGTCCAAATTTTTCCCGAGATTTTCATAAATTTTCAACTTCATCTTTTTAAATCTCAAAAACTAACAAACATACAACAAAAACAATAACACCCACATGTTCGTTATGCTATTGTGTATCTACACGCCAGAAAATCATATTTATTGACAAACAAACATAAAAGTTACAAATTTTGAAAGACGACTACCACAGCGACTAATTAAGAAAATTAATTATGTCAAATTTTTTCCATAAATTATGTAGCGTGCTAAAGGTTAATTATCTTTAATGGTATTTTAGATGCATGTGGAACTGCTGCCTTGCAGTTAGGCTGGGGACAGCCAAAGGCTAAGGAGGGCAACCCTACAGAAACGCCTGTTGAAATCGAATGCACTGAGCCACAGGCTAACAAATTAAAACAGTGCAACGTAAATATCGCTGTAAACAGCGTACGATGAAGAAGAAGAAGAAGATGCATGTGGTATTATTAAGCTTATCGCTCGGAAATGGTCACATTCTATTGCATTCCATTTTGGGGAGGAAAGGATATTTTGTTATTTTTTTTTGCGTTCGCCTTATTTCCCTAATCCCCAAGGCGGTGTGTGTTGCAGTGGTTTTATTTTGCGCCTGTCGGCCCAGTGCATCTGACCTAAACATGCATTTTATGTAAGGATCTGCTTCCTCCTGCATTTTCTAAGGGTTTGCTTCCCCGGGGTAATGGCCGGTGCTGTGATGGGGATCGAACCCAGCACCTTCAGCTTGTGAGCCATGCCACTTAACCACTAGGCCACGCCGTCCCCGGAGGAAAGGATATAATACTGGTCATAAGAACAATATTAAGCTTTCTAAATAACCTACTATATAAATTAAATGGCCTGCTATATAGAAATGATTAACTTACGCATATTTTGAGTGCTCATAGTCTCCATCGAAAATATAGGTGAAGGAACTTGATGATGGTGGAATTTCAACTTCACTATTGGACCTCTCCTTCTTGTCTTGTTTAACTATAGGCATTTTATACACATAGCCTGTTCTGAAGCCCTATTACAAACATGACAGAATGTAATTACTTTTGCACAATGAAAATCATACATAACATTCTAAAATGTTCTACTAAATAATTGATTGAAATTAAGAAAAAGTAAGTAAAGTGGAAATTCAGCAGAATTAACCGCTGGTTAGAAATGGAATTTTTGAAGACTCCATTGTACTAAGATGCAGCCTGTGAGAGGTGGGGTGGCCAGTTACCTTCCTTGCTGTTTTTACTTTCCCTAACACATGCGTCAAGTACCCATTTACAGTTGGGTTGATCAGAGAAGCGGTACCCAATTAAAATCATGATTTTTTTTTACATTGATTGAAATGATAATACATGTTGAGGACTCAGTGGTCTCGAGGTAAGGTTTCCGCCACGGAATCAAGGTTAAGGGTTCAATTCAAGGTGGAGACCAGATTTTTTTCAGGTGGATCTTCTGGTAAAAGTGTATTGACTCTGGCGAGACATCCCGTGAGTATGTTGTGCCTGACTGTGCCTTGGTTCCCCCTTACATTCTAATAATAATGCAACATTACATAGCAATTGCAAAGACTTGTGTTACACAATTTCTACACAGAAAAACAATGTAAAACATCAAAATGCACAATGTTTTATCTGATTTGTCTCATAATCACAAACAACAATGTAAAACATCAAAATGCACAATGTTTTATCTGATTTGTCTCATAATCACAAACTTTACAGTCTAATAGAAATTCAAACAAATAGCTTGCTACAAAAGAAACTGGTTAGTACTGACTTTCTAAATATATGAAAGATTGATGTTAAACTTGTTATCAGTAATGACTTTAATATGAAGTTAAACAGATGTACCTGTGAACTGTAACAGGCATCAACCAATGTTTTGTCCTTAATAGGTCTTTTGAAATGACAGTTAATGCCTTATATTGTTCTCATGTAAAAATGCTTTAGTATTGTCCGTATCTCCGAAATTATTAGCTTTCTCTGAACAATATTAAGTTATTTCAAATGTACAACATGAAACAGCTCTCAACAACATGAAACAGCTCTCAAAAACATAAAACAGCTCTCAACAACCTGAAACAGCTCTTAACAACATAAAACAGCTCTCAACAACCTGAAACAGCTCTCAACAACATAAAACAGCTCAACAACCTGAAACAGCTCTCAACAACCTGAAACAGCTCTCAACAACCTGAAACAGCTCTCAACAACCTGAAACAGCTCTCAACAACCTGAAACAGCTCTCAACAAGATAAAACAGCTCTCAACAACCTGAAACAGCTCTCAACAACATGAAACAGCTCTCAACAACCTGAAACAGCTCTCAACAACATGAAACAGCTCTCAACAACCTGAAACAGCTCTCAACAACATGAAACAGCTCTCAACAACATGAAATAGCTCTCAACAGCCCTCAACACTCAATGAACATGAAACATTTCTCAACAACCTGAAACAGCTCTCAACAACCTGAAACAGCTCTCAACAACCTGAAACAGCTCTCAACAACCTGAAACAGCTCTCAACAACCTGAAACAGCTCTCAACAAGATAAAACAGCTCTCAACAACCTGAAACAGCTCTCAACAACATGAAACAGCTCTCAACAACCTGAAACAGCTCTCAACAACATGAAACAGCTCTCAACAACCTGAAACAGCACTCAACAACATGAAACAGCTCTCAACAACATGAAATAGCTCTCAACAGCCCTCAACACTCAATGAACATGAAACATTTCTCAACAACCTGAAACAGCCCTCAATAACATAACATAAAACAGCTTTCAACAAGCCACCATCACTTACAGAGTTATCAAGTGTTCTCATCAAGGCCTCAAATTCCAGTTCTCCTATTTTCCATTTGCGGCCTATCGAATCCACCCCACCGCCACCCTGATTGGCTACTTTGTATGTTTGTTCTCTGGCTTCTGCACTCGGGATCACAATGTTGTCCAAACCCACGGGTATGGCTTTAACCTGTGTATGTAATCATTTGAATGTTTTCATATACAAGCAATTTTCTGTTTAATATTCCTCTTCAGCTAGCAGCTGCTAAACTGTTTTGTTCATTATACATCTCTATTATCTTCATTCGTTCAACATTGTGTACACATCTCACTTGACAGATTCCATCTACCAGAAAGAAGACAAAAGTTACAGAGAGTAGTAAAATACATACCTCCACAAGCATTCCTTAAAACATCAGAAATATGAGCAACATTAATAGATCATACAACCAAAAGTTCAGATCCTAGTACTCTCATTCGAGCAGCTCAAAGGACTATTGATGCCTATCCTGATGAATGGATACATGGATACACTGATGGATCTGCGTTAAAGTCACCATCAAAGCAGGTTATGGTGTTTATATAAAATACCAGGACTGATCCTCTGATAAACTGTCTGATACTTATAGGGAGGTTTGCTCCAACTATGAAGCTGAAATCACTGCACTTGAAGCCGCTTTGTACCACCTGAGGATAGTTTTTGATGCCTTTCCTTCAAAGGCCGAAAACACTTATTTTCACAGATTCAATGTCAGCTCATCAAGCATTAGAAGTTGCTGGTCATTGTAGACCTGACTGTATCCAAATATCTCTAGACATTGACTACATTATTACTTCCAGTGCTGTCAAAATAGTTCTGCAGTGAAACCCTGGACACTCAACCACACCTGGCAATGACAAGGCAGACAGACTAGCAAAGGGGGGATCAAGACAAGAACAACCACACACAAACTTTACAAACAGCTCATAAGATCAACAAACAAAAAAACTTAGTTGAACAGATGGGCCATGGGAAACACAGGAAGGGAGGTCTACAGACATATGGAAAGCCCCAGTCCAAATGACAGTGTAAAATCAACTCACAAGGAAGGATCACAGCACCATTTTTCGATTGAGAACCCAACACATCCCATTAAACAAATACCTGAACAAAATCCAACCACAACATACTCCTAAGTGCCAGCTGTGTACACGCCCATATGAAACTATTGATCATCATCTCTTTGAGTGTTCAGCTCTAAATGATTTTAAGAAAATGCTTCTTCCTCCATGACCAGATATCATATGGCATTAGACAACAGCTGATAAACACGTGCAGATACCATTACATGGCATTGGGCTGAAGGGTGAGAGCTTGGGTGCTGCTGGATCCGTAACAACAACAACAACACATCTCAATTTCCTTCATCCAACATTGTATCAGACTAAGCACTAAATCAAATTGCCATGTAGTTTCTTATAGCGATAAAAAAATGTTTAAAAAAGGGAAAGACCCCATTTACACGATGTGTGGCGTATTGGGAATATGGTGTTAGGCCCATATTTTCTTAACATACAGCACACTAAGGGTGATGTGATCAGCACTACGCCAGCCACCTGTACTTCTCAGATTTATTCTGGCACCCAATTTTTTTTGATTGAGTGGACCTCTGGGCCATTTGCGATTGGAATAATTGAGGATTGAACCTAGATCGCTTTAATGGGAAAACAATGCATTAGCACTGCGTTACTGCTGTTCGTATGTAATACTAGTTATTAATGTGTACGCACTATTCTTTCTATAAAACCTAATCTCTTAAGCTTGTGGTTGAATTAAAAATATTAGTAACATCATGGTGTTTGTCTCATTATCAAGGTCTGCCAGAGAGATTTATCTTGTTCAGGAATATAGGTCGATCATCCTGAAAGCCACAACACACTGTTCATGACCATTTGGCATGACTGACCCTTGTTACTTAAGCAGACTACCTACCTACTTATTATTACAATCAGAATGTAATTGCCAGTTAACAAATCTGGCCTGATTACAGTGGCCTGTAAAGTGTTGTAACAAATCTGTCCTGATTACAGTGGCCTGTAAAGTGTTGTCAACAAATCTGTCCTGATTACAGTGGCCTGTAAAGTTTTGTCAACAATTCTGCCCTGATTACAGTGGCCTCTAAAGTGTTGTAACAAATCTGTCCTTATTACAGTGGCCTGTAAAGTGTTGTGAACAAATAATCTCAAATACAAAATTTAAGATATGAATTGTTTAAAAAGTACGTACAACTTTTGTATAACTAAAACTGCAGATGAAAACTAAAAAAAAAAAAAAAAAAAAGAGAATTGAAAATTGTACCTGGGCTTCACATGCTGCCATCACATTGAAAGTGAAATGAAATGCTTCTTCAATAGTCTCCCCACAAGCTAGCACACCACGGTTGCGGAGAATCAGGATCTGTGTTCAACAATGTAAACAGTATCTTAGAGTATGCATGCAAACACACAACAGATTGGGAAGGACATGTATGAAAATAAAATATTTCCGTGGCTGAAACAAGGCTTTCAGCGCCAAATAAATACTGGAATCCTGAATATTAAAATCTACTATCACAAATGGGCTAGAGGGCTTTGAAATGACTTGTGGCAGACTAAGAATGTTATGACAGTGTCAGTATTTGGTTGAATGGTGAGGATTAAGCATATTTCCAATATAGTTCTTTGGCCTATGCAGTGGTAAAAAAAATGCGGTGTTGTAGTTTACATCTGATTTCAGCTGACTTGTTTTGTACCGGGTTTGCCTTCCTACTGTGATTCCCATTCTCTTAGCCCCTTTCAGCTGACTTGTTTTGTACCAGGTTTGCCTTCCCACTGTGATTCCCATTCTCTTAGCCCCTTTCAGCTGACTTGTTTTGTACCGGGTTTGCATTCCCACTGTGATTCCCATTCTCTTAGCCCCTTTCAGTTGACTTGTTTTGTACCGGGTTTGCCTTCCCACTGTGATTCCCATTCTCTTAGCCCCTTTCAGTTGACTTGTTTTGTACCGGGTTTGCCTTCCAACTGTGATTCCCATTCTCTTAGCCCCTTTCAGCTGACTTGTTTTGTACAGGGTTTGCCTTCCCACTGTGATTCCCATTCTCTTAGCCCCTTTCAGCTGACTTGTTTTGTACAGGGTTTGCCTTCCCACTGTGATTCCCATTCTCTTAGCCCCTTTCAGCTGACTTGTTTTGTACAGGGTTTGCCTTCCCACTGTGATTCCCATTCTCTTAGCCCCTTTCAGCTGACTTGTTTTGTACAGGGTTTGCCTTCCCACTGTGATTCCCATTCTCTTAGACCCTTTCAGCTGACTTGTTTTGTACCGGGTTTGCCTTCCTGACTAGTAACCTGTTTCCAAGGCCACCACTTTGAGATGGAATAGGGTCTTGGTCAGCTCTGGTTTGCTGACCCTGATGCAAGCAGCCAGCCACGAGTCGCTGGCAGCTCATTCACTGTGCTGTATCTTCAAACCCCTACTAAAAGACAAAACACCCATACAAAATTTAGTGCACAAGGATCCTGGTGATGACTGTGTTTTATATTCTTTAGCACTCCTAACCATTATGGCTTAGTGTTGCAAACACGAACCGTTTCTAATCTTGAAATATCTGTCTCAAGTTTACAATTTCAATCTCTTTCAGGTTTCATCTTAACCCTATACAGTCCTACCTAATTTTTTTTAACTTGTGTACTAATGTCCAAGGCAAGAGCCATAACTCTGTATTGCACATTAATTTTTTTTCTTCAAATTAAAATTAATTAATATTAAACACATTGATCTAAAATTACAATTAATAGATCTATAAAGACACATCATGGAATAATCTATGACATGAACTATAAATAATACAAATAAATGGTATGAAGTGTTAAATATTAATGTGGAGGCAGAAAAACATCTATATTTATATTCCTTGTACTGACCACATGGATTTCTCCAGCTGTCCCATCAATAGCATTACCCAGTTCACTTTCTCCTGTGTCCCAGTCTAAGTATAAATTAGTAGTCGAAGTATAAATTAGATGTGTAATCTAGATGCATGATCATTGACCTGCTCAAATAAATTACTACCGGTTCTTTAAATCAAAATTCCATTTCCCGAAAGTCATACATTTAAATAATTCACTGCAAACATAAATGCAGGTAGAAAGTAGAATACTCTTCATTAAACAAAAGCTGCACAAGCGATGGAAACTACTTACTTTATTGTGAACGCCTATATTTCTGGCCAGCTTCTCTCGTTCCTCAGCATCAATGACAACTCCTTGAAAGTCATGGTAACTAACTTTTCCACATATCAAAGCTTCCTGACTCATAGCAAGAAGTCCACACTTCAATGCAGATACCTATATTTTTAAAAAAAATATCCTAGTTATTATCTAACAGGTCAATGGTTATCAGACAAAACACACGAAACAATGTTTCACAATAGTAATGTGAATGTTCTAAACGTTTCTGTAACTACTGCAATCCCTTCCAGATATGGGAGACACTAGAGTAAAACTACTATTACTTTATTTATTCTCAAACTCCAGCTACCAATCCCTGAAAAGGGCTTTGCAAGTAGCAGGATGTTGTCCAGATACCTGAATGCGATGTATCCTGCTCACGTCCATGTCTTTCTTCTATTTTGAGTTGCATCGATTGTGGGTGACATTTTTGCTTCTTGATAAGACGCTTTATTTTGCCACCTGCTTTGAACCTGTGATTCGCCAATGGGAGTGTAGCCACTGTAGAGATTTTTTAGATTTTGTTGAGCTGATCTGATTTCCTGCAGCATTTATTCCCCTCTTGTGTTTTGTATTGCTTCTAGTAGTGATCTGCAATCTGCAAAGAATACAATCTGAGTTGGTAGCTGTTCGTCCGATCTGGTGAACATTCTTATTGCCTGTAGGAGTAGGAAGAAATCTTCCCAGTAGGGAAAGCCTTATGGGTTATTTTTTAATTGTTGTATCTTACAAAAATGCCCCCTCCACCATCGTTAACTGCACCTCTGCAGACCCATCTGTGTATACGCGTCCAGTCCTTGGGGCTGTATTTTCCTTCAATCATCACCTGTGCTAGGGTTTTTTGGTGGATAGCCTCACAATTTTCCTCTTTTATTCCTGGAATCTCCATGGTTATTAAGATGTTTTCATGGCAATAGTCTGGATCCTCATAGTCAGTCAGCATTTCCATGCATTGCTTTGGGAGTTTTTCTTGGTGGCCATGCAGGTTGGTTTCTTCTTCTTCTTCTTACGCTGTCAGACATTGACCTTTATTTTTTTGAAAAAAGCAGCGATCATCCTGAGGCTGTCGACACTGCCATAGAGCTTGTCTAGTGTTGCCACTGGTGATGGCCGCATCTGCTCTCTCTGGTCCTCGTATGTCGGGCAGTTTTGCAACAAATGCTCAGCGGTCATTTTCCCTGTACCACAACGAGCATTTGTCAACGCCACCTATCTTCAATTTGTTGAATAGGTGGTACCTCAGTCTATTATGGCCAGTGCGAAGTCTGAAGACCATGACCTGCTCTCTTCTGTTCAACTGGTAATAGGCATCGTTTTTTGTGTAGCCAGTATGTTCTGTTTCCCATTTGGTCATGTATCTAGCTCTAATAAGCCATTTTGACTCTTCGTATGTCACACTAGTATCTGGGCAGCTTGGTTTGAGTTGTGTAAAAAAAAAACTGGCTCTCTTTAGTCTTATTTTTTGGTCAGATTTTGAAGTTTGTCTTACATAGGATGATTTGGCACACGTTTCAGCTTCTCACGTGCGCAAGCACCTTATCTCGTCTGCCGTTGAGGGAGCATCGTTTAGTAGTTTATATTTCCATATTAAAAAAATTAAAATACATGTATTTGTTTATCCGTCTTGCTAACGACACGGTGTCAGTAAGCTATAGCGGCATGACCGCACCAGGACAAAAACAAAATGACACCTATGTTACATTGGCAAGGCCTTTGTCTGCGGCAACTCATGGACGAAAACAACTAACAAATCACAACAAAAAAACAAGACGAACAAAAATGAGTGGTCTAAGTTCGCTGCCATACTATTATTATTAAATCTATAACCTGTCATTTCAATGAGCGTTTCATAATGTCAACAACGTATGTGGATCCCTGGGCTCCTCATTGGAAAAGAAAGAAAAGAACTTCTGCACTCTGATATACATGGCATAAATGTAGACCAAGAACAGTTGTGCACTGAGCTGGACAACATGTACTTCCCAGTGCTACAGAAAAAGTAAAGTCCCACAGCAGACACTGATGAAGTGAGAGACTTCATTGTACGAGACCACAGCTTGTTTATGAGGTGGGGTGACCAGCTCCCTTCTTCAACCCTCTTCAGTCCTGGATAATTTTGCAGATTTGTGTCTTTTAGTCCAAAACGGGTGTCGCAATTCCAAATCTCAAATAGTTTTATTCAAAATAAAATAAATTAATGTTAACCAAATTACGATGTAAATATTAGAACCAAATTAAACTTAGCGAAATGAAGTAAAGTGAATAACATTATATATCTGTATGAAACATTAAATCGCATTAATTAAAACAGCAGAGTAAAAAATCAAGACGATAATAAAATACTAAATGCGGCCTTCGTTGATCACGAGAAAGCCTTTGATAGGGCCAACAGAAGTAACAATATACGAGCCATAAAAGCCAACAGCGAAGGGGCAGTTAGGACAAGTGTTGGACAGACAAATCGGTTCCCAGTGAGTGAGATATGCAAGCATGTGTTAAATATGGATAACATCACCAAAATACCAACGACCACGAAGAATCACTCAACGAAATGATTTTCGCATACAACCATAGCCTCTTCCACAATAAACAAAAGGATTTACAACAACACTTCACTTGCCTTGACTCATTCAACATAGTGCATAACGTAAAGATCAATTGATAAGAAAGAAAATATGACAATCAATTGTCAACCGACACAGCAGTTTCCACACAAGCAGCAAAACTCTAAGGCAGATATGAGAATTTACGTACCTGGCAAGTGTCTTCACTGACGATGGTAGACTGGACAGAGAGATCGAAAAAAGAATTCAAAAGGTAAACTACGTGCACAAGGTTGACCCTAGCGATGAAGGATAGAGAGGATCAAAGAAATAGTCCAAAAGTTCAACTTGTTGGCAGCACAAACCTCCTCTCTGTGACACCGCAAGGCAAGAACAGTAGGACAAAAGAAAGACAAAAAAAAAAAAGGAAATGCTGAGGTAGAAATATGCGGTACTCGCCGTACTGTGTAAATTTAGACGTTAATCATTAAACTCCATTACCTTTCATCGGTGTCCCAATGTAAGTTTGAATAGCACTTCTATTGATTAACCACAAGTAAACCAGGAGCATGATCATCGGTATAATCAAATAATAAATCACTGCTCAAGTCTTGAAGCTCAACTTTTCTTGTGCTAAATGCATTAACATTCAAGACTTCTTAAATGTCTACCTATTGGAAACAACTCTACACATGCATGAATCATGTCATTTTGCAGGTGTTGTCAAAATCTACGATTCCGCAAACTAAATGACAGAACGTAATACATTTGTTAGAAGTTGATGTAGGTAGAACCTGGTGGAGATTGATGTTCTATGCTTCGTCGATGCATGCAAATTGAACTATAAAGAGTTAACGGTGAAGTGTTGACCCAGCCACTTTAGTTGGAGTGAAGATAGACGATAAAGATGCAAAATACTCACAGCAACAGCAGCTGGTGTATGCAAATGAACTATGCACTTGATGTCTGGTCTGGCTTGGTGGATGGCCGAATGAAGTGAGAATCCTGCCTTGTAAACACCAAGATGGGTGGAGCCAGACTCTACAATGTCTCCTCTGATATCAACTTTAATCAGTGATGAGGCTGTGATCTCTGAGTATGTCAAGCCAAAGGGGTTCAGCAAGAAGTGCTCATTTTCTGGACTCACACGAGCCTGAAATGCAATAATACAGATAAGTTTTTAACAATTTCAAACAAATACATTTGATAAAGTATAACAAAAACTAGAGTCTGTTAGAATGACAGTTTTCCTTGTATATATGTTTTGGTTGATACGAATCTGCATGAACAGCTATTGCTTCAGCTCTGAAATTAGTACAAGTCTCTCCTGCTGGTATGAGTGATTTTCTATGTCACCATTGGAGTGTTCGATGTAGATTTCACTCTCCCCTTTTATCGCTTACTGAGGCAGATCCATCTGTGTACACGTGTGTCCAAGAGTTGCTAGGGTACTGTCTCTTGAGCTCCTGTAGAACATAGATTTTTTGCTCTGTTGATGACTCTCACTTTTCTTCGCTAACCCTGGAACCTCCAAGAATATTTTGGACCGGTCCTGACTCCGTGTCCAGGGTTTTGGAATGAGTGCTCCGCACTTTTTTGGTTTCAGCTTCAAGGATGTCTGCGTGTTTTCTGTGGATTTCTCTGGCCAGATGGTTGAGGCTTTTCCTTAGTAGTCTGTATTTTGTTCTCTCTTGGAGCTTTTGGTGCAGAGGATGATCAGGTAACCTCTTTTGATTTTAACCTCTTTTGTTTTTCAAACTGAGTAAGGAATTTATATTTTCTCTTTAATTCAAGGGGCTCAATTTTTGCTGTTTTTCCCAGCTCTGTAATTGGGAGTACTTTTCAATGCCCCCAAGGTTAATTCTGAGACCCATATTTTGAACTTGGTCTAGTTTTCCTGTGTTTGTTTTTGGCTGCTGTTGACAAGTGCTAGAGGCATATTCCTTGATTGATCTGATGGCACCAGTGTAGACTTGCTTGAGGATTTATTTGTTGGCCCCCCCCCAAGATGTACCAGAGTCTTTTTATGGCCCTTGTCTGGATTTTCTCTATATTTGACTTCCAGCAATCTCTAACTTAGCATGTTTATACAATGGAGGTCATTAGAACATTAATAAAATCTCTAGCTTTGGCTGTCCCCAACTGCCCTGCCTACCAAACATGCAAGGCAGCAGGTTATTTATTGATACCATGTTTAAATATTATTTGATGAAATGTTATGCTGTTTCCCTTGTCATTGGCTGAGGCCATTTTATATAAGGCATTGGAGGTCGAGATAACCTTCCCTTTCAATTTTTCCTTGCTGGATTCACCTTTTCCTCGTTTGCTTTCTTATCTCTTCTTGTTTAAAATGCACATGTGAGAACTTGAAATTCATCTACAAAATCTAATGTGCTAGAAAGTGGATGCTCATTTTCATAAACATCTATGTTCTTTACGAACTAAATGATATATATATATATATATATATATATACGAATATTATTAATGAAAGAGAAAGTTATTGAAATAATGGTACAGACGCTGACATATGTAGTGTAGTGAGTGTCATGCTACTTCAACTATCAAGAATGTCTATCTGTTTCCAATAGTTTGCACTAATTTTTGTATCAAGATGAATAATATTCTAAGCATTAGGGCATCACAACACTAGCTTCTTTAGCCCCGATATTAATAATATAACTAAAATACAAATGTACTTTACTATTCCAATGTTTTAATAAATCTCATGTACAGCATTATTTCTCCCATGTCAATGCAAAATGACTAAGCTTTCGTTTAATCAGGCGCATGTTCCAGATATTAATTATTTAGACTACATTCAGAGCATGTAACTTTAAATAGCTTTAGCCTTTTCAGCCCACTCTGTATCTGCCTGTCCTATAATGGATATAATTATGAAGCAATCTGGACAGTTGCACACATACCACAGTGCCTAATGATAAAACAGACTGGTGGTTATGAGAACCGAGAGATGAGGAGGTTAACCATTTATGTATTTAGGAAAAGGTTATTCAAGGCTCAAGTGATGGAGGAAGCAAACTGAAGTTGGAAAGAAGAATGTCATAAATTAGGAGATGGATTACAAAAGATATATAGAGGGTTTAAAAGTTGTTTTAATGGATGCTTGGAGTAACCCATGAACAGAATACATATACAAAAATCATTGTTTTTAAAACAGCTTTTAAGACCAGATATGAAATTCCATAGCTACAAAAACAGCTAATGATTAAATGATCAATTTTCTTGCAAGCCCAATGTGCTATCCTGAACTATTTTAGACAGGTAAATGATGACAAGAGTAAAATGTATACATGACAAGTGTAAGACTTCTACCATATGTTGAAGGTTTACTTTAGTTCAAAAACTGCGCGCAGTGCACAGGAATAACTTCAACACCGGCATTGCATATAGATGTCAAAATGAGAGGTGTTAGCTTTTGTGACTTTATGGTCACTGATGATAATATATTCTGACACAGAAATGTATATACAGCCATTTGGTGCTTACCGGTACCCCCACACAGAAAACCAAATTGACAATTCTACAAAAGGAAATGAAAATGCTGCTGTTTACAGCTGAGGGTCAAAAGAGGAGCATATAGAAAACCAGACTTCTACCAAGGGACTGTGATAACAGCATAGACTGCAGTTAACTCAATTTACTAAAAACATTTGTATTTTTAAAAAACGTTGCAGTATAACAAAATCAAAAGCTGTATTTAGACAATAGAGCACATAATGAAGCACACAAGAGTAAAATATATACATACATTTTACAAATTGGTAAGTTACAGCAACAAATCTGTATCAAAATTACTAGATATATCATGTGGGGATACCACAGATGATCCCTAGAGGAACCAAAAACAGATCTGTGGACTTGTTTCAAATATTCCGATCCACTCAAGTCAAATGATCAGCGGATTCTATTTCCACATCATTTTCAGAATAATCACCATCTAAGCAATCAATACATGTTCAACACCTTGTTTCAGCATTTAGCCTTTTAGAAGTCAGTTTGGGTTTTCCAACACACCCTTTTTACCATGATAACAAAACTATTTTTGTTCCCTGCTCACCTTGTTTCCTAAGATGGAGTTGCATCTTATTTCCTAGTGCATCTGACTTCAGCAAATATTTTTGAAAAAAGGGTTTGCTCCCATAAAGGGCACTACATTGCTGAATCAAAACACATTCATGTTTGAGCTTGAACAGAATTTAAGATGCAGGAAAAAGGGAAAGAAATAATATCCAAGAAATTATAGACTGGTGAGTTTAACAAGCATAGTCTGTAAAATGTTAGAATCAATAATCAAAGAAAACATTGTAATGCATTTAGACAAGTTTAATCTAATCATAAATAATCAGCATATGTTTACTAGAGGGAGATCGTGCTTAACAAATCTATTAGAATTCATGGAGGAGATTACTAAGATGATAGATAAAGGGGAGCCAGTAGATGTTATTTATCTAGATTTTGCAAAGGCCTTTGATAGAGTACCTTATCAAAGAGTATTTCAAAGTTAAAATCACATCTAGTAGGTGAGGAATTTATCAAATGGATTGAAAATTGGTTAACGGGAAGACGGCAAAGTGTTGGCATAAATAAGGAGTACTCTGGGTGGTGTGAAGTGAAATTGGAGTGTCACAGGACTCGGTTTTGGGACCAATTTTGTTCTTGATATAAACGATTTGGACAATGATATGGGATACATGATTGCAAAATTTGCTGATGACACAAAACTATGCATTAGTTCCTCATCTAAAGCAGAAGAGGATATATTGAGGTCGGATTTAGATAAAATTCAAGAATGGTCTGTAAGCTGGCAAATGGAGTTTAATGTAGATAAATGTAGTCATCCACATGGGTAGATCCAATTTGGAACATAATTACAGAATGGACGAGAGCAATATTAGAAAGATATATAAGGAAATGGACCTAGGGGTGATAATAGATCATACAGGTAAGGTGAGTGACAAAGTTCAGGTAGCAGTGAAAAAGGCAAATGCAATGTTATGTATGATAAAAAGCAAAATTAAACATAGGAGCAAGGAAGTGATAGTCGAACTGCATAAAGCATTAGTTAGACTAGATTGGATATAAACATGCTGGAAAGAATACAAAAAAGAGTGACAAAGCTGATAGTGGGATTCCAGAATTACAGTTATAAGGAAAGACTCAGAAAAACCGGCCTACATTGTCTAGAAGAAATAGAATTCGAGTTGACTTAATATAGGTTTATAAGATGATCAGAGGAACGGATAAATTAGACTAACAAGTTTTTCAAAATACAACCACCTACAAGAACAAGAGGGCATAGCTACAAATTAACTAAAGAGAGGTCCAGATTAGATATTAGGAAATATTTTTGTAGTCAGAGTGGTGAATGCTTGGAATGCATTGCCACAGGAGGTAGTGGAGGCAGGGACAATCAATTCATTTAATAGATTGGATGCTTTTAGAGCAAGGTAATGTAAATGAAACTGGTTGTATACAGAATCTGCAGTCTTCTAAACCAGTATAAAGGCGTTAAGTTAGTTAAAAGAATGGCAAGCAACAGCTGCAGTTCTACATTTTGATCAGGATAAAGTTAATGGTGACAATGTATGAAAACAGGAGCAAATTCATGGATCAAAATAAAATTAAAAACTACTTTTTCTAGAACAGACCTCCTGAACCAAGGTTTAATAGTTGCTGCTGTTAAACTAGCTGTCTGCAGTCCGCACCAAAAAGAGTAGTGGTACAGTGGGTTCCATCCCACTGTAACATTCAAGGCAACGAGGAGGCAGACAGACTGGCAAAAGAAGGTGCAAGACTACCACAACCAGATTCTAGTGTGACCTACGAAGAGTCCAAAAGGTTTATTAGGGCCAGATACATGGCCAAATGGGAAACAGAACATACTGGCTACACAAAAAATGATGCCTACTACCAGCTGAACAGAAGAGAGCAGGTCGTGTCTTCAGACTCCGCACAGGCCACAACAGACTGAGGTACCATCTATTCAATAAATTGAAGATAGGTGGCACTGACGAATGCACCTGTGGCACAGGGAAAATGACAGTTGAACATCTGCTGCAAAATTGCCCGACATACGAGGACCAGAGAAAGCACATGTGGCCATCACCAGTGGCAACACTAGACAAGCTCTATGGCAGTGTCAACAGCTGCTTTCTTCGAACAAATTCAAGTTGACGTCTTACAGCGTACAAAGAAGAAGAAGAAGAAACTAGCTGTCTGCTCTTTCGTAAAAAATGTTAAGATTCCTTAGCATCATTCTTGTATATCTATGGTATTTCTACCTTTTCTTAACTTGCTGAGTTGGGAAGCATCAGTTATATCTCACCTCATACCCTCTACTGGCATAAAATCTGAAAGCTGGGTCTAGTTTTAAGCTTACACAAGGAGATGGGGTGGCATATTATGCAGTCACAGCAAACACAGAGTTCTACAAATGAGCAAAGATAAATTACTTAGTTCTGTTTCTGGGTTCACCCAATGAATCGCCAAATCCTATAGTCAAACTCCTACACAGCCGTTAGTAGTTCTTACCAAAACTCATCCAGACAGGAAAACCACTTGGATTAACTGGGGTCCCTGTTCCCCCAGACTAATTGTGCAATGCTGAATAACCAACATGTTTTATCACAAAGGAAATTGTAGTTTTGGGCCATCCTGATGTGGTTGGTTACTCAACCTCTGCATGTTAGACAGTTCTAGTACAGCAAAACTGTGGTACTTCAGAGTATTGGTTTATGTCTAATTCTGGAACTCATGGATGACTATCGTGAAATCCTTAGCATCCCTAAAGAGAAGGTTCAGTTCAGTTCATCCCGTAACCCATCAGGTCATTGAGGCACACATGAAGACAAGAAAATCCCACGCCAACCCTCTCTGTCTGTCGCCGCCTGACGTATCTCACCGGGACGAAGGCCTGACCACTCAGTTATGTTGTCCACCCTCTCCCTCTCTGTCCCGGTACTGACCCAAAGAGTATCGAGTTGGTAATTCCGTTGGACCTCGCAACGTGCCCGCACCAGGCCATCTTTTGATAGCTGTGAACAGATCTTCAAAAGGACCAATAGCGTCTTCAACTCTCTGACGGATTTCTACGTTCGTGACACGATCTTTATATGTAACATTTAGGAGTTTTCTATAGCACCTCATTTCCATTGCATGTATCCTGCCCTGGATATCTGCTGTAATGGTCCAGGTCTCGCAGGCATACAGAAATATTGATAGCACCAAAGAGCGCATTAGTCTGACTTTTATGCCGAGGGCGAGGCGCTGGTCTTGCCATATAGGTTTCAGCCTAGTCAGCGCCGCTGTTGTTTGTGCTATTCTTGCAATGACCTTCGTCTTCGAACCCTCTTCGCTGATCAATGATCCCAGATATTTGAAACGTTTTACCACCTCAAGTTCCTGCCCATTCGCCTCTATTACAGATTGAAAGTCTGCTACGTTATTGGTCATGAGCTTTGTTTTATCTGTATTTATTTCCATACCAAAACTCAGGGCCGTTCTATCCAATCTACCAATCAACTCCTGGAGTTCCCTTTCTGTGCCTGCCAATACATCAATATCATCAGCAAAGCGGAAGTTTGCAATAAGCCAGTCACCTATTTTAACCGTGCCAACACAGGAAACAATGAATACTCACACTGATGTGATTGTAGATGCCATGTGACCATCCACATAAGTCCACCAGACGGTATAGAGCAGCTAACTTACACCGCAATGTCTTTTCCCCTTTTATATAACCTAAGGACTCAACTCCACGCAAATCATTTATTGGAATGACAGAAGAAGCTGTGAACAGAAAATAAACATTTGGATCAGCTGAGCAACTTAACTTTCTGTACAGTAGTCATTATTAATAAGACAGCAACAAGGTCTAGACAACAGAAAACATAGGTTCACAAGCATTACTCACTGAAGTGCTTAAATAAAAATGAGTATCATTAAGAATTCTAATGTACATAGACGATTACTTTGAATTGTAGAAGAATTATTCTTCCTAGTTTCGTCATCTCTTACATAGCATGCACATTGAAGATTGTGCTCAACTTTCCAAAACTACATTCTCATAGGAACAAAATTATAATGTATAATAATCAATGGAATAACTCTAGTTAATAGCACACCTCTAGATGAGAATCATACCTCTAGCTAAACTTCCTAGACTCCCCTTGGAGTGGGGCAGCAGCAGGTCTGTAATCTGTTGTAAAGCAATGAGGCTGGCTGGATATGGGCCGCTACGGAGTTGCTCCTCCACTACTTGCTCCAGCTCTTCCTTAAATGCCTGACTGTTGAGTACAATCGAGACACGTGACCTGTTTTCCATCTGCTGCAAGTCCTCCTTCACCTCCGCCGGACGTTGCAGGTTCTTGATGTATTGTGGATCATCTGGATCTGATCAATTTGAACACATATACTTAGAACATGTATGCATTTAAATTAAACCAAAGCTAAAGTTTATTATACATAGTTTTCAAATGCCCATTATGTATAATAAAGCAATAAGTCCTCTGTTAATTATCATCATGATAGTCCAAGCAAGCATTTTCTGCTTTACAGAATGTTATATAACAGATTGTTTACTTTAGTTTTATTTTGAGATTTTTTACAATTTTATGTTACTGATTTAGCATAATTAACTCATTTCTTGTCCAATCCTTTACAAAGAACATTATTGCTCAAAACAAATGACCTAATGTGTCCCACTGTTAAGTAAAACTACTAGTACACCATTGTGTTTTGTTTTCCAGTCCCCTTTGTATTAACAAATGGGCTGAGTTTAAGTTTTAAAGATTTTCTCTAGCAAGTCTGCTTTATTCAAAGTTCAATAATCTAAAACTACAATTTGATCAAACGCTTTCAATACAGTTGTATACAGACTCTACAGGGTCTTCTAAACCAGTATAAAGACGTTAAGTTAAGTTAATAAAGTAGACAATTTTTTATTAACAACAGCATTCAAAGACAAGAAAATGGGCACGACCTCAGAATGATGAAGACTATACTACTTATTAGAGAGCTGGATGTAAAGTCAGGCTGATTATACACCAGGAAAGTGAAAAGTGCTTGACAGAAGTATGGAGAGGTACTGAGTGAGCTATGTGTTGCAGAAACATGCTGAGAGATCTAGAGATGAACAATACAGACATGGGAGTTTTTCACAGACTTACTCGTCCAAAGTGAACAAGCAGATGATGGTATAGAAAATGTGTAACATCATTAATTGGTATAAATCCCGAAATATATGGCACAAAACAACAGAGTAATACTCGAGCAAGAGGTCAGGGAGGCAATTAGAGGAAGCCCTAACTACAAGTGTAGACCACATATCGGCAGATGCCATAAAAGATTGTCAAGATGTTGGGTAAGATGGTTCACAAAGATATTTAATCAGGCGCCGATTGAAGGAAATGTATCTGGTGATTGGCAAAGAGGGGTGGTGGTACCTATTTAGAAAAACAAGGGCAGCAGAATGGATTGCAGCTCATATAGGGGATTTTTACCTATACAAATCAACTCTAGAAAAATGTTCACATGAGAACGTGAAAAGCAAGTACAAGCTATCATGAAGCCACTGTTCAGTGCTTCACAATCAGGATTCTGGAAAGCTGGGAATGTATATATTTACACTCAGTTAAGTGGAAAAAAAACACCATAGAATACAATGAGAAACTCCATGTGGCTTTCATTGATCAGAAAAATGCATTTGACCTGGCAAATAGATGTAATTTATAGGAGGTAATGAATATTGTGCAAAGGACAAATTTGTGGTTGGCATTCGTGCCTTGTATGTAAACAGTGATGGTGCCGTACAAACAAATGCCGATTTGACAAACTGTTTCCAGTGCTTTGTAGTATACAACAGGGGTGGGTTCTTTCTCCACTTGTATTTATATGGATAAAATCACACCATTGGCTAACTTAAACTTAATGTCTTTATACTGGTTTAGAAGACTCTGCAAAGTCTGTATTCAACCAGTTACATTTGCATTACCTTGCTCTAAAAGCTATGTGTATCCAATCTATTCTTAAATACATTAACTGTCACTCCCTACACTACCTCCTGGGGCAATGCATTACTAAAAATAAATTCCTAAATATCTAATCTCTACCTTTCTTTAGTTAATTGTTAGATGTGCCCTCTTGTTCTCGTTGGTGGTTCTATTTTGAAAAACTTGTTATAGTCTAATTTAACCTTTCCTGTGAAATGTTATAAATCACCTCGAATTGTTCTCTTTTCTAGATAGACACCATAGGTCGGTTTTTCTGAGTCTTTCCTCATAACTGTAACTCTGAAATTTCACTATCAGTTTTGTCGCTTTTCTTTGTATCCTTTCCAGCATGTTTTTATGTCATCTACAATAAGGACTCCACACCTGTACACAGTACTCCTATCTAGGTATAACCCCCATGAGGAATCCCTATATGAACTGATGATCAGTTCATCTTTTATCAAAATGGAGAAGACCTAAGCTAATGTATATCAATTTAGCTTGTAACGAACATGACATGAAAAACAACACAGAAAAGACCAAGACTATGATGATATCATGTGTACATATGCAGAGATGAAAATGACCAAAGTTTCAAGCAAGTAAGGTAGTTCAAATATCCAGGTAGTATGTCCACTGATGATGGCAGAGTGGACAGAGAGACGGCACATAGAATCCTGAAGGTGAACAGTGTTCACAATCAAATTACACCAATTTTTAAACACTCTAAGTGCTTCTTTCAACTAATAAATGTACTGTTCATCCCTACATTGTGTTACCAATGTCAATCCTGGTCCTTACTAGGAAACCCATAAGATTAAGACCCAGAGACGGCTGCGTGAGAAGCACAGCCGGAAAGACAAACCGTGACCGAATCAACAACACCAAGCTGAGACAGATAGTGGGGACAAACCTAGTTAGTGCCTACATTGATGCCCAAAATATCAGTGGTTTGGCCATTTAGCCAGAATGCATTATGATGAGCCTGCAGTGAGAGCACATTACATGCAGGTCACCTGTCCACATGCTAGGGACCTACCTCGATGTATGTGGATAGAAGATGTCTCTGACACACCCAGGAGTTACACTTAATCACAGCACATGGATTTTGTACCTGCCGATTGTAAAGGGAGCGTAGCTTTCGATATTTTCATCCTCTCTAACATTCCTCATTATGCACCCTGCGTACCTGCATAAATGTTAAATAGGTATGGGGAGAGGATACATTCCTGCCATACTCCCAATTACACTTCGAACCAATCTGTTTCACCAGATACTCTGATAGCAGCTTGTTGTTTCTGATATAATATTCTAATAGGCAGATTAGATGTACTAGAAACCCCACATATATATATGTAATGATTTTCCACAATTTCTGATGTTTTACGCAATCGAAGGCCTTGGTGTAATCGATAAAGGCATGTATACAGATCTACATTATACTCTCTACAATTTTTCATAGGTGTTCCTCATATATGATCTCTGCTCGCTTGGTCTTTTCTGGAGTCTACTTGCACTACACGGATTTCGCATTCTAATTTTATTTCTATTCTCTTCAATATAATCCGCAATAGAGCGGTAATTTGTGCACAGCTTTAGGTTGCCTTTCTTTGGGAGAGGAATTTAGATTAATCTCTTCTGTTTTTGGCCACTGTGTGCTGTGCCAGATCCTCTTGCCTAGTACATGATAAATGTGAGCACTGGCCTCTCCCCCTGCCTGTATTAGTTTCGCTGGAAACACTAAGATATGTGAAATGAAATGTCTGAGAAAGTTCACATATATCAATGAAGAATCATGGCATTAGAAACATTGCGAAGAACTACCCCTTGTACTGAACACACATCAAGACAGAAAATACGATGGTTTGGTCACCTTATGAGAATACAAACTTGATAACTACCAATGCATACATATAACAAAAAGATCTGGTTATACGGCACAAGAAAGACCATATGTAAGATGACTGACGTGAAAGAAATATTAGAACATGGGATTACAATGTCCGACAGCACATTTGGCTCAAGAAAGGCAACTAGTGTTCATCGCTACGCTTTAAGGGATGCAAAAATAAGTTTAAAATTATGTAATTTCTGTTAAGCAGTTCAGAATTGTTATTCATTTATGCTTGCCAGTTCAGAATTATGTTGTTCATTTATACTAGCCAGTTCAGAATTATGTTATTCATTTATGCTAACCCGTTCAGAATTGTTATTATATGTTAACC
Source organism: Ariolimax columbianus (assembly GCA_036924085.1). Lineage (NCBI taxonomy): Eukaryota > Metazoa > Mollusca > Gastropoda > Stylommatophora > Arionidae > Ariolimax > Ariolimax columbianus. The sequence continues at coordinate 174,122,192 of JAVGWX010000001.1, forward strand.
AGCTAGAATTACCTTGATGATTTGCATCACCTTTTCGTTTCAAGTGATGCAAAGAGACACTATCAATAGTAATGGTTTTTAATTATTAAGGTCATGGCTCTATCCACAGCCCTCTGCAGTCACCTATTTACTACATTATATGCTGTTAACCAGCTCAGCATTATGTGGTTATCTGATGTTAACCAGGTTAGTATTGTCCCTATCTGCTGTTACTTAATACATATTGTGCTATAATTCGTGAAATTAGGAAGTCAAGAGCAGAGAAAATAGGAGAGACAACTGCTGACTACGTTTGCCAGTCGTGTCATAGACTTTTCCAGGCTTGAATTAGCTTGATCAGTCATGAGCGCAGACACATACTCAAGGTTGCATATGACATGTGATGATGATGGTGGTCCCCATCGTTGACGATGGACGAATTATTATTATTGTGCAATGACAACCAAGCATAAACTTACCAATGCCATCTATATATTTGCCAGTAGGGCTGGCCGGCCCATTGACTTGTGGACCTGCCTGACTCATTCCGCTCTAGTGCCACGGGGCAGCCTGCAATTAGAAGAGACACCTGACATGACCAACAAAAAATGTATCAATGCTTGATCACTCCCGTCCCTCACATGGTTCTTGGAGGTCCCTTTATTGGGGCCTTATGCAGATAAGTTGACCTTTTTTTCCTTATATGTTGATTTGTTAGTTCAGTATTGATGTCCCTGATGAAGGCCCATTGGTCGTAACTTAAGTTTTGTTTGTGTTCTCGTCTCGGTGCGGTATCTGACCATACCCATTTTAAAATTTTGATTAAACTCAACCGTAATCAATTTTTACAATTTTGTTCATGTTTTTTTTCTCTTTATTGGGAATAGAATCATAGCACCTTACTATGCATGTCCCAAATAAGCAACTAAAGAGGGGTTTGTATGTGGATTACAAACTCAATAAATAAAGGAAGTTATAACAGCAGTCAGCACAGCACAGGCAACAATGTGTTAGGCAATGATGTGTGTGGGTGGAACTAGAGAGTGGGGGTTTGTATCCCCATTGGAATGTAAAAATAAAGTAAAGTTAATGATGTTTAAAGTACACCACACACAACGATTAACACACGTGGTCTTTGTGGCCAGTGAAAGAAGACCACATTAGAGAGAGCGAGTATGTGTATGTTGTTTTTTTTGGGGGTGGGCGGGGTGGGGTTGGGGCGCAAGCGGCCCATGAGCAAGTAAAAGATACTGATCTTCACAAATATATTTTACTGACATATATCAAATATAGCAAACAACTACACATACAGATTGGTGCATTTCCTTACAGCCACATCAGTATCAACAAATGCAAATTACAAACAGGATACAGAAAAATATACAATGCAATCTCAAAAAGCCGTGTGTCTAAATAAATTTAAAATTATAAAGTCCAAAATGTCAAAAAGCATTTTTCTGGGACAACAGTTTGCATTAATTTTATTTTGAACCACTGTACTGACCTTCACTTCCAACACAATCTAACGCTTGTAGGGCGTCTTTTAAAATGTTAAAACTTATCACTAAGCTAGCTGATCATGTGAGACTGCATAATGTGGTCCCAAGCTGGATGTGTTCTTAGTCGACCTGTACTTATGCAGGGGCAGATGCCCCTGTGTAGGTACCAGCTCTAGTATGAGCTGGATGTAGTCGGGAGAATGGTTTCCTGCATAGCGGGCTAGGCTCAAGCAGCTTAATACTCCACTGTGTTGGGACAAGCGCTTATGGAGGGTGGTTAGTCGATGTGCGAGTCCATCTTAATAGACTCAATATCACACTAGAACAAAGTAGACTCGCAGCCTGTTAAGCGCCATCTATGCTGCTCTAAACAAACCACCTAACCATGGCCGGTTATATGTCATGTCACACAGTTAGTCGCCTCTTACGACATGCTCTCTGTGGGGCAGTGGTGCTATTCTTGCCCTTGTCATACACAAAGACATATTCAAAATCAGTATGTGTGTTTAAAAGCCATGCCAAAAAATTGTATTATAAGCAATTGTCTGGTAAGCTGGTTTTGTATAACGAATATGAACCGCCAGGGCCAGCGACCCAGAGCTACCAAGACTCTTCTCCACCTCCATGTGGTGGTCCTGGATAACAGGCTGCAACAGGGCAGACTGGCTACGGAGAAGGGATCGAAGAGGGAAGGCTAACCCGGTACCCAAAAATGCCATGTTGATGTGTCAGACCAAAAGGTGCAAATATCGCAGTCAAGCTGTAAACCACGACACAACGCATTCCGTTCTCTGGACTACATTCCGCTACATGCAAAGTTTTTTCAGGGCTTGTAGCGGGAGATTGAGAATGAATAAAGAAGAAAGAGTAGGTCAAGTTTTGGAAAGTAATAAGACCAGGTCGGGTAGCCACATAACAGGCAGCTGCTAAACTATGCTGCATGGAGATGAATGTCATGAAAAATACAATAAGTGAGTATACTTTTTCTATCTGTAATCTTGGTATTCAATCAGACATGTCAAGTGTCTGATGCCAGGCAGCCCAAACTCATTTCAGCCTTTTGCCTTGGTGTACGATTTTAGACCAAGAACTTTACTCAAGCCAGCTGTCCATTTCAATGGGGACGTCCATGTGGATACTTAAATTGGAAGGGCACCAGGTTGTTACTTTTCATGTTAATCTGTTGTCACACCACATGCCCATTTGGAAAAAAATGGAGCGGAGAAACTTTGCAGAAATAGCCAAAGCAAAGATGAGCAAAGACCCTATGAACACCGTAACAACACCAAAGCAAACTACCCAAGCATGGACTGGACCCATGCATACACCGACGGTTCTGTAACAAACAACACGGAATGGAGGGGCAGAGGTATTCCTGAGCCTAACAAATGGTAGAAAAATAACACTATATCAGTGGCAACTGGAAAATACTCAAGCAATTTCAGAGCGGAGGCAGAGGGACTGAAGGCTGCAGTAAAAGCAATGCTGACAGGCGAAAGCAATGAAAGCCAGATAGTCCTGTTTACAGATGCCCTGGGCGTAGTTACAGCACTAAAAAGTCAGAAAAATACTGAACTTAATGATTTAAGAGCAGTACTCTGTCAACTATGCCAACAAAAGAGAGCAGGTCGTGGTCTTCAGACTCCGCACAGGCCACAACAGACTGAGGTACCATCTATTCAATAAACTGAAGATAGGCGGCACTGACGAATGCACCTGTGGTACAGGGAAAATGACCGCTGAACATCTGCTGCAAAATTGCCCGACAAACGAGGATCAGAGAAAGCACATGTGGCCATCACCAGTGGCAACACTAGACAAGGTCTATGGCAGTGTCGACAGCCTCAGGATGACAGCTGCTTTCTTCAAACAAATACAAGTTGACGTCTGACAGCGTACAAAGAAGAAGAAGAAGAAGACACCCCATGCCCAGTTCCTTAACAATGCTGCATGTACAATGTCATTGAAGGCAGTTCAGTGTAGGATCTCCATGTTGTGAACTTGGTCCGTAGTGAGGATGTCAATGTTTTTCACTGAATTTCCATTTGAGCAACTCCAAGCTTCTCTGCATCTGCTTTTCGTAGGCGCCATACCTCTTTAATGTATACTTTATAATTAGAATTTTCATTTATATCTCTATAGTAAAACATTTTAATTTTTTTTTTATTTGTCCCTTAAAGGAGTTTCACAACTAATGAATGGTGTTTGTTTGTGTGGGATAGAAACTACATTTGATGGAAATATAGTAATTGTTTTTCATAAACCATCATTCATTTGAGTTTTGAAAGTTATACTCTTTTTTCCAACTCATTTAAATCCCAGTAAATTCCACTTTGCTAGTATTTATGATTGCCCTTTCTTCCATCATAGTTAGCATTTCATATTAATAAAATTATGATCAGTATCAGCTTCTTCACCAATGTAAGCAATATAATTTTTTTTTACTTAGTATCTATATCTTGTTTTCACCATGATGTAATCTATTTGACATCTCAGAACTTTCCCATGTGCATTTGTACTTTTGTTTAGTCACGAGAAGGGAAGATTATAAGTCCTCGGAAGGACTGTAGCATGATAAGGACAAGTGGTGTGTGAAGTGACAGCTAATTCTAAACTTGTGGGTGTCATATAAAGTGTGAAGTGACTATCTTATAAGGAGTCCTGAACCCGATGTGGAACTGGAGTCCCTTACATGATGTACTGCTGTGTGAACTGATCTTTTCTGAGGCAACTTAGATGGGAGGAAAGTAGAGAATTACTGTATACAACTATCCATGCCATGAAAGGTGACTAATTAGGGTTGTGCATGGGCTAGCAACCTCTCATACCAAACAAGGAGCCACAAAATCAGCACTACAAAAGTACATAGATATGTTGACCATGTGCCTCCTGTAGGGTGACCAGCTGCAGTGGATAAAAGAAGAATGATGAAAATAATGGACAGCCCTAAAAGGAGAACGTTTTTTCCTGGACATAGTCTTTGCAACCTTCTGAAAACATACATTACCTACAGTTTTATCATCGCTGCTGGACAAATACTTAAATGTGTATAAACTCTGAACAAGACAAGAATGAGGTCATTGATAAATGATAGAATATACCCACACACATAAACTAATTAGTTCACTGTTTCCACTAATGTTGAGCTATGTTCCATTCATGTTGGGCTATACAGAACACACTAAGCAAATTTCCTGTTATCAATGAAAACAAACTTAGCTTACACCATGGACAAAATACACATAGACTTTAAACCTATTTACAAACAAATATTCCTACTTTTTCTAATTAAAAAACTAAAAGCAAAGACATTTTCTAGTTACACAAGTGAAACTTGTAGTGCATCTTAGCTCTGTTTCCAGCCACATAACACCTTGCCGAGCTTAAACATATACATACAGGAGAACAAAAAAAGCTTCAATTTTTATGATGTTTAACAGTTTACATCTAACAATATCCACTTTGTTTTGGTCATGTAAAGAGATTGTACACAGGCCTGGGCAAACTGAAGTGCTAACAGCAAACATAAGATATGAAACAATGAAGCCTAAGTTTGCAGCATAAGCGACACGAAGTATATAAATAAACAAATATTCCTCTTACAGAAATGCACTGTGTGCTTTATGTTCACTGCTTCCATATAGATATTAATCACTGCAGAAAAATAAAGCTCAAGTATACATCTACAAAATCAAGAATAACAAAAACAGAGCTGGTTTGCGTAGGTTGGGGGAAGGTAGTAGAAAAGATACACATGATTTCCCATTCAATGGTCAGCAGGAAGCAAGTTGACAGGTATACAAAGACATTGCCAGTGGATGCTTGAAATTTCTTTTTCTTTAATGAAGATGGGTATGAAGAATACAAAATAATGAGGAGTTACAATAAGCAACTCTCAGATTATGAAAGTTGAGAATTAAATACCAATGACAATTGTTACAGAACATCAATTTTGTAACCTAAGTTACGGATGCTAAAGTTCACATGAAAGCATCAGATAATGTAACAGAAGTGAAAACTATAGAGGAAGAGTAGAATCTATGGGAGATTCTGGAATACAAGTGATGATATAACATGAATATCTAGAACAGTACCACATACCAATGATTGACTCAAATCCATCACAGTATTTTTGCCATCAAATTCACAAGATGTTGAACATGAAAACTAAGATTATTTCTAGGAGTCACAACAAAGTGTTTAGAAATGCTATAAGAAATGTAAAAAGTACAATAAAGCTAGAAGTAAGTTTAGTGCATGAAGACAAACAAAAAAACACTACATATATTTTAAGATCATTAATAGAGATTTTGACCATCATCATGATATAGCATGTCACTTGCAGAATGACGCTCCCATGACAGCCCCTCTGAAATAAACTCCTATTGCCAAATCCCCAGTCATGCCCAAGCATTCCTTGACATCTATTTTGCACCATCGCCTTCTTGGTCTGCCTCTCTTGCTTGGTACCATACCTTGTACTACTGTTCTCTCAAGACATTTGTCTTTTCGTGTGACCAAAGTATTCTATTTCTCTGTTCATGAATTTATGAACCAGTTCTCCTTTATGCTCCAACTCTTGTCGAATGTCTGCATTCTTCTTTTTTTCGTCTATGGTATTTTGAGGCCCCTTTTATAACATTTTGACTTGAAAGACTATTCTCCCCCTTGAGATCTGGGCAACTGTCCATGTTTGGCAGCTGTGTGCTGTTACGGTAAAAACACAGGCCCTTAAAATTGTCACTTTTGTTGGTTTGCTGGTATTCAGCCTTAGTTTCCTCCGGTTGTGTAGACTTTTGATTTTGATAAAAGTTTTTGGTACTTAATTTCATTATGCTGTTTTAGAAGGCCCTACAAAGTTTGTATACAAGCAGTTTATTTCCCTCCACAGGTACTGAAAATACTGTGAGCATCCAATATATTTTTGAATGCATTAATTGACTTTGCTTCTACTACATCCTGCAGCAATGCATTCCAAGAATTCACCACTCTGGATCTGTCTTTAAACATTTTGTAGCTGTGCCCTCTTGTTCTTGTAGCCGGCCATACTTTGACAAATTTGCTATAGTCTAATTTATCCTTTCCATTTAATAATTTATACACTTGTATTAAGTCACCTCGAATTCTTCTTTGTTCGAGACACCAAAGACCTGTTTTTTTTTAAGTCTTTCCTCATAACTATAATTCTGAAACCCTGCAATCATTTATGTATTTCTTCTTTTTATCCTTTCCAGCATGTTTATCATATGGACTCCACACCTGAACACAGTATTCCAATTTAGGTCTCACCAATGACATATAACTTGACTATTACTTCCTTGCTCTTATATGAAATGTTTATTTTTATCCTACCCAACATGTCATTAGCCTTTTTCACTGCCACCTGGACTTGCCCCTGCACCTTTCCTGTATGATCTTTTATAACTCAAAGGTCTCTTTCCTTTTTAATTGTCCTAATATTGTTATCTCATCATGTCATTATTTTCATTATTGGATTTTGCCATGTGGACGACTGTACATTCTTCTACATTAAACTCCATCTGCTAGCTCTCAGAACATTTTTTAATATCTAAATTCTATCTCAATAGATCCACCTCTGCCGGAGAAGAGACTGCTGCATAATTTTGTGTCATCGCGAACTTTGAAATCATGGATCTGATATTAATGTCCAAATTATTTATATATATTAAGAGCAAATTTACTCCTAGTATCACCCTCAGAAACCATTTCCACCGTCTGCTTTTTCCGAGGCTCCCTCCAAAAAACCTCTAAAAGTCAGCTTGTCCAAATTTGTGTCCAATGAAATCAACACTAGACATTTGCATCACATTTCTGTTAAACCTTGTGTGGGAATAATCATCTGTGATCAGTAGTTTTTGCGTTACGAGAAATGGCTTCAAAGACAAATAATAATGAGCAAAGGTTCTCAGCTAAGCAAGCACCTGCACTTATTCATTCATGGATTTAATTTGAAAATGATGATAATTCATATGACTGGTATTCAGAAAATTGTTGTTGCTCACAAAATTGTCAGGCTCTAAAGACATGGGGATGTCTTCCCTGGCTGGATCTAGTGATTAGTTCTTGGCATAGTAGAGAAGCTACTAGTGCTACTTACTAGAGGAACAAATCATGTTCCAATAACAAGTAGAAGATTGAGATAGATCCAAACTTAGACATGTAAGATCAAGTACACCTGATAATGTTGAAGCAATATAGTTTTATTTTTAAAATATGTAATGTCAATACTAAAATAGAAAGTGGACATTTGGTTGTAAATTATCATTTTTTTCTAATTGTGACAACCAATTTCAAAATACATGCAGAATGTTTATTTGTAACAAGACACACATTAAACTTTCCTAACTTTGTGAAAATGGAGATACTTTACAATGATCATGAATTGATAAGTTTCTGTGTTGCTGAAAGATTTAAACATTATTGTAAAAACAATATTTGTTGTTCTGTTTTTTACATTTATATTTGTTCTATTCCAATCTTTATGTATCTTACATAAATATTTGGAACTGTTTATATATTTAACTATGTTGATATAATAGGTCTTTCATTTCTGGATATTTTGACATATAACACGTGTTAATCATTATAAATAAATATACTAATCTAAAATCAGCAACAACAGACAAGTATAAAAAGTTCCTTAAAATGAACTCCTTAAAATGTGATTTTTGAGCGCATATATAAAGAGTTAAGATGTTCTGTCAAACAAGGTTGAAAATGAGGAAGCTAAACATTTTATTTAATACTGATGATAAAGACCCAAGAATAGTTATGATTACATGAATCTATTTCAAATGGCAACCAAACAGGAAATCATCATCATCAGTCCCGCAACCTTGAAGGTCGTTGAGGCACTGTTATTGCGGTTTGCAGAACTAGTTTCTGCGATATGTCTCAATTTTTCACCAGGGTATTAGTTTCAGCTACAGACCTTCCTGTACACTCTTTTATATTGTCGTCCCATCACTTTTTTGGTCTCCCTCTCCCACGCTTCCCAGACACAGTGCCTTGCAGGACGGTCTTGGTCAGCTCCATCAATCGTGATATATGCCCAAAAATTTCAATTTTCGTGTTTTTATATTGACCTAACTCCTTCCGAACAATTTCAAGAACACTCTCGTTTGTAATGCGATCCAAATATGAAATGTCAAGAATTCTTTGCAAGCATCTCATTTCCATTGCGCAAATTTTATGTTCTAGGGCAGCTGACAGAGTTCAAGTCTCACTCGTAGAGGTATACCGAGGTGACCATTGAATACATTAAAGACAGCTTCGATTTACTGCTAATATTCCTGTGTTTCCAGAAAATTCTCAGTCTGGTCAGGAAATACATCCACAAAATAAAAGAAATTTAGTCAAATGAGTGAAAAGCAAAAGAGTTTGAAGAAATAACATATAAAAGTAACAAAAGTAGTATCTTGGGCTAAGTCACATGTGGAGCCCATCAGTAGGAAACAGTATTCTCTAGAATGCAACAGTATAGTAACAGTGACATTCGTTAAATACCAGCATAAATCAATTCCTCAATGTTTAAACATTCATACATTCTTTAGTTTATAAACATTACCCAGCATTCATTATCTGCAGAAAGGAGATACTTCTTGAAATGGTTGACAGAAGATGAAAAGTGAACATAGCTGGCAACACATTTGACAGTTTACTCACATGAGAGGACAACACATTGGACAATTTTACTCACATATTTCTTCCATGAATCACACACCCCAGGAATGTTATATTTAGCAACAAAAGAGTAATATTTTTGCAACTAATCCATTGATTCAGCTTATCATTGATTTTGTATGCCACCTAATAACATGTTTTATGAGTATGCTTGTGGTAACAATTAAAAGAAGATTTTGCATTACATACTGGATGCAGCTATGCTTGCTTTCATGTACTGTACTGTCTTGTTCAACTAAGCAAAACTGTTAACTTGTACGGGTCAGCCATATTTTGTATGTTTTTTGGGGGGTCAAGGGTTTCATTAAAAGTACAGAAATAAGTTATATAGTCATTCTTTGTAAACAAACAAATCAAGCCATAATGCACTTCCTGGTAATCTGTTTCCTACAGCAATAACAGATGGCCATTTCCCTATCGGATAAAGGTAGCTGACAGTTTTGTAATCTACTTGGGTTACACATTTAAAGAAGTTTACTGTTAATAACACTTACACTTTTTTGTAATGTGTAAGTTTTATAGCCCCAGTTATTGTTGCTTGACACAATCAAATAAATGTGAGCCTTTGGTGTCACCCCCTCCACACAGTTTTTAAAAAAAATGACATGCATTTTATTATTAAGTCTGTCATCATGTTAGGTTTTCATTGGCCTGGTGTACAGGTTATTTGGTGATGTTGACAGGTACAACTGTGACTAGACAGATCAGATTATATTGCAGCACTATCATAATAATTTCTTCAACTTGATTTTTTGGGGGCTTTAAGACTTTAAGTCTTGGAAGACTGCACTAACAAAAGATTTTATAGTTTGGACACAATGCAGATTTATTCAATCAACAAGAACATAAAAACACATAATGCCACAGAATGAAAATTACCAGGTAAAAAAGGTGGCCAAAATAACAGGAAATAAAGAAAGCAAGACAATTTTTGAAATTTAAAAACAAAAACACTGCATTCACACACAAGGGAAAAAAAACATGAAGGAAAGAAACTGATGACTCCCCTAATGGCACTTCATAGCAGAAAAGTGTTACAAAGAACAATTATATTGTTATCTTTCTTTTTGTGTGTATACCACAACATGGAATTTGGTATATGGACAACATGTAATGATCCAATAAACATTAACAGAGAATGATTGCAATTTATTCTATATCAATCACAGAAATGACACACATACATTATTACACCAAGTCAGCCACAGATATCACATATATCTCTATTGTGTCAAGTCAGCCACAGATATCACATACATCTCTACTACACCAAGTCAATCACAGATATGACACACATACATCTCTAAAGCAGATCAACCAGCTAGTATTGGCAACATGCTAGCCATTATTTATGAAATAGCCGTTAATTTCAATATCAGTCAAGCAGCTGTAAACAAAATTGCCCATAATGGTCTAGATATAGGAAAGTGTGTAGCAGATGAGTCCCAAGGCAGCAGACGAGGTAATGGAGGTAGTGCAAAATTGGTTAAAGGGTCACATCAAAAGACTTTTTTCTAGAGAGTACACACAAGTTAGTGGACAAAGTGTGCTGCCAGGCTGAAGGATTATGCCAAAAAATAAGACACAAAAAATGTATGATTCTTATAAATAAAATTGCTATTAATTAATGATTGTCCTGGGAATCACACTGAGAGGCTTGTATCTTGGATACATACACTCTGCTTTAGAATACAGCAGTGGACCCCTGTAGAATCCCTGGACAAAGTGCAGCAATGAGGTCAACACCCACTGCTGCACGTGAAATTCATGTGAATGGGGAACCTCTTGAGATGTGAAGGAATAGGGCCGCTATGTAAGCTTATGAGAAGAGTAAAAGAATGAGCAAAGACCACACCAATAGAAGGCTTGTAGAACAATGGCAGCAAAACTAGAGAATAAAACTAAGTCAGTCCTCCATGTCATCAAGATTACCTCCCAGAAAAAGGACAAGAAACACAGGGAGTAACAAGAAATCTACCACCACATACATGTCTAAAAATGTTGGAAATTAAAACAAATCTAACAGATAATACAAGAAGAAGTTCTGATCCAGTCAGACTTATGAAAGCATCACAGAGAATGATTGATGTCTACCTAGAAGTATTGAAAGATGTCTATACTGATGGGTCTTCTTTTAAGGCCACCATTAAATAGGGATATGGTGTACATAGAGTATCTAGAAAGAAAATCTAAATAGCTGTTTGATGCATGAGGGGAGATATGTTCAAACTATGAGGTGGAAATGATAGCACGGAAAGTAGCTCTGTACCATTTGAGGACTGTATGTGATACTTTCTCATCAAAAGCCCAAAGCATCACAATCTTTCCACACTCATTATGTGCTCCTTCAAGCCTGAGCTTACCAAAATATACATGTCTTCCAACCAACTTATCACACCCTATGAAGTCAGATAGCTATGCAATGGATCCCTGGTCACTCAAATACACTTGACAATGACAAGGCAAACAGACTGGCTGAGAATAGATCAAGCCAAGACCATTAATACACATATTGAGAGAATGCCATTATAAGCGACCAACAGTGTGGCTCAATATCTCTATGGTGGAAGACTCTCCAACATATGACAATGCTAAACCCACCACTTTCACAGGGCAAAAACGTGCGAAGTAGACATTTGTGTTTCAAAGAACAGAAACAATTGCCTATGTATGATACAAGAACAACAAGTGAATAACTCAGTTCCCTGGGGATTAGAGGAAGAAATAGGTGTCTTACAGATAATACTCAAAGAGTTGAGTGATTTATTTCTATCATCTATGCAACTTAAACATTTAATACAGGAAACTGGCTCATATAACCAACTTCAATGCACCTGGGCATCCCTCTCATTGCTGAAAATACTGACAGAACACAAAAACAGTGTAGCTCCGGCAGCATATCTGAAATTTTTCTCTAACTTCATCTGCTACCAATTTATAGCTGCGTTGACTAGAAGAAGCGATCACAGTATGAAAAAAATGCACAACATACCAATGTGATTAGACCCTGGTACATTGATTCAAAGATTGTAAGCTATAAGCTCCCAACCCTTCCCTAGGTCACTGAATCTCTGATTAAAAATAGAAACAGATTAGACTAGACTAATTCTATAAATAAAGTAAATTCTTTCATATTGTTTCAACCTTCATCAAATGAAGGAACTGGGCAATGATTATTTATTTAGTTTGGACTGGTTTATATGTTGATAATAAAAAATAAAGTAATAGAAATACTAGTATTAGTAATAGGTCTAATAAAAAATAAACTCTTGGTTTTTTTGTGTTTTTTTACTTTGACTTTAGAAACAACTGACTTTTCTTGAAAAAGTGCAGCCTATACTACAGTGAAAACCTTTGCAACATTTTCAACTGTGATTGCAGAACGAGAACATGTCCTTTACAGTAAAGTTTTAGTTTATTTACAATTATTACAAATAAAGTGTGTACTTCAGTTTAAGTTTTCTTATTAATAATAATAGTATGCAAATTATAAGATCCCTTGGCACAGACAGAGCGACCTGTCACTTTACACACACCACAGTAACTGAGTTAAGTGACGAGTTTCAGTTTGTTACAGGTTAGGTAGGTCTAAACAGTTAGACTAAGTCAAGTGTTAGAGACAAAGTTAAGTAAATTTTTTTAGTAATTAGTAAACTTTAAGTCTAGTCTACAGAACTCTATCTAAGTAAAGTTTAGTTCCCGTATTCAACTGGGATTCGTTAAGTCTTATTTCTACATGAATTATCAAACAATAGAACACAACAAGTGGGAGAGACTGCATAAAGAGAAATAATTTGCATGATGCAGTTAATACATATCTTAAACTTGTTTTGAGTGCCCTCGACCACAGTCCCGGTATTACAGAGCCCACGGCCGTGTCTAAATGAGACAACATGGCGGCTTCCGTGTTCGGCTAGGAGATAACCTGCAAAGGTTACCTTTACTGAAAACTGACATTAAAACTTATCAAAACTGTTGTCTCTATCTATGCATAAATGCTGTTACATTAAAAGCAGTTGAATTAGTTAAGTGCAGCAGTTTCTCAACAACTCCAGCTATCTCAACCATTTTTACTTCACAGTTCACTCATACTCACACAGTGACACAGTGTAAAAGATGTTGAGACTGGTTAGCAAAAGTTGATTGAATATAAGAAGGCTATTCCAAGAGTAATAGGAGGACTGGGTTTCCATACAAATGCATTTTAAAATACATAAATTTAACATTTTCATTTTGTTCTAAATAACCAGCCGATCTGTAAATATAAATTGATGAAAAAAGCTGCTAAATTGTAAGAAAATACCTGTAGACAGATCGAAAACTTGGTTCAGAGGCCGTCTGTCTCTGACCTATATCTCTCGCGACTTGCACTTCCTACTGGTTATGCAAATTAATGGAACAGCTTACCGGCAGAAATTCTACCTAACCCAGCCCCTCCCGCTAAACGCAATAACATGTTCTCCAAATTTTACTTACAAACACAATATGGGCTATCCATTATTAAAATACTTGTTTCACTATTGCAGTTTTATCTATGTGCATGTTATTGTAAGTTTTTTTTACTAAATTTAAAACACATGCTAGTTCCGTTTTCAGATTGTCGGAGGGTATTTTTCAAGTCACAAAATAACCAAGCCAATCGAAACCAGAAATGGTTGTAAATGTTAATTCCGGGTTAGATAATCCCCCATTACTTAGACCATTACCGATTTATCAGTGTTTCTATACCTTTCTGATACTAAATATATTTGTAAATGATAAATAGTCGTCACATACATTGTATTAATCCTTATCGTGAGTCATGCTTAATGATGCTGGCCATAAAAGCCCCACTACAACCACCTGTTACTGAGTGTGCCCATACTACAAAAACTTGTTGGTTCTCCAACCATATTGTCATCACATCTCAACTCTTTCATCTGCGATTTTTTTGTCTATCTTAGCTGGGGTAGTTTGTCTCTTAGCTGATAATGTCTCCATTTGCGGACAGTCTCTCCTTTAGCTGACATACTCTCCCTTAGCTGACAGTCTCTTAGCTGACAGCCCCTCCCTTAGCTGACAGTCTCTCCCTTAGCTGACATATAGCATCTCCATTAGCTGACAGTCTCTCCCTTAGCTGACAGTCTCCCCCGTAGCTGACAGTCTCTCCCTTAGCTGACAGATTCTCCCTTAGCTGACAGTCTCTCCCTTAGCTGACAGTCCCTCCTTTAGCTGACATACTCTCCCTTAGCTGACAGTCTCTCCCTTAGCTGACAGTCTCTCTTTAAGCGGACAGTCTCTCCCTTAGCTGACAGTCTCTCCCGTAGCTGACAGTCGCTCTCTAAGCTGACAGTCTCTCCCTTAGCTGACAGTCTCTCCTTTAGCTGACATACAACCGTCCCTTAGCTGACATTCTCTCCCTTGACTGACAGATAGTTTCTCTCTTAGCTGACATACATCACTCCCTTAGCTGACAGTCTCTCCCTTAGCTGACAGTCTCTCCTTTAGCTGACATACATCACTCCCGTAGCTGACAGTCTCTCCCTTAGCTGACATACTCTCCCTTAGCTGATAGTCTCTCCCGTAGCTGACAGTCTCTCCCTTAGCTGACAGTCTCTGCCGTAGCTGACAGTCTCTCCATTAGCTGACAGTCTCTCCTTGGTGTAAGGTTTTTTCAAACCATATTCTCCTAGTACGTCATCGAAGAATTTTCTTCCTTATAGTTCGTATTTCATCGGCAAACCGAAAGTGTTTGTGGCGTCTACCGTCAATAAGAATGCCAAAAGTGTCACAGTTGCCCCGGCTGACGACTGATTCCAAACATCCAGAGAAGAGATTTCGTGAGATAGTATACCCCTGGTGGACCCCCGTCTGAAGTGGTACCAAGATTGAACGTTGGAAGGGACAAAATGCGGTAGTGCAGTTCGTATAAATGTTGGCAAGAGTTCTGATGTAACCAGGATCGACCCCTTGTATCAAAAGTGAATGTCAGACAAAATGTGGCTCTACTGAATCAAAAGTCTTTTTATAGTCGATGAAGGTGAATATCAAGGGCGTCTGGAACTCTTGGGCTGCCTCAATAAGGCGGGAACAGGATAACATATGGCTCACGGTGCTGTAGGAAGGCCGAAAGTTTGGCTGTTCGACTGGTTGTGATTCTTCACGAGTGGTGTAGACTCTGGCAAGAATGGATTTTGTAAACAGCTTGTAAGTGACCGGGAGGAGAGTAATTTGATGATCGTTTCCTAGATCCTCTTTGTCTCCCTTCTTGTGCAAGAGTGTTGTCCTCGAGTTGTGCCAAGCGGCAGGTGATCCTCCTTCGATTTGCCGATGATAAAGTGCGCATCGAAGAGTTAGCAGCAGAAGCCAAACCTAGCCAGCCAAATGATGCAGCCACTCGATGGAGAGGGCAGGAGATGAATGTGTCGAAAACCAAAGTGTTGCGCAATCGCTTGTGATACCGTCTTCCTTGGCGATGTATCATTAGAGGATGTTAACGAGTACACCTATCTTGGGCGCCTTCTCAATATGGAGACAAATCAGAAGCTGACAAGACGTCGCCGCGCGGGTTGTGCAGCCTTCTCGTTTATTAACACGGTCCTGGACGGTTGCCATGACCAAGACCTACAAGTCTCCCCCGTCAATTCCACTGTACTCTCTGCGATGTGATACAGTGCTAAGATGTGGTCGGTAATAAAATCACTAGAGGACAAATTGATAGTGACCGAGGCCTCCCTCGAGAGACCCTTGGTCGGAATCACTCTCCGGAAATAACGTATGCAAGGTCTCCCCAATTCTGACACGAGACGATTGTCCCTGGTGAATGATGCGGTAATCCATGCAGGTCAGGTCAGGTCATTCCGTAACCGGTGAGGTCGTTGGGGCACACATGAAGACATCCTCACAACTCCACGCCATCCCTCTTTGTCAGATGCCGCTGCCTGTGACTCTTCCGGTCGGAGACTGGTCCATTGTTTTATGTTGTCCTCCCATCTCTTTTTGGACCGGCCTCTTCGTCGTCTGCCATGCACCTTCCCGTGGAGGATTGTATTTGCCAGTCATAAAAACACACCAGACAGAAAAGGCAGCCACCAAGGAGACTACACCTAATATCCTGAAGACATTTGCCTTAGAGACAGTCTAAAGCTACCTAACATCGGCAGTCCTGATCTATACGGATAGATCAGCGTTCAAATCTACCTCTTTTGTAGGGTATGGTTTCCATATGAAATACCCGGATGGGTCCATATACATAGATGGGCAGGTCACACGTTGAAACGATGGTAGATAGACCACACCGACAGCAGTCTTGTACGCCCGAGGTAAGAAGAGACCACGGGAAGACCTCCAATACGTTGGTCAGAATACTTCGCTACACGCTGCAACATCCGAGATGCTTCAAGAGTACCACTTACCACGCACTGGACTTTCGTGGCTCAAAACAGGGTTCACTAGAGACGAAGTTAAGACCCGCAGCTACGCCGAGGAATGGGTCATCAAGATGAAGATCACGATAGTTTGTATACAGTAGTAGCGTCACCGCCTTTATTTATTAATCGGCTTACTTTTTTACTTATTAATTGTCGATTATGCCTGACAGGAAGTACTTCAGAGCTGATGTCTACAAGGCTATGTCAAAAGTGTGGGAAAACTTAACTGACAACAGGCAAAGAGTGATTTTGAACCAGGCACTACTCAGCACAGACCTTGCCATCTTGACTGGCGGCCGACCGACGAGTTTGGCGTCCAGACCTGGGATACTGATGACGTCATCGATCTAGCGTTTGTTTCTAATGATGTTGCTGCCTTCACACAGTGGGACGTACTGATCGTCTAGCATGTGTTGTTCTCATTGAGAAGGGCAAAATATGCGACATAGGCAATCAAGACGGGTTTTCAAGTAGGTACAGATCCAGGACAATCCCATGTAGGTATTACTTTAGTCTTTCCAACATAAGTCCAATAGATTTTATGTCGTCAAGCCACTCTAATGGAATTAAACGGTAAACAAGAAATGGACAGCAAAGGACTCAAGGGGTGCGAAAAGTCAATCTCCAAGTCAATATCTACAAGACCAGTGTGATGTGGTGCTCCTTGAACAATTCAATAGTAAAATAATTTTAACAGTAAAGTTGTAATGGGGGCAGGGTCAGTTAATGCATTACAAAATGGATCGAATGCACACAGTTATTTTAAGTTTAAGTGGAGTGCATTAAACTAGCTGTATACAGACTGTGTAGAGCCTTCCTATCAGTATATTGAAGTTAAGTTAAGTTGAAGGTTGACCTCCCTAACATAACTCTTGATGGATGTATCCTTGAGATGAGCGACAGCTTGAGATACCTTGAAGTGACCATTGACCCTAGCCCGTCTTGTATGTAATACTTTGATCATATCATACATAGATGCAAGTGGTGTCTGGCAGCACTGAAGGCAATGATAACTGGAAACCTGGAGCAGCGGCTGATTTATATCCTGTACAATAAGTTGATTCTGTCAATTACCATTTACGGGCTGGACGTCCTCACATATCCCAAGTTCACGGGGTGGAATATTGGAACGCATCCAGATTGAAGGAATGCGATTGGTTCTTGGGTGCACCAGGAAACCACCATGTTGTTATTGTTATTGTTGTGAATGCCCGCAATGAGTAAGTTGACTTTTTTGTGCGTCCTAAAAAGAGCGTCAAGTGGCGGGTTACAGTAGCTTTCCTCACATACCGAGCGCGCTGATGAAGGTGGACCGGAGTCCTTCGCCCGGTTGTGCTATTAATGGCTTTATCTTTGTGTCGCTTACTACTACGGGAATCACGTCGGTTGCTCAGTTAGCCAGATATCCAAGAAAAACAGCCGTTTCCAGGGAGAACTGCGAGAAAGTCAAGGTCGTGGTCTTGAGTAGTATATTTTTCCTGACCCTGACTAACATGTCTGTTCAGTATACTTTTCCTGACCCTGACTAACATGTCTGATCAGTATATTTTTCCTGACCCTGACTAACATATCTGATCAGTATATTTTTCCTGACCTTGACTAACATGTCTGATCAGTATATTTTTCCTGACCCCGACTAACAAGTCTGATCAGTATACTTTTCCTGACCCTGGCTAATATGTCTGATCAGTATGTTTTGCCTAATCAGACGTTAGTCTCCTCTCCCCAGGTAACACCCATCGTGTAAAAGAGATCCATGTGTTGACTTCTTTCTATAAAGTCTAGACTCGCACTGGCCCAGGTCCAAGGTTATATACGAGTAGCCGCAGACAAGATGCACCAACTGCACATGAACGTTGCAGATATCAAGGGTAACAGGGTCAGGAGAGGGATGTCATGGATGGCACAGGCAACAATTGGTTAGGTAACCACAGCGGAGACTATAAACAAAGGCGAAGAATGGATGCATAATGGAGATGTTGTTATTGTTGTTGCGTTGTTGTTGTTGTTCCATAGCTGCTGAGCAAGTCTGCTCTTGGCAGCCCAATGTCATTCTTATATAGATACAGGCCTTCTTCAGTTGCTTCACTGCTCCGTACATTGTGTTAGAAATTGTTGGCATAATCTTTTCCTAATGTTCACAAGCGGCTTGCACTCCATGAGTAGTGAGTAGATGTCGAACTGTTTCATCAGGATTACAGCAATATATGCACAGGAGCAGGTGCTGGGGATTGATACGGTTCAAATGACTATTGACTCTGGTATGTCCTTTTTGGAACTGAAAGATGAGATTTTGATCTTTTCTATGTAGTTATTTTTATGTCATCGTTACTTTTTGGCTGTGTCATTTCGCTAAATACACTGCGACCTGTTGTTCCCGTCGCCCACCTGTTTATCCAGATTTCTCGAGTATTGTTCTTAATAATTCGTTTTACTGTGTGGTTACTGTGGGGTCTATCTATTTGTTGTTTCGGCGCTCCTGTTTTTGCCAATCTGTTGGCCATCTCGTTCCCTAGTAGCCCACCATGTCCAGTGATCCATTGCAAGGTGACATTTATCCCGTGGGCAGTGATGATGTTGTTGATCGCCCTCCCCACCAAGAATATCTCATTTTCTTTGTGTGGGATGTTCTTCAGTGACTCCAGAACCGACTTGGAGTCACTAAAAATTACAAAATCCATCGGTAACAATCCGCCCAATTCGAGCTGTTGGTGTAAACTATCAACTGCTGTTTTTATTTCCTCGGCCACCGCTTCATCGTTTGAACGGTTTTCTCTGCATGAATCACAAACCTCGTATATGGACCCATCCGGGTATTTCATATGGATACCATACCCTACAAAAGAGGTAGATTTGAACGCTGATCCATCCGTAAAGACCAGGACTGCCGATGTTGGGTAGCTAGAGACTGTCTCTAAGGCACATGTCTTCAGGATATTAGGTGTAGTCTCCTTGGTGGCTGCCTTTTCTGTCAGGTGTGTTTTTATAACTGGCAGGCAAAGATTCTCCCAAAGGGAGTGGACCAAAAAAATATATTTTCCGTTTCTGTCTCCTCTGATAAATGGTGAATATGGCTTTCTGCTTCTCCTTTATCCAGTGGGAACAATTGCTTCAGTCTTCTCTTTTGCTTCCAAGTGTCTATTTTATCCTATTTGGATGGCCATGTTCTTGTCTCTTGTATTTCTCTACGGTTTCAGTCAGTGCCCCCTTTCTCCTGATATCTGGCGGTTCTATGTTGGCCTATATCCCACATGACGCTGTAGGTATTGATCTCACCCCCCCCCCCCCCCGCGCCCCACCCTACAAATTAGTCTGAGAGTTGGATTCTGCTCCCGGTCAATAGATAAGATGTTATTTGTACTCACAGTGGTCTGTATGGGAAGGCTGTAGTCCATCACCTGTCGTACATAGCCAAGGTATAGTTTAGTTGACAAAGAGTTTGTTTATCAGCTCCCCAATTTGTACTAGCATGTCTTTTGATTAAGTTTAAACGCTTGGTTGCTATACAAAAAAAAGACTGCTGCCAGAGTCATTAAATATTTTCCAACGAGACATGCACACAGAACACACAGAAGGATTTCTATCATTCTGCATTACCGAGGAAATGGTATTACAAAAATTGGATAGGTTCAAGGTGGATAAATGTCCTGGTCAAGACGATATTCATGAAAGTTACTGTTCGAACCTCGAGGCCAGTTAGCAAAACCATTAGCGATATTTTATTCTCACACTCTTGATAAGGGGATTGTTCCAAGGGATTGGAAAGATGCAGGTGTGATCTCCGTTGTTTAAAAAAGGGCAACAAATCAGATCCAGCCAATTATAGACCAGTGAGTTTGAGCATACTTTGCACAATTTTAGTCCATTATCAAGGACAACATAGTGCTGAACTTAGACAAGGACAACATAGTACTGCACTTGGACAAGTTTAATTTAATAACAAATAGTCAGCATGGGTTTACTAAAGGAAGATCGCGTTTAACCAAGCTATTAGAATTCATGGCGGAGGCTACCAAAATGTTAAATGGTGGAGAGCCAGTGGATGTTATATATCTGGATTTTACAAAGGCCTTTGATAGAGTACCTCATCAACAATTGTTTCGAAAGTTGAAATCACATGAAATAGGCGATGAAGTTGCCAATTGGATTGAAAAGGACAGAAGGCAGAGAGTGGGCATAAATAGGGAGTACTCTGACTGGTGTCATGTAATAAGTGGTGTGCTCCAGGGATCCGTAGTGGGGCCAATTTTGTTCTTGATATATATAAATGATTTGGACATTGATATCAGATCCAAGATTACAAAGTTCGCGGATGACACAAAATTATGCTGCAGGGTCTCTTCTCCGGAAGAGATGGATCTATTGAGATCGGATTTAGATATGATTCAAAAATGGTCTGAGCTGGCAGATGGAGTTTAATGTATAAAAATGTAGTCATCCACGTGGGAAGATCCAATAATGAACATAATTACAGGATGGAAGAGAACAAAATTAGGACCCAAAAAAAAAGGAAAGAGATCTAAGAGTTATAATTGATCATACAGCAAAGGAGCGGGAGCAAGTCCAGGTGGCAGTGAAAAAGGCTAATGCCATGTTGAGCAGAATAAAAGGAAACATTTCACATAAGAGCAAGGAAGTAATAGTCAAGTTATATAAATTAGTGAGACCTAAATTAGAGTACTGTGTTCAGGTGTGGAGTCCATATAAAAGTGGGGAAATAACAATGCTAGAAACGGTACAAGGAAGAGCTACAAAAATGTTTGCTGGGTTTCCGAATTATAGTTATGAGAAAAGACTGAAAAAGACTGGTCTTCAATGTCTAGAACAAAGACGAATTCGAGGTGACTTAATACAACCGTATAAATTAATAAATAGGAAAGGATAAATTAGACTGTACCAAATTTGTTCAAAGTACAACCGGCTACAGGAACAAGAGGGTACAGCTACAAATTGTTTAAAGACAGGCCTAGATTAGATATTAGGAAGTATTTTTTTTTTTATTCAGAGGGTAGCGAATTTTTAGAATGTATTGCCGCAGGATGTAGTCGAAACAGAGTCAGTTAATGCATTCAAAAATAGATTGGATGCTCACAGTATTTGCAGTACCCGTGAAGTGAAATGCATTGGTTTTATACAAACCCTGTAGAGCCTTCTAAACCAGTATAATGAAGTTAAGTTAAGCGTACTCCTTGCATTGTAGATGTGGCTGCCAAATGTCAACTGTCTGTCCAGTGTAACTCCCAGATGTTAATGGGTCTCTTTGCTTCTTAATGACTGCAGGAGAAGATGGTGTATATGGTTTTCGGTGTATTTATCTTTAGTTTTCACAGTTCGCAATATACTGAAATTGTTAGTAGAGCTGAGCTGATCTTGACTTTTGCCAAAATGGGAAATGAGACCATAAACAAAGGAAAAGAAAGGATTTATTATGGATATAAGATGACAGACTACCACCGGATCATTTTCACTCTGGGAAGGGACTTCTTCGTCGTTGGTTAACTCCCTCTACCAAGATTTTAAAAGGACTTAGCAAGTATCAGGATGTAGTCCGGACAACGGAATGCGTTGTGTCGTAGTTTACAGCTTGACTGCGATATTTGCACCTTTCTGTACATGAACAGCAGCAAAAACAACAACCAAATATGTACTCTCTATGGTCTTTCAGCGCCAAAAGACAGCGCATAACACAGAACTCAAAATGCATCAGCTCGATCGGTCCGTCGCCATTCTCTGTAGTTCTTGTATGTTCCTATGATCCGTGGATGCACCATCAATTTTGATAGTTCTATAGTATAGAGTCTCTCTGGGTCTACCGCACTTCCTTATGACGCTTGGTTTCCACATAATCGCCTGTAACGGGATCCCATTATTGTCCATCCGCAGCACGTGCCCGATGTAGGCCCAAGTTTTCTTCATGATAACATTAAAAACATAATTTTGGTTGAACTGTGATCGTATTTGACCAGTAGGCATGAATTCTTAGCCAGCCAATATCCAATAGACGACCTAAGGCATTTATTTTTCAATATATTCTGTTTATTTTCAAGCTTCATTTTCCAACTATCACAACGGTAAACCGACAGGACTCCGGAGTATTTTGGACACGATGGGCTTGTACAATGCACGCGATATAGAGATAGAAGAACAACATTGCCAAATGTACTCAATGTTTACCGAGTCAATTTTACATTTAAATCTGTTTTTCTACAAAACAAGAGTCCGAAAAACAAGATTGTTGTGATTTGTTTGTGTTCAGGGCCAATAAGTTAGTAAAATGGACTTTTTAATTTCAAAGACAATATGCGTGTTGTTCAGTGTAATTATGTCTTCTGATAATTTCATCTGCATTACAATATAAAAGAATGTTTAAATGTGAATTCTTTCTCAGTATCTGTATTGTAGCATAAACAAAAATAATCAAATCAAATGTGATTTATTTTATCTGATCATATTTTATATCTATCACGGAGGGAGTATTGGAGCATAGCATGCAGAACATCAGCAGAGTGCTGCATTGTACTCCAGTTTCATCTTCTATGCACTTTTTGGCCATACAGGCTACATCTCATGGCAAACAAAACAAAGGGTGGATAAACACAGGATGATTAACAGTGAAGAAGGGGAGCGCGAAAGAAACTTTGCACTTCTGAAAAAATTCCTCTCGGTAGCCCTGGTTTTGATTGACTGACTCAATGTAGAATGATGTAAGAGAAGAAAGGGTTTATAACTTGGCAAAGTCAAATATGACTTTTAGAGTTTCGAAGGTTGAGGAGTTTCAATTTTATTTAACAGATTGAAAGAACAGAAATGAAGAACTTTCAGTGACAAAAATTATTTTGGTTAAAGAGACATAGCTGTGAAATTTCTTAGAATTTATGATCAGTTACTGCACCAAGGGATATAACTGAGGAATTTTAAATAATGGTCATTCTTGTTGAATGCTATTTGTCTTCTGTGACTTGATGAAATAATTGACCATATATATTTACACACGTTACCCTGACTACTTTCAGCAGTTAAAAAGTTTTGATAGTTCCCATTTACTTTTCAATAGCTGACGTGTTCTGTTATAACTGAAAAGACTGTCTGTGGGGAGTGCGTGGTGTAGGATGTGAATCGAGCGAAGTCTTGGTTTGCAATCCCAACACACCGGATTGGAAATCACTTCATGTCCAGTTTGGCTGGGCAAGTCGGAGACTTTCTTTGGTGTGACTACTTCTCAACGTACCGAAAGGATTGATAAAACTGTGTTAGTGAAGCATATTTTACACACACACGCACACGCACACGCATAAGCACACGCACACGCACACACACACACCCACCCACCCACACCCACCCACACACACCCACATACACCCACCCACATCCACCCACCCACACTCACCCACCCAACACACACACACACACACGCATGCACGCACGCACGCACGCCGCACGCACGCACGCACACACACACACACACACATCCAAACACAGGTTCCCACGTCCTGATATCAACACACACACACATCCAAACACAGGCTCCCATGTCCTGATATCAACAGACACACACACACACACACATCCAAACACAGGCTCCCATGTCCTGATATCAACAGATACACACACACATCCAAACACAGGCTCCCATGTCCTGATATCAACAGATACACACACACATCCAAACATAGGCTCCCACGATCTGATATCAACAGATGCACACACACATCCAAACACAGGCTACCATGTCCTGATATCAACAGATACACACACACACCCAAACACAGGCTCCCACGTCCTGATATCAACATATACACACACACATCCAAACACAGGCTACCATGTCCTGATATCAACAGATACACACACACACACACATCCAAACATAGGCTCCCACGATCTGATATCAACAGATGCACACACACACACATCCAAACAAAGGCTCCCACGTCCTGATATCAACATATACACACACACATCCAAACACAGGCTACCATGTCCTGATATCAACAGATACACACACACACACACACATCCAAGCACAGGCTCCCACGTCCTGATATCAACAGATACACACACACACACCCAAACACAGGCTACCACGTCCTGGTATCCACAGATACACACACACACATCCAAACACAGGCTACCACGTCCTGATATCAACAGATACACATCTAAACTCAGGCCCCCGCCACCCGATATCAACAGATATACACACACACACATCCAAACACAGGCTCCCAGGTCCTGATATCAACAGATACATACACACATCCAAACACAGGCTCCCACGGCCTGATATCGCCCAAAGGGCTACAGTCTGGTATGGAAAGAGCCGTGCCTTCGCCAGTAGAATAAGAAAGCCAAACCTTTAATCAAATCTAAACAACTTTTAACAGAAGCATACTTTCGTAAAGATTTCAAACATGCGAAGAAGAGGTTCTGTGAGATTGAATCACCCTGGCGCCACCCTTCTGTACTGGTACCACAATTGGATATTGGGACAAACGAAATATGGTAGTTTAGTTCGGATAACTGTTAGCGAGAATTCTGATGTACCCAAGATCGAGACTTTGTTCCAACAGTGAGCGCCAGAGAAAATGGGCTTCTACTGAATCAACAGCTTCTTGTGATCGATGAAGGGAAAGCTCTTTCTTTAACTGAATCAACAGCTTCTTGTGATCGATGAAGGGAAAGCTCTTTCTTTAACTGAATCAACAGCTTCTTGTGATCGATGAAGGGAAAGCTCTTTCTTTAACTGAATCAACAGCTTCTTGTGATCGATGAAGGGAAAGCTCTTTCTTTAAGGCACGAGATTGCTCGCGTAGCAGATTGAAAGATGACATATCAGGAATCCTATATTAGAAGGAACTTACAACATCCGATGCAATACATTTGGCTCAAAAACTTTAGCTCCTCACGACGCTTAACGGCACAAATGGACAGAAAAGTCAGTAGTAATAGTAGATGGAAGATATGTGACCGATAGATCGAAAAGATATATAATAGCTAAACCAGGTTGTAGAATAGAATGAAAGCCTTTAATAGCTATCTCTCTCTCTCTATCTCTCTCTCTCTCTCTCTCTCTCTCTCTCTCTCTCTCTCTCTCTCTCTCTCCCTCTGTATGTCTGTCTGTCGCATTAATCTGCCAGTGTACGCATAATCTGATTTTCGTGCATAGTGCTAACCGTTAATCTTGCCAGATTTTGTTAAGCCTTGCAAGCGCCGCTATTGTCTGTGCTATTCTGGCCAACACCTCACATTTTGATCCTTCATCACTGACAATCGACCCTAGATATTTAAAACGGTCAACCACTTCAGTTCCTGACCGTTAGATTTAATCCTGCTGTTGAAGCCCTTGACGTTGTTGGTCCTTAATTTAGTCTTTCCAGCGTTTATCTCCATACCATAGTCAAGAGCTGTTTCATCGAGCCTTCTGACACATTCCTGGAGTTCTGCTTCTGAACCCGCCAACCCGTCGATATCATCTGCAAAACGAAGGTTGGTAATCGTTCGGCCCCCTATCTTGACAGTACCAACGTGACCCTCAAGTGCCTCACTCATAATTCCCTCACGCAATATGTTGAAAAGGGTTGGGGAGAGTGTACAACACTGTCTCACACCAACTGATGTGCGAAACCAATCCACTCGCCTCCCATTCACAAGAACTTACCTGGACGCCTTGTCATACAGGTGTTCTTCTTCTTCTTCGTACGCTGGTTACAGCGATATACGTTGCACTGTTTTATTTTGTTAAGCCTGTGGCTCAGTGCATCCGATTTCAATAGGCGTTTCTGTAGGGATGCCCTCCTTAGCCTTTGGCTGTCCCCAGCCTATCTGCAAGGCAGCAGTTGTTTTTGGTCAGAGTTGTCTCTCTTAGGGAAGTTGTCTTGCAGGACTATCAAGTCTTCCCCACTCGTGTCTATAGGGTGTGGCAATGATATGATATGATATGATGGACTATGTACTAGTTTGTACTATCCCGGAAGAGAGGCAGTCCAGTGTGACTGTGTCTCAGGATCTTCACGTCCTGCCAGAAACGTAGCATATGCATGTGAGTGGGGTATCTAATTGCTCCCTTTATTTTCTCGGCTCATCTGCAGTGATGGCACGCCTAGCATTCCCCACCACCTGGGAGGTTGTCACAATAGGGCAGAGGTGCAATGTCCGCTGGCCTGCATCTCTTCTGCGTCCATTGGGATGACTGACAGCAGACAGAGATAAAGAGCGAGGCAGGAGTGCATTTAACCAGGGGACAAGCCTGGTCATGGCACGGAGATGTTGTTCGCTTGGTGTGCTGACATATCTCATGATCAAGGGCTGAGTCTCAACAGTTCGCAGTGAGGTGGCTGCTCTACTGCTTACGACACCCCGACCGAGAACTAAGTCTTCTACTAGTGGTTTCACACCTCATCGCCGTATGGGGTGAATATCGAGCAGTTTCCCGCCCACTTTGATCGGCGGACGGCAGAGATCTCTTTCTGCGGCTCGACCGGGTCGGGTTGAGACGCGAGGCCCAGGTCCCAACCATATCGTAGCCTCCCATCGCAGTGGTGCTGAGATTTAGGGCGGGATTCCAGCTTAGAGGCGTTCGGCCGTAATCCCTCATATGGTAGCCTCGCACCATTGGCTTATCAGCCTAGCACCTGGACCAAATGTCTGCGACCTGCGATTCCTCTCGAATTGAGCAGGATTACCGTAGCAACGCCCTGTCACTAATAGAGTAAAACTTACCTGGCTTCCGAGGGTCTAATACCAGCACCCGTTCACTATTAGACCCAATGAATTAATAGAGGGCTTTTTAGTCAGCCAATGACCAATTGTCGGAAACCTGCGATTCCTCTAGGGTTAAGCAGGATTACCGTAGCAAATGCTCTTTCATTAAGAGGGTATAACTGACCTGTTTTCCGTGGGTCTAATTCCAGCACACGTTCCCTATTAGATCCAACGAAAGTGCTCTCAGTCTGTCAGTCATTTTACAGTTTTGGCATGTTAAGTCAAATTAAGCCGCAGGCTCCACTCCTGGTGGTGCCCTTCCGTCAATTCCTTAATCGAGCAGTAGATTCGAGTTAATCGAGCCACTGAGAGACTAGCCCCAAATTTCCGAGGGTCTAATTCCAGCACACATTCCCTATTAGACCCAACGAAAGTGCTCTCGGCCTGTCGATCATTTCAGTATACAGGTGTTCAAGGACCTGTATATTTCCGTTGATTTTTAAAAATCCTCATGGTTGCCCATAGCGCTTTATGCCATACACTCTCAAAAGCCTTCTTAAAATCAACAAACACATTATACAGTTTTTTATGTCCTAGATATTTCTTGCTTTAGCAGCCTTACATTAAATATATGTTCTGTAGTGCTTCTTCCTTGTCTGAACCTTGCCTGTTCCTCGGCGATGATGTTCTCCGTTTGGGGTTTCAATCGGTCGAGGATTAATTCTAAGCATGACCTTGCAAGGGTGGCTGATGAGGCTTATTGTTCTGTAATTTTGGCACAGCTTTAGGTTTCCAGACTTATGTAACGGTATAACCATCGACTTTGTCCAAAAGTCCGGCCAGTATCCTGTCGCCCATATTTTGTTACAGGTGTGTGCCAGACCTTCAACCACTACTTCCCAAACTGTTTGTAAGAGCTCTGCTGGTGTATTGTTCATGCCGGCTGCCTTCCCTCTTCTCAATGTCTTTACCGCTGCAGCTATCACCTCCTTCGTTATCAGTTGGTTATCCTCTATAGTTGTTGGTGTGAAGGTATTGTTTTTTCCAGGCTCGTCCCGTCCCTCACAGTTGTATAACTCGGAACAGTACTCAATCCATCGTCCCAGTACGCCATTGACCTCTATAAGACACTTACCGCTTTTATCTTGGATCATAAAGCTCCTGCGTTGTCTTGGTGTTACCAGTTCTTTGACCACCTTGAATGCACTTTTAGCGTCATGTCTGTCTAATCTCTTCGATGTTAGTACATTGCTCACATATCCACGCTTCTTTCGTTTCTCTCATCTTTTGTTGTATCGCTTTCTTGACCTCCTTATATCTTCTGACCTCATCAGGTGGATGTTTTTGGTTTTTCAGTGACCTTCTTGGCAATCATGGATCAGATATCAATGTCCAAATCGTGTAAATATATCAAGAATAAAATTGGTCCCAAAACTGAGCCCTGTGGCACTCCACTTTTTACTTCACACCACTCAGAGTACTCCTTATTTATGCCCACCCTTTGCCTTCTTACCGTTAATCAATGTTCAATAAATTTGGTAACTTCCCCACATATTCTATGTAATTTTAACTTTCTAAATAAACTTTGATGAAGTATTCTATCAAAGACCTTTGCAAAATCTAGATAAATAACATACACTGGCTTTACCTTATCTATCATTTTAGTAACCGCCTCCATGAATTCCAATAGATTTGTTAAGAACGATCTCCCTCTAGTAACCACATGCTGACTATTTCTCTTAGATGAAACTTGTCTAAATGCATTACAGTGTTTTCTTTGATTATTGACTCTTACAATGTACAGACTATCCAAGTTAAACTCACCAAGCTATTATTATTTGGATCTTTTTGCCCTTTTTGAATAAATGGATCACTCCTGCATCTTTCCAATCCTCTGGAACAATCCCTTTTGCAAGTGATTGAAAACATAATATAGCCAATAGTATTTCTAACTGGTCTCTAATTTCAAATAGCAATTTTGGATGAATACCATCTTGATAAATAAAAACATTTTAAAAATACACTTGATAAAATACATTTGTGCTGCTTTATTTCACCATCTGAGCTATGTTTTGCTTGTCCAAATATTTTTAATATATTTCTTTTTATTTACCTGCTTTTAAATTTTTTTTCCATTCTTTATTTTTAGCTCTTCTACATTTGAATACAAATATAGTTATCCACTTTTACGCTTGGGGTTTACCTCCCTACATGGAACACATTCCACTTTTAGTTTTTCTAGAACTGTTTTGAAACTCTCCCACTCTTGTTCAACATCTGTTCCTCCGACAATATCTTTCCAGATTATGTGGCTTGTCGTATGCTCGCGTGTTTATATTTACTTCTTTCCTTGCTATAAGATCCCACCGGATGATCTGATGGTCACTTGAATCAAATAGTTCCCCAACGATAACGTTTTCAATTATATTTTCCACTGTAATAATACTAATTCGAGCGTGTTTTTCACTCTCGTAGCTTCATCTACGTGTTGATTTAAAAAAATGTTAGTTATGCACCTCGCAAACGTTTTAACTCGACAAGTGCTTCTGCCATATCCCATTTTATTTCTCGAAAGTTGAAATCCCCCTTTAATAATAACTTTCCTACACTTGTCATTTCAATGCTGCTAATCAGCTCCTCGTCTTCCTCTTTTTGATGGACATCTAAAGCAAACAACTGTTTTTTTTTCACTCCCACTTTTTATTACTCCCATTACACTTTCATTTTTGTTGCCAGATGATAGATCATTTTTGATAGTTATATTAATTGAATTCGTACAGTATAATAAAACGCCACCTTTCTTAGCCTTGTCTCCAACTACGCTATCTTTCCTTAACATTGTATGTCCCTCTATTTCAAGTTCACTATCCGTAAATGTCCTCATGTGTCCATGGTTCTGTTAATCCTATTATATCTAGTTTTTCTTTTTCTATATACAGTTCCAATTCTCTTTTTTTAATTTACTATACTACTTACATTTGTATAAAAACATTTTAGTTTGTTATTTTGTCGTTTTTCAAATTTTTGCTTTTACTTTGTCATTTTTATATTTCTTTTTCACTACTGATTTTACACTTCCCTGACCCCATCTCTCCCCTTTAACTGCATCCTCTACATCACCCGGTTTTAGGCCTATCTTTAGTCTCATACTTCAAATGACTTACTAGTTTACATTTTTAATACAATGATCAAACAAATACTTCAGTACCGCATGCTGTCCTATCTCATTTAGATGAAATTCTTTCCTGTCTAGCATTTTACTTTTGTCTATTATCAGATCAATAAATTTCATACCGATATCTGCACACATCTCCTGCAAACTAAGGTTGATACCTTATCTCAATGTCTAGATAGTCTGGGAAATTAAAAAAAGGGGACATTCTAATTTATCCGTAGAATAGAGAGAAAATGGAAGCCTGGGGATGTTACAGGTCAATTTGAGACGTGACAATCCAATTTTGAAACTCTACTTGACGGATGTGTCCTGCTTTTTCTGACGAATAGTAGACTCGTACAGTCTTCTCTTACTGGAGCTGCTGTCCTGTGAGAGCTCATGAGTGCGTCCTACAAGTTCTGAGTAGAGCTTTCCAACTCGCTTCTTGAAAACGAAAGACATAAAGATGAAGACACCTTGGAGGCACAACAGGGGGGATATCATAAGGCTTAAAACTGGACTTTGTAGCTGGAGAGCTAATCCACCTATGACGTAAGATATTCCGGTCAGAGTAGACAACTGTGCATACGTCTTGACACTCTGGCCGTAACTTCTGTGTTTATGTAGACTTGAAACATATGCGATTTCTTTAACAGTCAGAAAAAACAGGACGCCATTGCTGAGTACAGTGAAGCAGAGAGGCGCGATCAGCGACGACACTGTAATCCAGATGGATATCTCAATATCCAGAAAACAAAACTTGCTGCTGTACCCAATGGATGCGCCGGATGTTATCCACAAGCAAAGAACAATGAGTAACACAATAATGACCAGCGGTGACCCTAAGGCATAAAGACAAAAGCGAAGATGTCGTCTGATATTGGAACTGCTATTTATAGCGTTGACATGTTGATTTGTGAACAGTCGGTACATGTGTATGCAGCACGCGCTCATCCACATAAAAGAGGCCAGCCAAGAATAATGGAGAGCGATTGCGTGAAATAGACAGTAGCCAGGGGGAAGATGGCCAGAGATGCCAAATTGAGCAGTAATAAGGAGCATTAAGTGGGCAACGGCCAACGAAATACTGAGAGCCATGTTGTTTAGGCCAGGTACTGTTCTGAGTGTTGGAAACAGGCAATAAGTTACAGCAGAAATAAGAAGGCAAACGATTGACAAAAATACGCAAACAAACTCTAAGTAAAACCTGACAACGCTTAGATCATCTTGTGCTGTCATTTCAAAAACGGTGGTCAAATTTGTGAACAGATCCACACAAACGCGTAATTGTCCATCTATCAGAGATATGTACGACGGGCTCATCACTGTGATATATCTATCCTTAAATAAGAAGATAATGGTGACGATGTCTTCGTGGTATCTAACATCTGAGACATTGACAGTAACAAACGGACACGTTAAACTATGTGTGACGTCGATAAATTGATTTGCAAAGCTCCATTGGTTATTTTTAGATTTGGGAGACGGAAACACCGATCTGTAAAGTTTAACCACAGTAGATGTCATATTGGTAGCGAATATAATTGTAGACATCGGGCAATCTTTCTGGCTATTTTCTGGAGCAAATGTGTTTAAGGGATACATCGTGTTATTAAAAGTGTTTCGCAATGTGAGATTGTGTGTAACGGCATTGTCTCTGACGGCATCAAAACGTGCAGCGAATTCTGTTCCCAAGATTGTGTGTGTTAGAAGCAGTGGGGAGTTGTTACCCCTTGATAGAGTTATCCCCCAATCGCCCTTGACGAGATCCAAAACTTGATTTTCTAGCAAATCTCTACCAAACTCCATGCTACTGATAAAGTGTGCCATGATGGTGACCTTCTGTAGAAACTCTGCCGCTTTCCCGTCTTGTGACCCCAGCAGAACAGTGACATTAACCTCAAGTTCAACTTCCTGTGATAGCTTGGAAATCGAGTCGTTGATCCATTTACCCAAATGTCTTATGCCTGCATTTGAGACGCACGTGTTGAGTGGCGTAGGCGTTAGCACCAAGAACAGTTTGTACCCGAGACCGCGTACTTGTTTCAGCGAAGTCTTGCACATTCCGTCCGGATGAATAATTTTTCCAACAGAACAATCAGCTGGCTCGCATTCATCCTGAAAAAAACAACCCATACAACAAAAATAGCAATTTCTGACAAGGTGCATACAACAAAAAAACTACAACAATATAAATATATATGGTACATGCAGCACGTTGTTTGTTGACATTCCTGCTCCGTCCTCTCGTGCGCTCCAGTTCAAACCTCATACTATTTCAAGTCCTACAGTCTGTGAATTGATGATTCTTCTTATTCTTCTATTTCTTCTTCTTCTTCGTTCTGAAAAGAAAACTATGACGTAGTTTACAGCGAGGCTGTGAAATCTGCGTCTTTCGGATCAACATCCGATTTCAGCTGTTTTAAAAAAAATACCGAGGTTACCTAGACTGCATTAGTGACTAGTGCAACCTGTTTCCAGGGCCGTCACACTCTGACCTCTCACTCTAGCAGAGAAGCCCCATACCCAATCTCTCACCTCGTAGAACTCAACCATCACGGAAGCAGTTATATACAAGAGAATGGAGCAGCTGTAAATCGACAGTATGTGGCCAGTGTCTTCTTACCGCATAGGCTCACTGGGCAGTTCCCCCGGGCGCATATTGCCCCATGCTAATCGATGTATCCATTGACAGTTTGTATGTGATTAAACAAGGTGTTCGTGTAAGATGAGAAAATGGTGGAAAGTTGACCTTGACAGGAAGGAGGCTAGGAGAACAAACGGAAACTGTTCTAGAGGTGTTGAGTGAAATTACCTTCTTTTTGGAAGAATATCTCAAACTGTGTGGCAATCCAGGGAAGGTAACCACCCATATCTATCGGCAAGCATTTGTGAGGAATTTATTGAATAAATAAGACAGCATGTCCTTTCTACTGTTCTTTAAGATATGAACACAAATCAAAGTATTATTCGATGTGTGGATTTCCCTCCAGACATTTCACGCGCTGATCAAATGACATTTACTGTCCAGTACATTTGGAGATGTGAGCCTATGGAACGTTTCATGAAATTCATCCCATCTGTTCTCACGGAGCAAAGAAGCTAGCAGACACTGCTGTGGATGTCTTCAATGAGAACAACATTCCGCTATCAACAAATTGCCCTGGTCAGTCACATGACAATGCCTCAAATATGTCCAGACACTTTACTGAATTGTTGCAAGGACTGATTCATCAATTAAACGAGTTCGCCATCAATATGCTGGACACAGTCTGAACCAACATTTGACTTACAGCATTGTTAGTATGTTTGAACACTGATTTCGATAGTGGTACCATTAAATATAAGTTTAATTGTAACAATCATTTACATTCCTGTGAGTGGTTGTGTAGATAGGGTGCAGTGCACTGCTTTACCCTTGGGCCTATACGTATAATGCTGTTAAGACGGCCTTGCGTATAGCACGTGGACTGGGTTTCTCATTTGTAATGAATCAGTAATACATTAACAATTATAAAATGGTAACAGTTATAGACCACAGGACAAACTATCTCTAGTGTCCACTTCCGGGGAAAGCGGATCTAGATTATCATCGCGTCCTTCGGTCATGACGTACTTTAGATTTATATCTATAGTAGGCTGTGCTTTGGCCCTTCCCTTTTTATTTTATCTTTTTACGTACCTCAGTTTATCGGGGAAACAGGAGGCGTACAATGGTGCAAGTACCACCATGCAAAGGTTGGCATTGGGCTGATACCCTAATCCCGCTGGAATCATAAACACGAAGACCTACAAGTCTATAACGAATAAAACTGCACATAGAAGACGCAGGAAAAGACGAAGGGCGTAGACTACAGCGGCATAGCAACTTCACCGAGACTCGGCTCCCAGATCGGTAGTTGAAATGTTCATACCCATTATGTCAGTTCTGGAATTTCTCCTCTCTGCATCTGTCTGTCCCACCTTCCCTTGCTCATTCATGCTGCGAACACTCTAACTACCGATCTTGAAGCCGAGTCTAAATAAAATTACTATGTCGCTATAGGAATAACCTCTAATTTGTAGTAGTTTGTGTGCATATCAAACTTGTATTATGCAATTTTTTGTTGGCTGTTACAAAAGTGTATGCAAACTCAATACTGTTGTAAATCTAGTAAGTTTACACACTAGTCAGTGTTTAACAATAAACAGAATAACGATATTACAAAACGTAGTCACTCATTGATGTTTTCTGTCTCGTGTACTAGATATTTACCCATTATTTGTAAACAGTATTTACACTAATAGAGCTTCCATCCAATGAATAGCTTTGGATTAAAGCTGGCGCGCCTAACAAGCTGCGTTGACGATTCGCTAAGGTGTTTGTGTTTATTTGTGATGATCTCAAGTTTCAAATCTGAATCAAATTGACCAAGTTTATGGCTAGCATTTCCGGTGGACGTTCTGTGTACTTAAGTAGTCTAGCTTTACGTTGCATAGCCTCTTGCCTCTAAGTCATAGCCTCTTGCCTCTAAATCACAGCCTCTTGTCTCTAAGTCATAGCCTCTTGCTTCTAAGTCATAGCATCTTGTCTCTAAGTCATAGCATCTTGCCTCTAAATCACAGCATCTTGCCTCTAAGTCATAGCATCTTGCCTCTAAATCATATCCTCTTGTCTCTAAATCATAGCATCTTGTCTCTAAATCATAGCATCTTGCCTCTAAGTCATAGCATCTTGCCTCTAAATCCCTATTCTCGACAACACAGACTTGCAGTCCCCGAGACCACAAGCTTTGAACCGCGCAGGTCAATCTGACCTTTGGACTTGGCTGACCAACGGTTCACTAAGTCAAGCCTCGAGAGAGATGCCCAACTCACTTACACGCTGAGTGATGTTCCTACGACCTCATGGAGTTATGGGAAATTCACGACACACAACGATAGATGTCATCCCCCTCCGCTGCCTTGTGGGATACCTGTTTACGGGAAATGCTTCCGGAGTAAACCCTGAGGAAAAATCTGCATCCTGTGCTATGTCCAGTCGTCTCGATAAATATCTTGTCACTGCCCTAAGGTAGATCAGGACCAGAGAGTGAGGTTGACAAAAGACGTAGTTTCTGCCTCACTTTCATCCAAATCCCCGCGCAAGTCACCCATTTCAGCGTACACAGCAAGAGAAAAAACTGTCCACACGGCTGAACAGAGATAGTGGTCTTCATCACGTGTGATAGGCGAACATATCAGGTCAAGACTATTGTAACAGACCCTCTGCTTGCCCTGGCCGTGATCTAACTTAGAACCATTCTCACACTCATCCACATCATCATGACCATACTCAGTAAATGACATATCACACATCAGGTGGCATATTTATTAAATCATACTCATATCATAGAATGAGTAGAGAAATTACAAACACAATATAATACATATCTTAACTAAACATTCAACTAAAACGGGAATTATAAGCATTAGCTATTGATGGAATTCCCAACTAACTAAAAACCCAGTTCTAATGCCTTGCAATTACATCACACACACATCGCCTTAACTGCGTCTTCAACACACCTTATCAAATACTCTTCCTCACTGAAATCCCCTCAGGCGGGCGATCTCGACATAACTCGTTCACAATGTGTCCTTGCTTACAAACACACTTTCAGATTATCCATTAAAGCAAAACTCACACACCTATTTGAGCGATCCTGTTTTATCACTAAACATTCGTCCAACCGTCTATCAATCGCTCCTCTACCTAAGTCGGTGAGTTAAACATACTATCCACATTCAGTCTCTCTCTCTCCATCTCTCCTCCTCTCTCTTCCAGCCTCTCGAGCTAAACTTTGTCTCCTGTTATATATCCTCAAGCAAGACCAGAGCTTGACCAATCGATCTCAGGTATGGTCATCTTCAATTCCAATTGGAACGAAACACTTTGCACACCTGTCACTCATTCTCTCGCAGCAAGCCCCGTTGCCAATTTCGTCTGTCAATCAATCTCCCCCTACCAAAATCGGAAGGCCAGTGGTCAGTTTCTACCTGTCCACATTCCTTAACCCAACTCTGTTCTCCTTTGCTGAGATAGTGAGTGACCTTGACATGCATTCATGTAGCTTTAAGCTTTAACATGTTCAGGCATCCTAAACTCCCCTTGCTCCGGCGGGAACTGTTACACTATCAACGACCGACAAGAAAGTCTTTCGAGTGTACCTACAGGCCTACGAGTCAACTCCACACGCCCGCACAACGAACAAAGCAGAGGCCAACATGCTTCACTGGTCGGAAAAGACAGTCCTTCTTCTTCTTCTTCTCCTTCTTCTTCTTCTTCTTCGTACGCTGTCAGACGTCAACTTGAATTTGTTCGAAGAAAGCAGCTGTCATCCTGAGGATGTCGACACTGCCATAGAGCTTGTCTAGTGTTGGCACTGGTGATGGCCACATGTGCTTTCTCTGGTCCTCGTATGTCGGGCAATTTTGCAGCAGATATTCAGAGGGCATTTTCCATGTACCACAAGTGCATTCGTCAGTGCTACCTATCTTCAGTTTATTGAATAGATGGTACGCTGAACATCTGCTGCAAAATTGCCCGACATACGAGGACCAGAGCAAGCACATGTGGCCCATCACCAGTGGCAACACTAGACAAGCTCTATGGCAGTGTCGACAGCCTCAGGATGATAGCTGCTTTCTTCGAATAAATTTAAGTTGACGTCTGACAGCGTACGAAGAAGAAGAAGATGAAGAAGAAGAAGAATAGATGGTACCTCAGTCTGTTGTGGCCTGTGCGGAGTCTGAAGACCACGACCTGCTCTAGAAAAGGCAGTCCGACTACCGATATGGCTATCCTTACCATCCAGCGATCCAGAACACAGAAGTGTGCAGACGCGAAAATGTAGTGGCCATTAATCTTGGCGTGCGCACGCACAAGTGAAACTTAAAATGTATTTTTAATAACGCGTTGTAAAATGTTCATCAGACTACCAAAGTTGTTATTGTTTACTCCAATCACAAAGTAAACGATACTCTTCTACATGTACAAAGTGACAGGCAGAATGCACAGGAAACCGGCTGGAACTTAGCAGTCCTCAAACAGAACAACAATGATGCAGAAGCCAAGACTAAAAAAGCACTTTTGAGAGCATGAGCCAATTTTGCTGGAGGCTGTTTTTTGAAATTATTGACAATCTAGTGGAATAAAT
Organism: Ariolimax columbianus; assembly: GCA_036924085.1. Classification (NCBI taxonomy): domain Eukaryota; kingdom Metazoa; phylum Mollusca; class Gastropoda; order Stylommatophora; family Arionidae; genus Ariolimax; species Ariolimax columbianus. The sequence continues at coordinate 174,159,816 of JAVGWX010000001.1, forward strand.
AAAATAGCATTTCATATCATTTATAAGAGCATTTTCCCAACTTTCAGCACCTCAAAAATTAGCGACAACTACAGGAAAACCTTACCCCATGAGCTCTTAAAAACACTAAGATTGGATTATGGAAAGAGCCACATTCGAATAAAACCGTCTTAAAAAGGAAGTAACTAATTCAGGTAAGACATAGAAGAGCCACATTCGAATATATCCGTCTTAAAAAGGAAGTAACTAATTCAGGTAAGACATAGAAGAGCCACATTCGAATAAAACCGTCTTAAAAAGGAAGTAACTAATTCAGGTAAGACATAGAAGAGCCACATTCGAATATATCCGTCTTAAAAAGGAAGTAACTAATTCAGGTAAGACATGCATTTCAAGGGCTGCCTATTTTTGAAATTGTAAAGTTTATGAATGACAATGATTTTAAACTTGGACTGAACGAAGTGTGCATATTAAATTATCTTATTTTTAAACAATCCCGAGTACTACATCATACATTAAAAGAGCTATTGTTGGCGCAAGATAGTTTTGAGTGGCTTCAGTCTCTGAAGAAAAGAAAATGTTTCAAGTCTTATGACTAAGCGACTTCTTTTATGATTTAGCGACAGAAGTTTTTTTAGTACAAACAGTAGGCTTGAATTAGTATACATGTAACAGTTCCAGCTGGAGCATGGGCGTTTAGGGCAGGGGAGATTGAAATGGCGACTCTGGGAACAAAGGTTGCCTGGATGCGTGCCAAGGTCAAGCACCGTCTCGACACTAGGTTGACAAAGGAAACGATGGGTTTATGTGGAAGAATTTGTCTTGTACAGGGGGTTGGGTGGGGGCGGGTGGGGGTGTTCGCAGCTGAGGTGGGGGTTCGTAGCTGACCACTCTGGCGTTCCGAATTAGGAATTAGCGTGGGGTGGGGGGACGGGGGTTGGTGACAGTCAGTGCGCCACGACCGGCCACAACATTTAGAGTGACAGGGATTTGAGGATAATCATTCGATAACCACTAGTTGTAGGTAATTTCAAATTAGAGTCAGACAACCAACAGGAGACCATTGAACAGCCATGATGTTGCTTGAGACTATAAAATACTCGGCAAAGATGAACTAAAACAGACTGGCTAGGAGAGAGATTGATAGACTGTCAGTAGTATGAGAGACTGGCTAGGAGAGTGACTGAGAGGCTGTCAGGAGTTTGTGAGTGTGTAAGTTTCAGGGTGACTGAACCAGCATACACCTCGGGCTTTGGCCAGTCACTCTATATTTCTTTATATTGAACACCCAGGAAACAGAAAGAGATCTGAATGTGTGTCGTAAGTGCAGGACACCTAATGAACGATGCGTGATCTAATTACATATGAACGTACATATTCGTGTGAATACGTGAAGTGATCAAAGTAATTGTGAATGTACAGATCGCGTAAGGACGAGATCTGAATGTCTGTGGTATTGTGCAGGACACTTTGGGAACGTTGTGTGTTCTGAGTGTATGTGTATACACAGATCAATTGAGTATGAAACCATAAGTGAGTACGTGATTCGATTATAAGTGACGCGAACTAAGTGCATATGAAAGCACAGATCGCCTGAGCATATGTGAACCGATTGAATTTGGATGTACAGATCACCTGTCTGAAGGTGATCTGATTGTGTGTGAATGCACATAACTAAGGACGAGGATCAAGTCCAACCCGTTGAGCAGGAACGACACCGAACGACTGGAAACAATTCGGGAAGAAATAGCCGCAGCAGTCCAGCAACGACCGGCACAATATCACTGGTCACACAACGAGACCGAAGCGCCCCAATCACAGGAAAATGGACAGAACAACAGCAAACATCATGACGTACAATGGACAGAACAAAAACATCAAGACGTAAAATGGACAGAATAACAGCAAACATCATGACGTACAATGGACAGAACAAAAACATCAAGACGTAAAATGGACAGAACAACAGCAAACATCAAGATGTTCAATGTGCTCAGCAAACTGTGTTGGCACAAGACAGAGGACGTCCACGTCAGTTTCTCCAGACAAAGACTCCTTGCTGAGGCAGAGTTCCGCAGAAGCATCAAGCAAACCACTTGCACCAATTTGAGCACCAGCACGTGATCACCTCTCTTGAAGTTGCAGACGGAACACGAGTGACCTCACATCGGCAGATAGAAAGAGTCATCTGCGGCTTCTACACAAACTTATTATTCCTCCCTTCCTATCCCCACCCCTGCAACCAAATCAATGACACTTCCCTCACTACTCCCACCCTTCCTGATCTCCGAGATCCGAAGTCCTGTTGAAAGCATGCTCTCTGGAAAGTCCGCAGGCAAGAACGGAATCATGGTAGAGACGCCAAATGATGTGTTCACCTACTCTATAGAGCTCTTGCTCACCGGTTCACCCGTTTTCTTTGAAATGAAGGAAATTCCATTGGGCTGGAGAGAGTCGAAGACTTATATAAAAAAGGAGGCAAAGAGACCTGGCGAACTACCGCCCTATCACTCTCCAGGTATTGTACAACGTATTCACCATATACCCACTAGCGAGGATCGACAACATCCACGAATTAGCCAAACTCACAAAGCATGCTGGGTTCAGACCATGATCTACCTTGCTGGGGTAGATACAGCACACTGGACCACGCAACCAAGTGTTGTTGTCTGATTAAGGCAGCAAGAGAGCACCCCACACCGTTAGTGTTGGCATTCATTGAGGCAGCGAGAGAGTACCACACACCGTTAGTGTTGGCATTCATTGAGCCAGAGAGAAAGTACCACACACCGTTAGTGTTGGCATTCATTGAGGCAGAGAGAGAGTACCACATACCGTTAGTGTTGGCATTCATTGAGGCAGAGAGAGAGTACCACATACCGTTAGTGTTGGCATTCATTGAGGCAGAGAGAAAGTACCACACACCGTTAGTGTTGGCATTCATTGAAGCAGAGAGAAAGTACCACACACCGTTAGTGTTGGCATTCATTGAGGCAGAGAGAGAGTACCACATACCTTTAGTGTTAGCATTCATTGACTACAAAAAAGCGTTTGACTCGGTTGAACCAGAATATGTGTGGAAAGCTCTGAAAGGGCTGGACGTTGAAGCTGACTACACATACATGTTAATTTTGTTTCGCGCAAAATGAAGCGAATCAGGTGGTGTCAAATTACTCACAATTATATATAATTGTTTAGTATTTAAATAAACTCAATAATCCAGTCACAGAATGTGAAATGTGTCTCGTAGACGTGGTCATCAATGAACGACAAGAACCAGACGGACAACTGTTACATTTTAACAAATAATCGTGTTCCACTATTCTACCAATTAGGCTTTAATGTGCGTCTAGACGATACGATTTATATTCGATTCGGTATTTACAAAAGACCATCGATCGCTTATCCACATGATGTGAGGCAACAACGTCGAATCGAGATCGTATCTAAATAGTGTCGTGTAGACGCAGCCTATAAACATTTTTTATCAGATCTAACACGTTTTGCAATTCTTTCAAGGAATAATCAGTCATAAAAATAGTCGCAAGCGACCCGTTTCTCGACAAAGGTAGTTATCATTGTGCAGATCCCAACCCTGTTTCCAGTCATGTTAACCTTGTGCAGATCCCAACCCTGTTTTCAGTCATGTTAACCTTGTGCAGATCCCAACCCTGTTTTCAGTCATGTTAACCTTGTGCAGGTCAGAACCCTGTTTCCAGTCATGTTAACCTTGTGCAGGTCAGAAACCTGTTTAAAGTCATGTTAACCTTGTGCAGGTCAGAACCCTGTTTCCAGTCATGTTAACCTTGTGCAGGTCAGAACCCTGTTTTCAGTCATGTTAACATTGTGCGGGTCAGAACCCTGTTTTCAGTCATGTTAACCTTGTGCGGGTCAGAACCCTGTTTCCAGCCATGTTAACCTTGTGCAGGCCAGAACCCTGTTTCCAGTCATGTTAACCTTGTGTAAGTCCCAGTCAGTCCAGAGACTGCTGTTGAAGACTTCTGACCAGGTCACGCCCCAGTCCTCTGTTCCCAGCAGATTTCTTCAGTTCAGTATAAGTCTCACCTCTATATTCATGCAACCATGTGTGGTGTCATTGCTTCTTGGACGTCCATTTCCTGTTTTTCCCTGAATTGTGCCTTCTAATACTTTCAATACTAGGTCTCAGTGTCTCATGTTAAGACTAAACTTTTCTACTTTTCTGTATACCAGTCATTAGTTGTCTATGTGACCGTATATCTTTGAGCACTTGTACAGTTGACCTTTTTCAGTCCCTCTTTCTATTTGCATCCTGTGATCGATAGCACCACATCTCAAAAGCTTTTATGTTTGTTCATCCTTTTTAACTTAACCTAACTTAACGTCTTTATACTGACTTAGAAGAGTCAACAGAGTCTGTATACAACCAGTTTCTTTTATATTTCCTTGATCTAATATATATGTACCAGTTTCAACTGGAGCATATGCGTTTAGAGCAGGGGAGATTGGGCTGGCGACTCTAAGAAGAAAAGGTTGCCTGAATGCGCTGGACGAACACAGGTCAAGCCATGGTCAGTCACCGTTTCGACACTAGGTCGACAAAGGAAACGAGGGGTTAGGAACACATTAGGTGGAAGAGTTTGTCTGTTACAGTGGTGGGTATTCGGAGCTGACCACTCTGGCGCTCAGATTTGACAGGGATGGGGGCTGTTGACTGTCTGATACTTTCACGACAGGCTACCACATTTAGAATGACAGTGACTCGAAGAAAGACAACCAATAACATTTTATTTGGGAATAGTTCCAAATTGGAGCGATGGCTAAATGAAACTATAAAATACTCTGCAATGATAAACTCAGCAGACTGGCAGGAAGAAAGAGAGGGAGTCTGGAAGTGAGAGTTTGCAGGGTGGATGTACTATCATACACCTCGAATTTGGCCAGTTGCGCTCAATAGGTGCTAATGATGGACACCCTGTGAACAGTACGAGATCTGATTGTGTGTGAACGTACAACTCGCCTGAGTACGAGCCTTGATTGGGTGTGAGTGCACAGATCGACTAAATAAGTGATCTGATCATATGTCAGTGCACAGATCGACTGAGTAAATGATCTGAGTATATTTGAGTGCACAGATCGACTGAGTATACGTGAACTGAATACATGATCTGATTATGTGTGAGTGTACAGATTCGTCTGAGTACATAATCTGATCGTGAGGACAAGTTTGTGATTGTGTGTTGAGTGTGCAGATATAGGGTGCAGCAGCTATAATTGTGGGTATAATAGATTTTGGAGGAAACATCAAAAGCTAGTGCTTACAACCTCCTAAGTATTTAAATATATATATTATGATTATTTCGTTTAGAAGCTCTTTTACTTTTTGTTGATATTATGAAACGATTATTCTTGTAATAAATTATATATTTTTTTTAAATGACGTTTACTGTGTTTTACTGCGTTGAAGTGTTGTCGTGGTATAGATACATGTTTTAACTCATCAGATAAGTAAACTACTCAACTCTTAAAGCCTTACGCTGCCACAATATAAATACATCCCTTTTGTAAACATAAATTTACAGTAGATGGCGAGGAAATAGATCAGGTCACGCCTTTTGAATATCTGGGCTCCAGAATTGACAAGAATTGCGACCGCTCGAAAGAAATCGGAAGAAGACTAGCCATGGCAATGCAGAGACTGAACAGCCTGAAGAAATTGTGACAGAGCACCAAGAAAACTACAAAAGGAAAAGTCTTGAGAACCCGTGGTTGTCCTATGGCAGCTTATGGCTGCGAATCTTGGACGATTTCCAAAACTTCTAGACAAAGAATAGAATCCTTCGAGTCAAAATGTTACAGAAGGATTCTCCTGGACGGAGAAAAAGACAAATGTAGATATTCGACAAGAGTTGAGTACAGAGGAGATCTGGTTTATCAATTCCATTATGGCCAGAAAATAATGTAAATACTTTGGTCACATCAAGAGACACAATGGTCTTGAACGAACAATGAGGGAACGTATGGTGCCAGGCGAAAGAGGCAGGGGTAGACCAAGAAGACGTTGGTACCAAGATATATATATATATTAGTCCCAAAACCGAGTTTGTGACACTCCACGTTTTACTTCTCACCACTCCTAGTCCTCCTTATTTATACCTACTCTCTGCCTTTTTCCCGTTAATCAATTTTCAATTCATTTGGCAACTTCGTCACCTATTCCATGTGATTTTAACTTCCTAAATAATCATTATGAGGTTCTTTATCAAAAGCCTTTGCAAAAATTTAGATAAATAACATCTACTTGCTCCTCTCCATCTATTATTTTAGTAACCTCCTCCATGAATTCTAATAAATTTGTTAAGCACGACCTCGCTTTAGTAAACATATGCTGACTATTTCTGATTAGATTAAACATGTCTAAATACATTACAATGTTTTCTTTGATTATTGACTCTTAACAGTTTACAGACAATGCTTGTTAAACCGGTCTATAATTTGCCGAATCTGATTTTTTTCCCCTTTTTGAATAAAGGGATCACTGCTGCATCTTTCCAATCCACTGGAACAATCTCTTTCGCAAGCGATTGAGAACATAATATAGCAACCGGTTTTGCTAGCAGGTCTCAAATTTTAAGCAGCAATATTGGATGAATACCATCTTGACCTGGACATTTATCCACTTTCATCTCCTCCAATTAAAAAAAAAAAGCTATTTCCTCCGTTATACAGATTGATCGAAATCCCACTGTATATTTGTTCCTTTGGAAAATATATGTGGGCTCTGGGATCTTGGAGCAGTCTGCTTTTGTGTAGACTGTGCATCAGTACTGATTTAGTAGATTAGCAGCATCAATATTCTCACTTATTATTTTCCCTGTGTTATCTATCAGAGCACCTACTTTGAGTAGGTTTCGTCGTAATACAATTCTATTACGCATTCGCTCCACCTCTCCATTTTCTTTGTTTTCTCTGTCCGAAAGTCCCCACTTTTGTCCCGAATTATTCTTTGTAGCATCCCCTACTCTATCTGCATGTTTGTTAGCTTTTCGTATGTATCAAATCTGGTCTCTCTCTTCCATTTAAATCTTCTATTTAATCGCAGCTATTCTTCAACCAGTTTTCTCGTACGATTTTACATTCCCTATCTATTTCATTATTTATTTTGCTATACCTGGTCCTTCCCTCCTCCTTATTTGTGTTTTTCCACTGCCATCATACTTGATATTTCATTTGTTGCCCAAGCTTTTCTGTGTTCTACTGTTCTTCTCCTTATCGTCTCTTCTGATGCATTCGTTATTGTCATGTGTAATCATTTCCACTGGCGTTATGTCTTTGAAGGCATGTTGATGTTTTGTCATGTTTTCTTACTACCTTTTATGAAAGTTAGCCTTTGTTTCTAACTTGTCCAACACATTTGGGTCTTTTAGTTCTTTTCGATATTTTCTTTAATCTTAGTTGGCTTTTCATCATAAAAAGATTGTGGTCGGTATTACATCTCCTCCGGGACATGCCATGATTTTCTTTCATTGATCGCGATATCGTATTTTCATCAGAATGTTATAATTGATATATTTTCATACTTCTTGGGCTAATCCACGTATACCGTCTTCTTTTAGCTATTTGATGCCAGGTGGTTGTTATCATATACTTTTCTGAGCGCATAAGCTGCAGTGGTCAGCGATTCACAGCTGACTGCTAGCGTCAGGGCCAGCGAACCAGAGCTGCCAAGACTCTTCTACACATCCACGCGGTAATCCTGGATAACAGGCTGCAGCAGGGCAGACTGGCTAAGAAGAAGGGATCGAAGAGGAAATGCTAACCTGGTACTCAAAAATGCTTGCTGAAGTCGGATGTGTTGGACCGAAAGGTGCAAATATCGCAGTTAAGCTGTAAACTACGTCACAACGCATTCCGTTCTCTGGACTACATTCTGCTACTTAAGCCCTTTCAGTGTTTGGTAGTGGGAGATTGAGAATGAACGAAGCCAAGCCAAGCCAAGCCAAGCCAAGCTAAGCCATATACTTTTCTTGCTTGCAAAACTCCACTAATCATTGTCCTCTGTTATTTGTATTTTCTAGTCTATATTTCCCTACTTTGTCCTCTTCATGGCCTCTCCAACTGTTACATTCCAGTCTTCCATTATAATAACATTCTCTGTTGTTTTAGCTGATTTTAATATGTCTTATACGAGGATGCAAATCTCTTCTACATCTTCATCGTTATGGGGAAACACGTCACAAGATATGGAAGAAAGCAGACCTGGACAATTGTAAAACCAGATGCACAAAAACCAAAGCTCAGTAAATATACAATCATTATTTTTTATTGGGTGACACCAAACTCCAAGAGGTGGGGAGATTTTGTTGTTGTTGGGCGACACCGCATTCCAAGATGTGGGCTTATTTGTTGGGGGACACCACATTCCAAGAAGTGAGTTTATTTGTTGTGAGACACCACATTCCAAGAAGTGAGTTTATTTGTTGGGAGACACCACATTCCAAGAAGTGAGTTCATTTGTTGGGAGACACAACATTCCAAGAAGTGAGTTTATTTGTTGGGAGACACCACATTCCAAGAAGTGAGTTTATTTGTTGGGAGACACCACATTCCAAGAAGTGAGTTCATTTGTTGGGAGACACCACATTCCAAGAAGTGAGTTTATTTGTTGGGAGACACCACATTCCAAGAAGTGAGTTTATTTGTTGGGAGACACCATATTCCAAGAAGTGAGTTTATTTGTTGGGAGACACCACATTCCAAGAAGTGAGTTTATTTGTTGGGAGACACCACATTCCAAGAAGTGAGTTTATTTGTTGGGAGACACCACATTCCAAGAAGTGAGTTTATTTGTTGTGAGACACCACATTCCAAGATATGAGTTTATTTGTTGGGAGACACCACATTCCAAGAAGTGAGTTTATTTGTTGGGAGACACCATATTCTAAGAAGTGAGTTTATTTGTTGGGAGACACCACATTCCAAGAAGTGAGTTTATTTGTTGGGAGACACCACATTCCAAGAAGTGAGTTTATTTGTTGGGAGACACCACATTCCAAGAAGTGAGTTTATTTGTTGTGAGACACCACACTCCGTTAGAGGCTTATTTGCTGGAAGACAGCACGCTACAAGATAACTTACTTAACGTCTTTATACTCGTTGAGAAGACTCTGCAGAGTCTGCAAACAACCAGTTTCAGTTATATCTCCTTTCTCTTAAAGCTATGTGCATCCAATACATTCTTAAATACATTAATTGTTCCTGCCTCCACTACTTCCTGTGGCAATGTATTATAAGCATTTACCGCTCTGTTTTAAAAAAACATATTTCCTAATATCTAATCTGCACCTTTCTTTAGTTAATTTGTAGCAATGCGCTCTTTTTCCTGTAGTTGGTTGTATTTTGGGGAAAAAAAACACTTGTTATAGTCTATATTATTATTTCAGTTGATTATCTTATAAACATGTATGTTTGATTAAGGTGTGGGTTTACTTATCTGTCTAGGCAGCAAAATAGGCCCGATTGGGGGTGGTGGGAAGAAAAGGATCATTATATTCGAAAAGGTAGTGCGACAAAAAAAATCAAATCCGACACGAATCTTAAAATTCCAACTCGAATGAAATCAGTACTGCTATAGTGTTATGAAGTCATACATGACAGCAAAGTCTTTAACAAAGCAGGTACACATTCTCATAAACGGATGCGTGCACAGAATACAAAGTTTGAAGTGGTACGATATGGCCAGATATGTAGACGTGCTGGATAGATCTAAACAGAGGGGAACTCCATTTAAAGAAAACACGATGGAACTAAGAAACACTTACTTTGCCAAAAGAACTAGCCGACATTGCAAGGCAGGTGTTCTTCTGGCACCCAAGGGGTAAGAGGAGTATGAACAGAGCAAAACACAATTGGAGAAGAAAACGTGTCTGACACGAGGAAAGCAGAACTGTCCTGGCCTATGTTGGTGAAGTTGACAAGGGCAGTCAGACTTGCAGACTGCTTGTCGAGACCATATTCTTCGCAGTGAGCTCGTTGGTTTTGATTGATTGATTGATTGACTGGTTCGGGGTTAACTGATTAGAACGTTAAAGGGATCAGATAGATGGATAGATATACTAACATGAGGTCTAGTGAACATGGGTCAAATACTGGTACTAAAAGTAGTTGATAGTTGTCCATCACAAGTGATGAAGACCACTCTCTTTGTTCAGCCGTGTGGACAGTCGTATCTCTTGCTGTGTCCGCTGAAATGGGTGACTTGCGCGGAGATTTGGATTAAAGTGAGGAAGAAACTGCGCCTTTTGTCAACCTCACTCACAGAGCCTAAGCTACCTTTTGCCAGTGGCAAGACATTTATCGAGACGACTGGAGATAGCATAGGATGCAGATTTTGCCTCAGGGTTACCACCGAAGCCTTTCCGTAAACACGTAACCCGCAGGGTAGAAAGGTAGGAAGGCATCTAACGCAGTTTGTCGCGCCTTTTCGATAACCACAAGAGGTCGTATGGACAACACTCAGCGTGTGAGTGAGTCTGGCATCTCTCCCCAGCTGTATTCAGTTCATCATAGTAGCATCTAAAATTCCCACACGCCATATTCGTGAAGGTGAACCGGCAGAACTAACCCGTGAGATACGACACAGGTATAAGCGTAGCGCCATTCAGCCGGCGTCCAGACCAGGATAAACGGATGGAAGAAATCACAAAAAAAGAACGAAATAACAAGTCCAGACGGAAAACAACTCCACGTATCCGTGAACACAAGTGTAAGTCGTCGACTAGTGTGAATTCCAGGCAAATCCGTGGTCTGGCGGCATCCATAATGATCCAAAACAGTATAGAAATGTAGACTCGCAGCCAGTTACGGAGCCATCTTTGCCAGATTTAGAGTAGTTGAAGTAGTAGTAATAACATTGATGGTGATAGTAATAGTTGAAGTAGTATTTCTAATAGTCGCCTTAGTAGCAGCAGCGGTCAGGTAGTGGTAGTAGTTTTAGTAGTATTCGTAGTAGAAATAGTAGTAGTAGCAGCAGCAGCAACAACAGCAGCAGCAGTAGTAGTAGTAATAGTAGTAGAAGCAGCAGCAGCAACAGCAGCAGCAGCAGTAGTAGTAGTAATAGTAGTAGTAGTAATAATAATAGTAGTAGAAGCAGCAGCAGCAACAGCAGCAGCAGCAGCAGTAGAAGTAGTAATAGTAGTAGTAGTAATAATAATAGTAGTAGAAGCAGCAGCAGCGGTTGTAGTAGTAGTAGTAGTAGTAATAATAATAGTAGTATTAGTAGTAGTAGTAATATTAATAGTAGCAGTGGTAGTAGTAGTAGTAGTAGTCATAGCAGCAGCAGCAGTAGTAGTAGCAGTAGTATCAGTAGTATGAAATTCATCGGGGAAGAGTGGTCCATGCTCGCTTCCGCCATCATCAACAAAATGTCTAATAACTCGGTCGAGACTTGGACACTTCAATATTATTGGTCACCAAGATGAGATTGACATCAGGATCACTAGTATCGTCACCTCATCCTCTGATAAGATACACCGGTTTGAGCTCGAGAATGGTTTAAACTTCCTCATGGAATGCCTTAAAACAGGTATCTGAAACTCCCAGCTTCAGGCTAAATATAACTCACGAATCCGTTATCTGTGACCCGCAACACGATTGGTGTTTACAGTCAGAAACAGCTGATTGTTGGCAACGCAGCTAATTATTCCACTTTGAGGTCATAAGAATCGTTGAACTCAAACTCTTGACAGAATATGATCTCTGGTTTACAAACACAATTCCCGATTGAAAGACTGAACCCCTCGAACCACAGTTTCGTGTATTCTCTACACCGTTTCCTGCATTCTCTACACCGTTTCCTGTGGGTATTGAAATCGTCTATAAGAACAAGCAAATGGAGCTTACGAAGCTGCACTGTGACACTGTCAGGAAACAGAAATATATAGACAAGGGCTTTCCAGAATTATACATGATTCTGTCTCGAGATAGATTTATAGATTTGCTGTCTGTGGCCACAAAGGTTATGGCCATATTTGGAAGCACTTATATTTGTGAACAGTTTTTCTCCTTATCCATGACGATAAACAATGACAGTATTCGTTTAACGCCAAGACCAACATCAACAATTAAACTAGCATTATCTCAAGACCTAACATTGACAGACTGGTTGAAACAACACGTAGACTAGCATCATCTCAAGACCTAACATTGACAGACTGGTTGAAACAACACGTAGACTAGCATCATCTTAAGACCTAACATTGACAGACTGGTTGAAACCACACGTAGACTAGCATCATCTAAAGACCTAACATTGACAGACTGGTTGAAACAACACGTAGACTAGCATCATCTCAAGACCTAACATTGACAGACTGGTTGAAACAACACGTAGACTAGCATCATTTCAAGACCTAACATTGACAGACTGGTTGAAACAACACGTAGACTAGCATCATCTCAAGACCTAACATTGACAGACTGGTTGAAACAACAGGTAGACTAGCATCATCTTAAGACCTAACATTAACAGACTGGTTGAAACAACACGTAGACTAGCATCATCTCAAGACCTAACATTGACAAACTGGTTGAAACAACAGGTAGACTAGCATCATCTTAAGACCTAACATTGACAGACTGGTTGAAACAACACGTAGACTAGCATCATCTCAAGACCTAACATTGACAGACTGGTTGAAACAACACTAAGGCTAGCATCATCTCAAGACCTAACATTGACAGACTGGTTGAAACCACACGTAGACTAGCATCATCTGAAGACCTAACATTGACAGACTGGTTGAAACAACACGTAGACTAGCATCATCTCAAGACCTAACACTGACAGACTGGTTGAAATAACACGTAGACTAGCATCATCTCAAGACCTAACATTGACAGACTGGTTGAAACAACACGTAGACTAGCATCATCTCAAGACCTAACATTGACAGACTGGTTGAAACAACACGTAGACTAGCATCATCTAAAGACCTAACATTGACAGACTGGTTGAAACCACACGTAGACTAGCATCATCTCAAGACCTAACATTGACAGACTGGTTGAAACAACACGTAGACTAGCATCATTTCAAGACCTAACATTGACAGACTGGTTGAAACAACACGTAGACTAGCATCATCTCAAGACCTAACATTGACAGACTGGTTGAAACAACACGTAGACTAGCATCATCTCAAGACCTAACCTTGACAGACTGGTTAAAACAACATTAAGGCTAGCATCATCTCAAGACCTAACATTGACAGACTGGTTGAAACAACACGTAGACTAGCATAATTGCAAGACCTAACATTGACAGACTGGTTGAAACAACACGTAGACTAGCATCATCTCAAGACCTAACATTGACAGACTGGTTGAAACAACACTAAGGGGAGGATCATCTCAAGACCTAACATTGACAGACTGGTTGAAACAAGATGTAGATTAGCGTCATCTCAAGACCTAACATTGACAGACTGGTTGAAACAACACGTAGACTAGCATCATCTCAAAACCTAACATTGACAGACTGGTTAAAACAACACTAAGGCTAGCATCATCTCAAGACCTAACATTGACAGACTGGTTAAAACAACACGAAGACTAGCATCATCTCAAGACCTAACATTGACAGACTGGTTAAAACAACACTACGGCTAGCATCATCTCAAGACCTAACATTGACAGACTGGTTAAAACAACACTAAGGCTAGCATCATCTAAAGACCTAACATTGACAGACTGGTTGAAACAACACTTAGACTAGCATCATCTCAAGACCTAACATTGACAGACTGGTTGAAACAACACGTAGACTAGCATCATCTCAAGACCTAACATTGACAGACTGGTTAAAACAACACTTAGACTAGCATCATCTCAAGATTTAACATTGACAGACTGGTTGAAACAACACTAAGGGGAGGATCATCTCAAGACCTAACATTGACAGACTGGTTGAAACAAGATGTAGACTAGCGTCATCTCAAGACCTAACATTGACAGACTGGTTGAAACAACACGTAGACTAGCATCATCTCAAGACCTAACATTGACAGACTGGTTGAAACAACACTAAGGGGAGGATCATCTCAAGACCTAACATTGACAGACTGGTTGAAACAACACGTAGACTAGCATCATCTCAGGATATTAATCACAGCAATGATGGGCTTAGATTAACATCATATCAGGACATTAAATCTAACTTTGATCGGCTGATTGAAGCAAAACGTCATTAGTTAAGTGGCAAACAACTGACTTAAAATGAGCACTTAAATTTGCACGCACTGAACAAAGTATACATTTTATGTAAGTATACGTTCGTGTCTAAATATTTTACATTTTGTAATATGATTTTTTTTAATGACATAGATTTTACTGGGGTCGGCCAGCGAAATATCAACTTTGTCCTCATTCTACCCATGCGGTGGTTTTAGTAACATGCCTCTTCAGCATTTTGATTTGAATATATGCCATACCTGTAAGTATGCTTCCCTGTCCATTCTTTCCCTCACTGTGTCTTCTATCTCTTTCTGGTTATATATTCATTTATATATTCTTGTATATAAATATTTATAGAGTAACCCATAGCATTACTGCCGCAGTAGTCTGAGGTGTTAGCGATCTCACGTTTCAAAGGCTCGGCTACATGAGGGAGGTAGCCATCTTCTCTCCCTCGCCGCTTTTACTTCCCGGACTGAACCGGTACCCATTTAAGGCTGGGCGTCCCGGGAGCTGTCTGAAAAACATATCCGTCTCAACTGGACCAAACTGGGGAATGAACCCAGGACCACTCAGATGCGAAGCCAGTTCGCTAACCACTGCACCACGTGTCTCCCTGTATATGTAAATATATATATACAAATGACGCATCTCAGTCGATGTAGATGGACGGTGTTAAGCTTGTGTTCATTTGAAAATGTTCCCAGATTGTCTACCATATAAGAGCGTGCTGACGACACATCCACCGTCAACTATTATCTTAATTGCACGTTTCAGATTGTCCAAATTACGAACTCTGAAACGAGTAAATGTCCATTTGTGAGTGTATAGAGAGTGTGTCGTTGATGAGTTGGGGCACAGTTGATAATTTATAATTATCGGTGTCAATAGTTGGCGTGGCATCTACTTCCTTTCCCATCACATTTGTTATGTTGAGAATTATCATCCTCATCATCATCATATAGCATGTCCGTTATAGAGCGTCGCTCGAATCACAGTATGTCTGAAAGAAACTCATTCTCTCTGGCCAAAAAAATTCCAGCCTTCGCCACAGTAATACCCAGGCATTTCTAGATATCTTGGTACCATCGTATTTTTGGTCTACCCCTGCCTTTTTCGCCTGACACCATACCTTCCATCACTGTTCTCTCAAGACCGTTGTGTCTCTTGATGGGACCAAGGTATTTACATTTTCTGGCCATAATGAAATTGATAAACAAGTCCTCCTCTATGCTCAACTCTTAACTTAACTTAACTTAAAGTCCTTTTACTGGGTTAGAAGACTCTGCAGAGTCTGTATACAACAAGTTTCATTAAATCACCTTACTCTAAAAGCTATGCGCATCCAATTTATTCTTAAATGCATTAACTGTCCCTGCCTCCACTACCTCCGGTGGCAATGCATTCCAAGCATTCACCACTCTCTGACTAAAATACTATTTTTAAATATTTAATCTTATCGAATGTCTATATTTATCTTTTTCTCTGACCAGGGTTTTCTGATGATCTTTCTGTAACATTTTGACTCGAAGGATTCTTCTTCTTCTTCTTCTTCTTCCTCTTCTTCTTCTTCTTCTTCTTCGTTCGTTCTCAATCTCCCACTACCGAAGCCTGAAAGGGTAAGTAGCAGAATGTAGTCCAGAGAACGGAATGCGTTGTGTCGTAGTTTATAGCATGGCTGCGATATTTGCACCTTTCGGTCCAACACATCCGACTTCAGCAAGCATTTTTTGAGTACCCGGTTAGCATTTCCTCTTCGATCCCTTCTTCTTAGCCAGTCTGCCCTGCTGTAGCCTGTTATCCAGGATCACCGCGTGGAGGTGTAGAAGGGTCCTGGCAGCTCTGGTTCGCTGGCCCTGGCGCTAGCAGTCAGCTATGGGTCGCTGACCACTGCAGCTCATGCGTTGCTCAGCATCTTGATCCCACTCGAAGGATTCAATTCTTTGTCTAGAAGTTTTGGTAATCGTCCATGATTCGCAGCCATAAGCTACCACAGGAAAAACACAGGCTCTCAAGACTTTTACTTTTGTCGGTGTTCTATCATAATTTCTTCAGGCTGTTCAGTCTCTGCATTGCCATGGCTATTCTTCTTCTGATTTCATTCGAGCAGTCGCCATTCTTGTCAATTCTGGAGCACAGATATTCAAAATCCGTGACCTGGTCTATTTCCCCACCCTCTACTGTAAATTTATGTTGACATTGCGTTTTGATGGTGGTCATTATCTTTGTTTTTTTATGTTTATAAACATATTTTGATCTTTACTGTGTCCATTTACAGCTGAAATTGGCTGCTCTAGCCCTTCTGCACTTTTTTTATAGTATCACTGTTTCGTCTGCGTATCGTAACTCTGGAATCTCGTACCCGCCAATCGTAAATGTATCAGCATTTGTCATGTTTTCTTCTTCTCTAACATTTCTCATTATACATTCCGCATAGATGTTGTATAGATAAGATGAAAGGACACATCCCTGTCTTACTTTTTTTTGGTACTGCGAATCAATGTGATGTTTGCCCATATAGTTGGACAGCGGCTCGGTGATCTTGGAATACTGTTTCAATAAGATGTATAATTTGCACAGAAAACTCCATTTCCTTCATGGTGTTTCAGATTTTGATGTTTTACCGCATCGAAGGCCTTGGTGTAATCAGTGAAACATGTGTACATGTCTACATTAAACTATACATTTTTCTTAGATAATCCTCATATTGAATATATGGTCCCTGGTTTCTCTGTCTTTCCTGAAACCTGCTTGACCACGTAAATTTCAGATTAAAATATTTTCTCTATTTTTAATAGGATCCGCAAGGGTATCTTGCAAATGTGGCTGATGTTCCTAGTTTGTGCACAGCTTTAGGTTGCCTTTTTTGAGGGAGGGGAATATAAATTGATTTCTTCCATGCTTCTGGCCACTCTGCACTGGGCCATATCTGTTTACACAGCTTGTGATAAACTCGAGCACCGGCCTCCCCTCCTGCTTGTATTAGTTCTGCTTGGAGATTATCGCATCCTGGGGACTTTCCCCTTTTCAGGCTTTTGATTGCTGAGCGTACTTCCTCCAATAAGAATTATCGTGAGACCAAAATCGTCGCATGTCTGGGAGAAGAGATCTATGAAGCTCTGAAGTTCCTACTGACTGTGGGTAACAGCTGCATCATCATCAGCGAAAAGCAAGACACCTATAGGTGACAGCATGATTTTCGGTTTGGCCTCGAGTCTTTCGCAAGATTCAACAACCGGCCATGCTACCTAGAGTGGAAACAGATTTCTTCATTTTGAAAGAATAACACTATTTTGCCCGAATGGTCTGCCGGGGTCTTTGTGTACGACAAGAATAGCACCACTGCCTCACAGAGATCATGTCGTAAGAGGCAACTAACTGTGTGACATTACATAACACCGGTCATGGTTAGCTGGTTTGTTCAGAGCAGCACAGATGGCGCCTAACGGGTTGAGGGTCTACTTTGCTATATTTGTTTAGTCTATTAAGATGGGCTCGCGCATCGGTTAACCACCCTCCGTAAGTGCTTGTTCCAAAGCATCAGAGTATTAAGCTGCTCGAGCCTAGCTCGCTAAGCAGGAAAGCCTTTTCCCGGCTACATCCAGCTCATTTCAGAGCTGAGACCTGCACAGGGGCATCTGCCTACGTAGAAGTACAGATCAATTGAGAACTAAGAACACAACTTTTTAAAAGCTGTCATTGGATAATCTAATATAGAAATTTGGGCGTTTCACTGTACAATATTTTGGGTTCGGCATTTCCCAAGACAAAAGTACATTTTGTCAAACTACAGTAAAACCGTTGACAAATGTTACTGAAATATCACTGCTGAACCCCGACAAGGACATAGCTGTAACAAACGGTTATCACAGCTGAACCCCGACAGGAATATAGCTGTAACAGACGGTTATCACAGCTGAACCCCGACAGGAACATAGCTGTAACAGACGGTTTTCACAGCTGAACCCCGACAGGAACATATCTGTGACAGACGGTTATCACAGCTGAACCCTGACAAGGACATAACTGTAACAGACGGTTATCACAGCTGAACCCCGACAAGAACATAACTGTAACAGACGGTTATGTATGTTGTCGGCGCGTCTGGTTAGTGTAGTGGTAGAGCACTCGCTTTTCAATGCAAAGGTACGGGGATCAACTCCCACTACTGACAAGCTTCAGTCGACCAGCTGTATATGAGGTTCATTTGTAAATGGGTACCCGATCTACGGTTAGGAACATTAAAGCACCGAGGAAGGTAACTGGCACCTCCATCTCACGCAAGCTGAGGCTTGGTACAATGAAGTCTTTAACACTCCATCCTCGATGGCACTTTCTGCTCAGGGACTAATTTAATGTTATGTGTGTGGTCAGTGTTAGAAAGAGCAAAAGACAGTGAAAGAGTAACAGCGAGTGAGAGAGTAAAAGGAAGAAAGAAAGTACAAGGGAGTCTTCTTCTTCTTCTATCTAGTTCATCTTCAGACCTCAACTTCAATGACTCTAACGAAGGCAGCAGTCGACTCAAGGCTCTGTACGCTTCCGTACAGCTTCTCGTGGAAGGACACTGGCTGTTGCCAAATGCTACTTCTTTTGTCGGTATACAGTGGACAGGACTGCAAAATATGTTCTGCCTTCATGGGGGCTGTGCCGCAGGCACAAAGGTCTGTAGTACCAATCTTGAACTTGTTGTATAGATGACATCTAAGTCTGTTGTGACCTGTGCGTAGCCGGAGAGTTATCACCTGGTCTCGAATAGAGAGTTGATGGTAGGCATCATTTTCTATGTGGCCAGGCTGGTCTTCTTTCCATTTTGCTCTGTATGTTGCCCTGATGAATGCTTTTGTCTCATTGTATGTGATTTCTGTATCATTCTGCTGCAGCATTCCTCCCTCTCTGGCGAGTCTGTCTGCCTCCTCGTTGTCTGGAATGTTGCAGTGGGCTGGTATCCACTGGACTGCTTTTTTTTTTTTTTTTGAAGCACTGGGACAGGCGTTCGGGCGAGTCTGTCAGAGCACCGAGTTAATTTTTGTGCTGGTTCTTGAGCGCCATTAACACTGCGAGGGCATCTGTGAAAATGACCACTTTCTTTTCTGCCTGCTCCTTATGGTCTATACGGATTTCAGCTGCTTGTCTCAGGGCACTGGCTTCGGCACTGAAGTTGCTGTAGCGTCTCCCAGTGGCAAATGCTGCTGAGTATACTTTGCTTTTTAGTTTTATAGTGATGCCTCCTCCCCCGTTTCCAATGGCATCTTTGGCTGAGCCATCCGTATACGAAAATTTTTGGTTGATGTAATTTGTAACTGTGTTTTTTCTGTTCCTCTGTTTGTGTCTTTTTGTCTTCGATGTTGGGGATGTTGCAAATAATATCAGGGAACGGTCTTCCTTTCCAGAGGCAGCGGATGGAGCATGCTGGTATTGGTTTTATTGTTTCGTTTAAGAGTGCAGCATTGTTTTAAATCTTTTCTTTTGCCTGAACTGTAAAACTTTTCCTTTTTAGCCTGCCGCGTCCCAACCCATTTAGTCTGTGATGCATCGGGTGGCCCATGATTCTTTTGAATTTTTCGGCTTGCTGTAGGATTCTGCAGTCTCGGCGGTCTTCCATTGGCTGTAGCCCAGTAATAGCTTCCAGGTCTTTTATTTGGGTGGACTTCAGGGCTCCTGTTATGATACGGGGGGCTTGGTTCTGGGTGCGCCCTATTTTGTCAAAGTTTGATTTAGATGCCGTGGACCAAGCTGCAATGCCGTATTCCAAAACTGGTCTCACTCTGCATGTGTATAATTTCTTTAGTGTGTTTCTGTCAGCACACCATGCAGTACCAGCAAGTTTCCGTCAGCTCCACAAGCAGGACCAGCAAGTTTCTTCATGATGGACATGCATAGCCTCGCCCTCAGCTGGGTCTTTAAAATTTGCGCTTTCCAGGTGAGACGTCGGTCTAAGGAAACTTCTAAGAAGGTTATAAAAGGGAGTGAAAGAATAACAGGGAGTGAGAGAGTAAAAGGGAGTGAGAGAGTAAAGGAGGGAGAGAGTAAAATGGAGTGAGAGAGTAAAAGAGAGTGAAAGTTTGAGAGAAAAGCATTTACCTTAATTGTTAGCCATTCCATGGAGGTGTTGCATTTCGGTTTATTGCTGACACCGACGAAGAGTTTAGATGTCATTGTGCCCAGTAGTATAGATGTTGGAGCAACGTGTTCTCGGGGGGTTTCTGTTCTGTCTAGACTTTTGTCAGTACATGGTTCAGTTACAAGCAATCCCCCGTTACACATGTAACAAAACATATTCTGACCTCCTTGCACTCGAAGATACTTTTGTTTAGAGCTGAGACAGTAGTTTTGTAACCTAGAGTCCGTACTGGAACACCGTGTGTCAGTGACTACGTTCATTTCTGGAATGCAATGCTTAGCTTTAATTTTGGTGTTTGGTTGTTTGTAAACAATACTGCATTGGTCACGTCCTGTTTGTAAAACAGATTTAAATAGCTCCAGTTCTGATGTGGCCGGATACACGTTCTGAAAGTGATTGCAAACTACTTCTAAAGTCCACGCGGCTGCTTGCCTGTCTATATCGGAACTTGAGGTGTTCATAGAATGTGTATTGTTTTTGACTTCCACGTCATACCCGTTACAGACGGCACAGAATTTGTTCTTAAATGTTATACCGTAACGTAAATCCAAGTACGGCGTGACATCATCAAATGTGTCCATGTTAGACTCTGTGCATCGCGCATGAACATTCTCTCTGCTCTGTGAGTCAATGGCTGAGATGCTGATACTGGGCCTTTTGTAAGATTCTGCTTGATCAAGGAAACTGGTATAGCCAGGAGAACAATCAGAGATCACATAAAAGTGATCTTCTGTGCGAGGAAACGAGATACACACGAATCTATCTGAAGAGAGAATATTCTTTTCTTGTGATCTATTTGAAACTGCAATTAAGTCCGTCTGGTTATTGAGATCGATGGTAGGACAACACGTGCCATAGATCAAACATGTTGCTTCACAATCACATTCGAAACACGGGGGCTGTTGGCAGCTGCCACGTAGATCGTTCTCAAGAATCCCGTTCTTGCAGAAGCGACCACAATATCTCTGGTAAAAGTGTAACCAATTTTCCGAAGGGTCCCACGTTATTTGCAGTTGCAGCGTCTGAATGACAAGCGCATACAACATGGTGATTGTAAACGTTGAACAATGTCGTGGAATGAAAGGCACACACAACATCCTCTTTATATGCTCTAGCTTTTCTGCAAACTAAAACTTATTCAATGATATTCGTAAAATGAATAGACCGCCGCGTTGTCGAAACAGCGCGAACTGTACTGTCGAGAATCACATCATGTTTTAGTGATCTTGTTTTGTTGAACGTCTCTTCTCAAATGGGTGGAAACAATATCACAAAAATCAGAAGCTACATTTCCCAATTGTGCGATATCTCCAGGTTATGCAATTTAAACAACGCCAGAATGTCACAATAGCTAATATTGGTTCACATTCAAAGTTCTCTACGTTTTGTCAGATTCTCGACCGTCGCTCTGTCACAAGGCAAGCCAGATACGGCATTTATACGACTCACTTCCCCGTTCTAAAAATAAGCCAGTCGCCACAATGCACAGAACAAACGTAGGCTATGTACAAAGCTACCACAAATAATACAGCTGAACCCCGTCTGTCTGTAAATTCACCTTTGTAGCGTAGTTTTTTCTTTCATTTGTTTTTAGCAAAATCAATCTGCGCTTGCAAATTAATGGTATTAATTCTCCTGACAGCCATTGAAAGCTCGGCCCTTTTGTAAAATAGTTGCAGTGGCGTGCTGTTAATTTGGGTAGTTCTGAGTCCGCATGCGTAGATGGTATCATTTGCATCACGAACCGTGTAGATTCGGTCAGCACCGAATATTATTGTTGTTGTTGTTGTTGTTGTTTAATACCTCCAATGATTGTTTGCTCTTTTGTGCACCCTGAAAAGGGTGTAACGCAGGGGTTGTAGTATTTATCCCCACATCCCGAGCGTGCTGATGAAGGTGAACCGCCGCCCTCCAGGCAGTTTTGCTTCATCTAAGTGACACTCACTGCTACGGGGATCACGTTAATCCACAGCTCGTGTGGCAGTTCCAGTTCCCTGTGGAGCATACGTGTTTAGGGCAGGGCAGAATGGGCTGGTGTCCTTGTTAGCTAAGAATCAAAGAATTGCTTGAATAGTAGTTAACGCGGCAAAAGGTCAAACTTGGGATCCGCACAGACCGAAGCGAGAGGTGAACATTTAGTGCAACTGGAAAACGTGGCTAGTTTTGGGGATTGAGTATCAGATTGACCATTTTGGTATCAGACATAAGTGGATAGGGGTTAGATTGACGAGAGGAACTCTCTTCAGGCTGTCACATTTAAAGTGACAGTGACATATAAATATTGCAACTAATAGGATTCTAGATGTGGTGGGACCAAATGAGAGTGGTGGCTAACCAGCCAACTGAGGAGGACTACTCTACAGGCATGTGGGTTTCTAGAACTAAGAAAACAGTCTATAAAAGACGATACACGGAAAAATTCGAGATTCGGAGTAAGAGAGAGAGAGAGAGAAAGTTTACGTGATGGTTATCCCATCATACCCCTAGAGCCTTCCCTACACGCTTAAAGGTGCGAATGATGGACACCCTATTAACAGTATGAGAACGAGATCTGATCACATGCCAGTTCGCAGATTCGTCTCTGCACGACTTAAGAGTTGATCTAGAAGGCTGTCCGACTGTTCTCGGGACAATTGCATTGGTGTCTGTTGGAGGAATGGTGGCCCTTTTACGATCAAAGAAAGTTGCCTCAGACAAAATGGCTCGATAAGGATTCAGTGAAATCATAGGTACTGCGTTCCCAGTGGTTTGAACGGCGTGGCTCGATTAAAGATTTTGTGAATCATAAAGACTGCATTCCCAGTGGTTTGAACGACGTGGCTCGATTAAGGATTCTGTGAATACTAGGAACTGCGATCCCAAAGGCACTTGAGTACGGAAAGAAAGGTACATCACGTGAACTCTCAGAGAACGAAATTGTTCGATACAGGTGTAACACGGGCACCAAAGGGGCATGTCTCAAACACTTGAGAACTGCTGAAGGTTTTAAGTGAAATGTAGCTCATTGTTAACCCACGTTTGTACGCTTGACAGCCTAAAGCAGCAACCCTGACAGAGAACAGCAGATCATCACCAAAGTAGACGATCCAGAGGATGGCAGAAAACGACTGAGACAGTTAACCACTTATTTGTAATACGATTGAGTTAGGTTAAGATTGGGTTTATGGTATTTCAAATGTAAGACTGAGAATCTGGGTATCATAGTTTCGGAGGAAACATCAAAAGCTATCACTTGAATCCTCAGAGTTAGTTTAATATATGATATTTATTTTGTTAGTAGTTCTATTCGTTTGATGATATTATGTGACAATTATTCATGCAAATAAATTATATTATTTTGTTTTAATGGTTAGCGATAGTTTTAGTGTTTTCTGTGATTGAAGTCGTGCCGTATCTGTTGTAAGTCAGTAAACTCTCATGTAGCTCTCAGATAAACGAAACCTGCTACATATAGATTATTGGTCCGCGTGCCAGGATATAATAAGACCAAGAATGCTACATTTGTCAGCCAGACTACCTTAACAATAGCCTGTTTCCAGAGAACACGAAATGGATAGTGGTCTTGGTCAGTATATTGTGCCTGAACCTGACACGACGTCCTGTGAAGTATGTTGTGTCTGATCGGACTAGCGTCTCAGTTCCTCAGGCACCGAGTATAGTAATAATAATAATAGCTGTCCATCGTTGTCGATGAGGACCGCCGACATCATTCTTGTCACAGATTTCCCTGTTGGGTGTGGGTGCGCATGTGGCTGAAAAGGCCAATGTGGACACGAAAACATCTGCTACATATCGGGCACACGAGGTTTGTAGAAGGTGATGGTGTTCCCGCTGTTCGTGATTTCCGGGTATCGCGTCTGCTCTGGGCTTTCACAACACGGTCGTCTTCGCCGGTAGCTACATCCGATTTGACTGGGGCAAGACATTCCCAGGTGTCAATGTCTATCTGGCAACTTTTCAGTGAGTCCTTCAGACCGTCTTTAAAATGTTTCTTTGGGCGCCCTCTCTTGCGCCATCCCTCTCTCAGCTCGCCGTAGAGAAGCTTCTTTGGGAGCCGCTCGTCTGACATACGGACGAGGGGTCCGGCACATCCTAGTCGTGCTTTTTCTAGAAGTACATGGATCCTGGGCATGTTAGTCCTCGAGAGAACCTCGATGTCAGTGACACGATCTTGCCATCGGATGTAGAATATTCGCCTCAGGCAACCTGTGTGGAAGTGGTTTAACATCCTTGCATGTCCAAAGTATACAGTCCAGCTTTCGCAAGCGCATAGTAGGGTTGGAATGATGGTTGCACGGTAGACTTTGAGTTTGGTCTTGATGCTGATGCCACGACGTGCCCAGACCATTGAGCGCATTCTACCAAAAGCTGTGCTGGCCTTTGCTATTCTGCTTGCCACCTCATCGTCTAGGCTGACAGATCTCGACAGCGTGCTACCCAAATATGTGAATTTGTCTAAGGCATTCAGCGTCTGCCCGCTGACTGTAGTCTCTGGTTTTGTGTACGGCACCGCTGTCCAGTACATGAGCACACATGCCTTCGTGTAGCTGTTTCACCATGGTTATGAACTTGTTGGGGTAGCCAAACTTGGACATTATCATCCACAGTCCTCCTCTGTTTACTGTATCAAATGCCTTTGTCAAATCAATAAATGTGGTGTACAAGGCCTGATTTTGTTCCCGACACCTCTCTTGTACTTGGCGAGCGGCAAAAATCATGTCCACTGTTCCTCTTCCGGCTCTGAATCCACATTGGCTTTCTGGGAGGTGGTGGCTTTGTTCAAGGTGTTTATTGAGCCTGTTTAGCAGTAAGCGCGCTAGGATCTTGCCTGCTACGGAGAGTAGCGATATTCCACGATGATTGTCTCATTCCTGACGGTTGACTTTTCTTTTGTAAAGCTGAACGATTGAGGCGTCCTTTAGCTCCTGCGGAATTTTTCCTTCAGCCCACATGTGGCAGAAGAGTTCAGTGATCCTTCTGGTGAGGGATGGGCCAGCTGTCTTATATATCTCTGCTGGTATTGCATGAGCATCTGGAGCTTTTCCTATAGATAGTGAACTGATTGCCCTGTCGACTTCCTCCGCAGTGATGACTTCATCCAATGCCAGGTTCAGTTCCACCTGCGGCATTCGCCGGATGGCCTCTTCATTTATGGACGATGAGTGGTTTAGTATTTTGCAGAAGTGGTCTGCCCATCTGTCTAGAATCTGAACCTTATCTGTTAGCAGTACCCCATCCGCACTGCGAACTGAAGTATTACTAGAGGGCTGCGGGCCGTAGAGAGCTTTCAGTGCCTCGTAAAACCGTTTGGTGTCATGACGAACATCTCAATTTCGCCAGCTCTTTTGCTGAGCCAGGAGTCTTGCATCTCTCTAAGCCTGGTCTGGACAGCTTTGCGAGCAGTATTGAAGGCAGCTTTTGCTGCCGGAGATGGTGTGTCCCTCTGGTATTCCCTGTGCGCTTCATGTTTTGCATCGAGAAGGCCCTGTATTTCCAGATCGTTCTCATCAAACCAGTCCTTATGCTTGCTCGTGAGTGGGCCAATGAGTTTAACAGCTGTATCTTAGAGTGTGTTTCTCAATGATGCCCAGTTCTCTTCGATGTCGTTCTTTTCAAAACGAAGCTCAGACAGTCTGCCCTCAAGCGAGTATAGTAGAACAAATAATAATAGCCCTCCACCGAAAGGTGAATGTTGTGAAAGTCTATTGTCACGACTAAGGCGTAGGGATAGCAGCTACAGTGAGTGTAGACAAACTAGTCACAAGTAACGTGCTGGGATAGAAGCTACAGTGTAGACAAACTAGTCACAAGTAACGTGCTGGGATAGTGGCTACAGTGAATGTAGACAAACTAGTCACAAATAACGTGCTGGGATAGCAGCTACAGTGAGTGTAGACAAACTAGTCACAAATAACGTGCTGGGATAGCAGCTACAGTGAGTGTAGACAAACTAGTCACAAATAACGTGCTGGGATAGCAGCTACAGTGAGTGTAGACAAACTAGTCACAAATAACGTGCTGGGATAGCAGTTACAGTGAGTTTAGACAAACTAGTCACAAATAACGTGCTGGGATAGCAGCTACAGTGAGTGTAGACAAACTAGTCACAAGTAACGTGCTGGGATAGCAGCTACAGTGTAGACAAACTATAGTCCGTCGTTTAATTCATAAACAAGGTCCGAAGCAATATCTACAAAATTGCATGTTATATCCAAATGATTTTTTTTCATACAGCCTTAGAATATCAATGACGTTGAGAAAAAAATTTTTCTCTAAGAAATGTTACATATTTTGAAACAAATATCCATATCAAAAGCTATATCAAAAGCATCCTCGCTGAATAGGACATAATTTTTAAATGTTTAAGGTACACAGTCGTGCTGTTTTAAAAACATATGTTTTGACATTCAATTTCGATGACTAAAAACAAGTTCTTGATTTTCTCGTGTGCCAATTTCACACTTTGTCGAGTGCGGAAACAACCAAGGTCATTCATGCAAAATTGTCGCTCAGTTATAGGTGTATCACGATATTATAGTTTGTGGGGTTGTTATTGTGACATATAGTTGCTTTTTTCAAAATTTACACTGATGTCGATTTCAAAATGAGTTTGAAGTGTACATTTATAACAATGCAGAAGGTTGCCGTTATACTATAACAGTTCTTCCGCATGGAATCTAAGATGAGGTATTTATATTGCGATATTCATGACCCAGAGAATCGAACACAATCGGCGCTTGGTCTAGATAGATCATCATTTTATCGTTGGATTAAACAGGACTCTGAGTGCACTTATATCAAGCAAAGTTTAAGGGGACGGCGTGGGCTAGGGGTTAAATCGATGGTGCTGGGTTCGCTCCTCATCACAGCACCGGCTGTTACCCCGGGGAAGCAAACCCTTAGAAAATGCTGGAGAAAGCAGACGCTTACATAAAATACAAGCTGAAGTCGGATGCATTGGGTCGACAGGCGCAAACATAAAAACATAGTGCTACGCACACCTTCTTTGTAGAATAGAGAAATAAGGCGAAAACAACAAAAAATAAACAAATATCAAGCAAGGTAGGAAAAGAAAATTTGAAGATTTCAACAGACATGTCATAAAACGGGAGATTTTGAAACTGTTGACGAAAAATCAACTTGTTACTCTCCTGAAATTAAAATTAACATTGCATTCCGACTGTAGCATTGAAATTTCCAAAAATACTCTTTGGACAATTGTAAGAGCCGCCGGCTTTACATTCAGGAAAACTTCAAGCGGCAGGAATATTATATGTGAAAAATCATATTTGATTGCTGCCCGAAGCAAATTTTTGAGACAGATACGTGAACGGCGTATGCAAGGCTATGATATTGTATACTTGGATGAATCCTGGGTCAATGCTCCCCACCACACCTATGGTAAAGAACGGCAATCAGTTTACGGTGAACAGAAAAGACAAATTCTAAGCAGCAAAAGCATTATACTAATGTTCGCCGGAAGCAGTGAAAAAGGACTTTTCCATGACGCTGAACTTATTTTCCAATAAAAAAGTACCGATGGTAGAGACTATCACACTGAAATGAATGAACACATTTTCAGGCACTGGTTGACGAATGATCTGCTTCCAATTCTGGATAGACCGTCATGCCAAGTAATGGATAATGCATCCTATCACAATACAGTATCAGAGGAAGACAAAGTATCAACTGCATCACATATAAAAACTCAAATTAGGACATGGCTAGATAAGGAAAAAGTGAATTTCAAATTTATGTTCCACAAGTACGGGCTTCTTGTAAAGGGAAAACGGATACAATATTTTCTTGTCAGCTAAGGCAGCGACGTGTGAATCATGCAGACACAAGCAAGAAAATAAGAAAAGATTTCCAAATGTTAACAATTAATTTTCCGGAAAGGGAGCGGGTGGTAAAGGGAGATGGGGTGGGGATATATAGACCGAGGTTGTTGTTTGTCGCAGTGTAATGTTTCCGAAGAAAACAGCTCCTTACCAAACAGAAAAACACTTGCGTGTATTTCCCATTGGCATAAAAACAAGGCCAGAAGTCATTGTATCGCTTCCATTACACGTACCAGTTATATTGTGGTATGCTTTCGTCACTATGCTGTTTCTTGTACCACATAGAAAAAGTAGAATTATCTGGCAATATCTTCCACTGGCCAGTTGATGAATTATCGCAGGATGATCTATGAACTGTACGAGCTGTGCTGTATGAGTGTAGCTCATCTTAAGAGGGCCTTCATTGATAACATCAAACTATGAGCAAGAGAAGGGCCAAGTTTGCACACTTGTGGGATAACCTTTGGTCAGGGAAGGCAAGGGGCGTTGGGTTGATGTGTTTTTTTTGTTTGTTTTTTTTTGCGTTCGCCTTATTTCTCTAATCCCCAAGGCGGTGTGCATTGCACTGCGTTTTTATTTTGCGCCTGTCGGCCCAGTGCATCCGACTTCAGCATGCATTTTATGTAAGGGTCTGCTTCCTCCTGCATTTTCTAAGGGTTTGCTTCCCCGGGGTAACGGCCGGTGCTGAGATGGGGATCGAACCCAGCACCTTATGGTTGTGAGCCGTGTCACATAACCACTAGGCCACGCCGTCCCCGGTTGATGTGTTTAAGAAATGCGACCTCACACATTCAATAAAATTGTCATCTTCTAGTTTAACGTATTGTTAGTCCACCATATTATTAATTTTCTTATGTGTTATTTCCTATTAATGTCAACTAAAGCAGCTATTTATGGGCTAGGAATCATAGACTGTCAATATCACAGCGTGAAAGGTCAAAACGTTTGAAAAATGTAGAAATGCGACTGGTCCTAAGTGCTCAAGGATACTAAAGTTGTGAAGATGCGTTACATATTCGATCTTCGTGGATTCAAACTGAATATGAACTGATAGATTACATTCAGGTCATCATAGCTCTTGACATGGGATAGAGTGTAGTACAATAGGAAAACGAAGGTCCAGGTTTATCAGTTGATAAGTGTTAATATCTCAGGATGGTGATGTTTTTGTATATATGAAAGAAACGGTGGGAAATCGGGATGGGGCTCATCTGCTATAATGATAGGTAAGGGTTCTCTGCTAGAGGGATAGGTAAGGCTTTTCTGCTAGAGAGATAGGTAAGGCTTCTCTGCTAGAGAGATAGGTAAGGCTTCTCTGCTAGAGTGATAATTAAGGCTTATCTGCTAGAGAGAGAGAGGTACGACTTCTCTGCCAGAGAGAGGTACGACTTCTCTGCTAGTGATAAGTAACTAATTAGCTAGGACATATAATGATGTGTTCTCTATAGGAAAAAGCAATACACTGGTAAATTCTTATATAAGAAGACTAATAACATTTTAAAAACACGATTCAGAATTATAATCAAGCCTGTACTAACTATAGGATGATGCGACCTTGGAGTGGTAACTCTCCACTGAGTTTTGGGTTGTCCTTTTCTCTTTGACGTTGTTGTTTCCCTTCTCCGTGTTCAAGATCTTCGTTTCACCCAACGTGAGGTGGCTCTTCAGGGTACCTCTTCAATTTGATCGACTTGCAGCCTCATCTTGGCAGGATGTCAGACTCATGTCCAGTGCCAGAGTGTTATGGTTAAAGACATCTTTGAATCAGCTGTTTTCAGCCGATTGTTCTTCTACAATTCGCAAATTGTCCATAGAGAATATCTTTGGGAATGCGACCATCGTCCCATCATCATCATGTAGCATGTCCTTTGTTGAACGCCTCTCTCATCACAGCCAGCCGATATGAATATAGGTCTGCAGTCAATGTTCTCGGCTGTCCCGTGTTCATGTTTAGAGCATCCTTTATATCTTGTATCCACCTTCGCCTTGATCGACCCCTGCGTCACCTTCCGGGTACCATGCCCTCCATGTCCATTCTTTCCAGTCCGTCAGGACGTTTGGCGATTGACGTGGTCCTCGTCCATTTACCAAATATACAAAGTCTTGGTAGTGTTTACTGTGTTTGGAAAGTGCACATGGTTGGGAGATCAGTGCGAAAATACACTTCTGTATTTGTCACTATGTCCCTCCATATAATTCTAAGAATAGATCGCAAGCTCGGTATATGAAAGGTGTAAATGATGTATTCTTATTTGGCATTGATTGTCCAAGGCTTCACTATAATCTAAGAGTGAGCTGATGATACGGGCATTGTAAACCCTGGCCTTGGTTTTATTTGTAAACTTTTGAATTTTCCCAAACGTTTGTTGTGAGACTTGCAAATGTGACATGCGCAGCTCAAATGAAAAATGGCGTCCGTGCTCACAGAGTTCCCAACTAAAGAATAACTGATGTTGTGCAGTTTGTTTGTTTGTTTGTTGTTTATGTTGTTTTTTGGGGGGTTTTTTGTGGGTTTTTTTTGGGCGGGGGGGGGGGGGGGTAGTAGTGGTGGTGGTCGGGTGGGGTTGGGGGTTGGAGTGGAGGGTCTAATTATCAATAATATTCCCAAAAAATCCTTCCTGTTTACGATGAGGTATTTGTCGAGTAAAGCGATAAATAGCTGGGAATACATGTGCTCAAAAGTTGCTGATGAGGCCCGACCTGTTTAGATTGCAACATACACATCTGTAGCGGATCGGAGAGATGATTTGAGCTGGCCGACGAGTAACGATATATAGTGTATCAACTGCAGCAGGGTGTTCCCGTGGTTTAGCCTACGTCACAATTCATGATCCCACCATGTCGGGAGATGGTTCTCCAGTGACGAGGAGGCTTAAAATTAAATGCAAATATGGCTGAGACAGCAGACCAATGACTTCTGTGCTGCAGTTTTTCATGAACTGGTAAAGCTATGAGATAAGCGTATCAATGTTTGTGGAAATTATGGCCAGAAAAAGGTACAATGCAATAATAAGCGGTTTAAAATTTCGTACCTCAGTTAGTTTTTTTTACATTAGCCATTTGTGGCCTGTTTACTGATTGCTCTCGTATACAGAGATTGCAAGAGGGAACTCTTACAGCGATTTATCAAATCATGTGAATCTTAAAATTGTCTAGTTTTCTACCCGCGGCCAATCTGTCAATGGCTTTATTAAATACGAAATTCTAAAGGTGGTTAGATGTCTGACCATCTATGATAGGCTAGATTTGACAGAATCGGTGCCGTGGGAGGGACAATATTGTCACACTATTAGAAATCAGAATAATGATTGACCCATCATGTTATGGTATTGGTAGAAACAAATCATGTAAAGAAAACATTGAAATGCATTTAGACAAATTTAATCTAATTAGAAATAGTCAGCATGGGTTTACTAGGGGGAGATCATGCTTAACAAATCTATTAGAATTCATGGAGGAGGTTACTAAAATCATAGATAAAGGGGAGCCAGTGGATGTTATTTATCTAGACTTTGCAAAGGCCTTTGATAGGGTACCTCATCAAAGATTATTTCGAAAGTTAAAATCACATGGAATAGGTGGGGAAGTTGCCAAATGGATTGAAAATTGGTTAACGGGAAGAAGGCAGAGGGTGGGCATAAATAAGGAGTACTCTGAGTGGAGTGAAGTGAAAAGTGGTGTGCCACAGGGCTCGGTTTTGGGACCAATTTTGTTCTTGATATATATAAATGATTTGGACATAGATATGAGATCAATGATTGCAAAATTTGCTGATGACACAAAACTATGCAGTAGTGTCTCATCTAAAGCGGAAGAGGATATATTGATGTCGGATTTAGATCAAATTCGAGAATGGTCTGTAAGCTGGCAAATGGAGTTTAATGTAGATAAATGTACAGTCATCCACATGGGTAGATCCAATATGGAACATAATTACAGAATGGGATAAAACAATATTAGAAAGATAGATAAGGAAAGGGACCTAGGGGTTATAATAGATCATACAGGAAAGGTGAGTGAGCAAGTTAAGGTAGCAGTGAAAAAGGCAAATGCAATGTTAGGTATGATAAAAAAAAATATTAAACATAGGAGCAAGGAAGTGATCATCAAACTGTATAAAGCTTTAGTTAGACCTAGATTGGAGTACTGTGTACAGGTGTGGAGTCCTTATCATAGAGGGGACATAAACATGATAGAAAGAATACAAAAAAGAGCGACAAAGATGATAGTGGGATTCCAGAATTACAGTTATGAGGAACGACTCAGAAAAACCGGCCTACAGTGTCTCGAAGAGAGAAGAATTCGTGGTAACTTAATACAGGTTTATAAGATGATCAGAGGAATCGATAAATTAGACTATAACAAGTTTTTAAAAATACAGCCACCTACAATAACACGAGGGCATAGCTACAAGCTGACTAAAGAGAGGTCCAGGTTAGATATAAGGAAATATTTTTTTAGTCAGAGAGTGGTGTCTGCTTGTAATGCATTGCCAGGGGAGGTAGTGCAGGCAGGGACAGTTAATGCATTTAAGAATAAACTGGATGCGCATAGCTTTTAGAGCAAGGTGATGTAAATGTGACTGGTTGTATACAGACTCTGCAGGGTCTTCTAAACCAGTATAAAGACGTTAAATTAAGTTAAGATGGAACAGAAATAATTATGCAAAGATACAGGAAGGTCACCGTGATTGGTATTTTAGACAGAGCAGATTGGTCAGACTAGTTAGATAGTAAGATAATTGGAATCAACCTCAGGTTGCAGGCGACGTGTGCAGATATGAGTTTGGAATTTATTGAGATGAAAGTAAACAAGAGTAAAATTCTAGACAGGATAGAGGTTTACATCTAAATGAGATAGGACAGCATGCTGTAGCGAAGTACATGTTTAATCATTGTGTTACAAATTTAAACTAGTAAGGCCTATGAAGTATGATACTAAAGATAGGCATACAATAAGGTGCTATAGAGAATATAGTCAAAGCCGTGATTTGGAGTCAGGGAAGTGTAAAATCAGTAGTCGAAAAGCAAAAATAAAAATGATAAAGCAAAAACAAAAAATTTGTAAAACAAACAAAATAACGAACTAAAATGTTTTTATGCAAATATGAGAAGCATAGTTAATGAAAGAGAAGATTTGAAAATGTATGTTTAAGAAGAAAACCCAGATCTAATAGGATTAACAGAATCATGAACATATGAGGACATTGCAGATAGTGCACGTGAAATAGAGGGAATTACGATGTTAAGAAAAGATATGGTAGTTGGAGACAAGACTAAGGGAGGTGGTGTTTTATTATACTATAAAAATTCAGTTAATATAACGATCAAAGATGATTTATCACCTGCAACAAAAATGAAAGTGGTTGGAGTATGCTACACATGTCTATCAAGTCAAAAAGAGGAAGATGATGAGCTGATTAGTAGCATAGAAAAGGCAAGTACAGGAAAATTATTATTAATGTGGGATTTCAACTTTCCAGACATAAATTGACAAATCAAAACATTTTGTTAAATGCTTATTAACTGACAATTTTTTAATTCACCATGTAAAAGCAGCTACCAGAGGCGAAACACGCTCAACCTAGTTTTTACTGCAGATAAAAAAATGCTCGAAAACGTTACAGTTGGGAAAGTGTTTGGCTCAAGTGACCATCAAATCATCCGTTGGGATCTTATTGCAGGGAAAGAAGTAAACATAAACACTTGAGCATACTACTACTCTAAGACATATGTTTAGAAGACGAAACAGGCAGCGAGCCACATAATCTGGAAAGATATTTTCGGAGGAACAACTGTTGAACAGGAGTGGGAAAGTTTTAAAACAGTTCTAGAAACGCTAAAAGAGGAATGTGTTCCATATAGGTAGGTAAATCACAAATGTAAAATGTGGATCACTAGATTTCTAGTTAAGTGTAGAAGAGCTAAAAATAAGGCATGGAAAAAATATATATAAGTAAATCAAATATAACATATTTATAATATTTGGACAAGCAAAACATTTTCTTATGTTGAAATAAACAGAGAACGAAAGACAAAGTAAGCCTATTATAGACATCACAGAAGAAAGAAAAAGTGAGAATAGGGAGACAGTATATCTACCCAATCAGTACTTTAGCACAGTCTACACAATAGAACACTGCTTCAAGATTCCATAACCTTTAGTTATTTTCCAAAGAAACATGGATACAGAGAAATTAAGATCAATCTGTATTACAGAGGAAATGGGTTTTTTTTAATTGAAGGGGTTGAAAGTGGATAAATGTCCAGAGCAAGATGGTATTCATCTAAAATTGATGTTTGAAATTAGAGACCAACTAGCAAAACCATTGGCTATATATGTTCTCAATCACTTGCAAAAGGGGATTGTTTCAGGGAATTGGAAAGATGCAGGAGTGATCCCCTTGTTCAAAAAGGGCAAAAAGTCAAACCCTCGAATTATAGACCAGTAATTTTAACTAGCATAGTCTGTAAATTGTTCGAATCAATAATAAAAGAAAACGTTGTAATGCATTTAGATAAGTTTAATCTAATCATAAATAGTCAGCATGGATTTACTATAGGGAGATCATGCTTAACAAATCTATTAGGATTCACGGAGGAGGTTACTAACATGATAGATAAAGAGAAGCCAGTAGATGTTATTTATCTTGATTTTGCTAAGGTCTTTGATTGAGTACTTCATTAAAGACTATTTAGAAAGTTAAAACCACATGGAATAGGGGGAGAAGTTGCCAAGTGGATTGAAAATTGGTTAACCGGAAGAATGCAGAAAGTGGGCATAAATAAGGAGTACTCTAAGTGGTGTGAAGTAAAAAGTGGAATGCCACAGGGCTCGGTTTTGGGACCACATTTTTTTCTTGATATATATAAACGATTTGGACATTGGTATGGGATACATGATTGCAAAATTCGCTGATGACACAAAACTGTGCAGTAGTGTCTCATCTAAAGCGGAACGGATATATTGAGGTTGAATTTAGATAAAATTCAAGAATGATCTGTAGGCTGGCAAATGGAGTTTAATGTAGATAGACGCACAGTCATCAACATGGGTAGGTCCAATATGGAAGATAATTACAGAATGAGCGAGAACAATATTAGAATGATAAAGGATAGGGACCTAGAGGTTATAATAGATCATTCAGGTAAGGTGAGTGAGCAAGTTTTGGTAGCACTGCAAAAAGCAAATGCAATGTTAGGTATGATAAAAAGACATATTAAACATAGGCGCAAGGAAGTGATAGTCAAACTGGATAAAGCATTAGTTAGACCTAGATTCGCGTACTGTGTACATATGTGGAGTCATTATCACAGAGGGGATATAGACATCCTGGAAAGGATACAAAAAAAGAGCGACACATCTAATATTCCAGAATTACAGTTTTGAGGAAAAACTAAGAAAAACCGACCTAAAGTGTCTAGGAAAGACAAGAATTCGAGGTGACTTAATACAGATTTATAAGATAATCAAAGGAACGGATAAATTTGACTTTAACATGTTTTTTTCCAAAATACAACCACCTACAAGAACAAGAGGGCATAGCTACAAATTAACGAAAGAAAGGTCCAGATTAGATATTAGGACATTTCTTTTAAGTCAGAGAGTGATGAATGCTTGGAATGCATTGCCACAGAAAGAAGTGGAGGCATGGACAATTAATGCATTTAAGAATAGATTGGATGCACATAGCTTTTAGAGAAGGAAAAATAAAAGAAACTGTTTGTTTACCAGACTTTGATGAGTCATTTAAACCAGTATAAAAACGTTAAGTTAAAGGGATACATATGAGTGGTGCTGTTTTTCTACTTACATTGCATAATAGCTTGTTTGCACCATCGTTATATGTGTCTGATGTTTCCTGTTTGTAGTACAATCTGTATGTTTTCACCGAGCTGGAGCAAATGCTGATTTGTCCAGAGATGAGCTGTTTGTTAAACGTAGCTTCTGTTGGACTGTGTGGAATTCCGAGTACCTGGATTTGGAAGCTATTTATATTTAACATCAGCGATTTGCTTGACCTTGATGATGGTAGTTATATCCTTCCTATCTCCGT
Source organism: Ariolimax columbianus (assembly GCA_036924085.1). Classification (NCBI taxonomy): domain Eukaryota; kingdom Metazoa; phylum Mollusca; class Gastropoda; order Stylommatophora; family Arionidae; genus Ariolimax; species Ariolimax columbianus. Next base: position 174,196,024 of record JAVGWX010000001.1, read on the forward strand.
CAAATATTCATTTGATTTAGCAATTATTCTTCAAAATATGGCACGTGCAGTAATATTAATGTTTCGGAGATGTTCTCAGAACTCAATCGCTTACCTACCCCTCAAGCAGAAAAGTCTTACCTATCCCTCTAGCAGAGAAGTCTTACCTATCCCTCTAGCAGTGAAGCCTTACCTATCCCTCTAGCAGAGAAGCCTTACCTATCCCTCTGGCAGAGAAGTCTTACCTATCCCTCTAGCAGAGAAGTCTTACCTATCCCTCTAGCAGAGAAGCCTTACCTATCCCTCTAGCAGAGAAGCCTTACCTATCCCTCTGGCAGAGAAGTCTTACCTATCCCTCTAGCAGTGAAGCCTTACCTATCCCTCTGGCAGAGAAGTCTTACCTAACCCTCTAGCAGAGAAGTCTTACCTATCCCTCTAGCAGAGAAGTCTTACCTATCCCTCTAGCAGTGAACCCTTACCTATCCCTCTAGCAGAGAAGCCTTACCTATCCCTCTGGCAGAGAAGTCTTACCTATCCCTCTAGCAGAGAAATCTTACCTATCCCTCTAGCAGAGACGCCTTACCTATCCCTCTAGCAGAGAAGCCTTACCTATCCCTCTGGCAGAGAAGTCTTACCTATCCCTCTAGCAGAGAAGCCTTACCTATCCCTCTGGCAGAGAAGTCTTACCTAACCCTCTAGCAGAGAAGTCTTACCTATCCCTCTAGCAGAGAAGTCTTACATATCCCTCTAGCAGAGAAGCCTTACCTATCCCTCTAGCAGAGAAGCCTACCTATCCCTCAAGCAGAGAAGTCTTACCTATCCCTCTAGCAGAGAAACCTTACTTCTCCTTCTAGCAGAGAAACATTACCTCACTCTCTAGCAGAGAAGCCTTACACAAAGTGATCCATCGCTCTTACCTTCAATTAGGTGTATGCATTCTAAATGCTAATAATAGCTGCTAATGTTAAGGGCCTGTAAAACAACACGAGTCAGTTTCAGTGTCAGTATGCAAGTGCAATGATATCCAATCGTCAGCGAAACGAAACAATGCGGTGAACGCATGACAAAGTCGAGAGCCACACATCTCACATCCTTTGATTGACAGCTTAGGTTGCTGCTCAATCAGCAAATGCTGAAAGAAAAAGCGTTGAAATAGAAAAAAACAACAACTGTGTCTTAAAATACAAGACCCTAAATGCGTCTCGATTTAGTCTTAGCTCTATGTCAGTCATGACTGAAAGGGGCAGCTATACTTAGATTGTGTGGTGTAGAAAGTAGCGAAATAACAAAGGCAGTGCGTAGCTAGTCCATCGCAAGTCATAGGTTAACTAGTTTTCACTGATTATTGCCGATATTGTGGTGATTGTGTTGCTAAATTAACTTACTGGCAAGACACACGTGGTCTAGGTTCAGCGTCACCCCTGTACCGTCCCACAAAGTAATTTTCTCGGATTTTTGGCAGATGTTGGTAGTTTATACCAACATTTTGTTGTGTAGGAAGTAACATTATAACATATGCATAGTGTACCAAGTGACCGGTCACCGCGATTTCACGGATTATCATCGATTGTACCGTGATTTCGCCACAAACTGACCGTGAATTGAAAGACACGCTTGGTCGGTTTCCATTGTTGCCCGTACCATGATGTGACATCGCAATCAAAATGGCGGAGACAACCGACCATAAACCGAGTAGAGGAGACTCGTTAGCCCCGCAGGCAACTTTTCTAGGAGAAGGAAAACTGATGACAAACCACACATAAGAGTCATCGCGGTAGCTACGGAGATCGTGCTCTGACGTTGATATCTCCAGCAAATGGAGCCAAGGAAGGTGGATGCAGAAGAAGAGGAAGGAGAGACGAGGAGAGAGAGAAAAAAAAGAGTCGGAAAGACCATATGTAAAAAAAAGTCAGATAGACTTGGGTTAAAATATGTACGTATAGGCTACTGGAGTTGCCGCAGTGCTACCCAACGTGAATTCATTCTCCAAAGATTGGTATACGACTTCGACATCTTTACGATCTAGGAGACCTGTTTGAAGGAGAATGTTCCCATCACGTGTCCAGGATACAGGTGCTACAGTAATCCACGTAGGCTCGGTAAGCGGGGAATGGAAATGTATGTGAAGCAAAAACTCCCCCATACATAGATATATATACTAGCACCTGTAAAATTGAGAATATCGAGCTACAAAAGATTGTAGTGACAATCAACCACCAAGAATGGAGAATCTACAACGTATACGCTCACGGAGATTACCTCTTCTACGACGTAAAGTGGGGGTTTCTTTCGGACTTGTCAGAGTCGCAGGGCAAAAAGTGCCTCATTGCAGGTGACTTTAACGCTAGGTCATTGGAGTGGAGAAATGCCACTGACAATAGGCAAGGGGTCGCCTTGAGTCAGGCATTAGTCCACACAAACCTCACTGTCGTCAATGACGGACGTCCAACTAGAAAAGTATCTCGACCGGGAGATACGGACGGGGTCATTGACCTGGCTCTTATATCCAGTGATGTTGCTCCACCCATACGCTGGGACGTATTAAGAGCACAAGAAAGCGACCATATGTCTTGTCTCGTACTTAAACCCAGAAAAAAATACACCGGACACAGAAAACCGTAACAGGTGTCCATGTATACATATTAACTTGATAATATATTGAGCAAGTTGCGCCAGACGATCGGACGCAAGACCACTAGATCCCCCTTTGTCCAAACACCCTTCTGGAATCAAGTGGTTGGTATGGTGTGGAGAGAAAAAGAGGCGGCAACAAAGGAATTGTGAAAAGTCAGGAATAGATCAGGCACTAATGTCGACGCGCTGAACGAGAAGAAGGAGGTCAAACGCAAAGCCACCAATTCCTTTCAAGCGTTAATTTGGGAGTTAAAAAACGAGTGGTGGGAGTAGCTCATTACAGGGGTGGGTAATGATAACACCCTCCAGAAGTTCTGGCACATGTATCGATAGATGAATGGAAATATCACAAGTCAGCTTATCCCTAACATTCAAGACACCAATGGAATTCATATGAAGTCAGATGAAGAGAAAGGTCTTGGTTTTTTCAGTTGATATGTTTTCCAGACTGACAAAGGCGACAGAGATGCTCGTCAGAAAATTAGAAAAGACATTTTCGACGCAGCCAGCTGGGAAGAGGCTTATGCAGACCTCATCACAGAAGTTGAGGTAGCAAATAGTCTACGTACCAGCAAGAACACCGCCCCAGGTCTTGATGGAGTACAGTATTGTCACATCAAGCAGTTGGATGAGAGATAAGAAATATGGCGAAGGTGTTCAATCACACTACAGAGAAGGCAGCCGTGTCTGAGGACTGGCTTTATAGCTGTCTGTGCTCACTGCCTAAACCTGGTAAGGACTCCACGCTTCTCAGCAGCTATCGAATAATCACGATACATCTTGTATATGGCAGATTACTGAACAAGGGGGTAGCCAGGAAAATATTGTCCTACCTAGAACGGGAGCACATCCTACCCGATATGTTGGCAGCTTAAAACAGCGAAGGAGACCTAGGGTAACGTTGGAACCTTTGCGCATCATGTCTATGAGGGTTTTCAGTCAAAGCAAGAAACAATCGATGTGGAACTCGACCTGGGAGACACATACAATGGTGTCGATTTTGGAACTTTAATGACATATCTGAAGTAGTGCGGCTGGTTAGTTAAATATCAGCTGCCCCGATGGAAGGAACAGTTGCGCTGCGTGTGGGATATTGGACATCAGAACCGAAGTGAACATATCCAGGACTGCCTCAAGGGTCTCCGCTATCATCGGTGCTGTTCAACATCTACACAGTAAAAGTGACCAACATTCAACCCACAGGGACAGGGTGAACGTTAACATTTGCAAATGACATCCTAACGTACAGGACTAGCTCAGTCAGGCAAGAGGTGGTTAGAGATTTCCAGGAAACCTTGCAAGCAATCTCACAGTGGTATGGCGACTCAAGCTCCAAGATCCAAATCCGAACAAGGCCTGCATACTGTGGTGCTCTTTGAATAATTCCATAGTAGCTGCATCACATTTGAGGGATGCACCATTGACAGGTTGAAATACCTCGGAGTGGCATTTGATCGCAGTCTCACCTATAATTGCTATGTTGATCAGACCGTACAAAGCTGTAAGCTAGGGCTAGGAGCACTCAAGACTATAGCTGCCGCCAATTTGAAACAGCGTCTCCTGTTCATCCTATTTCGTCAGGTTGTGTTTTCGGTTATCGATTACGGACTGGACATCCTCACACTATTAAGAACACAGCGTTAAAGATTGGAACGCATCCTGAATGAAGGTATGCGACTTGTCCTAGGCTGCACTAGAGATACCCCGTTTGTGATGATGTGGTACATGTTGGAATTGTTATCGGTGACATGCAGACGTAAACTGGCACAAGTAAAAGCCTATATGCGTGTCACCACAGACACACTGCACTCTCTGCACAGTAGTATCTCAGATATCAAGGGATCAAGAATCAAGAGAGGAGCGTCACGGATGGCACAGACAGAGAAAATTATCGCACAAGTCACCCCAGCTGAGACGATAGCCAAGGGGAAAGACTGGTGACAGAATGATAGAGCATCAGAGAGCCATCATAAACTTAGGCAAGGAATGCAGAGACTGGAGCAACGGGAAAGCAGCGGTGAATCAGCTGATAACTGAGAACATGCAGGATATTGATGCCGGCATATAAACCAGACGGATCAGTCGTGTGCAATGGGTCTTCAGGCTGGGGTATCTCGGCTAGAGTGAGAGGAGAGGTCGTTGCCGAGAGCAGTAGGACATACATGTCAACAACCTCCAGTTTGAGAATGGAGACGGAAGCAATGATGGATATCTGAGACTTATTTAACAAGGGCAGTTATCGTGACAGACAGAAGGTAGAGAAGGAATAGCTTAGGTACGAGTGGATAGCAGCTGTTGATGCCTCAAGCCTCCAGGGGTTAACATGGATCTATTGTCCTGCTTATGATGGGGTTCAAGGCAACGAGCTGATATCTTAGCTTCACAATCTCTCATAGGAATGCCATTTTGAAATCAATCAATGACCGCCTGTTAGATGAGGACACTGCAATAGATCAAGCAGCAATCTTCAAACTGCACAATTTTGACAGTAAACGTGGTTCGAGTGGAGTAGGGCGCATGAGATGACAGAGCAATAGTGTGCATACCCTACGCCATTTACTGAGAGAAACGGAGCACCTATGGGCTTCCATGCAGTGCAGTGAAGCCCCTCTCTTGATTCTTGATCCCTTGATGTATGTGGTGGCCCGCATATACGCTTTGACTTGTGTCAGTTTATGTCTGGATGTCACCGAAAACCATCCCAACATGTACTGCATCATCACAATCGCGGTATCTCTATTGTTTCTTAGAAACAGAAGCAGAAACAGTTCTACGGCAGTCATGACTGAAATGGGATAATATACCCTATTCCAGTCATGTTCACTCGGATAGGCTCACCTCTGACACCTCGATCACCTCGGTCACCTCTGATACCGACACCTCTGACACCTCTGATACCTCGTACACCTCGGTCACCTTTTCTGTCACCTAATCGCTCACCTCGTCGTCACCTCGAGGGTTAGCTCAGTCAGCTCGGACACCTTGGACTCCTCGGTCAACCTCTCGACTGATGGTTCTATTCTGAAACCTCTAGTGTAGAGGTACACATCATTGTTAGTTTGAGTGTAAATTCGGTGATAGGGAGAGGACAGTGGAGAAAGAGAAAGAGACAGAGAGAGGGGAGGGATGAAAAGCTGTGATGGGAAGTTAGTGTGGGTAAAGGTAGAACTTGATTTACTAAAATGACAATGATAAATATCTGAAAGCTGAAAACAGTGCAATCCTTTGATTCCACTCCGTGCTAGATTCTCAGTCTGCTACAACTAGTGTTCAAATGTGACACGGCTACAAGAGTCATGGGACAGCACACGTCGTCCGTATCCTGCCCCCAATGTAAAGATATGTCAGATGGTACATAATTTACTGCTAATTAAGACCAGCAGGAGTCTAATCAGACTAGCAATTGTATAATTTTCTATGGTAATTGAGATTTTAAAAAAAGCATGTGGTGACTAGGATAGATTGTCACCAAAAAAACACACGCAATAAAACATATTAATTTAGAAAATTACTAAATAACACGAAAAATGGAAAATAAATCTGCATGCGAGTTTGAATATAAGGGAGACCACTACACGCGCTGTGTGTCAGGTTTTTCTACCGGACATAACTTATGTAATTGACTTGAATAGGAATAAATATTGGAAAAGTACGTACCCTGAAAATAAGTAACATTTGTTACAATCATGATGTCAACTAGAATGTGTTTGGCAGGTATAGGTTTTAGAGACTTGAACACATTAAACCAGTGCTTCTCAATCTTGTCATACTTTGGCGCCCATTTTTATAGCTTTCGTGATGGTAAATCTTCCATAGCGCACGTTAAAATCTAAATTGAAGAAAATTTCGCGATCGTCCACTGAGTCTGTATATTTTATATATTTTTAATACATCATCATCATTATATTGCAGAACGTCTCTATAATCACAGCCCGTCTGAAAAAAAAAAAAACAATCTCTCGCCAAATCTCCAGCCTGCTCCAGTATTGCCCAAACATTCCTTGACATCTTGATGCCATCGCCTTCTTGATCTGTCTGTGCCTCTCTTGACCGTCATCATACCTTCCATTACCTTTCTTTCAAGACCGTTGTGTATTTTGATATGGATAAAGTATTTCAATTTTTTTTTTCGTGGTGAAATTAATTAATCAGTTTTCCTCCACGCCACACTTTCATCGAATAGTCATTCTTATTTGATTGTTTGTTATTGGTTCATTGTTTTCTGATAACCTTTCTATAACATTTCGACTTGAAGAACTCAATTTTCTTCTTTTATGTTTGGGCAACAGACCATGTTTGGGCAACTGACCATGTTTGGGCAACTGACCATGTTTGGCAACTGACCATGTTTGGGTAACTGATTGGGCAACTGACCATGTTTGGGCAACTGACCATGTTTGGCAACTGACCATGTTTGGGTAACTGACCATGTTTGGTCAGCTGACCATGTTTGGGCAACTGACCATGTTTGGGCAACTGACCATGTTTGGCAGTCATATGCTGCACGAAGAAAAAAACAGTCTCTCAAAATGTTCCCTTTTTTTAACAACGGCACACTAGCGGTGATGTTGTCGTAGGCAGCCATGGGTGGCCTCGAGGTAAGACGTGGGGGTAGAGAGAGAATTGTCTTGGCAGCTATGTGACACTGGCCCTGACGCTACCAGTCAGCTTTGGGTAGCTGTCCACTACAGCTTCTGAAGTGCTTAGCATTTTAATACCTTAAACAGTTCAAACCTCAGCTGTGGTCGGCTGACTGTTATTTTGCCATCTGTCAGCTGTCCATCTTTGACAATACGACCATCTTCCATGCGACGAACATGACCAAGCCTTCGTAGTCATCGCCGCATAATGAGAGTGTACCTGCCTGTTTTTTTCCTTCTTATCCCGTCAATATGGTCCTATAATATTGTTTTATTCTCTATTCCCGACAGGTCTCCCATAACTTATAGTTCTCGTATATCTGTAGATTTCATTGTTCTGATTAGTTATTCTATTTCCTCATAATATTCCTCTATTTCGTCTTTACTGTAATCTAAGGTTTGGGTATATGTTTTTTTCCTTACCAGTATACCTATTGCCCGCACATGTTGGAGATGATCCCGAGTGTATTCAAATGTGTTCTTCTGTTTGTGTATATTCAGCGTCTTGTCATCATGTTTCCGCCACGATCTAAATAGCCAAATCCCTAGCCTATGCTTCTTTGATTCAATTGTCTAATTGTCCCGGTTGATAAGAGATGCGGACATTCGGTGTACCAATTTGTTTACGTGTCTTCCTAGTCTCCAGATTGGTTTTGTAGCTGGTTTCATGTTGTCGCTCCATCGCTGTCTGGATAAGTAATGATGTCTTACATTTTTAGGAAAGAATTCTAGCGCAAATAATGGATATGGTCAACAACAATTACAAAGAGAGACAAATTAATCACATTGACTTGACTAAACAACAAAACTAGAGCCGTCAAAAATAAAGTACAGAAAGACTACACACATATAAAAAACAGCATTAAGGTAGACAAGATAAACTACATTGACAGTATGCTACAGACGCCGAAGAAGGTGCAGGAAGAAGGAACCTGAAGGATATTACCAGAACATTGTCTGGGAAATATCAACAACAAACAAGACCAACAAAAGGCAAATTGGGAAGAATGACAACAGTACACAAAAACAAATACGTACCCGAGACAAAAGTCTATTTTTAAAACTAATTTGGGAAAGATGTTAACGAATATCAACTTTAAAAATCCCGAATTATCTCGTTTTCAAGATTGGAGAGGCAGCGGGTGGGAATGTTTGGTAGACATAGAAATAGATGTGGATTACGTGATGTCAGCCTGGTAAGATCTTGTCCTTAGGCGATCTGTACATTCACAATTGCTATCAGATCATTTACCATTGGGCGATCTGTGCATTTACAAATACTTAGATCACTTTGCGCATTCACACGAATCTGTACATTCAAATATAATTAGACCACACATCGTTCACTAGGTGTTCTGCCCTTACGGCACACATTCAAATCTCTTACTGTTCACAGGGTGTACAACACCTATAGAGCGACTGGCCAATACCCAGGGTGTATGCTAGTTCAGTCACCCTGCAAACTCACTTACTTTTAGACTCCTGACAGCGTCTAAGTCACTTCTAGTCAATCTCTCTCCTAGTCAGTCTTTCTCCTAGCCAGTCTGTTTGAGTTCATCATTGCAACGTATTTTATAGTCTCAAGCAACATCATGGCTGTCGAATGGTCTCCTGTTGGTTGTCTGACGTAGCCATCACTCTAATTTGGAACTACCCCAACTAGTTGTAATTGGAAAATTATCCTCGAATCCCTGTCATTCTAAATGTCGTAGCCGGTCGTGGCGACAATCTGACTGTCACCAGGCAGATTGGTCAACTCCGAAACACCACCTCAGCTTCGAACACACACACACACACTCCCCCCCCCCCCTTGTAGCAGACACAATCGTCCACCCAAACGCCTCGTTTCCTTTGTCGACCTTGTGTCGAGACGGTAATTGACCTTGGCACGCATTCAGGCAACCTTTGTTCCCAGAGTCACCAGCCCAATATCCCCTGCCCTAAACGCCTATGCTCCAGCTGGAACTGTCACACCATCAAAGCAACAGCTAATCAACAGTATAGTTAAACCAACTTTGTGAAATCAATATCTATCGCGATCCTTATTCCAAGGTACGTGTCTTGAAAATTGCAACGTGTGGTCTTAAAGGAGGTGATTCCAGAGTGCCTGCATCCTGAATTGTCTCCTGTCATCTTGACTTACGTCTTGCCACTGGCCCAATGTAGTTTGGAACCAGAGAGTGAAGTTGATGGCCAGCGCAGCTTCTTCCTCACTATAATCCAAATACATCACAAGTTACATTATAAAAACAAAAACTGTCCGATGGCGCCGCTATTATCACTTGCGATGGGCAACTAACTAACAACATGTGGAGTGTTATGTCTAAGAAGAGTCATGTGTGTTACCTGAACAGATACATGAGAAATGATGATGTTAGAAATATGGAGAGAACTAGCTGTTGTGCTGAATACATTTGAAGACAGAAAAAAAAACCGTGGTTGTGTCTCTGCTTTGACAGTGCTATTTTTATGACGTCGTCTCATTGGAATACAATCTTTATCAGCTTCCACTGCACATTTACAATACAAGACGATCATGATACAGAGCACGAGAAAGGTAGGCTACACGCTAGATTGATCGATGACATAAGATAAATCATCCAACAATACGGGCTAGCAACAACCGTCGAAACACACTTGACCCAAGAAATGTCAGTTAAGCTCCCGTCGACGCAGAACGGAACAAGTTGAAGCAAATGTAATTAAGTATTATCCTTTTCAGCAGTGCTTCTGTCCACAGTGTAACCCTAATAATCGGAGTTTCTATCATTTTTGGAACTGTAAGCAGACAGATAAATCGTCATCCATTATATAAACAACTTTTACTACCACCCTCCTCCTCTCATCGCCCGACCCTCCCTCTCTTTCTCTCTCTCTCTCTCTCTCTCTCTCATACACACAAAGAAACACATACTAACCCTTCCACACTATAAACAGGAAAACTACGAAGAAATTATCCTCACCATAATTTTGGGCCAATCAATGAAAGTGCCGTCCGTTTGTGAGATACAAGGGCGTGCTGCTAGTCTGACCAGTGGTTGGGCTAGGCGGCTCACATACAGTCGCAACCTACAGTACAGGACATGAGTAACAGTGCAATGCAGTACATCACATGATCCGTGAGGATACAGTTTAGGAGAACAAAAGAAAGGCTCACTCTACACCATACGGAGCAAGTTATTCGATCATTTATAGAAATGTGTGTATGAGTCTAGCAACATCCTCATGTCAAACAAAAGCTACAGATGCAACTAGAGTTAATGATCAACAAATATAACGTATGTCAGAATTCCACAGGTAATTTTCAGAAAAAACGGTTAATGCCTCATCCAAAAAATTTTAAACAGACAAATGAACATGGCACAACGTATGTATTTTTTCTATCTTTGATCGCTGTCATTTTCCTGCAGTGACGTCACACTGGACACAGAATTCAATACGACATACATTGCTGACATGTTGAGGTGAATGCTTTCTGCAATGATCAAAACTGATTCAATAGCCAGTATGTTACTACCGGAGCGAATAAAGAATAAACAAAGATGTGAATAACACAAAGAAATGTTAACAAATGCTAAAAATTAATTTACAATTATAATCGAATTCCTGTTTTTTGCATAGAACTGTTTGCTCAGCTTGCAAAGAATACATATGTTTTCCCCTACAGAGAATACATGTACATGTGTTACTTATAACATAAAGGCATAGAACTGTTTGCTCAGCTTGCAAAGAATACATATGTTTTCCCCTACAGAGAATACATGTACATGTGTTACTTATAACATAAAGGCATAGAACTGTTTGCTCAGCTTGCAAAGAATACATATGTTTTCCCCTACAGAGAATACATGTACATGTGTTACTTATAACATAAAGGCATAGAACTGTTTGCTCAGCTTGCAAAGAATACATATGTTTTCCCCTACAGAGAATACATGTACATGTGTTACTTATAACATAAAGGCATAGAACTGTTTGCTCAGCTTGCAAAGAATACATATGTTTTCCCCTACAGAGAATACATGTACATGTGTTACTTATAACATAAAGGCAAGACCTGATGTAGTTCTTACAAAACAACAGACTAGAGTTTTTGAATGTTAGCTAAAAAAAAAAAAGACAATTAACAATAATCAGCGCCGGTGGTTTCTGGTGAAATAAAAGCGTTAAAAAAAAATCTAATCATGATTCAAAACGATAAGCACATCCCGGTCATTGTGTCTCTCGTGTGCCCGTGTCATGACGATATTATTTATACATAAGGTTCTCTTACTGATTACTGATACCATATAAACACAGCATGAACACGCAGGAATGAGCACAGTTAGCTATGGAACCAGTCTTCTGGCACTGATGTACTCTCTATACAGATTGGAAATGATTCACACAATTTCTGATCTCTGCCTCACCCAGCTGCTTAATGTGGCGATGCTATCAGTGGCGGCTCGTTGATTTTATTCTGGATGGGTTCAACCATAGAACTGAAAACAAACTAAGAGCACTGAGAAATGTGTATACAACAAAGTATGTTACTCACCTTATTTGTAAGCACTACTAAAACTTTAAGCGATGTTACATTTTTCGAGAAACTGACAAATACTAACATTGTGTTTATGTTTTGTTGATTTTTTCTGTTTTTTAATATTTTTTTCCTGAAAATCTTTTAGACCACACACCCCTTCCTTTGTCCAACTATCATCACCTCTAAAACAGTCAACATGCAAAACAGAACTGAGTGCGCTACAAAGTTTCTATACTATATATCGTTACTCGTCGGCCAGCTCAAATCATCTCTCCCATCCGGCACACAGTTGCTACACTATCTATCGTTACTCGTCGGCCAGCTCAAATCATTCGACTTTGAATAAGTAAGTAATTAACCTACATGTTTACTTTCCGAGAAATATAAGTTTCCATCACCTTAGCAAAACAGTACTATTCAGGGTCACCTCAATCAGCTAGAAGATGGATCTCAGAGCTGAATTATAATAGTTTTTTTAATTTGCTCCAGTATCTATTTATAAAACTGAGCCAATCCATCTGAAGTATGTACTTTATAGGTTCTATATTTCGTGTGCTTTTACATTTTCACACATTTTTTCAAAGAAATGCCCAGTTACTTTTTACAGCTCCTAAAACGCTTGAACTACATTACAAAAGGGCTATTATGTGGAACCAAATGTAGAAAATCTAATTCAAATTGGAGAGATGACAATGCCTAAAAAAATACATTTAAAAAAAAATGTACAGTAAATTATTTTTTTAGGGACAAAACAATTCCTCTGCTAACAAATATCAAAAGAACTAGTCACTTTAAGAAAGTGGCACTACCTGACATAATGTAAATTATTAAGTCATTGGGACATTGAAAAGATAAGTTGATGTGCAAATAATCGTGCATATCGGTTTAAGGGTTATTCGGATATTAGGCGGCGATTGACGGCAACCATTGTAAAACGGACATTAGTTGAGACATGAAGGTTTCGTCATTTAATCGTCAGTCTTTCAAGGGTTTTTTCAATCAGTCCGCAGGTCAATCTGACCAATACCCCTTACATAGAAAGTCTAAGCACCATGTCATGACGTCACGGAGGATAGACCATGGTTACGCGAATCGCATTGAACGGTATGGTTGCCTTAGAAATTGTTTAATTGAAAAAGGAATATAGCAATGGGATATTTTATTTCAATGTGATTCTTTGCCTTAGGATTTGTTTAACTGAAAGCGGAATATAGAAATATATATTTTATTTCAATGTGATTCTTTGCCTTAGGATTTGTTTAACTGAAAGCGGAATATAGAAATGGATATTTTATTTCAATGTGATTCTTTGCCTTAGGATTTGTTTAACTGAAAGCGGAATATAGAAATGGATATTTTATTTCAATGTGATTCTTTGCCTTAGGATTTGTTTAACTGAAAGCGGAATATAGAAATGGATATTTTATTTCGATGTTATTGATACTTTTATTTACTATTTTGTGTATATGATTTGCAAGAATTCAGTAAATCCCAGCAAAGTTGACATGGACACTTACTCGATTTTTAAGAAACAATAATGTTGATAATCTTGATATCAAAAGCAACTTGAAGATGAATCTTGTCCATAATTAAACATCAAATCTGGTCTTCAGTCTTGAACGTTTCAAACCATTGGATGAATGCAAACAACGACAATAACATAAAACCACGCTTTATTATTGCAAGTACTTTAGTTTATTTTTATGACACAGATAGTTAAAGGAAATGGTTTAAAAACACAATGACAAATTGAAGACTAGGAAAAAGATCGTATGTGGTAATTCTGAGCACAAGCAAGATGTGTACAGCATATTTATAGTTAGATTGAGAGCTATTTATCAGAAATACATATGAACTAATTCACTTTTTTCACAGTTTGAAGCTTTCGTTTCTTTCCTTTGCAATTATTCTTAATAAATGTATTGTGGCTGCCTTAATTATTTAGTTTGTGACTAATTCAATACAATTCCCTTCTGCACAATCTTCGCTTATACATATCTATTTTTCGCTGAGTATTTTCGTTACAATGGTAATTACAAGATGTTGATTGATTACATTAAAAAATTGTTTTTCTAAATCAACAGAAACAAGTTTTTAGATGACAATATATGCATGTATTATAATATCAAGTACATCAGCTTGAGAATAAAGAAGACCTCCTCTGTCCAATTTTTGTGTTAGCTCATATTGGCCTTGTGTGACATCCATATCAATATCATCAACTGCCAAGTTCAACTTACAGAACGTGCATTTCAATTTCTTTATAGTTGAAAATCTACTATATCCCGCGACATATGTTAAAATAGAGATTCTTCTTCTTCTTCTTCGTTCGTTCTCAATCTCCCGCTACCAAACCCTGAAAAGGTAAGTAGCAGAATGTAGTCCAGAGAACGGAATGCGTCGTGTTGTAGTTTACAGCTTGGTTGCGATATTTGCACCTTTCGGTCCAACACATCCGACTTCAGCAATCATTTTTTGAGTACCGGGTTAGCATTCCCTCTTCGATCCTTTCTCCTTAGCCAGTCTGCCCTACTGCAGCCTGTTATCCAGGATCACCACGTGGAGGTGTAGAAGGGTCTTGGCAGATATGGTTCGCTGGCCCTGACGCTAGCAGTCAGCTATGGGTCGCTGACCATTGCAGCTCATGCGCTGCTCAGCATCTTGATCCCAAATAGAGATTTAGTCAATGACATTATGCAAATCATCACCAATAACAATTATTTTTCCCTTACAGAAAGGAAGTGATTCATCTCTAACATCTTTGCTAAATTCACCAACTTCATTTTGATCTACATCAACATGAAATTCCCCATACTTTGCTGAATTTATTTTCAGAGGGTTAATACTCTGCAAACAAAGTCTCAAAGACCTGACGTAAAGATATTAAGTACTGTGAGCTAGCAAGCTGGCGAAACTGTTCGAACCTATGTTCCAGTGCATCTGTTTGAATTATTCCTCTTAAAATATATGAAAATCCCAACTTTTCTGCATAATATGAGGTTAGCTCTAATATTGCATTTGTTGTGTGTCTTAACAAATTAAATGTTTCTCTAGTCAAAACTCATGTTGTATACTTACTGGCCCTCCATTTGTCCACAGACAGTCACAAAACTTATTTAAGAAGGCGTTTTTCATTATTTTCATCTGCAGTAAGCGACTCTTGTTATCCCGTTTGTGTTCTCCCTTAAATTTGCTTTTCACATTCATTTGTGGACCACCATGTATAAATCAATCTGATATATTCAGATGTTTCTGGAAAATGGGATCAATGATTTTTACTCCCACACTGAACTAAACCTTCTTTTACATGTTCATTAAATATTTGTAGAACCAACTTTACATTTTGGCGCTCCATGCTTGTTGGGCAAAGAGCTTTTAGGGTTACACCATACGCATATTTCACTAAATTGTCAGCCTCTGTTGAATTAAGCTTTCTTATGGTGTCAAATTCTGCTGTTTTGGTCACAGAATAATTTTCAAAATCAAGATAGTACATGCATTGTGGAGCCGCGTAGCGCAGTGGTTAGCGCGCTGGCTTCGCATCTGAGTGGTTCTGGGTTCATTCCCCAGTTGAGGCGGTAATGTTTTTTTCAGACCGCAATGGCTCCCGGGTCGACCCAGCCTTAAATGGGTACCGGTTCAGTCCGGGAAGTAAAAGCGGCGAGGGAGAGGAGATGGCTACCGCCCTCATATAGCCGAGCCTTTGAAATGTGAGATCGCTAACACCTCACACCCCTACGGCAGTAATGCTATGGGATACTTTACTTTACTTTACTTACATGCATTGACCAACATTTTTATGATTTAGCCAATTGTTTCATATGTATTTCAAATGTGCACAGGGTCCAAAATAAAAAACAATGGTCAACTTGGGTCACTAGGATGTTTGTACACAATACGTACACCTGGGGGAGAGGAACAAAAAGTCATTGCCTTGCCCTTAATTGTGTTGTTGTCTGAGCTTAAGCATATCACTTTGAAGCCAATTACTTCCAAGCCCATGACAACCTTCTTAATGACAAGAAAAGCTCGTGTGTAGTAATTTTTAGCACAGGCAAAATGTGCACAACATCTTTATAGGATGATAGAAAACTAGTATTCATAAATACATATGCACTGTTTGCACTTTTCATCATTATAAGCAGAGCCCACAATGGTACCACCCTTGAAATCAAGAGCAGCTTTAATATAGATCTCGTCCATCATTAGACACACAGTGTGCTCTTCAGGCTGCAATGTTTCAAACCGGTGTTTGGCATATGGCAACAATTTTCACTGAATTGCTCACGGGCTGGATCTAAATTGAACGAAGAACATGCCATGTGAATGGTACATGGATGCGGAAGTATAATATACCCAGAGCTTCACAAGAATTTGTATGAGTTAAAAAAAGCAAACTAGCAAAAAATTAAACATTCCATGCTATACCTAAAGTGATGCTTTTCACTTATATTAAGAGAGAGAGAGAGAGAGAGAGAGAGAGAGAGAGAGAGAGAGAGAGAGTTGTTCTATTACAAAATCAATTAATATTTGTCTTTATGTTGGTAAAGAGCTTTTCAGTCTAGTTAGAAGTTCACTTATAACATTAATAGCTGTTTTTGTTTCCCTATTATCTTTTATCTGACCCAGCAATTCTACATGATCTATAATCTGTGTAACATTTCCAGCCTGAGCATGAGCGTTTATGACAGGGGTGATGTGGTCGGCGACTCTGAGAACAAAGGTACCTGAATGCGTGTAAAGGTCACTCTCTGTCTGGACACTACGCCAAGGTCACTCACCGTCTCAACAAAGAAAAACGGAGTTGGGGGAAAGAATGTTTAGTCCAGGTGGACGCTGACCTCCGGCGTTCCGATTTGGGTAGTGTGGGATGTGTGACAGACAAGCAGACAGCAGAGCTTGCTGCGATATTTGAGTGACAGGTGTTCAGAGTAATTCGTTCCAATAACGACTGAATAGAGCCATCCCCCAGAGATCCATTGGATAGCTCTGATACTGCTTGAGACTATAAAATACTAGACAAAGTTTAGCTCAAGTAGACTGGCCAGAGAATGTGAGCGAGAAACTGAGAACGTAGATAGGAGTCTGTTTAGCTCACCGACTTGATAGAGGAGTGATTGATAGACTGTTGTTATGAATGATAGTAAGATAGAACAGGATCGCTCAACCAGAATACGCCATTGAGTCTTGGCCAGTCGCTCAATAAGGTGTGTGTTGGGCGTCCTGTGTCTAGAGGTAATCTGAATGTGTGCTGTATGTAGGACACCTTTGAACGAGGTATGTCCTGACGAGTTAAGCGAGTGTGTAGATCGACTAGGTGAGATCTAGATGTGTGTGTGGTGTGTGTAGACACCGAGGGAACGAGGTATGTTCTAGAGTTGTGCGAGTGTACAGCTTTGTCTATGAGAGATATAGAGGTGTGTACGGCAAGAACTGGGTTAGAATAGTGGGAGCAACATCAATAGTTTATACTTATAACTCCAGAATATATAATTAGTTAAGATTATATTTCTTGTATTGTGTGTCATTTCATTGCATTTACTTTGATAGTTTTGTATGAGTATTATATAATAAATATGCCACCTGCTGTGTGCTATATTATTTGCTGTGTGTGGTCATAAATGATGTGGATGAGTGTGGTAATAGACTAGATAGGATAACCCCAGTGCAAACAGTGGGATCTGCTACATCTGCATTACATCAACAACTGTACTAATTTGACATGGGAAACTTAATGTACCAGATTTCTGCAGATACACGCTGTTCAAATATACAGACAGGGGACGGCGTGGCCTAGTGGTTAAGTGACATGGCTCACAACCAGATGGTGCTCAGGTCGATTCCCATCACAGCACCGGCCGTTACCCAGAGGGAAGCAAACCCTTAGAAAATGCAGGAGGAAGCAGACCCTTACATAAAATGCATGCTGAAGTCGGATGCACTGGGCCGACAGGCGCAAAATAAAAACCACAGTGCAACGCACACCACCTTGGGGATTAGAGAAATAAGGCGAACGGGATAAAAAAAATACACAGACACATCCATTTCCTTATCTATTACAATAGAATTGTCAATAGTTGGAACAGGTAAAAACTGCATTTTGACAATAGCAACAACATCTCGCTTGTCATCTATAAAATTAGCAATGACTGAAAGTCCACCAAATTTTAGGCGTTCTTTTAGTTCCTGAAATTTCTGCATAATCTGTCATTATCATATTTTGACTTGCTGTCAACACTTTCTTAGATGGCCTTTTCAAGATTCTGCATATCAATCCTTAGTCTTTTATCAGCTGGTTGTTCCCTGGAAGTACTTGCCTTCGACATATATGATGGCCATCCTGGAAGCTGCGATGGACATGCACCTTTCTGCAACTTAGGGTATTACAGAGGTGCTGTTGATAAAGTTCCAGCTGTCTCATCATACCCAGATATCTCTCAAATGATATCCACTTCTGCAAAATGCACCTCACATATCTGAAAACAAACACAAATTAAATTCTTATGAAGGTCGGCTGCAATAGATCTCCAACCTTCTCTGTCTCTGGTTTTCAAATACATCAATTCGCCTCTTCAACTGTTTATTTATTGTGCACGTTTTTTACAAATTACATTTCTAATGTTGGTCTCTATCCACATTCTTTACTTCTGGTGTTGTCGTTATCAATATCCATCAAGTCACTGTGTCATCATATCCCTGAAATTCTTTGTTTTCTCCACCT
Source organism: Ariolimax columbianus (assembly GCA_036924085.1). Lineage (NCBI taxonomy): Eukaryota > Metazoa > Mollusca > Gastropoda > Stylommatophora > Arionidae > Ariolimax > Ariolimax columbianus. Next base: position 174,214,520 of record JAVGWX010000001.1, read on the forward strand.
CTGATTTTAGGATTTCTGGCCCTTTATTATTCTGTACTTGTGTACTGTTTTCAGGGGATAGTTCACTGACATATTCTGCCCACTTCTTTTGAAATATTTTCCTCATCAAATAAAATTTGCGATCTCTGTTCTTAGTCTAACCAACCACTTCAAATTTCTTCATACATAGTTGTACCTTTCTTATTGTGCACAACCATTATCTTACTGACATATTTCCTAAATACATTTCTGATTTGCCTTCTTCCTAAAAAAAAATAAACAAATATTGCAAACACAAAGCTTGTACCCTTCACAAAACTGGATCAATCTATCCCATATTTCGTTGCTGCACGCGTTCATATTTTCCTATTCGTTTATTCTGTTCATGTTATAGCTCATATTAATAATTGTATAGAACTATCCGTTGATTTCCCACGTAAGTAGATAACACTGTTTTATAACTACTATAAAATGAATTTACTAAATAAATATGTTAAAGCATTTTATTCACTCTGGCATTATCAGCTGGAGTGAAGTTTTATCTGCATAATGCGCTAATCCGATTTTTTCGCAGCTTTGCATCGTCTGGGAACTTTAAAACCGAAACACGTGGGCATTTGTATAATTACCACGACATCCTGGAGCAGCACAGTGATAGGGCATCGTCAACGACGACTTCGATTATAGACTAGTCTAAATTATACTAAACACGTTTAAATTATGAATACACTCTGACTAGGTAAGGACATAGATCTTCGTATGAATTGAAAGATCGCAGACAGGAAACTTGTCACGGACTTCTGTTGTCTACGTCATCACTACTGCACATTGTTGTGCGTTGGCCTTATATCTGCAGGGGATATTGACTGAGCGCTCCTTGTTTTAATTCGCGAACACGCATTTCAAACTGATAAAAACACGCCAGAACGACAAATCAACATGCGTGGGTTCTGGCTTATGAGTCCAGTGTTGCTATGACGCGAGGAGGTTCAGCGGGAGTTATGTAGCTTTTGTTGTCATTACAGCCGATTCAATATGTTTGTTGGCTGAGCCCTGATCTGTCTATGAAGCAAGAACAAATGTTGCTGGACTCTATGGCTTCGCGAATACTTTGTTTCATCGTTAATGGTTATTATTACTTATTAAGATTTCAAAAACATATCGCTTAGTAAAAACAATCGGGGGTGGGGGAAAGGGGGGAAGGGGTGCCCGTGAAACATATGCGCCGACAGCCAGTGAATACTAACCTCCATTGGGACCTGAGGCATTGTTCTTGTTGGAGCGTATAGTACGAGGAGTGTTCAAATGTAACCGGACCAAACTGCAACTAGTGAACATACGTATGATGCACTTGATGACGTCACTTCTTGTGTAAATAGCACATACCAACCGTTAAATTTGCAAAATGTCATTATCCCCCGACTCATAGTTTCCTCAGCAGACCGTTGAAAACATGGCGGGTGTGATATGGAATCTGTCCAGAGTTGATCAGCGAGCGGTGATTCGGTTTCTAACAGCTGAAGGAAGTCGACCAGTTGAAATTCATCGACGAATGCAGGCAGTGTAGGGTGACAAAAGTGTGTCGAAGACAATAGTGAAGAATTGGGCAACGATGCTTAAAAAAGGGCGTGATTTGAAGTGTAGCAGATCCCACTGTTTACACTGGGGTATTCTAACTAACACGTGACCACACTCAACCACAACATTCATGACCACACACAACCACAACATTCATGACCACACTCAACCACAACATTCATGACCACACACAACCACAACATTCATGACCACACTCAACCACAACATTCATGACCACACACAACCACAACATTCATGACCACACACAACCACAACATTCATGACCACACTCAACCACAACATTCATGACCACACTCAACCACAACATTCATGACCACACTCAACCACAACATTCATGACCACACACAACCACAACATTCATGACCACACTCAACCACAACATTCATGACCACACTCAACCACAACATTCATGACCACACTCAACCACAACATTCATGACCACACACAACCACAACATTCATGACCACACTCAACCACAACATTCATGACCACACACATCAAATAATATAGCACACAGCAGATGCCATATTTATTATATTATACTCATGCAACACTATCAAAGTGAGTGCAATGATATTATACACAATACAAGAAATATCATCTTTACTAAATATTCAAAAGTATGAATAAAGCGGAAATTTTAAGCATTAGCTATTGATGGAATTCCCAACTATCAAAACCCAGTTCTATTGCCGTACACACATCACACACACATCTCCTTATCTGCATCCTCAACACACTGTCAAATATTCTTCCTCACTCAAATCCCTTCAGGCGGGTGATCTGGACATAATGCATTCAATATATTCTATGTATACTCACATAAGATCTCTCAACTCAGTCGATCTGCGTATACACACCACTCTAGAACATACCTCGTTCCCTCGGTGTCTACACACACCACACACATCTAGATCTCACCTAGTCGATCTACACACTCGCTTAACTCGTCAGGACATCCCTCGTTCACAAAGTGTCCTGCTTACAACACACATTCAGATTACCTCTAGATACAAAACGCACACACCTATTTGAGCGACTGGCCCAAACTCAATGGCGTATGCTATTTGAGCAATCCTGTTCTATCTCTAACATTCGAACAACAGTCTATCAATCGCTCTTCTATCAAATTGATGAGCTAAACAGACTCCTATCTTCATTCTCTGTCCCTCGCTCACATTCCCTCACCATTGCAGCTTCCTTGAGCTAGACTTTGTCTAGTGCTATATACTCTCAAGCTGTATCAGCGCTATCCAATGGATCTCTGGGGGAGGGCTCTATTCAGTCGTTATTGTAACGAATTACTCTGAGCACCTGTCACTCATCTATCGCAGCAAGCTCTTCTGCCCTCTTGTCTGTCCCTCATTCCCCCACTACCCAAATAGGAACGCCAGTAGTCAGTTCCTATCTGTACACATTCTTTTTCCCAACTCCGTTTTCTTTTGTTGAGACGGTGAGTGACCTTGGCGTAGTGCCCAGACGGAGAGTGATCTTGGCACGCATTCAGGTACCTTTCTTCTCAGAGTCGCCGACCACATCACCCCTGCCCCAAACGCTCATGCTCATGCTGGAATTGTTACAGAAGCTACAATATGCGCCTGACCTGGTCTCGGAAGATCTTTCATTAACTCACGTTCTTTTTTAAACATCGTTGTCCAGCTCTTCACTTTTGTCTTCGACACACTTTTGTCACCATACACTGCCTGCATTCTTTGATGAATTTCAACTGGTCGACACCCTTCTGCTGTTAGAAATTGAATCACCGATCGCTGATCAACTGATCCGTATCACACCTCCAATTTTTCAACTGCCTGCTGAGAAAACTATGAGACGGAGGATAATGAAATTTTGCAAACTTGCCGGTTGGTATGTGCTGTTCACACCAGAAGTGACGTCATCATGCGCATCGTACGTATGTTCACTTATTGCAGTTTGGTCCGGTTTCATTTGAACACGCCTCGAATGGGCCCCATCAGTCTCAGTTATAAAGTTTACATAGGTCTCTGCCTTGGCAGTGTCTAAGCAGTATCGTTATTTCTTGGCTCACATCTCTATCCCCTTTGTCTGTCTGGACAACATATCGATTCACAAAATTAATGGCCGTTCCATTCATCTGTTGCTAGGGGCTTCCTCGTGTAGTCCGGAAAATGTAGCGTTGTTGTACTCTTTCCATTTATCTTTCGATTCACGTGTCAGCGTTTCTGGAGGGTATTACCATTATCCACCCATGTGCTAAATTCTTTCCACTTCTGGTTTTTGTATTATCTCGCTAGTGCTTTAAAGCAGTTGGTGGTTCTGCTTTTATACTTATTTTTCTCATTAACTTGTCGACATTCTTAGGCTGTCTCATTCGGACTTATCGCCACTCTTTTGTTGTTACCTCATTTTCTTTCAAAGTCGGTTTTGTCAGTTGACTACCTTGAGGAACATAGTGGCACTGTGCCTAATTGTCTGACGCAGTCTATGTATAATATTGGCCAGGGAATGTACCTGATATCTGAAAACCTGTTTTGTTTTTCTGTGTCTGGTTGGTTTTCCTTTCGCGATAAGGGTGGCACATGGCAGGTGGTCGATATCCTGTGCACCCAGTGCATTCCAATGTGTAGAGTGGGCCACGTCGCTTGACATCAGTGACGTGATGACGTCATCTGTGTCCTCAGGCCGAGATGCCAATCTTGTTGGACGTCCATCGCTCACGACTGTAAAAGGTTTGTGTCGTGTGGTGCCTGGTTCAAAGCGATTGCTTGCCTATTTTCAGTGGTGTTTCCCCACTCCTTCGACCAAGCATTATAATCGCTGGCAGTGAGACAATTTATACCAGGTAATTCGGACATTTCTGCCCACAAAATCCCACATTCTTTCATCAATTAGGCGAGCGACGTATGCATACAGGTTATAACCGGTCCAATCTTGGGTTTTTGATTGCCACTGTCTGCTGTACTTCGACATCCCAAATCAAGAGAGGGGGGTCATGGTACAGGCAAAGAGAACAATTGGACAGTTGACCACAGTTGAGACTAAAGTCAAAGAAAATGAATGGGTTCACACAGGTGATAGAATGTCAGATTACCACAGTCATCATAACCCTATCCAAGTAATGCAGAGCATGGTGCAACGGAAGGGCAGAGGTCGAGGTTAACCAGCTGATAACGTGTAACAGACCCTCTCCTTGCCCTGGCCGTGATTTAACTTAGAACATTCTCACACTCATCCACATCATCATGACCATACTCAGTAAATGACATTTCAAACAGCAGGTGGCATATTTATTATATCATACTCATATCATACAATGAGTAGAGAAATTACAAACACAATATAATACATATCTTAACTAAACATTCTACTAAAACGGGAATTGTAAGCATTAGCTATTGATGGAATTCCCAACTAACTAAAAACCCAGTTCTATTGCCTTGCAATTACATCACACACACACATCGTCTTAACTGCGTCTTCAACACACCTTATCAAATACTCTTCCTCACTGAAATCCCCTCAGGCGGGCGATCTCGTTCACAATGTGTCCTTGCTTACAAACACACTTTCAGATTATCTATTAAATGCAAAACTCACACACCTATTTGAGCGATCCTGTTCTATCACTAAACATTCGTCCAACAGTCTATCAATCGCTCCTCTACCTAAGTCGGTGAGTTAAACATACTATCCACATTCAGTCTCTCTCTCTCTCTCACTCTCCTCCATACAGCCTCTCTCTCTCCAGCCCCTCTTTCTCCCTCTCTCCAGCCTCTCTCTCTCCAGCCTCCCGAGCTAAACTTTGTCTCGAGTTATATATCCTCAAGCAAGGCCAGAGCTTGACCAATCGATCTCAGGTATGGTCATCTTCAATCCCAATTGGAACGAAACACTTTGCACACCTGTCACTCATTCTCTCGCAGCAAGCCCCGTTGCCAATTTCGTCTGTCAATCAATCTCCCCCTACCAAAATCGGAAGGCCAGTGGTCAGTTTCTACCTGTCCACATTCCTTACCCCAACTCTGTTCCTTTGCTGAGACGGTGAGTGACCTTGACATGCATTCAGGTAGCTTTAGGCTTTAACGTGTTCATGCATCCTAAACTCCCCTTGCTCCGGCGGGAACTGTTACAAAATGACAGCCTACAGTACAGTGACGCCATCATCTACACCGATAGATCGGTGCTGCGCAACAAGATATTTGGTTGGGGCTTCTCTGCTAGACTGAAGGGGCAGGTCGTCGCTGGGCAGAGAATGGCATCAAGAACATCAAGCTTCAGTGCGAGAATGGAGATGGAAGCAGTGACTGCATTTCTGAGATGGCAATCTGGGACCTCTTTAACAAGGGCAGTCATCGTGTCAGACTCCCAATCCTTACTTTAGAAGGTACATAATGGATGTCTGTGGGATGAGTGGATGTCAGCTGTAGATGAATCAAACCTGCAGGTGTGGATCTGCTGCCAAGGTCATTCTAGGGTTCAGGGCAACGAAAGAGCTGACATCCGGCTTCACATGCACAAATTACTGGTACATTAGATATGGGTAGGAGTGATATTTTGAAGTCTATCAATGACCGCCTGTTAGATGATGACACAGCAATGAACGAATCAGCAATTTACAGACTTCAGGTCTTTGACATCAAGCGAGGTTCCAGCGAACTGGAACGCAAGAGAGGTCGGAGCAGTAGTGTGTAAAATCAAAGAGATGCAGGAACCATAAGTATCTACACCATTTACTGAGAGATACTGGGTATCTATTGGTATGCCTGGAGTATAGTAAAGTCGATTCTTAGCAACAGAACAGAGCACGCACATTTACTGTTGCTGATTTGAATTTGTCGCAGCACGACCTCTGAACGTGTGTTGTCTGGTTGTACCAGATTTATTCCAAAAATAGATGGGTGATAATTCTTTCAAAACAAATCGAATGAACAGGGGGGAAAATACCTCAGACTCACAACACGTAATTAGGTGACGCCCCTGGCTTCTGTAAAAATGGATGTTCCTCGTAATTACACTCGCGCTTTGCATCAATCAGCCGGGAGTCACCTGTATATTGTGATACTGTTTATGATGTATTCTACAGGTTATCTGATCTTCTATAGCTGACATTATTATGTTTATGGACCCGTGTGTGGGAAGGATGCAGAGATTGTCTTTCTTTTGTCACTTTCCTGAACCAACAAAAAACATGCCTGCGCGTCTATCTCAATGGTCCACGTTGTCGTCAGACGACACGGAGAAGTACAGTCCACCTTCGTGTGCTATCTCTGTGATTGTTAATATTTTCTATCCATTCATCCGTTCTATTTCTTTAATATAACCAATGGTTCCTCCTCTTCTCTCATCCTCACATCAAGGTCCCAGTTTTTCTTACAAAGAACAGTTGTTTGTATGGCTGTTTAATCTCCATACTGATAGTATCTCTCATCTGTCTCGAGAGGCCAATATTGTTATCTCTCTTCCCTCTTTCTGTCTCTCTTTCCCTGTGTGAGCGTTTGGTTCTGTAGGATGTGTTCAATGTCATGGTATTCTTCCCACTTGGACACCTATCGTTTGTTCCAGTACTCGTTTTGTTGTAAACAATACCTCCCCCCTCCCCCTTCCGGTCTTAAGTGTCTCAATTTTCGCGTGGATGTAATAATTGGGAAGAGTACTCTTACTTAGCACTATTGTTTTTATTTTAAATCCGCTCCTTAGTGTGAAATAGACCCCTTCAATTCCATTTGATGTGACTTTGTTAGCTGAGCCATCAGTATATATTTGTATCCGTGTTTCTGGCTGGTAGAGTCTCAACATAGCCACGAATCCGATGATTTCCTGTCTTCCCTTTGCTCTCAAGTGTATCCATGTTTCATGAGGGTAACATCTCTTAATATAGCCCCCATTCCTACCCTTGTATGTTTCTTCCCCTTGCTCTGAAACCTTGTTGTCTGGTGTTAAAGGCTCGTATAACGGCTAGGTGTGAATGTACTCTTGTCCTGTGACAAAATCATTGAATTGTGTATGTCTGTCTGTATTTTGTCATGTATCACGTTGTTCTCAATTGAATTTCTTCATTGCCAGCCTCTTTTGCTGATCGTCTAATACAAGCATTGTACTTCATATGCTGTGATCTTTCGTTCTTGTACCTTCGTCAGGGTACATGTTTAACAAACATGTTTAAAAACAGAGCATTGGTATTAATCTACTGTTGATCATTGATGCCGAGTGTTGGTATGAATCTACTGTTGATCATTGATGCCGAGTGTTGGTATGAATCTATTGTTGATCATTGATGCCGAGTGTTGGTATGAATCTATTGTTGATCATCGATGCCGAGTGTTGGTATGAATCTACTGTTGATCATTGATGCCGAGTGTTGGTATGAATCTATTGTTGATCATTGATGCCGAGTGTTGGTATGAATCTATTGTTGATCATCGATGCCGAGTGTTGGTATGAATCTACTGTTGATCATTGATGCCGAGTGTTGGTATGAATCTATTGTTGATCATTGATGCCGAGTGTTGGTGTGAATCTACTGTTGATCATTGATTTATTTGTCTCCTCCTTGAAATGAGTGGATGGCTTAGCAATTACGCTAGTTGATATGTTACTGCATTTCCTATTTGAATTGCTGCTTCTATTTTTCTGTCCATTCTGGCATCATCTGTGAGCATGCTTCTCAGATATCAAAAAAAAATTTCCAGATGAAATTATGTATTTGGGATCAAGATGCTGAGCAGCGCATGAGCTGCAGTGGTCAGAGACCCATAGCTGACTGCTAGCGTCAGGGCCAGCGAACCAGAGCTGCCAAGACCTTTCTACACCTCCACGCGGAGATCCTGGATAGGCTGCAGCAGGGCAGACAAGCTAAGGAGAAGGGGTCGAAGAGGGAATGCTAACCCGGTACTCAAAAAATGCTTGCTGAAGTCGGATGTGTTGGACCGAAAGGTGCAAATATCGCAGTCAAGCTGTAAACTTCGACACAGCGCATTCCATTCTCTGGAATACATTCTGCTACTTAAGCCCTTTCAGGGTTTAGTAGCCGGGAGATTGAGAACGAACGAAGGCAAGCCAAGCCAAATTATGTGTTTCTTACCTGAATACGAATTAGCGTATCTGTTCTGCAGACTTTCATTTCTGCTGTTTTTTCTCAAATGATTCATTTAGTTCATTCAGATTTTTTGCGAAAGACTTGTGTCGCTGGATGTAGGACACTCTGATTATCTGCAGAAAAGAGAGTTCATTCAATGTGGACGCCTCTGCGTTTGCTTCATGTGTCATCATATCCACATACATTATTAACAACTGGGCTGATAATGCATTTAGCAGTCACACTGCAGCAGTAACCTCCAGCTAGTCTGTATGGCGTTCTCGCAGCTCGTCCAATGACCTTACGTTGTCCAGAAACTGATCTTTTACTCTAAAGTCTTCAAAAATTATACATATTTATTTTAAAAGGATTCAAAACTTTCTACTAGCTAATTTAAACAATGTTAATCTCCACATTGTATTCAATAGTTTGTTTGAAAATATGTCGTAGCGCAAACAATCTATCCCTGCATCCTCTACCCTTTTATATCGGTGCTGATCAAATTTTCCTCGGTTTCAATGTTGGCTTTGCTTTTTTTTCCATGTTCTTTGCCAACACGTTTCATAAGTGACTGAAAATAGAATTGCCCCTATAGGTGTCATAGTCTCTCTCATTTCCTTTTTTTCAGATGTGAATAAATTTTTCTGTTCATACAATCAACACATAATGCTCTCCTCAATCACTTCACCTACACGTCGTCACAAGTCATCAATCACTTCACCTACACGTCGTCACAAGTCGTCAATCACTTCACCTACACGTCGTCACACGTCGTCAATCACTTCACCTACACGTCGTCACAAGTCGTCAATCACTTCACCTTCACGTCATCACGCGCTTGCACAGTTTCTATTGTAATACCGTCGACTCCTGATTCACTTCACCTACACGTCGTCACACGCTTGCACAGTTTCTATTGTAACACCGTCGACTCCTGATGCCCTGTTCGGTAAACTCGTTTTACGGTTTACTCGATTCCTTGACACAATTGTCATCGTTGTCTTCTCATTTGTTTCTAGGGGTGAATATTCTCTTTTCACATTCTTTGACAGGGTTTAGAAGTTCCTTAACGCATTCTTCCAATCTTATTCTTTTCTTGTTTTCCAATGCTATTCTGTTTCCCTTTTCCACATTTATAACTGTTGTTGGATTGAAAAATTCATCACTTAGTCTCATTGCATCAATGGTCTTTTGAAATTCTCTTAGAGATTCTACAAAGACTCTTCTTTTGCCTTCTGTACCCTTCTCATTGTATTTCTTCGTGATGTTGCATCCTCCATACCCTCTTAATATGTCTGGACTTTCAGCCAAATTGTTATAGTAGTGTATTGTCTTTTTTCAGTTACTTTTCCTCTCTCATTCCACGAAGCAATTTTCTTCTTTTTCCACGTCAAGTGTTTTAAAATCGACATCTTTGTTTAATGTTAAGCAGAAGAAGGACCAATCAGAATGAACAAGGAACAGAGGATACGCAGACGATACCTTTCCCATCAGAAACATAATAGATCACTACTCACAATGGCAAAGACAACTTTATATACATTTTATTAAGTCCTTGGCCAACATACACATGACTTTCTGAGTCAAGCTTAGCTTATGACAAAAACTGTTGACTGTTTGCTACTTGATCCATTTATTATCTTTGAATTCTTTGGTAAAAGTTTAAATGAAATTCCTGAAGCAATGTGATATTTTCTCTGATTTATACGCAGAATGTGTTTCCCTATTTTAATATAAATTGTGAAGCACTTACACCACCATTTCATGTTTTACTTTCCTTTACCGTGTGCAGTAGATATTGAGAGAATGTACGAGAACATGCAGACGGCATCTGTTGAACGTTGGTGTGAGATTGTCTTGAAACTGAAATGAATGAAGGTTTGGTTTCTAGACATGTACGTTATTTTTCCGTGAGCTGTTCTCTTCATCTACAAAGATTATATTTGTGAACAGTTTTTCTCGTTCATGAATATAAACAAAACAAAACAAAGATAAAAATTAACAGAAGAGCATTTGTCAGCAACAATTACTCTAGGGCAGCGGTTCTTAACATGTGATCTGCGAGTTCCTCTCAGGGGGTCCGTCTACGTCTGATAAAATGTAATTATCTTCCACATTTAAAAACAAAATAAATGTTTAAATATTAAGACAGAAACAAGGAAACATACAGCAGAAGTTAATTTAATTAGATAAATGTGAATTAAACAGACGCATCGGCGGGAGTTCGAACGTGTAAAGGCAGGTAACCGGTAATCACAGCAGGACTGACATCTGCAATCGCAGACTTTCGAAAACACAGCTCCTAAGCAGAATATCAAAGGATGCGGACCAGAGTCAAAATACCCGACCGGAAGTTAGATACAAGTTTTCAGAGGTAGAAGAAATTGGAGCCAGCGGCGTGATTGGCCGTGTTTAGATCATTAGAAGACTAAAACTCGGTATGACGATTGATTGAGATAATCTTGAGGAAGATAGGATAAATAACACCCGCGTTGAATTTTGTTAAATTACATTTCGGCTGAGCCTTAGGAAGGATCTAAGACTGAATTGTAAACGTAAACGAACTGATAATGATGGTGAGAGTGTATCCTGTTTGATGCAAAATGAAGTTCTTTCAATCATCCTATAAAGCGCGTCGTAATAGCAAGGAATATATGTTGATTGGCTTCACGTGTACAGGTCCATAAGATAATCAACTACCTCACAGTGTATAATGTGATGACATATTGTCCTTCGACGACACGAAACCATCAAAATTGTGAAAACACCTCTATAGAAAACATAAAGAGACCTCGATAGAAAACATAAAGACACCTCGATAGAAAACATAAAGACACCTCGATAAAAAGCATAAAGACACCTCGATAGAAAACATAAAGACACCTCGATAAAAAGCATAAAGACACCTCGATAGAAAACATAAAGACACCTCGATAAAAAGCATAAAGACACCTCGATAGAAAACATAAAGACACCTCGATAACAAGCATAAAGACACCTCGATAGAAAACATAAAGACACCTCGATAAAAAGCATAAAGACACCTCGATAGAAAACATAAAGACACCTCGATAAAAAGCATAAAGACACCTCGATAGAAAACATAAAGACACCTCGATAAAAAGCATAAAGACACCTCGATAGAAAACATAAAGACACCTCGATAGAAAACATAAAGACACCTCGATAGAAAACATAAAGACATTTCGATAAAAAGCATAAAGACACCTCGATAGAAAACATAAAGACACCTCGATAGAAAACATAAAGACACCTCGATAGAAAACATAAAGACATTTCGATAAAAAGCATAAAGACACCTCGATAAAAAGCATAAAGACACCTCGATAGAAAACATAAAGACACCTCGATAGAAAACATAAAGACACCTCGATAGAAAACATAAAGACACCTCGATAAAAAGCATAAAGAACATGGTTCAAATAGCCTGGAATTTTGTTCAAAGGTACGGGACGCGCGCTTTGGCAAACTAAGACAATGGTTTCACAAAAAAATACTGCAACTGGTTGTAACAATCACAATGCAGTGATGTCATCATCTGAATCTGTTGAACTAATAGCAAGAATCGGGGAACCCTGCATAATAGATGAATAACTTTTATTACCAACACCAAAAACCATGTTTCTCCTTTGATCAACGAGAAAGATGCCTAGGACCTTTACTTAATACCTTTGCCAATCGACACAGTTAAGAAACTTGCTCTTGGTCTTCTTCGATCAGCTGATGTTATGCTTCTAGCCCGGCGGGGTTCACGAAGAAGATTATGAGTTTCAGGTCTTCGCCGGTCCCCCACAGCTTTTCGAGCATGTTCGCTTCCCCGAGTCCGACTGTCTCTCTCTCTGGTCTGCATAAATGGAGCAGTCCTGCGGGATATGTTCTTATGTTTGCTTGGGTGCTCTACACTCGCACATGGCAGTGTCTCTAAGACCCATTCTGTGGAGGTAGGTCCTGAGTCCACAATGTCCCGTTGTGAGTGTGAAGATCTTGAGTCTGCCAATCTCTGTCAAGTTTGTCTATGTTGTCAGCTTCTGGCTTGCATCTTTTGTGCTGGTCTCTTTATTCCGACATCATGGATTGTTTGATGAGTGTCTTTGCTTCTTTATAGCTCTGTGGATGGTGAGTATGCGTGCCGCCACTTCAGCTTTAAGCGAGATTATCTGCCTTCTCGTTTCCAAGGATCTTACAGTGGGCCTAAATTCACTGTAGGCCTATCCACGGATGGTATTAGCTCCCAGAAATATAGTGCTCTGAAATTACAATTCAAGAAACAGTCGCATGTCAATTGCTGGGCTCACTTACAGACTTTCATGAACTATCAAAGAGGACTTTAACAGTTTTGATGCTTTTCGTAATGACACACTTGTGTGAAATGGCATTCTCTGGTCTCGTTTATCTTAAAACATAGGTATAAAAACGTCGGAGTCACAACTCAAAATACGAGTTTCAACTATTAACCCAGATATACGAATGCTATTAAGTGAAATACAGTGAAAGCCTTTTCGTTTAATAAAGTAAACACACATTGTGACGAGGGCGACATGCTGAAGGCAAATGACAGGACGATTCAAGTCGTTGAACATTGGAAGAACGCTATATGACGTGGTGCTTGGACACGGAAAGAAATTTCAGATTGAACTTACAACCAATTTTGACACTGGAGTTGGACCGTCTTCTACGCATCAGAGGATTTAAATATAAGAGAGTACAAGGTTTCGAGTACCGCACCGGTAAAACTGATTCAGAAGGAAATAAATATTCGATAAATATTTAATTTAGTCAACATTAGTGGGCATCGCCTCGCCTTCACACCGTGAAAACTATAAACTTTTATTAGCATGTTATTTGTGCTTAACAACTCATTGAGTAAATATGGATATATATAATGAAAATAAATGAGTAGTGTAAACTGCAGATGTGACGAATTTATTCAAATTGGACGGCAAGAGAAAATGGTATTTTCCTTTTATTATATTTTCTTGTTTACTAATAACACAATTCCATTAACATTTTTATTTGCAAATATTATTTACTATTGTAAACACACAAATAATTCATCCCTGTAAAATTTTCATATATGGAATATTTAGGGGGTCCGCAGCAATAAAAAATATTTAAAGGGGTGTCCGCAGTAAAGAAAAGGTTAAGAACCGCTGTTATAGGGTTATCTCAGGATATGAAACCTAACATTGATGTGCTGGTTTGCAAGTACTGACTGAGCAAAGTTAAGATTTTATTAAATTAGTTTTCCGTACATGTAAATTTGGATTTTAATGTTTTAAATTTTGAAATATAATTTTTTTTTAAATAATGACTTACATAGGACTTAATACAGGTTTATAAGATGATCAGAGGAATGGTAAATTAGACTATAACAAGTTTTTAAAAATACAGCCACCCACAATAACACGAGGGCATAGCTACAAGCTGACTAAAGAGAGGTCCAGATTAGATATTAGGAAATGTTTTTTTAGTCAGAGAGTGGTGTCTGCTTGGAATGCATTGCCAGGGGAGGTAGTGGAGGCAGGGACAGTTAATGCATTTAAGAATAAACTGGATGCGCATAGCTTTTAGAGCAAGGTGATGTAAATGTGACTGGTTGTATACAGACTCTGCATGGTCTTCTAAACCAGTATAAAGACGTTACGTTAAGTTAAGTTAGATATACTGTCATGTGGCCATACACGTTGTCTCCCTGCAACCCTCGGTGTGGTTTGAGGTTGAGAACCCCAGTGTACAGTTTGATCTGTATCGTATTATCATTTCTACCAGTACGGCGTAAACCAATATCGTTGGTCACGCAAATCTACTGATCCATATCCGTCACACCTTCTATGGAACAGTTAGCTACAGAAACTGATGACTTACTATACAGACTGCTCTTTTTTGAACGTCTTTAGACTGAAAAAACATTGTCTATGTTGTTGGTTCTTTAGGAATGCAACCTTCTTTTGGGAAGATACTTCTCTTTCAACGACATACACACTACTTTATGTTGTACCAGAACGAATATGAGCCATACATAATAGGCTTTTTGTCAGAACTCTTGAGCAGCGCTGAAAAGCACAAGTGCCAAGCGAAGGTGCTGTAGTCGGATCAATATTACCGTGTTCTCCTCGTATGCAACACAGCAGGCCGGAATTGTTGCGCTCGCCGCGCATGCGCTGACCGATATGAACTTGTTTATTTCCGTTACAATGATTCTCAGTGAATTACAAATCTGAATAGGAATTTGGGATGGCTCTTTGACAAGGTACTTTCTAACATTTATTATGACAGAAGAACTGTTGATTTAATGATGATCACACATCATTATTTTAGCATGTTTCTATGACAATGTTTTTTGTATCTGAGTGAATGCCACAAATGTCATTAGATTGGGGCTATCTTGTTGCATAGTGTATTACAGTTGTTGAGTTTACCCAGAAGAAATAATTGTACTGCCATATTTATTAGGTCAATACCGTCAATGACTGACTCATCTACCCTGTAACTGAAAGGTAATTAGTGCCATCGGCTCCTTATGACAAGAACTTTATTTTATTAGGAAGAACGCGTTTGTAGCATTTTGCACTAGATATACTATTATTTGACAGTAGTTATACAGGAACAATTATGAAAACGAAATATGTTAAAAGTTCAAGTAAGACATTTCTACTTCTAGTCATTCATCATCATACGATTGTAGTTCCTGTCCTTTCAAATTAATGGACTCGCATTTGGTTAGCAACATTGTGCACGAGCCTCGATTCTCGAATTATATTTTTTGTTGCTGCATGTAACGCTGCAGATTACTGTAGTTATTTAGCATACAGTTGTAATACATATTGTTTTCTTCAAATAACCTATGCTCTCATGTCAGAGCTAAATATAGAATAAGAATCATATTCATAGGTATGAAAACGTCAACGTCGGCAATGTTAAAACTAAAGCCAAAACGCATTATGAATGACACGGCTGACATTATACTATAAATAACTTAAGGTAGCAATTCACCAGGCGCATTCAATTGTTTGCTCGAAGTGCAGCCATTTCAGGTTCAAGTGCTTAGTGCATTTTAGCTCTGTATAGGAATTCAGACCTGGATGAAGTGGATGCTTACTATTTTTTTTTTTTTGTAGCTCACGCACTCTCATACAAGAAAGACTAGTGCAAAGGAGCGTACTTTCTCCAAGAGAAGATTAAATCTATAACAAAAGGTGACAGTAAGGCAAAGAAGGGCAATACAAATAATACTGTTGTGTTCTCTTGTTGTAATTTAATCATCTAGTCTACGGTATAAATGGGTGACAGATGAGACATGTGTAGATTAAGAATGTCCCATTAGCAGAGACAGTAGACAGCTTTCTCTACCATGATCACTTGTTAAAATCTGCATGAGGTTTCTTATCTTTAAGTCTAATTTATGAAATGGTTGAAACATACCAGAGTGGAAAGCTATTAATGAAATTGTAAAAACGTACAAGAGTGGAGAGCTATTATTATTAATGAAATGGCTGCTATTAATCTTTCAGACTACCTAATTTTCAAGGTGGGGGAGGTTGTGCATTGCAATTTTGTGGAGAAAGTGTCCAATGTGTATTGTGTATCTACTTAAACATTCATCTGCAGTTCTTCTGTCATAATAAATGTTATACTGTCTGATATTATGTCTCATATTCTCTCCTTGCTTAACTGTCTACTTGTTTACCTCTTCCTGACCTACTCTACTTATTAACCTATGCTAGTCAAATATTTTGTCTTAATTTAATGCTGCCTACTTGTATGTCTCAGCCTGAATACTCATCTGCTTCTTTAATGTTGCTTATTTGTTTGACTCAACCTGCCTACTCATCTGTTTCTTTAATGTTGCCTACTTGTATGTCTCAGCCTGCCTACTTATCTGATTCTTTAATGTTGCCTACTTGTATGTCTCAGCCTCCCTACCTATCTGATTCTTTAATGTTGCCTACTTATCTGATTCTTTAATGTTGCCTACTTGTTTGTCTCAGCCAGCCTACTCATCTGCTTCTTTAATTCTACTACTTCTTTGACATTCACCCTGCAAAGGACGATGTTTCATAGTTTATGGCCAGACTGTGATATCTGCATCTTTCAGCTTGACACCCCCCATCTCGAAAGGGCCCAAACTTTATTACTGGAGGTCCATCTCGGATGCATCGTGGGGTCAGGAGGCATGAGAATAGAGCTACTGGCCAAAGGAAACCAAAAACAAAGGAAAGAGCACTTAAAATAATGCACTGGAATGCTGAAGGCGTCAACAGCAAAAGAGAAGGTTGTAGTAAAAAATTAGAGCTTGAGAATATTCTATATGAAGAGCAAGTAAATGTATGTTGCTTGCAAGAGACGCATCTCAATAAAGATATAGCTCTTCAAAATTAGAGGATACCAGTGCTATAGGTCTGACCAACAAGACAGACAGAAGGGTGGAATACTGACACTTGTGAGAAATAGCATCAATGCTTATCAGCAGGAAGTATATATGGAGGGGGCAGAATACCAGATGATGCATCTCAAGACAGAAAGTACAGAATTCCACCTGCTAAATTATTACTGTCCAAGTGATCGTCCACTGGATAGGTTTGCAACAAAGGAAAGACTGATTGTGTGTGGAGACTTCAATAGCCACTCACAGAGCTGAGGCTATGATCAAATGGATAGGAGGGGTGAGGAGCTAGAAAACTGGCAGGATGACAATGGACTTATCTTGATTAACCAGCCAACAGATCCACCGACCTTCTACTCGAGATCATGGCACACCACTTCTACAACAGATTTGGCATTCCACTCACCATGCATGGAATGGAACATTACACGCATTGTCTGGAAACAACTTGGAGGTAGTGACCACAAACCAGTATTTCTAACTATTGAAAATGAATATGTCAAGGAAAGTAGTGCCCTGCCTCAGTGGAATTACAGGAAGGCAGACTAGTCAATGTACCAGCATCGGTCTGGTGTGCTGACTAGAAATCTAACAACAGATGAAGACATAAATAAGGTAGTTGATAATTTCAGCAGATGCATGCTACAGGCTGCCCATCAAACAATACCTAGAGGGGCCCGCAAACAATGTAGGCCATACTGGAATAGTGAATTAGAACAACTGCAAAACGAGGTAGAAACATCTAGAAAGCAAGCAGAGATTAGTCAATGTCAAGAACACCACCAAAAATATCAACATGCTAAGGCCAAATTTCAAAGGGAAAAGTTGCAGGCTAGAAGAAGAAGTTGGAGGGAGAAAACAGAGTCATGAATTTGAAAAAGATACTAGGAAACTGTGGAAGTTGGTAAAACAACTTAATGATGAGGGTGCACAGAGAAACACAAAGATTACATTAAACAAAGATGGAAACATCCTCACAGGCAAACAAGCCGCTGATTACTTTGCAGACTCTTTTGCAAAAGATAGCAACATTGAAGTAGACAGAGAGAAACAACGAAGTGTTCGCGAGGAACGACAAAATACAGAGCGAGATGGTGGCATACCCGAAGTTATGGAAACACCAATCACATACAAAGAACTGGAGTTTGCAATATCCAAACTGAAAATGAGAAAGTCGTCAGGAACAAACGGAATGTCCAATGAGATGATCAAGAACTTGGGAAAGCAGCAAAAACAAAACTGCTTCAGATCTTCAACATTTGTTGGACATCAGGTACAGTCCCACAGACCTGGAGAGAAGCAATCATGATACCACTCTCAAAACCAGGGAAAGACAGTTCCATGGCATCCTTCTTCTTCATCGTACGCAGTCAGACATCAACCTTTATTTTTTTGAAAAAAGCAGCGATCATCCTGATGCTGTCGACACTGCCATAGAGCTTGTCTAGTGTTGCCACATCTGCTCTCTGATCCTCGTATGTCGGGCAGTTTTGCAGCAAATGCTCAGCGGTCATTTTCCCGGTACCACACGGACATTCGTCAGTGCCACCTATCTTCAATTTGTTGAATAGGTGGTACCTCAGTCTATTGTGGCCAGTGCGAAGTCTGAAGACCACGGCCTGCTCTCTTCTGTTCAACTGGTAATAGGCATCGTTTTTTGTGTAGCCAGTATGTTCGGTTTCCCATTTGGTCATGTATCTAGCTCTAATAAGCCGTTTTGACTCTTCATATGTCATACTAGTATCTGGTTGTGGTAGTCTTGCACCTTCTTTTGCCAGTCTGTCTGCCTCCTCGTTGCCTTGGATGTTGCAGTGGGATGGAACCCACTGTACCACTACCCTTTTTGGTGCGGACTGCTGGCATAGTTGACAGAGTACTGCTCTTAAATCATTAAGTTCAGTATTTTTCTGGCTTTTTAGTGCTGTGACTATGGCCAGAGCATCTGTAAACAGGACTATATGGCTTTCATTCCTTTTAACTGTCACCATTTCTTCCACTGCCGCCCTCAGTGCCTCTGCCTCCGCTCTGAAATTGCTTGTGTATTTTCCAGTAGCGAATGACAGTGTTATTTTTCTGCCATTTGGTAGGTTCAGAAGTGCTCCTGCCCCTCCGTTCTGTGTTGTGTTTGTTACAGAATCGTCAGTGTATGCATGGGTCCAGTCCATGCTTGGGTAGTTTTTCGTTATGTAGCTCAGGGTAGTATCTCTTCTTTCTTTTTCAGTCTGGCAGTTTTTGTTTCCAATACCTGGTATATTTTCTACCACCTCTGGAAATATATCCTGCCTCCAGGTAGGTTTTCAAACAGTAGGGATGGGCATTGGTGTTGTTAGTGCGTTCATGGGGTCTTCGTGCATCTTTGCTTTGGCTATTTCTGCAAAGTTTCTCCGCTTTAGTTTGCCATTTCCGAAATTGTTTAGTCTCTGGTGCATTGGAAGGTCAGTCAGTCAGTCTTATGAGTTTCTCTGCTTGCTGCTGGGCTCTGCAGTCTCTTCTGTCGGTCATGGATTGCAGTTTTGAAATCTTTTCAAGTTCTACAATTGGCGTTGACTTCATGCCTCCTGTTATAACTCTCATGGCTTGGTTTTGGAGTTTGCTAATTTTATAGAAGTTCGCCTTTGCTGCTGTTGTCCATGCCGCAATGCCATACTCGAGAACTGGTCTCACTCTTCCAGTGTACAGTTTCTTTAATATACTTTCGTCTGCTCCCCAGCTTGTGCCAGCAAGTTTCCTCATGATTGCCATTCTTTCTCTGGCTCTCATTCGGTTTCTCTCGATCTGACTTTTCCATGTCATGTGCCTATCAAATGTGACTCCCGGGTAGTTTGGGTTGTCGTTTGGCTGCAGGTATTTGCCTTTAAAACTTAATTTGGGGTTTGGTTGATAGCGAGAATATTGTACATGTCGTTTTTTTCCTCGTTTATTTTGACCAGCCATGAGTTCACCTACTCTTCCAGCGATGTTAGGGCCTGCTGCATCCGATTTCTTGCTATGGTGAGATTCTTTTCAGAGGTCCACCTAGCCAGATCGTCTGCAAACATTGATCTGTGGACTCTTCTTGGTATATTCTCTGTTATGTTATTTATATACACCAGGAAGAGTGTGGGTGACAGTACTCCCCCTTGGGGTACTCCCTGCTCAAGTGTCACCTTTTTGCTCATCTGCCCTTGTACTTGAACTCTGGCTGTTCTGTTTTTTAGGTAGTGACTGATCCATTTGTACATTTTCCCACAAACTTTACTTCTTCTTAGCTTGACTCTAAGTTCCTCTTTCCAGACTTTGTCAAATGCTTTTTCTAGGTCCACCCAAACCGCTACTGTGTGTTTTTGCTCCTGGTAGGCATCTTCTATTTCCTGGGCTATGAGGATGACCTGGTCCTCAGTGGATCTGTGCTGTCTAAAGCCTGCTTGCTGTGGGATTAGTATGTGTTTTTCTTCCAGATGTTACATCAGTCTGGTGTTTATCATACGTTCCATCAGTTTGCCTACGCAGCTCAGTAGGCTGATAGACCTGTATCCATTTGGATCTGTTTTGTCTTTTCCTTTCTTTAGTACTGGTACAAGTACTGCGTCTTTCCATGCCTGGGCTACAATACCCATTTTCCAGCTTTGGTTCAGGACTGATAGTAGTTTCCTCTTTGCTGTTTGGCCCAGCCCATCAGCATTTCGTTTGTAATCCCTTCTTTTCCGGGAGATTTCCTTTTCTTTAACGTTCTCATGGCCTCTTCCATTTCATTCATTGTTAATTTTGTCATCATATGCTCTTCTGGTGCCGTATTGATGTTGTCGTGCTCCTCTTCACTAATGTCCGTATGCCTATCTGCAGGGACCTCAATGTGGTTTGCTCTGGCATAATGTTCAACAAAGGCGTTTGCTGCTTTTTTTCCAGTGAGCATGTTGTCACCCTGTTTGATTGTAATTTGTTTGTTTGATGGAGTTTCGTCATTCATGGCTCTGACTAGCTTCCATAGTGTGTTCCCTTCTTTGTCTAAGTTAAGGCTTTCTGTTTGGTTTTTCCAGCTTTCTCTTGCTGTTTGGTTTAGAGTGTATTTGTATTTCGCCGTGGCGGCTTTGAGGGCGATATTTGCCTCCATAGATTGTTCTCGCTCTGCCATGTTCCTAGCATTTATGACTGCGTCTTCCGCTTTCTGCAAATCATCATTCCAATAGGGCTTATAATTTTTCCTTGCCCCTCATGGGATGGTTTCAGTGGCAGCTTGCATTATTGCTTTGCTTAGGCTTTCCACTATGGGCTTCATTTTGTTATTCCGTGTGTTGATGGTTTCACACAGCCCATCTGTCAGACTTGCAAATCTGTCCCAGTCGGCTCGTTTGTAATTCCAACGTGGGAGCGGTTTTGTTTCCTGTGGGCCTACTTCCATATCAACTTCTAGCCTAATTGGCCTGTGGTCGCTACCTGTCAATTGGTTTAGCATCTGGCAGTCTATTTTATGGTGAATGTCCACCGTGGAAAAGCCCAAATCTGGAGTAGAGGAGGTATGCCATGTTCTAGAATAGAAGCTAGGGCTATCCTCTGGCCTATTGATTAGATAGAGATTTGTGTCTATCTTCCACTTCGTCACCTCTGCTGTCTGTGTCCGAGTATCCCCATCTCTCCGAGTGGCTGTTGAAGTCTCCAACTACTATGCAGTTGGAGTCTTTGACTTCCATACTCGAGAGCGATAGGTCTTTGTTTGGTGGTCCGTACAGGTTGAAGATGCGGATCTTCGTCTCTTGAGCCATTATGTCAACTCCTACAATTTCTGCTTGTCCAGTGTGATTGACAGATACCGTGCTACTCGGTATGCAGTTACGGGTCAGTATCAGAACCCCTCATTTGTGACCTTCTCTATCCAGACGGAAGGCCTGGTATCCTCTGATTGAGAATTTGTGGTTGTTGTTGAGGTGCGTTTCTTCCATGGCATCCAGCTATAGACCAATCAGCCTCACAAGCTGCATATGTAAAACAATGGAACGTATTATCAACCTAAGGCTGCAGTGGTATCTTGAGAGCCAAAACCTTCTTGTGCCACAGCAGGCAGGATTTAGGAAATGCAACTTCACTGAAGACCAGGCAACATGCCTCTCACAAGAGATCGAGGACGCATTCCAGGGCAAGAAATTAGTATAAGCAGCATGGATAGACTTAAGGAAAGCTTTTGATAAAGTTTGGAAAGAAGGTGTTTAAAGAAACTGAGAAATAATGGAGTGATGGGTAGGATGTACAAATGGATAAAAGCATACTTACATAACAGAAGAGCCAAAGTCCAACTAGATGGCCTCAAGAGTAAGAAAATTCTACTGCGTCATGGTGTGCCTCAGGGAGGGGTTCTTTCCCCTACACTTTTCATAGTCTTCATCAATGACTTGATTGCTGAGCTACCACAAGGAACAAAAGTTGCAATGTATGCAGATGACTTGGTAATATGGTGTACAAATGAGCAAGCAACAGTGGTCACCAGAATGCTGCAAAGAGCTATTTATGCCTTGACCTCATGGACAAACAGATGGTGTGTAAACATTAACACAGACAAATGTAGCACTACTCTTTTCACCCTCTCCCCAAAACAAAAAACTGGAGTTATCAAGATAAATGGAGAACACCTCTTGAAGTTACATTTGATGATAGGTTGACATGGAGGGAACACATCAACAAGGCAGCCAAAAAAAACCAGGAGGAAGTTAGCCATCCTGAGAAAATTAAGTGGAACCACATGGGGAGCTAGTGGAAAAATACTTCACAAAGTTTACCAACAAGGAATATGGGTCAGTAGCGTGGTGCCCCGCAGCAAATACTACCTTAAAAGAAGTGGATAAGGTGCAAAATCAGGCACTTAGGTCATTACAGGAGCAATGAGATCAACACCTGAAGTGGAGATGGAAGGATACAAGCACTAAGAGAACGCAGAGACACAAAGGTATTAACACAGGCAGAAAAGTTTCTCTGCATGCCTAGCCATCCAATGAAAGACAGATTTCAAAATTTAGCAATGTAAAGACTGAAAAGAAGTAGTTTTTGATTCAGGCGAAACGACTTCGCAGGCAAATTATGGATCTACCTGAAGTTGACATCCCCCTAAAGTCTGTGCCAGAACAAACCCCTTGGAGAGAGGAGCACAGACTATCAGTATGCATTCAAACAAAAGTGAAAGGAATATTAGACAAGGATGAACATAACAGTGTGCAACGTAGGATAGTGATCCTCAATTTCCTGGATGAAGAATACCCACAAGACCTCTGGATCAGAGTATACACAGATGGGTCAGCACAGAATGCAGTAAAGAATGGTGGAGCGGGAGTGTACATAGAATACCCAAACAACATTAGGGATACAGTCAGAGTACCAACTGGGAAATTCTGTCATATATATGATGCAGAAATACAGGCAATCAAGGTGGCAACTGAGAAACTGTTGAACACCAAAGTCAGTTCACAACCTGTAGTATTTCTTACAGATACACAATCAGCACTCCAAGCACTTAAGTTTGAGAAACTGCCAGATCTACAGGCTCTTCTGTCTGAACTGAGCAACCAGCACAAGATTGTCATGCAGTGGATACCTTCTCATTGTGGAGTACCAGGAAACGAGAGAGCAGGTCGACTGGCAAAGGAGGGTGCTGCAGACGAGCAACCAGATGTGCCAGTTACATACCAACGGAAGATAAGGATGATCAAATCAATCAGAAAGCCACCAACAGTAACACCAGACGATTACCATAACATGAACAGACAAGAGCAAACTGTTGTGTTGCGCCTTAGAACAGGACACAACCGACTCCGCAGCCACATGTACACAAAAATGAAGATTGGCAACTCAACCATGTGTACATGCGGACAGGCGCCCCAGGCAGCAGAGCACATACTACAATACTGCCCCGAATATGATATACAGAGAAAATCTCACTGGCCCATAGAAACAACACTGGAAGAGAAACTTTATGGACCTGTATGTGAACTACAAAAGACAGTGAAGTTTATACAAGAGACAACATTGCAGATATAGACAATATTTTAAAGCGAACGAATGAAAGAAAGATCCTCTTAACATCTGCCTTAGAGTAGTCATAAATTTGCGTGTTTATGTTTACGGCTGTCAGTCCACTTATTCGCCTCTGTCTGTCCTTTATTTACCTCTGTCTGTCTACTTATTCACCTCTGTCTGTCCACTTATTCAGCTCTGCCAGTCTACTTATTAACCCATGTTTGTCTAATCTGGTTTATTGTTATTTTCTGATTTCCTTATTTTCCCTCCATGTTTTCCACATACTTAGTACAGAAAGCTAATCTCCCACTCAACAACTGACAACACAATTTCTCATTTTTTGTTTGAGAGTGAACTTTTTGTTATCTCTCCCTTTTTTTCATTGCTCATGTAAGGAAACTAAATTGGGAATGGTTGGAAACACGAGTAACAGAAAAATCATAGCATCTCAATACTGTTATCATAAAAGATAATAATAGGTGGATTAAGTGGTAGCCTATTCTTGTCATAATAGTGCTCCATATAGCTGATCTAGTTATAAAGATGAAATATTTGGGAAATTTTAAAGAAGAAATTCATTCTAACCACTTCTGCTACAAGTAAGAGGAAAAGACAAGGAAATAAAATGCAGTATAGAAAATGTAATGGTAAAGGTAGTCCCATATTAAACACTTATGTCGGAGAAGTGGGTGTGGCCTGATTGTAATAAACCATAGCATTTTATGAGGTGGATTGGCCAGTTTCATTCTTTATAGCCTTTCTCTCCTAACAGTAAACTAGGTACCTATTTACATCTGGGTTGACTGGAGTGTGTTGTTAAGGAGGATCATACTCAGTACATTTGCCGTAAGAAGTGAGCGCCCTACCACTATACTACTCAGACACTCAAAGTATAGAATATAATTCAAGGAGCAATGACAGAACATTACTCAAAATATCTTAGTTGACTTGTACACTACAGGAACAAATGCTCCTGTGCAGGTCTTAGCTCTGGTATAGGCTGGATGTAGTGAGAGGAAGATTTCCTGCTTAGTGGGCTAGGCTCGAGCAGCTTATTACTCTGCTGTGTTGGGACAAGTGCAGCAGAGAGTGGTTAACCAATGTGCGAGTTCATCCTAATAGACTCAAACACTTGAGTAGACCTGCGTTCTGTTAGATGTCATCTATGCTACTCTTTAAACCACCTAACCACAGCCGATGTTATGCCATGTCACACAGTCAGTCGCCTCTTGCTACATGCTCTCTGTGGGGCTATTCAATAGCACTGAAAATGTAATGAGCAGAAATTGATGTGTACTGAATATGATGGTTATTTTTAGAAACTATGGAGAAAAAGTAACTGACTGGGTTGAAGAATTCATTTGAACAGGAAAGAGGAGAAATCTTAATTATGAAGTTGTTCTGATTGACATTTTTGTCGAGATGATACCATTTTATATGTTGGTTAATCACATTTCAATAGGAGATTCAGTAATAATTTAGCGACTGGTCACCAGATTTGACTATCCTTAATTCATTTGTGTGTTCAGGTAATTTCATATGCCAATATTTATTTTTGACAGATTTGCACGTTGCATGTGACGTCAGAAGAAGGAATCCAGAAGAGAGCATGGCGAGTCAAAGGGACAAAACTGGGAAGATTGAGGAGTTCATGAGGAATACTGGCAAGCAGCGTGCAGAGGCAACTGAAATATTGTTAAGTAAGCATTTTCTGATAATATAATTTTTGATTTTATGTCAAGCCCTTTTTTTTCAGCTGCTTCGATCTTATAAATGAATTTTTCATTGTAGCAACTTAACTTAATCCTTCACATTTTTCAATTTTAAGTTTAAATTATCTTACGGTTATTTTGTTAGATGCTTTATGAAACTCATACTATTTGTGTCATTTCTATTAGCCTCTTTTGATACCCATTCTCTGACATGACCTAGCAATATAAATATGTGTTTCTCCTTCTCATGCTGGGGAGACTAGCATAATCATGTCTTTGCAACTTCAGATGTTATGTGCTGTTTACTTTTTCTGTTATTGACTTTTCCCTCTGTCATTTGTTAAACTGACTGGCATCTTCTCTTTTAAGTACAATACTAGAATGTTCTTTATAATTTGAGACCTGGGTAGGTAGAATTTTTCTGTGTGGAGTTAACTCCTGGTAGGTAGAGTAGTTCTGTGTGGAGTTAACTTTGGTAGGTAAACAATTATGTGTGGAGTTAACATCCAGGCAGGTTTTTTTTAAGTTAGCAGACATTTAAACATTGCATCATTATAAGGTGCAATATACACAGTAAATCAACACGTACTCCTATCAAATATATGCAAAGTCACAAATGATTAGTGTCTGACCCAGGTAGTTAAATGTCTACTACACAATATATGATTTTACGTGACATTGCAAAATAAAAGTACTCACTGGCACTGGAGGAACCAACAAATGGTCTAGCTCAAGGTAGCGTTCTAGCACATACACTGTACAATGTTTATATCAATGATCGACCTATCAGTTCAGGCACTAGATAATTTATATATGCAGATGATATAGTGGTTGCTGCCCAGGGAAAGTGTTTCAATGAAGCGGAGGTCACACTCAGTGAAGCACTTGACAGATTGGCTGAGTCTTATGAGAATAATCATCTCCAAATGAACCCCAGTAAAACTCAGGTTTGTGCATTTCACCTGGAGAAGCGAGAATGAAAAATCCAGATCAGTTGGTGTGAATATTAACTTGAATACAATGGTACACCTAAGTACCAAGGAATTACATTAAATCACACATCATCTTACAAGGAACACTGTATGACTTTGAAATGGAAAGTTAGCGCAAGAATTAACATGCTGCATAAGCTAACAGACACGGCATGGGAAGCATCACCAACAGTGTTGCGCACATTGGCCCTTGCATTTCTTACACAGAATACGTCAGACCAGTATGGAACGAGTTCACAACTGTGAGGCACATCAATGTGACAGTAAATGAGGTATTTCCCATTGTAACAGGGTGCCTTAAGCCAACACCAAAGGACAGAGTTTATGCAATCGCTGGCTTAACATCACCTGAAATTAGAAGATGTGTTGCATCAGAAGGCAAAAGGAAAAAACGCAACCTGTGATCAAAGACACCCCCAGTTTCTTTCAAATAGTGCAGTACGCAGATCAGAAACATGTGATCAGAGACACCCCAAGTTTCCTTGAAATTGTGCAGTACACAGAGCAGAAACATGTGATCAGAGATACCCCCACCCAGTTTTCTTCAAATTGTACAGTACACAGATCAGAAACCTGTGATCAGAGATACCCCCACCCAGTTTTCTTCAAATTGTACAGTACACAGATCAGAAACCTGTGATCAGAGATACCCCCACCCAGTTTTCTTCAAATTGTACAGTACACAGATCAGAAACCTGTGATCAGAGATACCCCCACCCAGTTTTCTTCAAATTGTGCAGTACACAGAGCAGAAACATGTGATCAGAGATACCCCCACCCAGTTTTCTTCAAATTGTACAGTACACAGATCAGAAACCTGTGATCAGAGATACCCCCACCCAGTTTTCTTCAAATTGGACAGTACATAGATCAGAAACATGTGATCAGAGATACCCCCACCCAGTTTTCTTCAAATTGGACAGTACACAGATCAGAAACCTGTGATCAGAGATACCCCCTCCCAGTTTTCTTCAAATTGTACAGTACATAGATTAGAAACCTGTGATCAGAGATACCCCCACCCAGTTTTCTTCAAATTGTACAGTACACAGACCAGAAACCTGTGATTAGAGACACCCCCAGTTTCCTTCAAATTGTACAGGCCAGAAACCTGTGATTAGAGACATCCCCCAGTTTCCTTCAAATTGTACAGTGTACAGACCAGAAACCTGTGATCAGAGACACCCCCAGTTTCCTTCAAATTGTACAGTACACAGACCAGAAACCTGTGATCAGAGACACCCCCAGTGCACAGACCAGAAACTTTTTCAAAACTGCACCAACAAATGAAGACAAATGTGTGGAGATCAAAGAAGAACTTGTGACATGGTATGCCTTACCCTGTGTGGAGAGCCCTGAACAGTTTATGAACGGGAGTGTCCAGGTGCAGATTGAACTTGAAAAAAAACAGGGATATGTGGTCTATGATGTATACGAATGCTGAGACTCCCAAGACTCCGAACATAACTGCTCAAGAATCCAAGAACCATGTATTTTGGTGGATCTCATAGCAGCAAATGAAAGAGCTTCCAGAGCGGCTGATTTCTGGTCCAATACTTTTGGTGGTTGCGGGAGTCGGAAAGAAGAATTATAAGGTAGAACAAATGTGCCCAGTGATGGGTTTCAAGTCAGCAGTTTTGATGTGTTTTTAAAGTCAACAGTTACACCAGATTTAGTAAATAAAAGAAGAATTGGAACTGTATGTAGAGGAAGAAAAACCAGATATAATAGGGTTAACAGAATCATGGGCATATGAGGAGATTGCAGATAGTGAACTTGAAATAGAGGGATATACAATGTTAAGGAAAGATAGGGTAGTTGGAGACAAGGTTAAGGGGGGTGGTGTTTTATTATACTGTATAAATTCTATTAATATAACGAGCAGAGAGGATTTATCATGCGGTAACAAAAATGAAAGTGTATGGGGTGAAAAAACAGATGTCCATCAAGTCAAAAGGAGGAAGATGAGGAGCTGATTAGTAGCATAGCAAAGGCAAGTGATAGGAAGTTATTATTAATGGGGGATTTCAACTTTCCAGAATTAAAATGGGATATGGCAGAAAAATTTTTAAATCAACATGTAGAAGCAGCCAAAAAGAGGCTAAAACATACTCGACCTAGTTTTTACTACAGAGGAAAATATGATTGAAAACGTTACCGTTTGGCTCAAGTGACCATCAAATCATCCGTTGGGATCTTATTGCAGGGAAAGAAGTAAACATAAACACGCAAACATATGACTACTCTAAGACAGATGTTAAGAGGATGAAAGAGGCAGCGAACCACATAATCTGGGAAGATATTGTCGGAGGAACAGATGTTGAACAGGAGTGGGAGAGTTTTAAAACAGTCCTAGAAAAGCTAAAAGAGGAATGTGTTCCATATAGGGAGGTAAACCCTAAGCGTAAACAGTGGATAACTAGAATTGTAGTTAAATGTAGAAGAGCTAAAACTAAAGCATGGAAAAAAATATATAGAGGCAGGTAAATCAAAAGAAACATATTTAAAATATTTGGACAAGCAATACATTTCGCAGAAAGTGAATAAAACAGCAAAAATAGACTTTGAAAAGAAACTTGCTCAGAGGACCAAGACTGATAGTAAAAGCTTCTTCTCTTATGTTAGAAATAAACAGAGATTGAAGGACAAAGTAGGCTCTCTCATAGACAGCACAGGGAAAAAAATAGGTGAGAACAAGGAGGCAGTAAATCTACTCAATCAGTACTTTGGCACAGTCTACACAAAAGAGGACTGCTCCGAGATCCCAGAGCCTATAGATATTTTTCAAAGAGACATGGATACAGCAGGATTAAGATCAATCTGTATTACAGAGGAAATGGTTTGTAAAAAATTGGAGGGGTTGAAAGTGGATAAATGTCTAGGTCAAGATGGTATTCATCCAAAATTGCTGTTTGAAATTTAAGACCAAATAGAAAAACCATTGGCTATATTATGTTCTCAATCACTTGCACAAGGGATTGTTCCACGGGATTGGAAAGATGCGGGAGTGATCCCCTTATTCAAAAAGGGCAAAAAAGCAGATCCAGCAAACTATAGATCTGTGAGCTTAACGAGCATAGTCTGTAAATTGTTAGAGGCAATAATCAAAGAAAACATTGTAATGCATTTAGACAAATTTAATCTAATCAGAAATAGTCAGCATGGGTTTACCAGAGGGAGATCATGCTTAACAAATCTATTAGAATTCATGGAGGAGGTTACCAAAATGTTAGATAAAGGGGAGCCAGTGGATGTTATTTATCTAGACTTTGCAAATGCCTTTGATAGAGTACCTCATCAAAGATTATTTTGAAAGTTAAAATCACATGGAATAGGTGGTGAAGTTGCCAAATGGATTGAAAATTGGTTAACGGGAAGAAGGCAAAGGGTGGGTATAAATAAGGAGTACTCTGAGTGGTGTGAAGTGAAAAGTGGAGTGCCACAGGGCTCGGTTTTGGGACCAATTTTATTCTTGATATATATAAATGATTTGGACATAGGTATGGGATCCATTATTGCAAAATTTGCTGATGACACAAAACTATTCAGCAGTGTCTCATCTAAAGCAGAAGTGGATATATTGAGGTCGGATTTAGATAAAATTCTAGAATGGTCTGTAATCTGGTAAATGGAGTTTAATGTAGATAAATGTACAGTCATCCACATGGGTAGATCCAATATGGAACATAACTACAGAATGGGAGAGAACAATATTAGAAAGATAGATAAAGAAAGGGACTTAGGGGTTATAATAGATCATACATGTAAGGTGAGGGAGCAAGTTCAGGTAGCAGTAAAAAAGGCAAATGCAATGTAAGGGATGATAAAAAGAAATATTAAACATAGGCGCAAGGACGTGATAGTCAAACTGTATAAAGCATTAGTTAGACCTAGATTGGAGCACTGAGTACAGGTGTGGAGTCCTTATCAGAGAGGGGATATAGACATGCTGGAAAGTATACAAAAAAGAGCGACAAAACTGATAGTGGGATTCCAGAATTACAGTTATGAGGAAAGATTTAAAAAACCGGCTTACAGTGTCTGGAAGAGAGAAGAATTCGTGGTGACTTAATACAGGTGTATAAGATGATCAGAGGAATGGATAAGTTAGACTATAACAAGTTTTTAAAAATACAACCACCAACAAGAACAAGAGAGAACAGCTACAAGTTGACTAAGGAGAGGTCCAGATTAGATATTAGGAATTATTTTTTTAGCCAGAGAGTTGTGAATGCTTGGAATGCATTGCCAAGTGAGGTGGTGGAGGCTGGGACGGTTAATACATAAGAATAGATTGGATGCGTACAGCTTCTAGAGCAAGGTGATGTAAATGGAACTAGTTGTATACAGACTCTGCAGAGTCTTCTAAACCAGTATAAAGACGTTAAGTTTGATGGGCTTCAAGTCAACAGTTATACCAGATTTGGTGGGCTTCAAGTCAACAGTTACACCAGATTTGGGGGGCTTCAAGTCAACAGTTACACCAGATTTGGTGGGCTTCAAGCAAATCAACAGTTACACCAGATTTGGTGGGCTTCAAGTCAACAGTTACACCAGATTTGATGGGCTTCAAGTCAACAGTTACACCAGATTTGGTGGGCTTCAAGTCAACAGTTACACCAGATTTGATGGGCTTTTTACATGTGCTAGAAATTAATATCTTCTCTCAGCTAATGAACAATGGTTTGGAAATGTAACTCTTTAATAATACTATTGACATTATTTCCTAACTAAAATAATTCAATTCTATTTTCAGGAAATGATTGGAAACTACCTGAAAGTTATAGAGACCGTGAACAAATCACCTCAGTAGGTCATAGAAACAATATTTCATTTGCAGGTGGAAATATAGGGCCAAGAGACAGAAGCCCACCTCACTACAGCATCATAGATGTAGGATTGGGGGCTGCTGTTCATCTGGATAAAAAGACAACCAGTCATATACAGCAACCAAACTCAAATGGTGTGGTTTACCTTCAGTCTAATAAGCAACCGGAATATTCTGCTGTGACTTCTCAAAAACATTTTGACCACTGCATGACCCCATTGCCTACAGCAATGCCACTTAGGCCACCTCCACCAAACAATTCTTCCATTCGAGGGGGTCGCATTATTCCTATTCAGATTGAAGGAGAGAGACCAGCTTCGATGTACAGAGGTTCATATAATCCAGTACTGATTGCAAGTTCAGGGAATGCTGTCTCCTTTACTGACAGCCAGCCAACCCGAAACTCTTACGCCGGCCAGTCTGGAGCAGCAAGAGAGATGCAGCAGCCTAGAGTAGTTCTCAATGAAATTGTACAGCATCCCACTGTTTTACCTCTTCACGTGGACAAGGATGTGACTTCAGATCTTCATCAAGAAAATGATGATGTGTTTGACGAGAAGTTTACCAAAAAACCACCTTCATTTGGCACATGTAAGTGTTTTCACAGCTTCAGTTAGATAGTATATACATCATATTTTTCACATATTTTTTATACCAGTGAAGTTATAAAGCAGCAGAGATTTAGTGTCCTGGTTAAATGGGCTGACTTGAAGTTATAAACCAGCAGAGATTTAGTGCGAGAAGCTGACTTGAAGCTATAAACCAGCAGAGATTTAGTGTGAGGAGCTGAATTGAAGCTTATAAACCAGTAGAGATTTAGTGTGAGAAGCTGACTTGAAGCTATAAACCAGCAGAGATTTAGTGTGAGAAGCTGACTTGAAGCTATAAACCAGCAGAGATTTAGTGTGAGAAGCTGACTTGAAGCTATAAACCAGCAGAGTATTGGGGTCCATGTTAAATGAACTAACCGCTTGATCTTTATTGACCATGATGTTTGACAAGATGGACTCCCATGTCAGACCTATGGAATGAGCTCCCATGTAAACCATGTAGGGATATGCTCCCATGTGTAACTTGTAGGGATGAGCTCCCATGTGAAACTTGTACGGATGAGCTCCCATCTGAAACTTGTAGGGATGAGTTCCCATGTGTAACTTGTAGGGATGAGTTCCCATGTGTAACTTGTGGGGATGAGCTCCCATGTGAAACTTGTAGGGATGAGCTCCCATGTTAACTCTGTAGGTAATGAGCTCCCATGTGAATCTGGTGGAGTTGAGCTCCTATGTCAACCTTTTTGGGAGAAAAGAATATGGTCATGATAGGTACTAAGTGAATGTAGTGCATAGGTCCGTCAACCTCATTATTTAAAACAAAATGCAATATGCTACTTTGCAACAGCTTTTATGTTTTTTAAGGAGATAAATTAAAATATTGGCAATGAGCTCCTTTTTGGGTAATAAAGACAGAATTTGATTATGAACAGGTTTAGCAGAGAAATATATCATAACTTATGTTAACTGTTAATATCTTCTTCTTTCTTATTCTCTCGTCTCACTTTCTACCAGATTGTAGCCCAGTGTCTTTAAGTATTTATCTTTCGCCTCTTTTGTGGTCTGAGTAACATTTTACACCAGGTCTCGTTTGTGCTGTCTTTCCACCTTTTCCTCTGTCTACCTCTCACTCTGATGTTTTCCTGTAGATGGTTGCATTCTCACAATGTTAACATCTGTTTCTGTTATTTTCAGCCAATTTGATATGTTCTCCTGTGTTTCTAATTTAGCAGTATGACAATTCATGGGCACTTTGTAATGCCTAGTGCACATTCTCAATGTCTCATTAGCAGCAGACTGTTAGAATGGAGCCAGTAAAACTTTGTGGCATTAGGCCTGGCCATACTTCAGCCACCACACAATCCACTGCTTGCATGTCACCATCGTGTTCTAGAACAAGGTTCTCACACATGCATCCTGTCACACCATATCATGGTGGTTATGAGACAATAAAGGTTGTTTGGTTATTCTTCTTCTTCTGTCACACTGCTCTTGGTGTCGCAGAGAGGTGGGATGTCCTACTGCTCTTGCCATATGGCGTCGCAGAGAGATAGGATGTGCAGATTTCTTGTTATCGCCAAGTGGAAAGCTTGTGCTGTCATTAGGTGTAACTTCCTGAGAGTGTCAGAGACACCCTCGATCCATCGACGTTGAGGTCTGTCTCTTGCTCGGAGACCTGCATATATGCTCTTGACGCAGGCTGGTCATATTGCATTCTGACTAAATGACTGAACCACTTGATTTGTTGAGAGTCAATGTAGGCACTAACTGGGTTTGTTGAGAGTCAATGTAGGCACTAACTGGGTTTGTTGAGAGTCAATGTAGGCACTAACTGGGTTTGTTGAGAGTCGATGTAGGCACTAACTGGGTTTGTTGAGAGTCAATGTAGGCACTAACTGGGTTTGTTGAGTCAATGTAGGCACTAACTGGGTTTGTTGAGAGTCAATGTAGGCACTAACTGGGTTTGTTGAGAGTCAATGTAGGCACTAACTGGGTTTGTTGAGAGTCAATGTAGGCACTAACTGGGTTTGTTGAGAGTTAATGTAGGCACTAACTGGGTTTGTCCCAACTGTCTGCCTCAGTGTGGTGTTTCGGTTTCAGTCACGGAATGTTTTTCAGGCTGCACTTTTCACACAGCGCATCTCACAGCTCTGGATCTTACTTTTATGGGTTGCTAGTAAGGACCAAGATTGACATTGGTAACACAATGTAGGAGTAAACAGTGTAGTTATCAGCATCCTCTTAGTTGAAAGAAACAATCTAGGGTGTTTCACAAATTGGTGCAATTTGATAGTAGACATTGTTCCACTTCTGAATTCTATGTGCAATCTCTCTGTCCACTGCTGTCATCAGTGAACGTACTACCCAGGTATTTGAACTCCCTTACTTGCTTGATACCAATGTCGCTGATGTGGAAACTTCTCTGCAATTTTGTTCACGTGAAATCAACATGGTGTAGGTCTTCTCCATTTTGGTAGAAGATGACCACCAGCAAACAACAGTTCATTGAGAAACTCTTCATGAGGGTTAGCCAACTGTGTCATTTTATCCCTTTAAATTATGAGTGGTTTCCCTGGGTCTTTGTGTATGACAAGGATAAGAATAGCACCACTGCCTCACAGAGAGCATGTCATAAGAGGTAACTGTGTGACATTGCATAACACCGGCCATGGTTAGGTAGTTTATTTAGAGCAGCATAGATGGCACCTAACAGGCTATGGGTCTTCTTTGTTCTAGTGTTTGAGTCTGTTAAGATGAACTTGCACATCGGTTAACCATCTAACACAGCGGAGTATTAAGCTGCTCAAGCCTAACCCGCTAAGCAGGAAATTCCCCTCCCGGCTATATCCAGCTCATACCAGAGCTGGGACCTGCATTGGGGCATCTGCCTCTGTAGAAGTACAGGTTGACTAAGAACTAAGAAGAATTATGAACCAAAGTGGAGAAAGAACACACCACTGTCGTACACCATTTCGCCCTGGAAACCAATTTGTCATGCCTGCATTCGTTCGTACTGCACCTTCACTGTTTATGTACAAGGCATGAATGCCATCCAGTAGTTGACTCTCCACGCTCCATTACCTCCCGTATCCTACATCAGTTTAACCAGTCAAATATCTTTTCTTGATCAATGAAGGCCACGAGGAGTTTCTTATTGAATTCTATGGTTTTTGCACTTAACTGTCTGAGCATAAATATAGCATCCGTAAAACCCCTGCTTTTTCCGAAGTACTGAGCAGCGCTCCACAAATTTTCGAACTCGTTCAAGGACACATATTTTTCTAACGTGGCTAAGGAGGGATATGCCCCTATTAGAGCTGCAATCTTTCTTGCTGCCCTTCTTTTTCCAATTAGGTACCACCATGGCTCTTTGCCAATCACTAGGTAGCTTCCCTTTAGCACATGCCTGATTAAAGATCTTTGTGGGCCATCTTACCCCTACCTCATGACAAGCTTTTATGGCATCTACTGATGTGTTGTCTACACCTGGTGCCTTGTTGTTAAGACTTATTCTAATTGCCTCTCTGACTTCTTGCTTGAGTATCAATCTGTAGCTATGTGCAATATGTTTAGGCATTTGTACCAATGAATGATGTTGTACAGATTCTACACCGTCATCTGTTTGTTCTCTTGGTACAAGTCTGTGAAATACTCCTCCTATCTGTCTCTTATACTCTCAGGTTGATAGAGTAATTGCCCATCTTTGTCGTTGACCACTGTATAAGGACTATATTGTTCATCTCTCAACGGCAGAGCGTCAATCTTTCTGTACAAAATCCTGGGAGAAGTTGAACATAGCTCGCTCGGTACCTCCCCATATTTTTGCCAAGCATTTACTTTCTCCTGTTGTACAACTATGCTGGCTTTACATCTAGCCTCCTTTAAGAAGTATAGTCTTCTTCTTTTAGAGATGCGACGCCATTTCTTAAAATACATTTTCTTGTCTTTGACTGCAGCCTTCACAATGTCATTCCACTATATTGTCCATTTCTTTCTAATACCACCTATTCTTGTTGTATCATATTCCTTAGTCAAAACACTAGCTATAGTGAACTTGAAATTTTACCAAGTTGTCTTCTACTGTTCCTCTAGTTGCCATACTTTCATATTTCACTTCCATCTTCTGTTTGACATGTTTGGTTATAAAGGAGTAAAATCTTAAAAAGATCAGTACTTTAGGTGGTGTGAGTTACAGATTAGTACTTTAGGTGGTGTGAGTTACAGATGAGTACTTTAGGTGGTGTGAGTTACAGATGAGTACTCTAGGTGGTGTGAGTTACAGATTAGTACTTTAGGTGGTGTGAGTTACAGATTAGTACTTTAGGTGGTGTGAGTTACAGATTAGTACTTTAGGTGGTGTGAGTAACAGATGAGTACTCTAGGTGGTGTGAGTTTACAGATGAGTACTTTAGGTGGTGTGAGTTACAGATTAGTACTTTAGGTGGTGTGAGTAACAGATGAGTACTCTAGGTGGTGTGAGTTTACAGATGAGTACTTTAGGTGGTGTGAGTTATAGATGAGTACTCTAGGTGGTGTGAATTACAGATTAGTACTTTAGGTGGTGTGAGTTACAGATTAGTACTTTAGGTGGTGTGAGTAACAGATGAGTACTTTAGGTGGTGTGAGTTACAGATTAGTACTTTAGGTGGTGTGAGTTACAGATTAGTACTTTAGGTGGTGTGAGTTACAGATTAGTACTTTAGGTGGTGTGAGTTACAGATTAGTACTTTAGGTGGTGTGAGTAACAGATGAGTACTCTAGGTGGTGTGAGTTACAGATGAGTACTTTAGGTGGTGTGAGTTACAGATGAGTACTCTAGGTGGTGTGAGTTACAAATGAGTACTCTAGGTGGTGTGAGTTACAAATCAGTACTCTAGGTGATGTGAGTTACAGATGAGTACTCTAGGTGGTGTGAGTAACAGATGAGTACTTTAGGTGGTGTGAGTTACAGATTAGTACTTTAGGTGGTGTGAGTAACAGATGAGTACTCTAGGTGGTGTGAGTTTACAGATGAGTACTTTAGGTGGTGTGAGTTACAGATTAGTACTTTAGTTGGTGTGAGTAACAGATGAGTACTCTAGGTGGTGTGAGTTTACAGATGAGTACTTTAGGTGGTGTGAGTTACAGATGAGTACTCTAGGTGGTGTGAGTTACAGATTAGTACTTTAGGTGGTGTGAGTTACAGATTAGTACTTTAGGTGGTGTGAGTTACAGATTAGTACTTTAGGTGGTGTGAGTTACAGATTAGTACTTTAGGTGGTGTGAGTAACAGATGAGTACTCTAGGTGGTGTGAGTTACAGATGAGTACTTTAGGTGGTGTGAGTTACAGATGAGTACTCTAGGTGGTGTGAGTTACAAATGAGTACTCTAGGTGGTGTGAGTTACAAATCAGTACTCTAGGTGATGTGAGTTACAGATGAGTACTCTAGGTGGTGTGAGTAACAGATGAGTACTTTAGGTGGTGTGAGTTACAGATTAGTACTTTAGGTGGTGTGAGTAACAGATGAGTACTCTAGGTGGTGTGAGTTTACAGATGAGTACTTTAGGTGGTGTGAGTTACAGATTAGTACTTTAGGTGGTGTGAGTAACAGATGAGTACTCTAGGTGGTATGAGTTTACAGATGAGTACTTTAGGTGGTGTGAGTTACAGATGAGTACTCTAGGTGGTGTGAATTACAGATTAGTACTTTAGGTGGTGTGAGTTACAGATTAGTACTTTAGGTGGTGTGAGTAACAGATGAGTACTTTAGGTGGTGTGAGTTACAGATTAGTACTTTAGGTGGTGTGAGTTACAGATTAGTACTTTAGGTGGTGTGAGTTACAGATTAGTACTTTAGGTGGTGTGAGTTACAGATTAGTACTTTAGGTGGTGTGAGTTACAGATTAGTACTTTAGGTGGTGTGAGTAACAGATGAGTACTCTAGGTGGTGTGAGTAACAGATGAGTACTCTAGGTGGTGTGAGTTACAGATGAGTACTTTAGGTGGTGTGAGTTACAGATGAGTACTCTAGGTGGTGTGAGTTACAAATGAGTACTCTAGGTGGTGTGAGTTACAAATCAGTACTCTAGGTGATGTGAGTTACAGATGAGTACTCTAGGTGGTGTGAGTAACAGATGAGTACTCTAGGTGGTGTGAGTTACAAATGAGTACTCTAGGTGGTGTGAGTTACAAATGAGTACTCTAGGTGGTGTGAGTTACAAATCAGTACTCTAGGTGGTGTGAGTTACAAATCAGTACTCTAGGTGGTGTGAGCTACAAATGAGTACTCTAGGTGGTGTGAGCTACAAATGAGTACTCTAGGTGGTGTGAGTTACAAATCAGTACTCTAGGTGGTGTGAGTTACAAATCAGTACTCTAGGTGGTGTGAGCTACAAATGAGTACTCTAGGTGGTGTGAGTTACAAATGAGTACTCTAGGTGGTGTAACAGGTTGATGACACTAGATTGAATGCCCACAATGAGTAGGTTTATTCTTTTGTGCTCCCTGAATAGGACATTTAGCGGTGGGTTGTAGCTTTTCTCATATCCCGATCATGCTAATGAAGGCGGACCGGGGTCCTCCAGGCAGTTGTGCTATGTTTAGCTTCATTTGCATATCGCTCACTACTGTGGGGATTACGTAGATTCCTCACCTCATTAGCCAAGCTGCTATGAAAACAGTCCGTCTCCATGGATGATTACGGGGAAGTCGAGGTGAGCATCTTGGCCAGTATATTTTGCCTGACCCTGAGTAACATGTCTGATCAGTATATTTTGTCTGACCAGACGTTAGCCTTCCTCCCCAGTTGTGTAGTATAAATATGATATGTTTTTTTTTAGATCCAAGACTGAAGCGAGGATTCTCAAACATTGTAGAAAATGAAAGTCTGGTGTCGGAAGCTCGACATTGTGTTAAGTCTGATATCCAGAGGGACAGTCACAACAACACGTATGTTCAGACATTTGTGTTGCCAGATCTCACAGCTTTTGGTGAGGACTTTCGAGCGTTTCTGGAGAAAGAGCTGATAGAAACATCAACACTTGTGTCTCTAGAGCAGGCTGGTAAGTTGTTTCATGTTACTTAATGGACTACCACTGTGTAGACAGTTGTTACGCCGTCCACCATCTTTATTTAATGCAATGATTGTTTATCTTAGGCTGTATAATTGGCAAATGGCTAACTGGCTGCTGTGAGTTAACTTTACTCAACCTGGTGTCAAGATCTGGCACCCGAAAACAATTTCCGTTTTACCAACATTGCCGAGACTCGGAACCGAACCAGCTTATCATATATGAACAGTCTGCCGTAAAAATAGACTGAAATTGAGTCTGTTTGTTATGATAAAAATGTCACTTCCTTTTACACGGTTTGAACAATGAATAGTATTTAATACCAGAATAGGACCTCGCCAACATGGTGAAACCTATGTGGGGCCACACTCTGGAGAAGCAAGGAATGATGCAGGTGACAGACTGGCCCCTTTCTGTGAGTCACATTGACTGTTTCACTGTAACAGCTTTTTCCAGAAGCCCACCCTCAAGAGGTACATACATATAGGACTCAGTGGACTTCATCGTCATGAAATTGACCATGTCTTGTCCAATCGTAGATCGGGAACTGATGTCTCAGTGGTTGATTCCTTCTGCACTGGAAGCGACGCTCATCAACCCCTTGATTGCTACCACCCTTGCAGCTAGCAAGCAACTTGGAACTTTTATCGAAACTGACATTGATGCTGACTATGCAAATCTGATTGTATCCATCACATCAATTTCAAAGGCAGCCAGTCTCCCAGCACCCACTCAAAGAGTGGCGTACAATGGCTCGTTCTCCAGACAACCACACAGCTTTCACCACCTTAAGCAAGATCTGCCACCAAAAGCTCAAAGAACATCATGAAAAATTTTACCTGCAAACATCTACTGAAAGCTGTTGAATATTGGAGCATCATCAAATTATCTACTCGTAGCCTTGCTGAACACCAAATCATTCCTTGTCTGAAAGCTTCCGATGGATCTCGCACATCAAAGCTGGGCATGGAGTCTATAATGACAGCATACTATATCAACATGTTCAGATCATCAGAACCCCTTCCAATTGCCCTCCCATCCACTTTACCCCTTCTTCCAGACTTCCTGCTCTCAGAAATTCTCCATGCTTTTGAGTCAATGCCATCTGGAAAATCACATCACATGTGAAGGTGGCATCACTGCGAAGGTCATCTGGATTTGCAGTCTACCCATTTACCAAGCCCTAGTGCAACATTTTACACGCTATCTTCATTCGGGAGGAACACCTGCTGCCTGGAACAACTCAAGCACAACACTCTTGCACAAGAAGGGAGACAGAGTATCTAGGAAACTATCGTCCAATTACTTACAAGTTGTATACAAAATGCATCCTTGTCAGTGTCCACACCACTTGAAGAATCGCAACCAGTCGAACAGGCAGGCTTTCTGTGTTCATACAGCACAATGGACCATATTTCAACCTGTTGCCGCCTTATTGAGGTAACTCGAGAGTTCCAGACGCACTTGATATTCAGCTTCATTGACTATAAAAAGGCTTTTGATTTGGTAGAACTACGTTTTGTCTAGCGTTCACTGTTGGAACAAGGTGTAGATCCTGGTTACATCAGAGTTCTCACCAACAGTTATACGAACTGCACTACCACATTTCGTCCCTTCCAACGTCCAATTGTGGTACCAATTCAAAAGAGTCCGCCAGGGCGATCCTATCTCACCAAACCTCTTCTTTGCATGTTTGGAATCAGTCATTAGCCGATGGAACTGGGACACCTTTGGTATCCTTATTGACAGCAGATGCCTCAATCACTTTCAAATTGCCGATGACATATTGCTCATCACAGAGTCCATGGCAGAAGCCAACCAAATGATGCAGCTACTCGATGGAGAGAGCAAGAAAGTGAGTCTGGAAATGAATGTCCCAAAGACCAAAATGTTGCGCAATCGCTTCGCCACTTGTGGTCCAGTCTTCCTTGGCGAGATACAATTAGAGGATGTCAACGAGTACATTTATCTTGGACGTCTTCTCAATATGGAGAATAACCTGGAGCCTGAACTGACAAGGCGTCGTCGCGAGGGTTGGGCAGCCTTCACGTCTATTAACACGGTCCTGAGCGGTTGTCATGACCAAGACCTATAAACATCCCTCTTCAATTTCACTGTACTCTCTGCGATGTGCTACGGCGCTGAGACATAGACACTAACAAATTCACTAGAGGACAAATTGAGAGTGCCCCAGGCCTCCCATGAGAGACACTTGGTCGGAATCACTCTCCGGAACCAATGTATGCAAGGTCTCCACAATTCTGACATAAGACGATTGTCCCTGGTGAAGGATGCGGTAATCCATACAGACACGGCAAAACATAGATGGGCAGGTCACATGTTGCGACGAAACTAAGTTTGATGGAGCACAGCGACAGCAGTCTGGTACCAGTGAGGTAAGAAGAGACAGCGGGGAAGACCTCCAATGTGCTGGTCAGACTCCCTTGTTGTACGCTGCAACATCCGTGATGCCTCAAGAAGAGTACTTACCACACACTGGGCTTCCGTGGCCCAAGACAGGGTCCGCTGGAGACGATGTTGGGACTCGCAGCTTCGCAGAGGAACGGGTCAACAAGAGTCTTTTGTGTTGAATTAAAAAAAGACCTTCCCCCAGGCCTAGTAAGTCGCAGGAAGTTTAAAATATTTACTACGTATAGCCTTCAGCTACCTGGCAACAGACATTAACATGCCTGTTTGAATACCAGGATTTCAAGTAAAAATGAATTTGAAGCACTTAATTAGCTTCTTTATGCGGATTAGAGCCAATCCATTATTGAGAATGGGGAAGTTAGGTTTTTGCAAAAGATCTTTGTGGGGTTGATCTGTTTAGTGCTTTTATGTAGATGCAGCAAATACGGTTGTAGTGGAAACTAACAGACAGGCAGATCTTATATTAGAACAATTTCAGTGCTTTGTAGTGACTTCTAAGCATTTTTATTTATCTCAGAAACTAACACACACAACAAAAACAATAACATCTACAAGTTCTTTATTGATATATGTCTCTACACACAACAATATCATATCCATAAACCAACAAATGAAAATGTTACAGGCCCTCGAAGTCAACAACCATAGTCAAACTGACGGGCTGAAAATGAGTGTGGATGTTAGGGAAGGTTAAGACATACAAGACATGACTGAAGGAAGGAGGTTATCTTCATCTGGTATTGCTCAAGGACTAAGCATGATGATGTTTGATCCCTGCACAGAATCTGCTAAACAACTAACCTGTCACCGTCTTGGTTAATCTATTCAGTTGTCTATCACCCTTGCTAATCTTATCAGCTGTCAAGAAAGAGTAATCAACACAAGGAGCTTTGCATTGCATTATAGACAGGAGGACCTTGATCCACCTAAGGTATGCCTCGGGATGTAAGAAGATTTGCTGTAACCCCACTACCAAAGAAACGTCAAGTGTTAACTCTGCACAAGTAGTTTCGAATAACAATCTCAGCTGTCAGTTATCCGTGTTGATCTATTTTTAATCATCCATTAGGTCACAGATATATACCACCTTAGTTAGAGCTTGGAGAACACATGACACTGGGATATAGATGTTTTACCAAGTCTGTCAAGTTTTACACCATTGCACAGTTGTTTTGCATCACTGTTTGTTTTTTCTGTACATTTTAGTCAGTGTTTGTATGAATCAGTTTTAGACAGGCAGCAGAGGTGGGTGCCCTCCATGAGTGTGTCACTATATCATTCATCATCTGGTGAAAGAGACTGAATGCCTATGAGTCTGCCTATAGTGCCAGGACGTTGATCTTGCATAGCAGTACAGTAGTACCCAGCTTATATGAACAGATAGGGACCAGAGCATGTTTTGTAAATCATATTTTTTCATTAAGTGGAATTCAGTCTTTTTTTAACTTGCAAATTCATTTTGGATGCCAAAAAAAGTATAAAGCGTATACTATATATCATTTTAAAATGCGTGCAAAAGTAAAATAGATAAGAAATTAATCAAATCAAATCTGACCTTTAAATAGTTGGATGCTTTCAAAAGTGAAAGGTAGATGTAGGTCTTTTGAATAAAGTGGTCAGCCTTAAATTTAGCCACATCCTCTGAGGAACATTAAGTTATCTATTTTTTCTTTTGAAGAAGATAAATTTGGTGATCTTACAAGGGCTGATGATATCAGCTTTAAATCTGAAGAGTTGAGGTGATTGGTGATAGTACAGGGTCTGATGATAACATCTCTAAATCTGAAGGGTTGAGGTGATCTTACAGAAGCTGATGATATCA
Organism: Ariolimax columbianus; assembly: GCA_036924085.1. Lineage (NCBI taxonomy): Eukaryota > Metazoa > Mollusca > Gastropoda > Stylommatophora > Arionidae > Ariolimax > Ariolimax columbianus. Next base: position 174,257,920 of record JAVGWX010000001.1, read on the forward strand.
GCTTTAAATCTGAAAGGTTGAGGTGATAGTACAGGGTCTGATGATATCAGCTTTAAATCTGAAGGGTTGAGGTGATTGGTGATAGTACAGAGGCTGATGATAACGACATAAATAGTAATTCCAGAAACGACCAGATGGTACTGAATTCTTCTTCAATATTTTTCCTGAAAGGACATTATTACAGTGTATTTTAGTTTACAAGGAGGTTGTGAGATTTACACCTTTCAGCTAGACACATCCAGTTTCAGCATGAATCTTTTAGATCGTTTTGCCTTCCTTTTTCAATCTCTAATCGCTTAGCCAGGCTGCATTGGTGTAGTCTGTTTCCAGGGCTACCTCTTGGAGATGGAATAAAATCTTGGTCAGCTATGAGTTGCTGTGAGCTCATTCACTTGTACTTGATTCTCATATTAATTGTTCACCAAAACTTCACAGATCTGATGAAATGGGTGGGTAATAAAGCATTTCTTCCTCAGGCCGCTTGAACTGGTGGGCAGAGCTGAGATTGTGTCAGAGGCTCCTTCCCATGGCAACAAGTGGAGATGGCAACTGTCTTCTGCATGCAGCCTCTCTTGGTAAGAGGTTTTGTTGGATATGCAAGTTCAGTCAATCTCAGTAACAGAAGATCTATAGTAAAACAGTCGCCTAATCTATACAGACAGTATTGTCCTCCATTTTGTTTCGTTGCTCATGCTTGCGTTTAGCACATTTATAAGTTGTATAAAGCTGGTTGCATTGTAGGACATATTGAATATGAATACATAATAGACAGCCAACTAGGTTAACCTGGTTAAATGAAAACACATTGTTGGTAAATCTGTCAAATATGCAGACACTTTTTTGTATTATATTGACAGTAGGAAAATGATTTGATTACAAAGTTCAAGTTCTTGAAATCCAGACAAACAGCTTCATTTTGGTGCATTTTATCAATCAGAAGAAATAATGTATAGGTTAAACAAAAATTAGGAATGGAAGAAAATAAATTTAGACAATGAAAACATTTTGAATGTACAAAGAGACAGCACGCTTTGCTGGAAACTATTTAAGGGATACATCATCTTCTTCAGCATTTGTCCTGAAAAGGATGTTGTGCTGTAGTTTACAGCGAGGCTGCGATATCTGTGCCTTTTGACTCTACACATCTTTCAGCTGTCTTTTTTGGGTGCCAGGTTTGCCTTCCCATTGCGATCTCTATGCTCTTGGCCAGACTACACTAGTGCAACCTGTTTCCAGAGCCGCCGCTTGGAAATGGAATAGGGCCTTGGTCAGTTCTTGTTGCTAACCCTGATGTAAGCAGCCAGCTATGAGCCACTGGCTGCTGTCAGCTTCAGCTCATTCACTGTGCTGTTGTCAGCTTCAGCTCATTCACTGTGCTGCATCTTCATCACTTAAGGGATACATTGGCAGGAAACTGGCAAGAGAAAGACAGTGCTATACGTGGGAGTGAAACAAGAGATACACAGACCATATAATTTTGGAGTGGGCCACCAGGATAAGAGTCTGGTTGATGTATTTTATGGCCATACCTCACTGGGGAGTTCAGTTGATCTAGTCTGATTTATTTTATGTTCAGAAGAAGTGAAACACTGCCCCATCAGAACGTTAGGAAAACATCGAGATGATGATGATTGTTTGAAAGTTGTGCGGAACAGGTGGAGATGAAAGATTTGTGTGGAGCAGGTGAAGATGAAAGATTTGTGTGGAGCAGGTGGAGATGAAAGATTTGTGTGGAGCAGGTAGAGATGAAAGATTTGTGTGTAGCAGGTGGAGATGAAAGATTTGTGTGGAACAGGTGGAGATGAAAGATTTGTGTGGAGCAGGTGAAGATGAAAGATTTGTGTGGAGCAGGTGGAGATGAAAGATCTGTGTGGAGCAGGTAGAGATGAAAGATTTGTGTGTAGCAGGTGGAGATGAAAGATTTGTGTGGAACAGGTGGAGATGAAAGATTTGTGTGGAGCAGGTAGAGATGAAAGATTTGTGTGTAGCAGGTAGAGATGAAAGATTTGTGGAGCAGGTGGAGATGAAAGATTTGTGGAGCAGGTGGAGATGAAAGATTTGTGTGCAGCAGGTGGAGATGAAAGATTTGTGTGTAGCAGGTAGAGATGAAAGATTTGTGGAGCAGGTGGAGATGAAAGATTTGTGGAGCAGGTGGAGATGAAAGATTTGTGGAGCAGGTGGAGATGAAAGATTTGTGTGCAGCAGGTGGAGATGAAAGATTTGTGTGGAGATTTCTAATCATATTTAGCAGAGGCAGGGATATATAGATTTCAGCCACTCACCATGACATAATTGATGATTAGTTGGAAATTTTTGTTGTAACTTTTTAAAATTAAGTAGAGCAACAAGAGCTTTGTGGTTTGATCGTGAGAAGATGATCCAAAAAAGGAATCTGTGGTAAAGGACAGTTGGAACTGAAAGGAATAGCTCTAGTCTTAAATAATATCACTTTAGCTGTGTTTTATTTAGATATGTAATAAAAGACACAGAGATACATTTCATATCATAGAGGCCAACTCTTCCAGTGAGCAGATATTTATAACTTATGTCTTTTTAACATTTGAATAGTGTTTTGTTCATGTGCTGACAGTTATAACCTTTTGGTAGTAATATGGAATATGATATAACTAATTATGTGGGAGGAATAACACAACTTGATTTGTGGAGGAATATGAGGAGTAATATAACTTTAACTTATTGTATAATAGTAAATGTTACACTTATGTTTGGGAGCAGTGTGAGGTATTGCAATGTTTGATATTTTGAATGGGGCCGAGGATGCAACACGGTGAATGAGCTGAAAACATCCAGCATCTCATAGCTGACTTCTTGCATCAGCGTCAGCGAACCAGAACTGACCAAGACTATTCTGCCCCCGAATGGAAACAGGCTGCACTAGTGTAGTCTGGCTAAGAGAATAGAGAGCACAATGGGAAGGTAAACCTGGTACCCCAAAAAAAGTCAGCTGGAACTGGATGTTAAGCTGAAAGGTGCAGATATTGCAGCCTCACTGTAAACTAGGACATTATGTTACAGTGTCCTTTTCATGAATGCCGAAGAAGAAGAAATCATAAATCATTTTTGAGTAATGCCATGTAGCCAAAGGTTGTTTAAATTCATTTCGATCTTTTGGTATGGAGTACCATGTTGGAGCAATGGTTTTAAACTTAACATCTTTATACTGGTTTAGAAGACTCAGCAGAGTCTTTATACAACCAGTTTCATTTAGTTTTCCTTGCTCTAAAGCTATGCGCTTCCAATATAATTATAAATTTAACTCATTAATTGTCCCTGCCTCCACTACTTTCTGTGGCAATGTATTTTAGGCATTTGCCACTCTCTGATTACAAAAATATTTCCTAATATCTAATCTGAACTGTTCTTTAATTAATTTTGTGTACCCTCTTGTTCTTGTAGGTGGTTTGAAAAATTTGTTATAGTCTAATTTATCCGTTCCTTTGATTAACTTATAAACCTGAATTACGTCACCTCGAATTCTTCTCTTTTCAAGACACTATAGGCCGGTTTTTCTCAGTCTTTCCTCATAACTAACTCTGTAACACCACTATCAGCTTTGCTGCTATTTTTTGTATTCTTTCTAGCATGTTTATATCCCCTCTACAATAAGGACTCCACACCTGAACACAGTACTCCAGTCCAGGTCTAACTAATGCTTTATACAATCACTTCCTGCCTCCTATGTTTAATATTTTTTTTTTATCATACCTAACATTGCATTTGCCTTTTTCACTACTACCTGGACTTGCTCACTCACCTTACCTGTATGCTCTATTATAACCTCTAGGTCACTTTCCTTTTCTATCATTCTAATATTGTTCTGTCCCATTCTGTAATTAGGTTCTATATTGGATCTTCCCATGTGGATGACTACATTTATCTGCATGAAACTCCATTTGCCAGCTCTTAGACCATTCCCGAATTTTATCTAAATCTGACCTCAATATATTCACTTCTGCTGCACTACTGCATAGTTGTGTGTTATCCGCGAATTTAACAATTATGGATTCGATGTCATTGTCCAAATCATTTATATATATCCAAAAGAAATTTGGTCTCAATACGGATACCTTTGGCACTCCACTTTTTACTTCACACCACTCAGAATACTCCTTATTTATGTCCACTTTCTGTCTTCTTCCCGTTAACAAATTTTCAATCCATTTAGCAACTTCTTCATCTATTCCATGTGATTTAAATTCCTAAATAATCTTTGATTAGGTACTCTTTGAAAGGCCTTTGCAAAATCTAGATAAATAACATCCACTGGTTCCACTCCATCTATCATTTTAGTAACCTCCTCCATGAATTATGATAGTTTTGTTAAGCATGCTGTCTTTTTAGTAAATCCATACTGACTTTACTTAGACCGTGAGCACTTCTTACTGGTGGGCAGCTGAGTGAACACTTATAGTTGTAGGGCTATCAGAATGTCAGTTTTGGTGTCCATCTATTGTCATGCCTATCTACTTTTTCTTATCACAATATCTACAGTATCATTGAAGGAGGATTGGCACCTGTCTTTGTTCTTGTGAATTCAGTTCCATGGGGAGACTGTCAATCTTAGCTCCATTGCCCTTTGAGTAACTGGAAGCTTCTCAATGACTGGGTAGGTTCCATACCTCACAACCATGTGCGATCGCTGGAATAACCATACTGTTGAAAGTACGAACCCAGGCCTGTATGTCTCTCATCTACTGAAGTATGAGTTTGATATAATTGTAACTGAGTCATCCCATTGCTCTCCTTCACGAACATTTTACATTTCTCGGATCATGTCAAGTGTATGAATTCACATTTTCAAATAGATCATTTTCTAGCTGCAGTTCTTCTTGTGAGGAAAGCGTGTTCAGAATGTACTCAGTTTTCTTTCAGAATGTACTCAGTTTTCTTTGTATTCATTTTTATGTCAATTGCCATTTAAACTCTGTTAAGCTCATTTAGGCATTGTTCAGCTTCTTTGGCTCTGTGTCTGAAGTGACAATGATATCAGCAAAGATGACAGAGCAATTCTCCATCTAGGTCGATGCCTTAATCTTCCCAATTTAGCTATCTAAAGACTTCTTTAAGGGCTGCTGTGGGAAGATTCAATCACTGTCAAATTTAGCGTTTGATTGGTGTGTTGATTGACAATAAAAGAAGGAGATATGTGTTGAACAGCCCTCACACAGCTCTTCTATCAGCTGATTGTACCTCCGTTCAACCTTCTGTCTCTCAGGGCATTCACCACTCTCATTATTTCAATGCTGTCCAAAAGGTCTTTTCATTCTCCACAAACATACGGTACATGGACATCTGTACCCCCACCCACCCTCTATTAAGTGGTAGTGAGTGCTATTATGATATTTGATGTTTTCCAGCAATATGATTTATGAATATTTGATCTTTTGCAGGAATGTGGGGTATTCATGATCGTCAACTAATATTAAGGACAGAATTACATGAGACTCTGACAAAAGCCACATACAAAGATGCATTATACAGACGCTGGAGGTACCAGCAAACAATGAACAACAAGCAGGTGTGATCATGTTCAGTTTTACATAATAGTTTTTAAAATTTTATTTTCCTTTAAGCCTGTTCTTTCCTGTCCATGAAAATAAATAATTGAACACGGAGAAGAGTAGTGTTATAATATCACTATAAAATAACTTAAAGTTGAACATTCTATTTTGCTCTTCATTTTCATCAATCATGGCTGCATTTTTCTTTCTTTACTTTCTTAGTGTTTCAACTCACTTGACTTTGAACAAAATTGTTTCAACTCGCATTAATTTACTTGATTACTTAATAACTCGTTCCTGAGTAGTGGTTATACTGATTGCGGGTCCCAACTTCGTCTCCAACGATCTCTATCCTGAACTATAGAGGTCTAGTGGGTAATAAGCTTTTCCTTTGATGTGTTTTGGTGGAGAGCGAGGCAGTCTGGTCAACATATTGGAGGTCAACCCCAGGACCTTTTTCTGCCTTGAGGTTACCAGACTGCTGTCGACATGCTCCAACATTCATCCTTTCTTCTGAGTATGTGTCCTGCTGATGTTTTACCTTGTTTGTATGAACAGATGCATCACTTGTCGAGGATAATTGCAATAATTTGGTTTCTTTCTTTCTAATATTGTTCACTCACATTCTCTTGTTATGCTCTACATTGGATCTACCCATGTGGATGACTACATTTATCTGCATTAAACCTAATTTGCCAATTTTCAAACCATTCCTGAATTTGATCTAAATCCAACCTCAATATATCCACTTCTGCTTTAGATGAGACACTACTGCATTATTTTGTGTCATCCACAAATCTTTTAATCATGGTTCCGATATCATTGTCCAAATTGTTTATATATATCAAGAATAAAATTGGTCCCAAAACCGAGCACTGTTGCACTCCACTTTTTACTTCACATGTTCTTTTGTTATGTCTGTGTAACCTGGGCAGATGGTAAACATTAGTTTTTCTGTATGTCTGTATAGCCTGGGCAGTGGATAAACATCAATTGTTCTTTATGTCTATGTAGTCTGGACTAGTGCTCAGTGAAACAGAGTGGGAAGAGGAATGGACAAACATACTTCGCTTGGCATCACCATTACCAAGAGGTGCACATGACCCTGCCAGGTCTAGCAGTTGTGATAACTTTATTACGCAAGGGTAAGTGGGACATCTTCCTGTCCTTTGCTAGATTGACACATAAAGAATAATTATTTGGTCTCAGTATTTGTCAAGCATGTATGATGACGTAATCTCAAGTTATTTGGTCTCCAATATTTTGTTTGACAATTTAAACAATCCTGCTTCAAATGAAACAAAGCATTATTATTGTTCATTCTCTCTCTTTCACTCTGACCTCACAGATATACACTCTATCACCATCTTTCATTTACCTGTCTTACAATTAATTAGCCAAATATTGAGTTGTACGTTGGCAGCTGTCATTCCGATTAAATCATTGGATGCCATTTGCTATTCTAGTATTTGTTGTTTGTGTTGCTCTTGCATACACAGTTACAACACCAAAATGTAGATATCTTGTTTATGGTTGTCATCTTTGACTCATGAACTGTTATGTACAAATGCAGAGCAGTTCAAATGACTCCATACACAGGCAACAATGTTTATTTTTTTTTTCGTTTCATGCATCCTTTACAGCTTTCATTGCAAATGTGTAACAGCTTCCAGATCTGACCATGATCTGGTTATTTCTGTATGCTCATCTTTAGACAAAGACATTCTGGAAGGTTACTTGAAAGCAGAGAGAAATAAACATTATTCCATATCTCTGCTGAGGTTTTTGTGTATGACGCAGACAAGAATAACACCACTGCCTCACAGAGCATGTCGTAAAAGGTGACTAGCTGTGTGACATGGCATAACACCGGCTATGGTTAGGTGGTTTGTTAAGAGCGGCATTATGCCTAACAGGCTGCGGGTCTACTTTGCTCTCATGTTTGAGTCTATCAAGATGGACTTGCACATCGGTTAACCACCCTCTGCGACACTTGTCCCAACACAGCAAAGTAAAAACTGCTTGAGCCTAGCCTTCGAAGCAGGAAATCCTCGTCCCAGCTATATCCAGCTCACGCCAGAGCTGGGACCTGAACATATGCATCCACCCCTGTAGAAGTACAGGTCGGCTAAGACTAAGACCATATCTCTGAATACCTTTGAGGCAGCCTGTATCAAGTCCTTCCATTAAGTTATCAGAATGTTGTTTCTTTCGCAACAATTAATTTACTTGGAAGATTTGCTTGGAGCCTCTCTGGTGAGTTTACTACCTAGGTAGATAAAGCTAGTGACTGCCTGGAGACTTTGGTTCTATACAGTAATGTTTGGTTCGTTGTACGGCTCCCCAGGACAGGCTGGAAGAGTACCTCTGTTTTTGTAGTGTTGATCGTGAGACCAAAGTTACTGCAATATCAAATTCTGTCCTCCATCATCTTTGTACCTCAATCACATTTTTTTTTAAACACCCTAAAATCCACTTGCAAAGCTCGAAAGAAAACTTGTTTACCTCTGTACTTAACCCGGAAACTTAAAACAGCAGAATGGACACACACACACACTCAATGTAGCCATTACTGCATCAAATACAAACAGGGGGGGGGGGGAGAATAAACGCTGAAGAGACTCCTAAAGAAGTCTGAAAAGTTTCAAAACTGATGTCATCTTCTGGGAGATTCTTGCACAGAACCACTCCACCAGTCTCCAAGACTAAGGGAGAGTGAGCTACCCAAAAAAATAGAATGCACGACAACCCCACAGTCGACTCCTGGCATGTGTCCTCCAAGTGCAGCAGTCTGCCATGCGAAAAATAGACTTTATAGTCATATGAGAACACATCTCGCAACACAAGACTGCTAAAATAGACTTTATAGTCATATGAGAACACATCTGGCAACACAAGACTGCTAAAATAGACTTTATAGTCATATGAGAACACATCTGGCAACACAAGACTGCTAAAATAGACTTTATAGTCATATGAGAACACATCTCGCAACACAAGACTGCTAAAATAGACTTTATAGTCATATGAGAACACATCTCGCAACACAAGACTGCTATTGTTGCCATCTTTGCTTGCAATGGGCAGCTATTATGATGTGATTATTTTGCACTTTTTTCGCCCTCAGATATGAAGAACCAGTTGTGTATGAAAGCCTGGAGGAGTTTCACGTTTTTGTACTGTCACATGTGCTACAGCGGCCAATCATCATTGTTGCTGACACTATTCTCAAAGACTCTAATGGGGATGCTTTAGCACCCATACCGTTCCCTGGCATCTACTTGCCCCTAGAGGTCCAGTCCTGTTATACGTCACCTCTTCTACTGACTTATGATGCTGCTCACTTCTCAGCCTTGGTCCCGATGGAACAGAATCCACTGTCTTCACCCCAACTTCCAGGTATGGATCTGATGCAAAAAACAAGTCTTGTAAACTCATTTATTTCTTGTGATGATTATTCATTTTGGTGTCAACTTTTCGTCTCATTATATTTGTTGTATGAATGTTTGAATTGACCATTCATATCATCCTGCTTCAAGAAATACATATAGCAGGTGATATCTGTGCTTATTATTAGCTGTAAGAATTGAGTTGGCAAACTTATCATTTACAAATATTAACAGGTGTCTGTGAAAATCATATTTATGTAGTTAATATATGTTTAATTGTTCCTGGTTGTGTTTTTAACTCATTATATCTGGTTGTAATCCTGACTAAAGGTTCAAAGAGTTCCCTCCATCCTCTCATATTTGTTCTTACAGGTGTTTGGAACCAGTACTGCAGTCAGCAGCTTTTGGTTCTAATTTAGATGAAAGCTCATATCAAAAGCATTGATATCTGTCTCTTTGTGGGTCTGTGTCCTTCTGTTGTCAAAATTCATCGTTATCAGGAAAGGGTTCAAAATTCTCCATGCAAGCCTTTCATTACCATTGGTTCTTAAGCTTGTTCAATACATTCATCATCGTTTACCTGTTCACTTCAGATGACTGAGTCCAAGAATACATTAGATGTGGACAAATATAGTGCAAACATTACACAACTTTGTGTTAGACTCTGACATGAATTCATTATCATTCATTCCTCAATGAACTTTTCCAGCATATCAAATAAGCCAATGACAATTCTATTTTAAACAAACTGACATTAGATATGTGTGTGTGTGTTTAAATAAAGAAATTGATCATATGTAGACAGAGGTGTGATGATCTGGAGAATCTGGCTTAAATATTAACGTATTGAACTTTTGTGTAAGAGAGTTTTAAATAGCACTTCAAAGCAAGGTTTCTGGCATCCCAATCTTTGATGATAGTGTATTATTATATTATTGACCATTTACAGTTCTGCAAAATTTTGCTTTTTTTTTGTCCAAGTCATGTACACAACTCCAAATGTCCCTATTTTTCTCTCCAAAATTATAAACAATAATGTTGATCCCAAATTAGGATCTAAAGGTCTTAAGACGCATAATTAAATGATATCACACAAAGTATTCTGACTTCAATCCTGGTATTCAATCAGGCAAGGTTGTCTGATGCCAGGTAGCCAAAAGCTGCTTGAATCTGTGTCTGTTCTTTGTCTTGGAGTACCATGATGGTCCAGAGGTGTGGTGCAGATATCTTGTCGGCGCACGGCCATGAAGGCGGTTGTAGTTTTATGGTCACCAGAAAGATACCCTCCTCGTCCATCTATCGTCAGTCAGGCAGACCACATGGTCGGCCCCTGTATACTTTCTCTCTGATACAGAATCGACATCTAAAACTCAGTTTTTTTTTGTCGAGGATGTTGTTATTTCAGATATGGTCTCTTAGGGAGATATTTAGGGATCTTCGCTCCATTGCTGTTTTAGTAATTCTGAACTTTTCTGAATCTGATTTGCAAAGACTCAAAACCGATAAACCATTGCTGGGATAATCATGATATTAAAATTGTGAGCCCTGGCCCTGACGTCCGTCATCTGCTGAAGTATCGGTTTAATGTGGTTGAAGCTGAAGCTCTCATGCACGAGATCTCCTTATCAATATTGTGGTGGTTGTTGATTTCCTGACCTAGGTAGACATACCCTTTGACATTTTCAATGGGCTCATCTTCCAATCACAGTTTCCCTTTAGGGCAGAAAGTGTTCAGTAGAAATTGAGTCCTATTTCTGTTTATGTTCAGATCTGCCGCCTTGCCTGCTTTATTCAGCTCGTTAAGATTTTGTTCGACATCTCGCTATCTCTCGACTTTTGTGGACAGTTTATAAATAGTAGATAGCAACCAGATAGGTCAGTACTTCACCAGAATTGCTTTACCTTTTGTGTGGATCAGTATTGTCTTGGAGCACTTCCACTGGTCTGGAATTTGTCTTATATGAAGGCACATGTTAAAAAGTATGGCCAGTTGGTAGGCAAGTGTATTTCTGCCAGCTTGGAGCATTTTTGCAGTGATTCCATCCAGACCAGGCGATTTGGCTGATTTTAGGTGTTGGATTGCGTGCAGGATCTCATCGCTACCTATATCAGGTAGTGAATTGGAATCTATATTTACGGCTTGTTGGTCACCACTGTTTTTGATGTGAAGAGACCTATGTAGAGCTTTATGCATTCATACTTGATATGCTCTCTGTCAATGTTGTACCATCTTCCTTCTTCAAGGCTGCCATAAGGCTATTCTTTTGTTGTAGGGTCTTCTTGCATTTTACGATACTACTTGTTTCACCAGCCTTTATCACACGTTGTAAGCTATGCTGCTCATAATAGTCTTGCTTAGTTCGCAGAGGGTGATATTCTCTAGCCGACCTCATCTTGTTTAGTTCACAGAGGGTGATATTCTCTAGCCGACCTCATCTTGTTTAGTTCACAGAGGGTGATATTCTCTAGCCGACCTCATCTTGTTTAGTTCACAGAGGGTGATATTCTCTAGCCGACCTCATCTTGTTTAGTTCACAGAGGGTGATATTCTCTAGCCGACCTCATCTTGTTTAGTTCACAGAGGGTGATATTCTCTAGCCGACCTCATCTTGTTTAGTTCACAGAGGGTGATATTCTCTAGCCGACCTCATCTTGTTTAGTTCACAGAGGGTGATATTCTCTAGCCGACCTCTGTTCTTGTTTAGTTCACAGAGGGTGATATTCTCTACCTGACCTCTGTTCTTGTTTAGTTCACAGAGGGTGATATTCTCTAGCCGACCTCTGTTCTTGTTTAGTTCGCAGAGGGTGATATTCTCTAGCCGACCTCTGTTCTTGTTTAGTTCGCAGAGGGTGATATTCTCTAGCCGACCTCTGATCTTGAGCATTTTTCTAGTTGCAAGAAGTTGCACTCATGCGATTTAGTGGTGGTGGTGCAGCTCTTCAGAATGTGCATCAGTTGTTCCAAGTAGCGGATAGATTCCGCTCATTGCAAATTCTGGTTTTAAATAAGGTCCACAAACCTGACAGCATCCAGTGTTGTGGATATCTGGGGGTCTCGTTTGAGGGGACGAGTGGTCAGGTTCATTGTTGCCCTGATTGGTCTGTGGTTGCAGTCTATATCAAATCAGGGCAGTTCCTCCAAGTTGGTAACAAATGTCACGTCGCTACTGAGCACGTTGTCAATTTCAGCCTCGCTCTTCCAATTTGGTGAGTGCCATGTTCATCGCTTCCCAGTATTCATAATAAAAATATATTTTAATAAGAAGTGTTAAATGCCGTTAATGTGGAGAGGAAAATACAATGTAAATTTGTATTTGTTTTGACTACTTCCGCTGTATTTCTGCGTTATTTGATCAGTAGCACTACCACAGTTATTTGCTTCTGTCTTAGTCAAAGTATGAATGAGACTTGTCCCAGTTAAAGTATGAATGAGACTTGTCCCAGTTAAAGTATGAATTAGACTTGTCCCAGTTAAAGTATGAATTAGACTTGTCCCAGTTAAAGTATGAATTAGACTTGTCCCAGTCAAAGTGTGAATGAGACTTGTCCCAGTCAAAGTATGAATTAGACTTGTCCCAGTCAAAGTGTGAATGAGACTTGTCCCAGTCAAAGTATGAATGAGACTTGTCCCAGTCAAAGTATGAATGAGACTTGTCCCAGTTAAAGTATGAATGAGACTTGTCCCAGTTAAAGTATGAATTAGACTTGTCCCAGTCAAAGTATGAATGAGACTTGTCCCAGTTAAAGTATGAATGAGACTTGTCCCAGTCAAAGTATGAATGAGACTTGTCCCAGTCAAAGTATGAATGAGACTTGTCCCAGTCAAAGTATGAATGAGACTTGTCCCAGTCAAAGTATGAATGAGACTTGACCCAGTCAAAGTATGAATTAGACTTGTCCCAACAAAACAGATCCAAATGGATACTGGCCCATAAGCCTACTGAGCTGTGTCGGCAAGCTGATGGAACGGATGATAAACACCAGACTGATGTGGCATCTGGAAGAAAAACGAATACTAATTCCACAGCAAGCCGGCTTTAGACAGCACAGATCCACTGAGGACCAGGTCATCCTCATAGCCCAGGAGATAGAAGATGCCTACCAGGCACAGAAACACACCGTAGCTGTTTGGGTGGATCTGGAAAAGGCATTTGACAAAGTCTGGAAAGATGGACTTAGAGTCAAGCTAAGAAGAAGTGATGTCTGTGGGAAGATGTACAAGTGGATCAACCACTACCTCAAACAAAGAACGGTCAGAGTCCAAGTACAAGGGCAGATGAGCAAAAAGGTGACACTCGAGCAGAGAGTACCCCAAGGGGGAGTACTGTCACCCACACTCTTCCTGGTGTATATAAATAACATAACAGAGAATATACCAAGAAGAGTCCATAGCTCAATGTTTGCAGACGATCTGGCTATGTGGACCTCTGAAAAGAATCTTACCATAGCAAGAAATCGGATGCAGACGGCCCTAACATCGCTGGAAGAGTGGGCGAACTCATGGCTGGTCAAAATAAACGAGGAGAAAACCACATGCACAATATTCTCGCTTTCATTAAAACCCCAAAGTACCAAATTAAGTCTAAATGGCAAAATCCTGCAGCCAAACGACAATCCAACCTATCTGGGAGTCACATTTGATCGGCGCATGACATGGAAAAGTCAGATTGAGAGAAACCGAATGAAAGCCAGAGAAAGAATGGCAATCATGAGGAAACTTGCTGGCACAAGCTGGGGAGCAGACGAAGGCATACTAAAGAAACTGTACACTGGAAGAGTGAGACCAGTTCTCGAGTATGGCATTGCGGCATGGACAACAGCAGCGAAGGCGAACTTTGATAAAGTTAACAAACTTCAAAACCAAGCCATGAGAATTATAACAGGTGGCATGAAGTCAACGCCAATTGTAGAACTTGAAAAGATTACAAAACTGCAATCCATGACCGATAGAAGAGACTGCAGAGCCCAGCTGCAGTCAGAGAAACTCCGAAGACTGACCGACCATCCAATGCACCAGAGACTAAACAATTTGGGAAATGGGAAACTAAAGCGGAGAAACTTTGCAGAAATAGCCAAAGCAAAGATGCACGAAGATCCCATAAACGCACTAACAACACCAAAACCCATCACTACTGTACGAAAACCTACCTGGAGGCAGGATATATTTCCAGAGGTGGTAGAAAACATACCAGGTATTGCAAACAAAAACTGCCAGACTGAAAAAGAAAGGAGAGATACTACCCTAAGCTTCATAACGAAAAGCTACCCAAGCATGGACTGGACCCATGCATACA